>JAUMHL010000009.1:11454610-11498380 GCA_032362345.1 Sandelia bainsii | reverse complement strand
TCCTCTCCCAGACACAAGGTCACATGCACTTCAACCCCTCTTTTTATTGGACAAAGACATGTTTGGTGATATTTTAAGTTGTTTACCCCCCCAAAAAATTAAAGGGGCAGTGTGAGGTCCAGAAATGTGGTTTGTTGCCCCCAGGGCAACACCATGCCATAGAGGGTTAAGGCATTTTTAGAAGGTCATCTCAGGAAATTGGGATTTGGGAGTTTCATTTGAAAACTACAATACCCACAAACCACCAAGAGGACGACGTAAACTACAGACGTCAAGATGGTGCTTGAAAGTACTATGGTCTGGTAAGGAATTAGAAATATGTTTAAAGTAAATATTTAAAATACGAACTTTATTCAAACTGCACTATCGTGTAACAGATTGATTGTGAAATGTGTCGCGTCGTTTGTCTGAAACATTCTTGCAGATTTACTTGTTTTGTTTTGGATTTAAGATGCTCGATTCCTGAGTCACTCCATAAGATAGCTAACGTTAGCTAACGTTAGCCAGAAAGAGCTTCCAGCACATTACTAATCATAAGCCTTTTAAGCAGTTTATGTCAATTTAACAAAATATATATTTTGCCAACGCTAATCAATGTAGTTGTGGAATGAGATTTTGACCCACGTTGAATAAAAATGCCGTTGTTTGAGTTAACACGTTAGCATTAGCTTGCTAAAAACCTTGTTACTGTCGTTGTCATTGTTTTCCTTTATTTGACCTACATCATATAGCAAGCTAATATTTTATTCAGCCGTCAAAATAGACACCGTGCTAAAATTGTCCATTGATTCAGAGGGAAAACAAATGAAAAACTGTTTTTGTAGAGTCGTGTTCATTAGGGCTCCATCGTTTAAATTCTATCCATTAGTATTTAATTTTAACATACTGTTTTCGTTAATCGTTTTGTCGTTAACCGTCAGAAAGTATTGAAAATGGGCATCACATTTTCCCAAAGCTGAAAGTGACGCATTCATAATAATAATTTTGTCCAACCACCAATCAGACTGTAAAACATAAAATTCACAGCAGCATGAAACATCATGTAATCGAAAATCTTTGCTTTGTGTCATCAGGAATATGTGTTGTCATATGTATATTGTTCCCAGCAACCAATATTTGTCCAATCTGTATAGTTCCCATTTTGTAGTTTAGTAATTAGTAAAATTGCTTTTTATTTTTTTTAGTGTGGACAACAGTGAATACATGCGAAATGGAGACTTTCTGCCCACCAGACTACAGGCTCAGCAGGATGCAGTTAATATTGTTTGTCACTCCAAGACCCGTAGCAACCCTGAAAACAACGTGGGCCTCATCACCATGGCAAAGTGAGACTCTGTGTATTCAACTCAGTGTATTTAAATTTAAAATATGATCATCAAATAACAAAAATGTTATGGTTCTGTGCAGCAACTGTGAGGTGCTGACCACACTGACTCCAGACACGGGGAGGATACTGTCCAAGCTGCATGCTGTACAGCCTCGTGGAAACATCAGCTTCTGCACCGGCATCAGGGTGGCACATGTGAGTTTATGATATTCACTAGACAGTGAGTGGTAAAGTACAGTGTTTTCTTGCTCCTCCTTTGGAACATCAGTTGAAGAGCCTGAAAATACTTCAGGTTAAATGTATTATTTAAACATTAGAATAATTAAAGAGAACAGTCAAAGTTACCACTACTGTAAATAAATAAGTCTTTCTTTAAACCAAGAACAAAATCTATATCAGAGAAAGATTGTCCTATTTATCCCCTAAATGAGTTTCAGTTCACATGATCTTTTGTTTTTCTATGTTTCTCTGTAGTTGGCACTGAAGCACAGACAGGGCAAAAACCACAAGATGCGCATTATTGCATTTGTTGGCAGCCCAGTGGAGGACAACGAAAAAGATGTGAGATAAGTTCTAAGATAAATCTATGTGTTAAGCATGGTATTAGTTTTCATCATGGGCACTTGAAGCCTGAAGGTTTGGGTCTTGGTTGCTATGTATGCCAAAAAATATTCATAACCTTGTGTCTTCAAACAAAGAAAGTACAGCGACATCTGGTGGCCTGTAAGAATTACAGCAGCCTATAAAGACTGGGATGAAAGCACTACTACAACTAACGCTAAGTTTTAAGTTGCATATGTGTGAAAGTCCAAGAAGCCTACCTATTATTATTATTAAATGTGTAATCATATTGTTCAGAAGTGCTTCATCAAAGATGTTACTGTGCAACATGTGACAGTGAAATAATTAATAAATACGTTATCCAAACAGCCTTTATATAAAAAAGGTTTTGGTGCCGGAGCGCTCTAGTAGCCAAATTATTATAGTGCATG
Organism: Sandelia bainsii; assembly: GCA_032362345.1. NCBI lineage: Eukaryota > Metazoa > Chordata > Actinopteri > Anabantiformes > Anabantidae > Sandelia > Sandelia bainsii. Next base: position 11,496,061 of record JAUMHL010000009.1, on the reverse strand, counting down.
CCCCCCAAACGCAGCATCCCTGTTCTGAGTCTGACTGAGAACAATGCCCAAAAAATGTCTTTTAAAAAAAGTTTCTTGTGCCATTAAGTATTAATGTACTTTACCAGTGTATTTACGGTCCACTATCACATGCAGTGTCATGGCTGATATTATACATACAGCCATGAAGATTGTTTGGAGTGGGCAGTAACTATAATAAAGCACACGCAGTCTTCACACTTTGTAATGTAAAGAACTGACTAACTAAACCATGAATGCAAATGAACACAAATAATTTTTCTTCCTGGGTAATGTAAATAATTGACAAACTCAACAACAAATGTGTCTTTTAAAATAATGTCTTTTTACATGTTTTCCTGTAGTTGGTCAAAATGGCAAAGCGCCTGAAGAAAGAAAAAGTCAACGTGGATGTCATTAACTTTGGAGAGGAGGTATTTTTCTATCAAAGCTCCACACATTCTCAGCCTCTTACATATCTAATGTGCGGTTGTTTTAAATATTTGTTTTTCTACATTCTTGGCTTGTCAGTGTGTTTAACCTCATTCTTTCACACTCCTGCAGGAGATGAACACAGAGAAGCTGACGGCCTTTATCAACACACTGAATGGCAAAGAGGGAGCAGGCTCCCACCTAGTCACAGTGCCTCCAGGCCCCAGTCTGGCTGATGCCCTGCTGTCCTCTCCTATTCTGGCTGGAGAGGGAGGTGCAGTGTTGGGCCTGGGTGCCAGTGACTTTGAGTTTGGAGTGGATCCTAGTGCTGATCCAGAGCTGGCCTTGGTAGGAGAGCAGGAGGAAGACAATAATTGTATTGTATCATGTATAGCTCAGTGAACTTATGGCATTTCTTGTTGTTTGCGTCACAAGGACAAATTAGGACAACTTGAAAAAAACAACACTTCATTAATTTAATTCATTATTTAATGTTTTTTTTTCACTCTTCTATCCAGGCTTTGCGAGTGTCTATGGAGGAGCAGAGACAACGACAGGAGGACGAAGCTCGCAGAGCTGCTGTAGCATCAGCTGCTGAAGCAGGCATTTCCTCTCCTCCTGCAGATGGTGAGAAATATCACTCAACACTACTTGACCAATTTCCCCTCACTGTGATGGACAGGTAAATTATACCTCACACTGAGTGTGTTCATACATCCTGTTGTTCTTTCTGGTTCAGAGTCTGAAGATGCCCTGTTGAAGATGTCTGTTCCACATACAGACTCATCTGCCCCTGCTCTACCAGACTTCAGTCGCATGACAGAGGATGAACAGATTGCCTATGCTCTGCAGATGTCCATGCAGGGAGCAGGAGCAGGTTAAACATTGATTTAGAATGTTCTGAATTTCTCTGACCAGAAGATTGATAACCTAAAATACAAACTGGGATTAAATATCTATATCACATCATTATAAAATCTGTTTTATATTCTCCTTTAAAATTGTGTGCAGCTCATTGTAAAGTTGTCATACTATCCTAGTTATAATAACTCATTTATAAATTATTGCTGTTGACACACTCCTTATCTACTTTGCTGGCTGGTTATCTACTCTATTCACATCATCTTAGAGGAAGCAGACAAACCAGTTTGTGTAGCTTCAACTCGCAAGTAATATGTATGTATGTGTGTTTATTAGAACATTTACATTGATGAATATGAAATCAACACACTCCATAATATAGAGTACATCTGCCTGTTAACTTATGTAGAAGTGTGTAAGTGTAACTGCTGATTCGATAATATCTTGAAATGTTATCAAATTAATTATTTTTTATTTTATTGGCCTCTAATACAGTGTATTATGCCAGGTATATGTTGGAGCCTCAAAAACAGACAAACGTATTCTACGTGTTTCACCACTAAACTGAACAGTTACTGTCCAGGTTTACAGGGTATTTGATATGTGTGAGTGCTTCATGAAAGTACAAGTTAAAATAACACACCTAATATGGATCTCGGTGTTAAATTAATTCTGTGTGTTTTGGATACAAACGCATTCAGCCCAGGTTAAAAATGACCACAGTTATCCACCAACCACATTTCTGCTCCTTAAATAATATTTCTGTTCAATTTTTCCTGCAGAGTTTGGTGCTGAGGACATGGATACTGGAGCTGACATAGAATCCACTGAGACAAAGGTAGGCACAAGCCTTTACTGGTTATCCTGTTTTTTTTTTTTGTTTTTTTTTTGTGCTTGGTAAAGATTCATCGCAATATATTATTGTCTGTACTACAGGATGAAGAGGACTACGATGTTATGCAGGATCCAGAGTTCCTTCAGAGTGTCCTGGAAAACCTTCCTGGAGTCGACCCAAACAATGAGGCCATCCGTAACGCCATGGGATCACTGGCTTCCCAGACAGGCTCTAAACCAGACACCAAGAAAGATGAAGAGAAAAAGAAATAAACGTTCACAGAGGAACTGAATATACAATAATATAAAACAATCTGAGAATCGCACTGCATGTGTTATTCACAGTAACATTGTTACTCTCCTATACAAACCATTTTGTTCATCTTTTGTTCATCTTTATGCAGCTGTGTAAACTGTAAACAACCTTTGCCTTCTCTGATTTTTAGGGCCTATTCTGATTTCAACTTTTTTTGTGTGTCAAGCACATATGCTTACTTTGAAATCTTTTGTAATATAACTACTGGGTAATATTTGCAGATTTCCTCAATAAATTTAAAGAGTACAAGATGGCATTTCATCTGATGTTTGAAATTCATTTTCAGTCGTGATAGAGGCAACATTTCAATCTTTACCCTGCTACATTGAAAATTACATACATTTAAAGTTATTTTCACAGTTTAAAATATAACGTGCATTTTAAAAATGGAAATGTTTTTTGCAATCGTTTATCATTTAATTGCTCTGCACAGAACAACAGTAATAATGAATACGAGTACATTTATGAAGATACATATTGATGAACCTTATTTTGAAAATAGCACATAATGTGTACATTCATGTAAGTTAAGAGTAGTTAAACACTAGAACTCTATAATAGAAATTATGCTTTTATGTAGGTACTTATGTTGCAGTAAACTCAGGATGATTCTGCATTTGCGTTACCTATAAGACTGACTAGATATGCAATTCTTAAACAAAGTAAAGAGCTGATTATTTAAAAAAAAAAAAGTACAGTTGGTATTAGAAAGATGTTTTGTAGTCTTTGAGACAGTTTGAAGCGATAGCATTAATTTTGAATACATCAGACCTGGGAGCTCCTGGGAAAGTGTCGCATTTGGTGACGAAAAACTTGTGCGTCTAAGAGTAAAGTCAGGAACCAACGTCGATAACTAGCAGGTAACTAAAATGAAATAGCAGTGAGCTTAAGTTAGCTTAAACTAGAATAAACATAACACGCATGGAACATAATATACCCCATTATCAGATCGTTGCACTCGTGTAATTATATTTTCAACTAACGTTATTTGAGGAAAGTTGGCCGGTTGGCGCTAGCAAGGCCAGCTAGCAGTTAGATGCTAAAGTTTAGCTAACGTTAGCTGTTAGCAGAACCCACTTGTTGCAACTTGACAGTTTATCATGCTAAACCCCAACTCTTTCTAACTACTCTTTTTAAACCAGTTTACTTTTTTATTCTTTTTGGACCAGAACTCAACATGCATTTTTTTGCTGTGATCAACCACATTCGAGCCTCTGTTGATATCAGCTGTTTTCGATTTTAGTCAGAAATATAAGTTAACTTTTGTAGTTAAACTCGGAAGGTGAACTACCGATTAAATGGTATATGAACTATTCAGACTATGCTGTTATCTCGATAGGTTTTGAGCCTTGTACTGGCAATGGGGGACATGAAGACCCCAGACTTTGATGATTTGCTGGCAGCCTTTGACATTCCTGACATTGATGCTAAAGAGGCCATCCAGTCAAGTCCAGAGGAGGAACGGGATGAAGGGCGGACTAATGCAAATGATAGAGAGAGTGCGTCTTCATCTTGCTTTTCCTGCTCTCCTGCCTCAGACTGTGACCCGCCTGCGGTCAGCGTTATAGTGAAGAACAGTGTGCGGTCTGAGTCTTTTGAAGAGGAGGAGAAGTATGTCAGGGATAAAACAGACAACCCTTCATGTAGTGGCTTAGTCCCTCAGGTTCAGGTCAAGTCGGGTGATCTCAACTCAGAGCATGGTCCCACGCTGTCTGCTGATTGTGCTGTGGAGCCCCAGATTGCAAATGGCTTTGACGGATCTGCTCCAATGGATCAGGGAGCAACCAACTCAGAACTGTCCCAGCATTCACCATTTAGGTCGTCGCTGAATGATTATGGGGATGAAAGAAATAAAGGAGATGAGGTTAGTTCGATCCAGCATACAACCGATGTCATCGACAGTCTGAAACCCCTCCTCTATACCCAGTCTCCGACCAGTGCTGGTCTAAAGTCCTCAACCCCTCCCTCCCCACACTCTGTCAGTCCTCACCTTTCTCACTCCCCTCACAAGGAAGAAGCTAGTATCCTCAGTAATCCATCATCATCCCCTTTACAACAAAACTGTAGCATTATGGCTGAAATGAAACATGTCACGCACTTAGACGAAGATGACTCAGAACCAGATTTAGGAAGTCCGCTGGTGATCCAGGAAAGCCCACAGTCTCTGATGTCTGCACCTTCCAAATTTAAACACAGAGCAAAACCACAGTCTGAGTTGATTGAATCTCCTGAAACTGCTGCATCTGACATTTCTCATATGCCTGTTCTCTCGTTTTCTGTGAGAAAACCTAAACCCCCTCTTGAAAAGAAGGGGCAACCTACACCTCCCAGTTCACCCAGTTCCACAGCACCTCAGCCACAGACCCCTGATGACTATCTCCCTTCTGTCACAGTTTTTGCTGCAGTCAAAGAAGAGAAATACCCAGAGCATGTGATTGATGAGAGAGACTCGCCTGAGAGTCCACCACCCAGTGAGACAGGTCTTGTAGTCCCTAGTAGTAACCCTGAGTTGGCTCCAATACCAGGTCTAGCAGTAGGCCATAATGACTTCCATCACCAAGAGGAGCTCATGGAAAGTGAGCCTAGCAAAGAGGACAGACCCAGTGATACTCAGGAGCTAAGTGAAAAGATGCATGGAGATGGGGAATGTGTTAAAGAGGAGAACAGTGGTGCTACAACATCATTTGAGGATACTGTGTCTACAAGTCCTGCAGAGACAGTTTCCCGCCCACTCAAAGTTAAAATTAAAATGTCTACAGGCAGCATCACAAGAACCGTGACTGCGGTGGCACCTAAAAAAAGTGTAAGAGCCACTTTAAAGGCTGTGAATAGTTCAAAACCATCAACAGAAGGTCATAACAAAAGATCCAAGAAGGAGTTATCACAGCAATCTCAATCACTTGTTCTACCAACGCTCCAGGATGCTTGTGCTGTTCAGGAGAAAACAGCAGTGAATACCAAATCTAAAGTTTCCCCGACAGCTGTTAGCATCACAAAAACTGCAACCCTGCCCTCCGTCTCTGTTTCCACTCCCAGAGCCAATCCAGGTGGGATAAACCTGCGCAGTCTGGGTCAGAAAACTCTGAACAGTGGAATAACACTTCCTGCAACTTCACCTCTGCTCCCCCCTCAAAGTAGCAGCAGACCAGCATCCATAGTCAACAACACTGGGGCAATCATTTCTAAGAATCAGACCAACCTGGTAGAAGCTTTCAACAAAATCCTCAACAACAAGAACTTGCTGCCCATTTACAAACCCGATTTGAGCTTGCCACTTCCTGCAGAGTGGGGCATTGCTCTGCCTGCACAGGTAAGTTGTTATTGTGTATAGCAAGGATTAGTCAATTTATCAGCGAGTCAATTAACATAAAAAATGAATATGCAAGTATCTTGATAAATGATAAATCCTAATTTTTTAATCATTTTCACATTCAAACCAACATTTTCATTATTGTCTGAGATTGTAAAGGCAAAATACATGTATTAATCAAGAAAACAATCATACGTTTATTCTTCAAATAAAAATATTAGTTCAGTGTTTCCCCACATGTAGACTTTACTTCGGCAGGTCACCTAAGTATATGACTGCCCAAGTATATTTGGCCACCAGTTTTTAAAAATCTGTCCAAAAGAACAATACCGTCCATGATCCATTAACTAGAGGACTTTTTCCCCCGTGTTCTACTCTACCTGCAGGTTACATGTTTGCTGTTTAAAATGTCAAACAACAGCTCAGATCAGCTGTTGCTAACTAAAGTTCCATGATTTAAACTTATGACAGAGTAAATGTGCTGGTGTCAGAGTGTGTGCTTACTGTAAGTTGGTGGGGAGACAGGTTTCAATATAATGCTTGTATGTAGCCAAAGACTGTCTGTATGAGGTAAGAGGTATCACTCTGTAACACCTTGGAACAATCAGAGACGATTGGTCCAAGAGTTCCAAAAACTCTGAAAACAGAGTCACATTTCTTCTCTAGTAAAATCATCAGCTGATCTCGCATCAATTTCAGAATCTCCCACTTCACATGTTCATATGTCAATAAATCAAGACTAACTTTCAGTTTAGAATCGAAACCTGCAGTGTTTAAAGCAAGTAGCTGTTGGAAAATAAGATGTACCAAAGTCAGGGTGTTAATGTGTAAATACATTCACATACCATACTTAATCAATATTAACTCTTTGTATTATTTACAGGTTTGCAGTACACTATGGTATACTGAGCATTTTTGGCAAGAATATTTGATAAACTCAGATTAAGTAACAGATTCACTGTAGTGTGTTGAATTATACACGAGGTTGCTGAATTAATTTAACAAGAGAACTTCATTGAGCAGATCAGGAATAATTTGTCTTGTTGGTCATTATTTTACATAGCTCTGGTTTATATTAACATATCATTAACTACCAATCCCCTGCAGGGTTACCGCTGTTTGGAGTGTGGTGATTCCTTTGCCCTGGAGCAGAGTTTAGCGCGACACTATGACCGACGCTCGCTGAGGATTGAAGTGACCTGTAATCACTGCGCCAAGCGGCTGGCGTTCTTCAACAAATGCAGCTTGCTTTTACATGCCAGAGAGCACAAGGAGAGAGGCCTGATCATGCAGTGTTCCCACCTGGTGATGAAACCTGTACCCGTAGAGCAGATGATAGGGCAACAGGAACGCATGCCAGTTGGTTTGTGAAAATAGTTTGTGTCTCAGCATCCTTAGGTTTTTGTTTTTGGATGTGAGTCCTGTGTGTAATTATTTGTTTATTCTTTCTTAATTCCTCAGGTGTGCTCTCTTCACCTCTGTTGTCGTCGTCATTATCCTCCTTAGGCGAGGTGACTTTAAACACAACACCTCAGCCACATCAGGCAGTATCTAACAATAAAGCAGAGGCAGTGAAGCTCATGAATAATAAATGTGCAGAGTGTCAGACTCAGTTCTGCAGCAAAGAAGAGATGGCTGAGCATTTCCAAGAAATCAAACCAGCACACACCACTGTAAGCCTTGTTTATGTGAGAAAAAAAGACAGAAATTATATTCTCATGGAATGCAGCATGAGTGTTTATTGGTTAACTTTCTTTTTCCTGTTGTTCTCCAGCCATGCACAGAGTGTTCTCCTCCCATGCTCCTGCCAAACACGTGCAGTGCAGCAGCTCATCAACGCATCCACCAAGACTGCACACCACATGTTTGCCCAGAGTGTGGAGCCACAGTCAAGCTGTCGCTGTTTCAGGCACATCTGGATGAGACCTGTTTGCACTTTGCACGTCGCATCGGATACAGGTGCAATACCTGGCTGTGTAAACAGAAAAAAACTGTACTGATGATATACCCTTCTTTTATTTTCATATTTCTGTTTGCCTTTGTCCAGATGTTCCAGTTGTCAGGTTGTGTTTGGAGGGCTGAACTCAGTGAAGTCTCACATCCAACAGGCACATTGTGATATGTTCCACAAATGCCCCAGCTGTCCCATGGCATTCAAATCTTCCCTCAGCATACAGAGCCACATTGCTGCCCAACATCCAGCTCTCACTGAAGGACAGACAATGTACTACACACACACATACATACAGAACTTGAAGTTTTTTAACCTGATAATTAATTTCTCTCTTAAAATAAATTGATCCAACTTTTATCTTTTTACAGATTGATATATAAATGTGTCATGTGTGACACTGTTTTTACCCAGAGGCCCCTGCTGTATGCCCACTTTGACACTCATTTAACCAATCAGAAGGTGCATGTGTTTAAATGCCCTGAGTGCACCAAGCTGTTTTCTCAGAGGAATTCCCTATTGGACCATTTCAAGGTAGGTCTCTGTCTGTGTACTTGTTGATTTAAATAAGATAAGAGATAAGATTTAAATAACTTTATTAATCTTACAGGGAAATTCCTTAACTATAAAATAAACATCTAAACCCAGCCTTAAAATTTTTTACTATTTTTCTTTATCTAATTTTCTCTGTTCCTTAGGCTCACAAGATTCCCACATTAAAACAAGAGATGCATTCATCTTCAGCTGCTTCCTTTCATTCACGGCCTTCAGTGAAGTCAGAGAGCTCAGATGGGGAGGGATGGATGGATGAACATAAAGAAGTGACAGTGAAGACAGAGAGGTTGAAGACACCGTCAGGGTGGAACTGTGCGCCTTGTCACGCTCGCTACACAGATAGGGAAGGCTACATTAACCATATGGCTAAACAGCATGGCAAGGTCTGGAGTTCCAACATTCCCCTAATTATCTAAATTACAGTGTCAAAATTTAACTTTTCATTACAGAAAAATGTGAATACATATAGCTATATAAATATGTGCGTCTGTGTTGTGTAGACTCTGAAGAAGTTTCCCTGTAACAAATGTGAAAGCTCCTTCACCACCACTTCCAGTTTGAGACGTCACATCAGAGACAAACACAAAGTCATGAATCGTGGGTTCCACTGCAAGTGAGTGACCCCCCACACTGTCTGTCTATATTAAACCATTATTATTGTGTGTATAGTGTGTACTGTGTAGTAAAACATTCCTTGAAGTAAAGAAAGTCAAAACTGAGGCCACTTACAAATATGAATGGTATGTTGAAAACATTGACAAAAAATGGTGAGACACACAATGTATGTTTGTGTGTGTAACTATATAGGTTCTGCACTGAAAGTAAGAAAACCTTCAGCAGCAAAGCGATGTTAGAGAAACATGTCCAGTTGAGACACAGTATGGACACTGTGGGCCAGGACACACTGATGGTAAGCTACTCTTTTGTATTCCTTACAAGCTGAACAGGAAGAACTTTTAACTTAAATGTTGGTAAAAGCGGTTTCCTTTTGTCACAGGGTGGCGGCGAAGAGGCAGACAGTTCCTCGGAGCAGGACGGCAGTTTCGGGGCTCGCCGGAGACGGAGAGGAGCTGTGAAGATGGACCAGGATGAAGAGTCCACAGATGGGATGAGTCCTGTGAAGAAGTTACGATTCCCCTCTGTTCGTGCTCCCTACTCTCTTCCTGAGTCTGGATTCCGCTGTGCCCCCTGTGGCTTTACTACAGAGAACCAGTCATTGTTCCTCGAGCACATCAGTCAGCACAGGCGAGGAGGGACAGAGGGCAGTGGTCTGCAGTGTCTACAATGTGGCGCTTGCTTCACATCAACCTTTTCCCTGTCACGCCATCGCTTTATCACCCACAAAGTGAGAGATGCATTCACTGACAACCAGCAAGCCCTCGGCGGGCACCCAGCACCTTCCCCCAGCAATGGCAAGAAACATGATGATAAGAGTTCTCTGGATGATTCTGCACCAGCATCGCCCTCCTCTCAGCCCTTCATAGCTCAGGGGAAGGAAGAGGAGGACACACTGGCTTGTAAGGTGTGTGGTAAACATTTTGAAAAGGCAACAGATCTGAATACACACTTCAGAACTCATGGTATGGCTTTTATCAATGCAAGAAATGCTGGACAAACTACCTAAAATGGCAAATGTGAGGAGAACATTAGTGTTGGTAGGTGATAAAATGATTTTAGCAAGTGCCTTTTCTTGACTTCCCATTAAAGTTTGGGTTAGGACACCTATGCACTAATTCAACCAAAGACAGCTAGGACCGTGTTTTTATGTCAACAGATAAAACAGTCAAATAAAAAATAAAATAAAACAATCAAATGTAATGTTCAGTAGTCGAGACGAGCCTTAACCTGCTGACAGTCAGGATCTAATGCTGCATTAGTTACTTCCCAGTCAGTGCACAGTTAGTCTCATTAGTTCACATAATAATGTGCCTGTAGAAAACTGTGAATGTCCCTAAATCCTGTTGTGATGATGACTGCTCTTTCAATTGATGTTGATAGACAGTGATAGAATGTGTGTCTATTTCTATTTCAATATTTTGTCATGCTGAGGAGATTCGTGAATGCCAACCCAGGTCAGTAAAGTAATTTTTAACCTCCTTTTACTGTATAGTTTGCGGATTATTGAAGTGGCCTTGAATATGTTAGCTTAGTTAATGTTGTGTATACTTTTAATTTATTGACAGCCTTTTCTGAGAACATATGCTAAAATTTTAGAATAAATCCCAACTTTAAAAATGTCTGTACCCCTTTAGTGCATTTTTGAGATTGCTAATGGAGGGATAGTATCACAAAAAAAGAATTTGTAGCAAAAAACTGCACCTTAATTAGTTAAATTCAGACTTCTGAAGCTTCATATTAGCTTTAGCTGTACTTTGGAAAATATTTTTGCACAAAACAAGGACTGCAGGCAAAATTAAAGTGACCCACATAACCCTTTCAATAGTAATGTATGTTACTGCTTTAAGACTTTAATTTACTGGAATGAATGTGGACCAATAACTTTATGGAAGGCAGGAACACAGTCTAAAAACATTGACTATGCTTTGGAAACTCGTGGGAAATAATTTAAAGTGTACATACATTTTAGTTACTGGTGTAGAACTTTCAAAATAAAATTAAAATTAACATTTAATATTGTATAATGTACTGTATTCACGTCAGATTAACTGATTCCTTCTCTGTGAACAAAAGATGTAAGTAAAATTATTATGATTATGATTGTTTTGGCTTATTGGTATGCAGGCATATGTTTGTCTAAAGCTTTTGTTTTACAACTACTGTAAACAAAAAATGTGTATGTGAGTATGTTTTCTGTTTTCCTAAGAACATGAGAACTTTGTACTTGATTCATTTCCTTAAGTCTTGGGCACTGCTAAAAAAAATAATTGTTCAGCGAAACTGACAGTAGCTTTTGGTAAGTGTCAACTCAGACACAGAAGTACATAAAAATACACTGAAACTGGAAAGTGAGAACTGTTGCGTGATACAGAGAGGTCCTAGAGGAGAAGTGAGTGTTGAAAACTTGGTAGAGATACGGTATTTTCCTTTAATGATTTTGAATGCTGTGGTTTCATTAATGTTTTTGTTAAGTGGCACTATTTTAGCTGTTCATGTGTGACAGGTTGCAGGTTATCTGAAATATTTTAGAACACAGAATCCTTAGACTGAGCTAATTTCTACACATCGACATCACTGACTTAAAAACTATTCCTTTAATGTGCTGTAGTCATCTGTGACCTGTATATGGTTGTGTACTTTCTCAGGAGATTATCTCATGCTTTAACACTGTTAAATACAACAATGTTGTATTTAACTTCTACTTTTGCATTGACATGACTGTTTCTAAACAACTGTTTATAAAAAATAATAATAAAAACCGTCTTGTTTTTGTCTCCATATACCATTTGAACTCTATCAGAATGTTTATTAAATCATAGTTAATTTGTCATCCTCCAGTTTTTCAGTTTCAAAAATCTTTCGAAAGCAAGAGAGTAATAAACAATACATATTCTTCTTCATTCTAGTAAAATATACTTCCTTATATAGAGACAGAATTTTAAAAGTGAATTTGATTAAAAAGAATAAAAGAATCCTCATGTATCTTACCGGGTTGTTGTCTATACCATGTTCACATGTAAATTAAAAATCATTTACATATTGTCACAACTGCTCTAAAGCGATATGAATGTAAGCTATGAGTGCATGTGGTTAGCTAAGGCTCCTTCAGGATTTACAGTTTGATGTGGTGACACTTCAGTCTCACAGCAGCAGGAACCCCATGAGGAGAAACAGAAGGGACTTCGTGACTGCAGAGATCCCCTCGACATTCACTGATGGAGCTCCTGTATGAGAGTGATATAAAGATTCAGTATGAGAGATTTGAGAACTTCTAAAGATCATGAAAATCCCTTTATGTAATCATTTCCTACTACTGGAAGATTCCTGTATTTGAGTTTTTCTGTGCTCAACTGAACAGAACATATCTGATAAATGTCAAATACACCAATGAGGATTTAATATTTGACTCAAAATGTAATGATAGTTGAGGAGTTGTTTGCTTATGTTTCCATTCCACGAATCAGATCCATTCAGTTGTGATAGAGCATATAAGTTTAAGTTTAAAACTGTTAAATCTTAAAGGAAAGGTTCACAATTTTTAAATGTCTGTCTCAAAACAATAGTCAGGTGCCCATGTGAACACAAACACAAATGCAAACACTGGTTTTACTTGCTATAACCATTCCTTCTCTTCACACAGGCCTTCAGAAGATCCCTTCAGATGCTTCCTATGTCTGTTTCTCTCTAGTAGTGCAATTTAAACACTGAAAAATATGTGAACTTACGTCAGTGTGTACATGTCTTCTTACCTGACTGGGCAGAGGTTTGTGCTTGAGCAGAGGTTTGTGCTTGGGCACGAGTCCCCGTCTCCGCTGAGTCAAGAGCAGCTCGTTGATCATTTTTCAGTGCAGCTTTCTGTTCAGTGGTTACCTTGGCAGCATTGTCAGGACCAAGAGCCTCCAGCTGAGCAACAGAGAGTGCCTGGAGGGGAAAAAGTGTGTGACACAGGGGTCAGAGGGGTAGAATTAGTATTCAGATCCTTAACTTAATACAACAATGTATTAATAATACATTACAAGTAAAAGTCCTGCATTCAAAATATTATTTGTGTAAACGTACAAAAGCATTATCAACACAACAAAAGTACTCATTATGCCAAATAGGTACTATCATGGTGTTATATACTGTATATGGACAGGTTTATACTGTAATGTATATGTATTATCAATGATGCTTAAGTGAGCAGCATGTTTGTTGTATTTTGTCCATGTGTAACTGGTTTTATCTGTTTACCAGATTCTACCAAAACATCTCAAATTCCTGTCCTAAAAACCTCCTCATTAGTGCAGTGAGAATATTTCAGCTTGTTTTTCTTATTTAAATTAATTTAAAACTTGGAGAAATGAGCATCTGAATCATGTTAGTTTGCATCTGGATTTGCTCTCACCTAATCTTCCCATCACCTGAAAGGTGATTAGAAAAAGTTACTTACAGCAAAGTTGGCAGGTGGTATGACTGGGATGCAAGTCTTACTGACAAATGAGAAGACAGACGGGTTCAAGGCAGCCAGCTCATTTGCATTTAACCCAGCTGAGGTAAACAGAAACAGGGACTGAGAAAATGCACTGAACAAGGACTAAAACTGGCATTTTTTAGAAATATTACAGTGAGCAAATAAACAGGAAATTATCTCACCAATGATGTTGCCTAGGTCAGTCACTTGTGCTTCAGTCCAGGTGCTGGGATGTCCAAACGCAGACACAGCAAGATTTTTCAACTGCTGCATGACTTTGAATGAGCACTGAATACCATCCATTGAGCCCACGGCATCCCTGTGATACACAAAAACATACACACTATGTAGTTGTGACATCATTCTGCATCTCATGACCGTCACAATATGTGATAGTGCTCTGGAGAATACATGCTCTGTGCACATAGCAAATGCAGGTTAAATGAATGTAAACAATGTTTTGAATATAAACTGGAAGAAAGTGAAGAATGCTGCACAAACTTGAAAGCTTCTTTGTTGAGGGATCCGATCTCGCTGGAGTTGAGGCCACAGATGAACTGGTTCAGTGCTACAATATCTGCAGCTCCCAGCTGCTGAGCTGTCAGGTTGTTATATTTAGCAACACCCTTCCACGCTGCCTCCATCTATTCAGACAGATCATCTTGATTACTGAACATGATAGGCATTATCAGCATAATCACGTGTATGTAAAGCTGTTTCTGTACTCCACCTGTGACTCATTCCAGCCGCAGTGGGCAATTTTTTCCAGACTGTCCAGTGAGAAGGGGAGCTTTTTCAGGTCTGAGGTGAAGAAGCCCTGTGTTATACATCCCAGCTGTATCACTACACTCTCATTCATCTGTGATACTGGGCCAAAGACCTACAGAAACAAATAAAAACACATTAAAATAAATCAGACTTCCCCAGGAGTGAGTGTCCTCGTGAATGACTGTTATGAACACAAAATGTAGGATTTCAATTTTTATATATTCAGTTACAGCCTTAAAAGTTCACATTGTCCATTTTATGTGACATTTAACCTTAGCTTTGGATAATAGGTAGACATCAGAATATTCCACCTAGCCATACAAAAACTGCTATGGGAAGTGATGGGGCCAAAACCAGGGGTAATAACTGTTGCTAACTTTATGTCCACAAATACATATTTGGAATGTTAACATAGAAACTTGTGGTTCATTGTTAGCCAGCATGCAAAAACACATTCACCTCAAGCTTTGGGCCTCTGACTATGAGTAATGCAGGCACCCAATTTCACAGTAGTATGTATGTAACATCAAACCACAAAATGCATAATATGACCCCTTTATGTTATTTGTACACCTTTAGTATTTTATGATTAAACAAGTTATTCTACCCTGTAAAATTATTCTGACCTACAGGGGAGGGATGGAGTAGGGACTCAATTAAATGTTTATTAAAATTGGGAACAGTTTTGCTTTGTTAAACAGTTAACTGTCCACCCCACCAAAACACTTTTATACAGTCCCCAACTACAGTGACCTCACTGTCAAAACCACAATTAAACCCAAAGAATAACATGAACAGAAAATGAATCACTGCACCGGGGGGAGTCCTGTGCTCCCAAAATAAACAGATCCAGAATCTGTACCTCGGTTGCTTTTTTAACAAGCACGGTGAGTTGGTCTGCATTATAGCCAGGGATGGCCCCAAGTGTTTCTACACAAGTCAGGAAAGTGTCATTTGACATCATATTCAGATGTGCAGCTGTCCAATAGATATTATCCATTCCCAAGTTTTCAATCATGTCCACAGTGGGTGCTTCAGCATTAATACTGCTGGCTGAGAGAGACAGAAGGAGACAGATATACAGTATCACAGGGGAGAAATATTAATCACATAAGAATCTGAGAGCTCACTTAAGAACACATGTAAACAGATGAAAGAAAAAATAAGAATTTATAAACTAAATGAAAGTGTGTTTTCTGTCAGGTAGTCAAATTAGTGAAGTGCTCTCAGGGCCACTGTACAGTACCAGTTTCCGTGAAAGAGCAAAAAATGTCTCTTTCTTACCTCCTCTCTTTTTCCGTGCTGCATTTGATTTGGTGGTGGTGGTGGTGAGATCAAAGAATTTCTTTCTCAGGGCGTCTGAGTCATAGGACAGACGTGACTTCAGGAAATAGAGAATGTCTTTCATCCAAGGCTAAGAGAGACCGTGGAGGGAAAATAAACATAAAGATATAATAAAAAATACATTCATGAATTGAGTTCTAACCCCCACTTAATTTTAATTGATGATTTGTTGACAACAGTGTGAAGGAAAATACCTTATTGGGCAGAGCAGATGTGGTATTATCATCCAAAATGAGAAGAGGACCCAGTGCTTCCATAGTCTCTGAGGGCCAGTAAGATGGATCCCTGAAGAAGGTAAAAATGCATCAGACTGTTGCTTTTTCTCTCTAACTATCCAATAACTCCAGTGCCTTCCTTGAGTGTGTCCTACCCAAAAGTCTTTTTGACAAGGTAAATCAGTTCTGTCCTTTGGTTTTGAGGAATGAATTGGCAGGAAGCCATGGCCAGGAGGCTGGATTTCAGGATATCAGAGGCCATGAGGCGCAGTTGAGATTCTGACAGCTCACACAACAGTGGCCCAAGCCTGGATACATCCTCAGTAGACAGCTTAGATACATTTTTCCCCTGCAGATGTACAGTACACACGTCAGGCTGTAGTTGAATGTATGCACTGGCTGGATTCATTATGTGATGTTATTAAAGTATGTGTAGAGATGTAGGGACAGACAGGTTACAACTTACAGGAAAAACCTGAATAAATAGAGAAACTAAAGCAGATTTATCCACACAGGGCCTTTACACTCACCAGATCTCTACCCAACTTATTACCTTTAAGACTAATGAGAAGGTGTGCTAGACTGCACTCTTCAACACCGACACAGCACCAAATTAAGAAATTAAGAAATTTGTGCCTCCAGTGTTTTATGCCATGGCGCACTGAAGCTCTACTGACAGATAGCTCAACACTTCTCTTCAGACACGTTATGTAGGGTTGTGCTTTAATCTGTCACCTGTCTGTATAGTATGTATGCTTCAGTGTGCACTGACCAGGCAGAGCAGAGCCCTCTGGGTGAGTGCAGGACGAGATGGAGAACGAAGAGGTAATGAGCTCAGGTTGGCCACTTCCATCTTGTCGAGGAAGACAGGACACACAGAGTCAGGCAAATCCTGCACCTTAGAAGGCCTGTGATAGCGTAAATGAGAGCTGTTAGAGCTATTATTTGTACAGTAATTATAGAATTCTTATTAATATATAATTAAATAAGAGAGCGAGAAAGAGAAGAATGTTGTCTTACGGCAGGTGAAGAAGTAAGGATGTAGGAATCTTATCCAGCTCATTCCCTGTAATCGTTTTGAAATAGTCGGGTCTCTCTTTCTCCAAAATGGCAGAAAGCTTTCGGGCAGCACAACCTGCCTGAAGACACATATTTATTGTTGATAGATATACTGTATTCTTTATTTACAGATGACTACTTGTGTATGCTCTATGTCTGAGTAAATACGTACCAGCACTTTAGAGAGCCATTGTGGATTCTCTGTTAAGGCCTGAGCCAAGTTTTGTGTATCATTGTCTGCTAATTTGTCAATCATGTTACAGGATATTCCCTGAAGGATTGAATGCAGCCTCCTGTTTGAGCAGAGAATATTTTGAATGTAAACATGTAAACCAACAGTAGAAATGCACATTCAGTACCAGGTAAGAGAAACACCATACACCCAGAAGTAATTACTGTGTTCAATTCAATTATAATTCTTTGTGTTGTTAGAGGCCTTGAAAATATTTTCTTTTAGTGCATTGTTAATATACAGTTTTTAGTGTTAATCTGTTAATAAGAAACACTTGAATATATAATAATCAATGATGTTTTAGAGGATTAAAAATGTTGTTTTTTTTGGTAACAGATAGAGAAATATTTAAATCCAAGTTTTCCTGGTGTGTATCAACTTGAATTAACATCTCTGCCAGCTACAGCAGGCTATTGTACTGCTGTATATCTTACCCATACTGCTGAAGTTGCTTTATATCTTGCAATTTTGTTGACAAGTATGCTGCCTACAACAAAAAGACAAAAACAAAAGACAACAAATGAGGAAAGATAGAACTTCCTACTTAATTACATTATCCAACATAATGAACAATTTATGGCAGATTCTGTAATCTAGACTGATTTGCAGTCAGTCTATTATGCTGTTCATAATAGTTAAAAATGTGTAGCTCATGGCTGTCAGCAGACAGGATACATTTCAGGGAGGTTACCTGTGAAAGACTCCATGTTTTGTTTTCCACTTGGTCCAAAGACGTGATGTTTGCTTTTTTCAGCTTGGTTAGAGAAATGCTGTGAAGCAAAGGCTCAACCAACTTCTGCACTAGCTCTGTGGGATCTGCACCCCCCTGAAGCTATAGGACACATATAATTCTTTTTACATTTATATGTATTATATAAATGTATATTATTTTTATTTCTATTATTAAATGCGTCTGTCGTTCTTGCTGAATATATGTATATCTACTATGCTGACCTTGCATTCCTTCAGTATTTGCCAAACAACAGTATTCATCACAGTCAGTCTTAATAAAAAATGTTAGCTTGTTTGCTTCTTTCTTCTTACTCACCCCCTGCAGCATGGCCTTCAACTGCCCTTTCCGCATCACCTTAGAGATGTTCTTGAGGGCCTCTGTATAATTCAGGATCTCCCGCGCTTTGACTTGTTTGAGCACACAGCTCGACAAACCTTCTGCAGCTGACTCAAGGGCCAGCAGCTCCTTACCTGACACCTCGTTGCACTAGGGGGAAACCAGAATGAGAGAACAATGGAGTGAGAGGGAGAACATGTGAAAGAGAAGCTATCAACAGAGCTGCAGGCTCACCTTCTTATCGCCCAGCTGTTTCTTGACCAGAGCGTTCAGCTGGCTCTGTGTCCACTGAACGCTGGGACCAAGATTTTTGAGAACCTCTTTGAGAGTGGTGTTGGGGATCGTGGACAATTGTTTGGCAGATAACAAAGCAACATTACTGCCCAACTCACACAGTGCTTGAGTAATGCTGGAATTTGACATCATAGAGTTGAGAAGGTGCTTCTTCAGCTTGAGTCAGGATGCATTAAAAAGACAAGACAGTAATTAAGAGATTATATAGATTAATAAAATCCATTATGTCTGTTGTGGTTGAAGGGTGTAAAAATTGTGGGTACGTAGGGGCAAGTCTGTGATACCTGTTTAATTCTGGGGTTGGGGGCGCAGTTGTCAAGCAGAGAGAGGAATTTCTTGCTGAGGTCAGGATTCATGTCTGTAGCATTGTAATAATAACAAGCCAGTGTACCAAGCCTAAGGAGTAGAAATTATTCCAACGATTTTATGAAATCACCTCACTATAATGACTATAATGTTTTGTAGAACTGTCTTCATAGATTTATTTCTCTCTCATAATGAATGAGTGTCTGTAACAATACTTATGATAGGACTGTGATAGGACTCCCTTCAAAACCCTAAAACACAATAGCACTCAGTAACAGAACAACAAAGATGTGAATAGAAACCACTGAAACCACAAGTATTGTCAGGAAGGTCTGACATGTGGAAAGTTGTAAACACTTAAATAGTTTTGAGAATAAGTTATGTAATAGTAGATCCTTTTCCTGCAATGATCTGATGCAGTAACACTCTAACACTAACACTAATGTATCGATTCATAATTACACACTTGTCCACACGATCAACAAGCTTCTCCTTTCCACTGAAGCACTCTTGAATTCTTTGGAGAAACATGTTGCCCAGACTGGGGTTCATCTTAGTTGCCCTGCTGAAGGTGGAGTTGGACTGGGCTGAGAGGAAATATTCACATAGCTAGAAGGCAAATTGAAAGAAAACAAATCGTCGGAGCTACAAATTGAAGTCTTTGCTATTTGCACTTTAATTAGCTCTTTATCTTTCCCTGCACACTCACATTTTCTATGGGACAACAATCAACATCTCCTGGTGTTAAACGGGAAAGGAAAGGCCCCAGCATCGTCATTGCATCGAAGTTCAACCATTTCAGTGAAGGTTTGCAGCGATTCATAAGTTCTGCAGAAAGAAGCTGTTATGTAAGTTATGCTATATTACAATTCAACAGAAAAGTGACAACAATTAAGAGTCAGGCCTTGCATTAAGGCTTTACAGGTCACAAAGTCTTAATTTTTGCTAGCACATTTAAATGATGAATCATAATTCATTTTCAATCATGGAGACAATTGTCTGTAGCACTGAACACAGTCGGTGATTTGCATGATTTCCTGGACTGATCTAAAGCTGTGATTTGCTTTTTGTCAGCTCACTTCCTTATTATTTTCAGCCTTTATTTAATCTGGGAAGCTTCACAGAGAGGTCACCACCCTTCACAAAGTTTGACCTGTGAGCTTTCGAAGGGTATTGTTTCCTTCTTTCTCTTTCACCTTGTCCTCCATATTTTTTAGCTTTAATTTCTTTCTTTCCCCTTTTCTGTTTCTGGTTTGATCAGATTTTCCATGGAAAGTGAATTCCGACTTGAATGTTCTCATCATTTGCTTACTTGAGATTGGGTCAGATGATGGCCTTAATGTACAGTTGAAGTAGTTCTGAGTAATCTGCTCTTTTGCCCATTTTACAATATTAGTCCTTTGATCCTCAGACATGGAACCATATGTCTCCTGTAGCATCTTCATCCTGTAATAAACAGCAATTTTAGAATTTTAAGAAAAGTTGTTCAGAGGCAGTGGACAAAGTAATTGCACTACAATACACTCACATCTTTTTTAAGTTTTGGCCCTCGATTTGGGTAGGAAGGCTTATTTTTAAAGAACGCATATCCTGCAGTGCAGGTCTGGTAGCCCACAGCAGTGTGTCATAGTCGTCTGAGCTCATGTTGTTTTCGCCCTGTGTGGTTAAAATGGTCCAAGACACAGGGGCTAGAAATGCTTGCATGTAACATGAAGATGCTTCCTGGGGGATCATAAGGCAGATATGATTAGACTACCACACAGCAGCATTAATTTACTGGATTATATGTTTTGTTAAGATCTTGGCATTAGTGTACTGACAGGGAGGTTCTTCATCATCTTGATCATGTGTGGAAGATTGGTGCAATTCCACATCTTGTTTGTCTGAAAAGAGACAGAGAGACAGTGTAGTGTGTGTGTGTGTGTGTGTGCAGAGTAAGTCAGGTGCAGCAATTAAACAGATGTGAATTAAAGATCACAGTTTTACTGCTCCAGATAACGTTATCTTAAGTAATAAACTGAATTATGTTTCTATCACTGTGCTTTTTCTTGATGTGAACAAATGTAGTAAATGTGGTTTAAGTGGAGGACTGCAAGAGTATGTGTGCGTGATATTTGTACCATTGAATCATCCATTGGGACGAGGCTAAACAAGCCTTTGTTTGTGTCTACGGTGACTGAATTCAGGACATTGAGAAAAATGGATAAGATGGCATTGGATGGGTTAGTGTTTTTGTCCACTGTAGGCAAATCACTGAAAGAGAGTGGAAAGAAGAGCTGGTGAGTAGAAATGGTTTTGAATATCACGTGTTAGAGTTTTGCATTGTTGTTGTTGATTCATGCTATTTTTCAGATATCTAGTCAGTTTCACACATCCTGCACAGCGCAGCCATAAGTCGTTAGCTGGAGTGCAGTGTCTCAAACTGTTCTACAGCTTGATGCAAATAAATCTCTTCATCAAAGAGTGGTTAAAACATTAGGACCTCTGAAAATAAATTACAGCAATACATGGTTTAACAGAACCAGACTCTTCAGGAGATCAACCAGACACACACAAGTAATTACCTGTTATTGAAGACAGTGCTCAGCAGCATCATCTTAGGGACCTGATATCCTGTAACAGAAAAACCCTGCATATTTATAGGTGGCAGGATTGAGTATTTTCCATGTTTTAGTTGTGACTTAATTGTGCCACTTTGTTCTCTCCTCTCTCTCTCTCTCTATGCTAGACTACACTAATTTCAGAAAAAATATGTTTAGAGTCTTCTCACCATTATTCTGGCACTTCATCATCTGATAAAAAACAAACATGTAATTTAATTATAATACAAATGTTTAAAAACCAGGTATATAAGTTTTCAGGAAATTACATACCAGTTTTTTGGCCATGTCCTTGAAGTCAGATTTCATTCCAGACATCGTATCTACAATTAGGGAATTAGCTGGGAACAGTAGAGATTTATAATTATCAATCAGCACACAAATATTCTAAGCAGACATAATCAGTGTTCATGCTCAAGTTGCAGGATACATGTGATGATGTTGCTTACCCAAGGCTGCACAGGCCACAGTCAGTATGAAGGTAAATGTTCCTCTCTTTGGAGGCATGGTGATCAACCTTCCTCTACGGTTGTTTAAACATGATGACAAAATTAAACTTATATTAGAAGTGAGTGTGTCTATTTAAATTCTTTCCTTCCATGACATAAAAAGTTATTATTTTTTTGAGGATTGTTTGTTGTTGTATTAGGGCTGGAGTTGTTAGGGAATCTGTCTCCATGCGAGCCACCACAAGTTTCCTGACAGACATCCTCCCCTGAGGATTTGTAATCACACCTCCCTAGTTACCATCTCTGTTACTCATCCTTTGGGAAACTACATGGACTTGGAGGATAATTTGCTGTGAAAAACAGGTTAAGTCATGCATATGTTGTACTATAAAACAACATTTTGTCTGTTTTTTTCTTCATCCATCACTTCTGTACAAACATCTTTGAGTGGCTTTGCATAATGGCAATCTGCCTTCAATTTATTTGCTCTGCATTTATTTACTCCTCATTTATATATTCCCAATGTTCTCAGAAATAGTAGAGTAAAAACAAAAACACTAGAATAATTTAATAACATATCTCAAAACTATGTATAGTTGCTTGAAAAACCAAGCAAGATCCCATTTAGTTGCTCATTTTGTAATACGTTAACATCACATTTCACAGTCATCATTTATAAAAAACACATTCAAAATAAATAACACACATAATACTTGTACGTGTTTTTTTCAGTTTAGTCTTAATTAGAAAAAACAATTAGACAAACAAAGTGGACAACATTTTGATTGCCAACAGTATAAATGATTTAGATTATTACTTACAGACTTCTGTCTTCTGTCTGGTGGACTTTAGAAACAGTTTGATTAAAAAACAAAATTTCAAAGAGGATGTACGTGTTCTTCCTTTGCCTTTCTCGAACGTGTGATCTAAGTTTGATCTGTGGTAACTTCTCTTCGACTGACTTGAAGCAGGTGCATGGTATAAAACACTGCGTGTGTGAGTGAGTGAGAGAGTGAGTAACAGAGAGAGAGAGGTAGATGGAGGTTGTGAATTATTTCAGATATCCATTTTAATTGATGAATTCTCATGCCAACTGTGACATTAACTCATCATTGCTCGACTTAGGTGAGAGTCAAAAAAGTTGTTGAAGGATCCTGATTATAAAACTGCAGCTTTCATTTAAA
This sequence comes from Sandelia bainsii, assembly GCA_032362345.1. NCBI lineage: Eukaryota > Metazoa > Chordata > Actinopteri > Anabantiformes > Anabantidae > Sandelia > Sandelia bainsii. The sequence continues at coordinate 11,473,214 of JAUMHL010000009.1, read as the reverse complement.
TGATACACAGGGTTGTGTGATCTGACAATCATATTGTGATCATTCTCAAAGATTATTTCAGGTGAACCATGTCATTTTGTCATCCTACTCCTGTTTGCAATCTTCACATAATAATTTCAGAGAACATTAATAACATGGATCTTTAAATTCAATAACTAACAGTATGATATAGCCTAATACACTTTATTTATGTAAATATGGTGATCAAAACATAAGTAACACCTCTAAATATAAAGCACTTCATCACTACGACTCCACAATCAAGCTAGAAAAGATGGATGGGCTGACAAAACCAACACGCAACCCAAACCAGAGCTGCATTTTCTAAACAGAATTACATGGCTAAAACACACCAACAAAGAAACAAAGATAAAACACAAACTCTCTACAAAACAAAACAAAACCTCTACACATACTTTTCATGGCTATGAAATAGCAGCTCTTTAATACAGAGCAGCAATGTCCCCACACAGTCATGTGGGTGAGGTGACAAACATTATGTAATACCCGCAGGACCTCCTTTTCTCATTAACCTTTAATCATACTCATTACATTTGTTACCACTGTCAGCTGTTAGCAATCTGAAAACTAAACAATTATATTAACTGACACTAACTTATTTACCACTTAATTGTTACTACATTCAAGTTCACACATGTGTTGCTCTGAATTTCACTCCATGTCACTGTTTCCTTCCATTTTGGTGCTAATAGTTGCATTAAGGTTTGGGTTGGTAAAGTGATCTGAAAAAGAACATTGACACTTGTTAGTGCATATATTTTGCCTGTACATGTACACAGTACTATTTATGTGGGTCAAAAACTTATTATGTGGTTCATTTGAAGGGTAAGGCTGGTGTTACTCTACAGATTTTGTAAAAGTCAACAAATCTCACAAATAAACAAAAACCTTCAGTCCAGCTATGATTTGATTAGAATAACAATCACTTAGCTCTGATGTCATGTTGCCCACTGTCACATTGCTCTATAATGAAGTTCTCAAGAAAATATCACAGATTTTCACAGTGTTTTAGACTTTTGCGCCATAGTCTATGTGTGTGTATATTTGTGTGTGTGTATGTGCACAACTCACCTCCAGCAAACTCATGGATGTCATGAGGCCTTTTAAGAAGCAAATGTCTGTGAGAGGAAGGCAGGAATTGTGAAGTATACAATAAGTGATCTACTGCGTATACCCCTTGGGAAAAAGGTTGGGAACCACTGCTCTACAGGATAACCTCTGTAGAAATGAGTTGCATGCTGCACTTCACTTTGGCTCACAAGTTACCATTTCAACACAAAAGATGGGCTAACATTACCTTAGAAAGTCGCCTATCAGTATCTCCACTTCGGGATGCGACCTCAAATACTTCTCGTTTTCGATTCTCGTCTTGATCTGGAATCAAAGGTAAACGCATTTCATTAACTAGGATTGAAAATGCACAACATAGCATCAAGCTGCATGTGTTTCCATTGCTAAAATCTAGCATGTAAACTTACCCACTGTTAGCAAGCTAAAGCTAAGTTACCTTGTACTGCCGCAGGTTCTCTTGCTGCTCAGTGCTTAATACGTCGGTGTCCAGCTTCGCCAGCCCGCCTTTTCCAGCCATCATTAACTACTCCACGAATATTCGTCTAACTATTTGTTACGTTTGAAGCCACATTAAGCACATATTTGATCACCTGTTCCTGACACCGCCATAGTGTCTAGCTGCTAGTGTTGCTATGGAAACGTCTTCTAGCAATTTACGGCTGCTGCCGCAAGGGGGCGGTATATAGCATGATAAAATCTACAGCAACACTCGTAATTAAAATCAATCCACGTTTTAAAGCAAAAATATTTTTTTTTCATCATCGGAGAGGAAGGATTTTCTCCGATGATGTTGTTTCTGGAGGCTGGTTCATTGCACACTGATAATCCAGAGCTAGATATTGAAAACTGCTGGTTTTTGTCAAACAATATGCTGCATATCAAATACCATTCCCTGAGCAAAATGTGTGTAGTTTCTTCTAAAGCTTTTTTCCTGCTACAATATTTCGTGGCTCCAAATTTGGTAAGTGGTTGTTTGATTTTAATACATTTATTTCTGACAAAAAAGTTCAAAGTACAAAACAGAAAATAAAAGTTACAATAAATGTACAATTAGTTATCCCCAAATAAGTAGGCTATGCCTGGAGCTCTTGGGTCCTCTGGAGGGGCCCCAGGGTAGTTGCTTCCATTGCACACTGATAATCCAGACTTTCCTGGTCTTCTTGTGATTTGTCTTTTATGTGTGCTCCAACACACGTTACCATGTTAATGCAGAAACGTGAGCCGCACTCATTGAACAGCCCGGCGGCAGTGAAGACAAATTCCCTCACAGAAGATCTCAACTGCTAAGCTTTGTAGCATTCTTATTTATTGTTGTAGAACGACTTATACCTGAAAGTTGAAGTCAGCTTAAAAGGAAAAAAGAAATACATTAATGACCAGTGATTTTACCAGCAATTTTTGTCACTTCTTTTTCAAAACACATAAATAATGTGGACACTGAAACAATTGGATGTGATATAGGTGTAATGTGTCAAACCTTAGCAAAAATATATACAAGCATAACATAATGTGCTATTCTAGACACAGGACAGTAATTAAATCTACATCTTGTCCAGAGTTTATTAACACATTTTACATTTGCACAGGCATATAACAGAGTAGTTTGCTGCTCGTAAGATAAACACAACAAAATGTGTTTTTTGAGGTATTTTAGGCATGAGAGATAAAAAATTATACACAAGCTCTTCCTGAGTTTGCTTCACACAGAAGCTGAAGTCCATTATCCTTTTGTCATCTGTGCCTAAAAGAAAACAAATGGTTTACATTGGCTTCTCTCCACACTACAGTTCCACAAATCACAACCCACTGCTGATCTTCCAGTTGAAAAAAAGGCTTACTGCTGAATAAACTGGCTGGTTTGCATGAATAAGAGTGCGCACTTTCTGAAATAAAGGGGTTAATAAAAACATCATACAAAGAATTCAACCCGCCACATTTGAAAATGACAAGCAGTGGGAATTTATGCCACAAGATGGAACAGTAAGACCGCAATGAGGTCAGGTACCCCCACTGAACATGTCACACTTAAAGAACATTAAACCCATTTATAAAAGCAGGGAGCAACCAATAATGAAAATGAAATCCACCTCTTCCTCTTGTATAAAACAGATAGGAACGCATGTGAATACATGCTGTGATTACATGTTTTTACTCTGGCTGGAGCAGGAAATAACTTGTGTTGTTAAAGTGCAAGGCTTCTATCCTATCCTCCACACTCTGTTCTTCCTCATTTTTTTCTTCCGCTTCTTCTGTTTGGCTCAGTGGAGGTTCTTTGTAACGAGGAGGGGTAAAGGTCACCAGAGCTTGCACTTCTGGAGCTGACGGGCTGGGAGGTGGAGGCTGAGAGGCACTGTGTTGGGTGATGGTGGAGAGATGGTGGAGTTTAGGTATGAATCTGTCCTTGTGGCTGAAATGAAAAAAGAGAGATTTAAATGAAGATGTGGACACAAAGGCCTTCTAACTCTAACCCTAACCCTAACCCTAACCCAGAAAGCAGTGTCAATATTAATTTGCTCAGCTTTGAAATATAAAATGTAACTTCACTGGCTTTATTTATATCATGTTTTATCATTTCTTTCATAGAGCAAAAAATACTGATTTCAAAGACAAATTTAACACCAGACATCTCAGTACCTGAATATGTAGGCAGCCAAAATGACTGACAAGAGAAGAAAAGAACCAGAGATCCACAGGGTGTGATATGATACCTCGTCTTCAGTTGGTTCTGCTGTAGTATCTGGTATAAAGAGGGGGGACTCTGTGAGAAATCCTAATGGACCAGAATAACATCCATGCAAGTATGTTTGGGTGTGACTGAATGTGTGTGTGTGATAGGTGTGTTGAGCCATGTTTCCTGTGGCTTGTTTCGTTGTTAGGCCTCAGTTATTATTATGATGACATGGCTTCCTGTTAAAACCCAGTTGGGGACAGGGGATTTTCAGCACTAACAATATTTAACAGCTACTTCTCTCTCATTTATTACTCGTCTCTCTCTCTGCCACACACACACAAACCCAAATGACCAAAATATTTTACTGTCTGCTTGCTGTCTTACCTTCAGGCATGAATGCAGACCCTTCCTCTTCGGATACTGCCAACTGTTGGTTAAAGACAGTAAAACACACACACAGCGTGAATTTCTGCAGGAAAATGTAAAAGAGCAAGAGTATGAATTATTTCCACTTAATGACTGACACATTTGATTCCCGATAATCTTACCGTAGTGGTAAACACATCGATGGGCTCTGGAGATGAAGAGAGACAGCATACAGATAACATGTTATCAAAAACCCTGAAAAAAAGTAACACTGAAATGTATAAAAACTAAACACATGTTGTGGGTAGTGTATTATCTTGAGCCTTTTGGGTTTGCAATATAAACTTCACATGGTAAACAGGACAGGAGCCAAAGGATATACATTTCTACATTTCACAATATTATGTTTATATTTTCAGATTTCTTTCTAATGTTGACATTTTTAAATGGTTGAATTATTGAATAATTTCTCTCAAAATAAAATTTGGTGACCATTAGTGTGGACCACAATTAGACACTGTTTTGTCACAAGCAGAAGAGGCTGGAAACCACCGATCTAGACAGAGTTCTGCAAGCTTTTCGGTAAAAGGAGAGATTACCACACGCTGGCAGTGCACTCAAGACTCTCTAGACTGACATTCAGTGTATTTCCCCTGATAGTTTGACATTTTGGGAAATTTGTCTCTAGCTGAGAGAAGATCAGTTTTACTTATGAGTACAATACTAATCATGTCTACGCTGACAATGCTGTCAACAATAATTTCACAATGAATGTGAAGCCAGATGAGGAGACCATTAGCTTAGTTTAGCGTAAACTTTGAAGCAAGTGTCAAAGCAAACAGAGGAATATGTTAGAATCTGTGAGACAAAACAAAACAAAAATCAAACTTTTTCCTGAATGAGGTGTTTCACTTTCATTTTTAACAGGATGCATTTAATAACATTAGGGATTGAAGATGCCTTAAAGAAAACACAGTTGTAAGCAGTAATATGTACAGTATGTGAGGAGATGTTTGTGTGTGCAGGTTCTCTGGAAAATCCAATCATATGGGAAGGAAACAGGAGCTCCGTCAGGTTGTCATGACTACTTTTGTCTGTGTCCAGGTTAGACTGTGTGTTATTTGGTTAAGAGGTGATAAAGTTCAAGGATTTACAGATGCACTTAATTTAATTCACTACTTTACTTCACGTCTGTAACATCATGATTTATGTTTTCTGGCTGGTGACACCTGAGCAAGATGAAATGCTTATTTGAAGTTTCTGCTAAGAATACTGCTGTCATTTTGAAATCTCCTGATACGAAGCTTAATTTGTGTATGTTTCATGTGTATTTACCTGTCCAACTCCTGCCACTGACAGGTGTACTCCAGTCACTCCACAGACCGTCATATTCTTCCTTAGTTCTGACCTGTATCTGGTAGTCAACACCAGGCATCGCATCAGTGATTTCTGAGGTCTGGGTCGAACTCGTCCTTATCTAATGAGACACATACAGACAGACAACCTGGTAAACACATCATACTGTCATCAAACGAAACAAGACTATATTTGTTTCCAGCCAGAAGAACCAGCAGTGAAAAGTAAAGAAACACATCGACAGGGTATGTATGTTCAAAAAATACCTGATCCAACTTCTTGTTGGTCTACCTGAACATACCTGCTCAGAATTGCATGAGGATGTGAGAGGCTTATATTTGATCTCGTAGATTAGTTTATAGTAGCTGTCCTCAGACTTCCAGGATATTGGAAAATTCCAGGTTACTTTCATATATGTCTCTCGTCCCTCTACCTCTTGGACTTTCACATCTGACGGAGGGTCCGGCTTTACTGTCGGAGCAGGAAGGAATATTGTGAGTGCAGTTTCAAAGTACATTAGACCAAAAACGCATGCTGACATTGAATGATTGGGCTTAACACAACGCACTTACAAATGTTCAGAGGGGTAAATGACAGCAGGGAGCTGGTGGCATTGCCTGCAATGCTGTTAACACATAGGTAGGCCATGTGAAGTGTTCTCAGCTCGTCCTCATTGTGGTCCAGAGCACTCCAATAGCGGGAGAGCCGAGATGAGTATGAACATCGCAATGGCTGGAATGTCATTGATGATCTGTGACAGGGTGGAAGGTAAGACAAAGAATAAAAGACACTGTTTGTATTGTCATTTGTGAAGGTGTCTTTCCTTACCTTTTATTCAGTAAAAGGTAACAGTTATATGGTCTAGTGATAGGCTTCTTGGGTTCCCACTCACAGCGAACCTTACTGCTGGGCGACTTTTTGTAGCAGGACAGGCTGGGAGTCTCGGGAGGATCTAACAGGTAAAGAAGACATGTAAACATGTATATTAATGCAGTTAGTAAGTCATTTGTCATATACCTACATCAGCTAAAGATCACTGTTACCAGGCTTAATTCACTGGTAGGATTAGCGCACTAAAAATAATAAAAGATGAAAATATTCACTTTTGAAATCAAGATATAATTAATTAGTTAATATTATTATGTTTCAGGAATTTTTCATGAACAACATTTTGACGTCATTGTCAGAGACCCACATTGTATTACTAAACAATGTAATTTAATGAAATGTTTCCAAATAGCTGGGATGCTGTGTAAAATGTAAATAATGAGTATGGGATTAAAACCTGCTTTCAAAACTAAAGGAAGTGGTCTCCTCAAGTCCTACATGTGTTCCTAAAAGAGAATGGTAAAAATGCCTAGGTCCCAAAATGTTGCTTGCATCAAATTCCATATTAGCATATACTTTTCAAAAAACAATCAAATTTCTCAGTTTTAACATTTGATATGTTGTCTTTGTCATTTCCAATCAAATATAGGTTTAAAATAATTTGCAAATCATTGCATTTTATTTAATTTTACACAGCATCTCATTTCTTTTTAAAACAAGATGGAAGTCAAGGCTACACTTTACACAGCTTTACCAGTTTCTGGGCCCTGACATAGCTGTACGACAAACTTACATAAATTGAACAGAGATTCATGATAACAATGTTAGCTATACCTTGTCCTGTAACTGCCTATCAACTCAATAAATTGTTCTAGCACTAAGAGCAGTTTTAAAAGCCCTACACAGCTGTGGGCCTACAGCTGTTTTCACTTACTGACCATGATCAGGCTGTGCTGCCGTGTACACACTGTACCTAAACCTGCTGCTGTACAACTAACACCTTTATTATTGTTATTACTGTGCTACGTTTTGATCTTTGAAAATGTTACGAAAAGCTTTTCAAATTAAGAATGGTTGAATTCTATTATAACATAACAGACTCATAGCAGCACCTGTGATTTTGCTACTGTGACACATCAGAATGAAAGAAAAAAAGAAAGAGAGAAAAAAAACTAAAACTAAAATAATACATGTCATAGTAAAATATTATTTGGTTCAAATCAAACTGAAACATCAATTATTACTTTACTTCACAGTTGTGACTCACCTGCAACAATTACTTTTAAGGAGAACCTGTCTCTGCCTCTGTGATGACAAGTGTAGTTCCCAGAGTCTGCCAGTCTGACTGAGGACAGAGTCAGTGTAGCCCCTCGACTCTCAAACGTGATTTCTCCCCAGTCTCTCTTTGCTTTCCCCACCATCTTTCCATTCCACCTCCACTTAGGGCTTGAGATTACGCCTCTTGTTACCCTACTCCCTCTCTCTCCTTCTTCCTCTTCCTCCTCCTCATAATAACCTTCAGTCTCCATCTCTTTATCCTCCCAGTTGGATTCACTCTTCAGCAGTCGGCTCACACTGGTTGGGTGAACCACCTGAGTTGTGGAAGAAGCTGTGGATCCTGTATCTGTATATATGGGGCTCCTGTTTTTTCCTGTCACAGTACTGACTCCCCAGTTTGAGTGGTATAGTTCATTTGCAGTACTGCCCATAGTATGCTTGTTAATACTGTCTCCAGTGGTTGTGGTCGCAACTGAAGGACTCCCTCTTCTGTTGGTATTTGAGCTGTTTCTGGCTACCTTGACTGTTACTCCATTCACCATTACATGACCTCTGCAGGTCATAACCAACTTACTGCCTGGGGATAAAACCAACACACCAGGGGGAGGATCTGTGCAGAAAAACAAACAACAAAAGCGTAATTTATAGAATTAATAAAAGCCTAAATATGTGCTCTTGAATTGCGCATGTGTACCTTGAGTATAGGTTGCAGTTGACCAGGCACAGGACAGATAAGATGCAATGTTGCCTAACCAGAATTACCAACTATCAAACTTCCTCTTTTTACATGCCTGTCTTCTTTACTGTTTATTTTTCTTTACACCCTCTTTATGTCATCTTGCACTTATTTACATTTCAGTTTCCCCTAATTATTCAGATTTTCTGGCTGCGCTAACAAGAACTTTGTGCTTATAGCTTCCTGTTCGGACTAAACTGGGTTTACATCGGAAGTCCAGTATTAGTTAAGACGCAGTTTCTCTCGCTTTCCCAGTTCCCTCTTTCTTTCCATAATTATTCTTATGTGTAAAATAAAGACTCTGCAGAGAGGCCAGAATTGCACAACTGCTATAGGATGTGAAGTGGAGTTAGGAGTTCACATGTGGACTTTTTTAAACATTTGAATACACCAGAGCTTGTCCATAAATAATATAGTTAATTAAATTCACACCATGAATGATTTTAAGCGTTTTCAAACTTGCTGCCTTGAAAACTTAACTGAACTTAAGCAAACAAGATGAGTTAACTCAAGACCTCGATGTAATAACATCAACGTCATGGGAAGCTATGGTCAAGATATATTTTCTTTCCTTTTACATTTGTCATTTTAAAGAATCTGTTCTTCATATGACAAGAAGAACTTGAAGCTGTAGCTGTTGGAAACATTTTGGACCAAACTTATAAAAATTACAAAGAACAAGGCAAAGATCCAAGGTTTTCTCACAGTTATGTTGTTATATTGTAGGAACTGAATTCATCACTGACCTTTGTCAGTGGCTAGCACTATTTCTATTATTATGAAAAGCAACTGTTCCATATATTATTTAATATATAGAACAGAAAATGTCCATATGTATATATATATATACATATATTGAAAATGAAACCTAGACCTTCTGGGTTGAATGAATGTGAAATTTGTAAAACTTACACATTAACATTAAGTTAAAAATAAAAGCACTAAATTACTGTATAATGTTTAACAGTCAAACATAGTTGAAGCAGTTGTTTAAAGCCCCATAATGTCCTCCAGCAGCACGACAAACATAACCCAGGTTAGAAACACATTTAAAGTAGATATTGGCCAGTAGAGAGTTGGCAGCATGTCCAAATACCTAATCTATTTGGACACTGAATTAAAAAAAATAATGCAGTCTGCCTCCTGACTTAAAGGGCAAAACAACACAATACATATTTGGAAATATGAAAATTCAAGTTCTGTGATGAAATGAAACAACCTTTGGGAAATCGAGTAGCTGTGCAAAATAAATAATATAACAAAAATAAGGAAAAATAAAAAAACTATAAAGAAAAAGATAAATTAAAATTTTTTTTTTAAAAAGATAACAAGAGAGCTTGTTATTACTGTAGTTGTTGTTAACTCTTGTTCGTGATTTATCTGACCTGAAATCGTTTCAAAAATGAAACGTTATTATCCGCGTCGGTGACCACTAAACAAACAAACAAACATTAAACGCAGTCACTGGATTCATTTACGCCTACTCTACTCACAAATACAACAATATTACACAGTAACAGCGGCGTGTTTGTGACTTTATCTAATATTGTTAAAAACTAAGCAAACGAACAAGTCAGGACGAAGTTTTTAGCTTTTCTTACCTTTTCTGATACAAGTTCTGTCGAAAATGCTGTGGACGTGTGGGACGCACAAGACACACAGCAAAGCAAGAAATATCCTCATTTTTCCGCCGGATTCTCACTTTAATGAGTCGTAACACCATCACCTTCACAGAGACAACAGAGGCTGGTGACTGCTGTGGCTCCCATCAAACTTTTCACACCGCCTCTTCGTCCAAAACTGACACGATATTTAGTTACCGGCTTCCTTTGGTTGTACTATCCTGCTGTCCGTAAGACCCGTTATTGTGAAATCCCAGCCCTCTTCCCCTTGTTAGGCGCCGTTACACAGAGGAAATCCTCCTCAGCGTCAACATAAACCCCAATGAAAGATTAACATATGCCTGCTATTTTAATATCCATTTTTAATAATGGTCAGAATCAGCAATATCTTTAATATCCTGTACTATTACTGTTTTAAGGAGTCTTACTGGGTGCTACATTTTGATTTTCAGTTTGTTCTAAAGTTAAAAAAAAGTTTACCTCACCCTATAAAAAAGTGATGGGGCAAGATAAATTAGAGGACAAAGGGGTGTTTTTATGCCACAACTACCACACTTGTTTTTGTGGTTAAACTTAAAACGGACAAAATTCCCATGTTATTTTTCACTTTTTCACCTAATTTCATGCTCCACTTCTTGCAGCACAGTCATTTCTGCCTTAAACTTTGGTTGCTACATGAAGCGACATTTGCATGGACAAGTTTCTGTTGTGTGAAAGAGAGATGACAGCTTTATTGACTACCACTAGCAGTTTGTGGCACCATATATTGTACAGTATGGTATATTATTTTCCAGTTTTTGTCTTGTGTTAGTAAACCAGGTCAGCTTTTGGTTGTGTTTTCAGCTCCTTTCTTAATCATGTTATTACAGACAAAGATTTGAAAAAGGTTGTTTCCCTGGTTACCTTGCTTAATGATTATTTCATCCCATCATTGGTCACAGCTCAGTATGTGACGGACGCATTTCCAACACACGTTACAATTGACTGATTTATCAGGAATCACAAAAGGAAGACCAAAACATTGTTAAGGCATGATTACCACTAAACATATTCCCTTCACATTCTAACAAAAATTTAAAGCACTTTACTCAAGTGTATGCATCACACACTAAATGACTGACACTTTGAGAAACCACCTTTAAATATCTGGAACTGGCTTTTTCGATTTGCAAAGTGTTTATTTGCACCGTGCCCAGGTCAAACCTAAAGTAAAGCAAGCCAATGACAGCTTTTCTTTTCTTTCAGTCATCACTACATTAACACGATCAGGCCCTTTGTCACACCAAATAAAAAGGCCTAACTTGCAAATACAAGAAAAAGCACTGAGAGCTTGCTTTAAGGTCCAAACTAACAAGGCCATTATAAAACACATCAATATGATGCAAAAAAGAAAGCACACAGAGTAAGAAAACAGATCAATGGGAGAAAAGAGACACAAATCTTCTATAAACGAAAGTACTGTTCTCACTGAGAACTATGGTAAACACATATTTTTGACAGAAAATACTGTTACAGAGAATAAGGCCTGTTCCTCAACTGGTTGAAAGTAATGTTATTGTGATCATTCATTAATTTTCTGTGATAGTGGGAGAAATCGCTTAGATAGTTAATAGTAAGTTGTCTGTTTCTGCACCTGCTGCTGTCCCTCAGTTACAGCTGTCTTGCGATGATCTCTCAGCCATTCATGATCACAATCACCACATGCTATATGCAGTTATGGCATGTGCTGTATGTGTAGTTTATCACAGATAAATCCCAATTCATAGTTGGCAGTCCATGTTATCAGGAAGTGCTACTTCCTCCTGTGTTTCAGAAGTTATTCATTTATTTTGAGACATATCAGCTGGAAAACACAGAGCAGAGCACTATGTGAGTGTTGTGAAAACAGTCTGTATGTTCTCCTAGCATCTCAGCATCCCTCCAGAAAAGTCATCTTCTATACTACATGTGTGCAAACAATATTTTCCTCCATCTGGGCTGTTTCCTTGGCAAAACAAGGTGTACTTAAGCTGTTGGGTGCACTGGTGCTGCAATACTCTTCCAGCCAAACAGAACCTCCTATTGAAGTGAGGAAGAGATAAGGGCTGGCGCTGTACCTGTTTCCTCCTCGATAGGTGCATCTTGTGAGCCACCTAGAATAGAGGAGGAGTTTGAGAGAGGCGGAACTGACCCAGAGACACAACTGGATGCTAGACTGCACTCCTCCGAGGCAGTGGGTGGAGTGTGACTGTGAGTATGTTTCTTCCTGCGGAGTGTATCAATCCAGCTGGAGCTGTGCCTGGAGGCAAAGGTTGCCAGGGCCAGAGACGAGAGCCTCATGTTCTTCCCTGAGGTGATCAGCTCTCCAAAGCCCTCCTGGTGGGCAAAAGCATAGCCTGACCTCCTAGAACCACCACGAGCGCCCAGACGGCCCTCTGATGCACTACCCATACCACGCCAGTGACCTCCCACACCACGACCTACTGGCTTCCGCTTCTTCTGCCGGATGAGCTGAGTGTAGCGCACCTGGACAACAGAGGAAGGGAACATGATTTAGTGCCATTTTTAAATATATTCTAAATTCCTGGATTTCTGGGCTGGTATTTGTTAGTCTATTGATGACTCTTGTGATTGTGCCTTGCATTTTGTTTTGTTGGTCCACTCCAACAGCTGATCAAACTCTCTTGTCACTTCTTTACCTGAGACTCAACTCAAAATATTTTGTACTTTACAACTCAAGCCTATCATCAGTACACAAACCAGTAACAGTGACTGTGACTAATGAGGCCACACACTCAGTTTCTATACATCAACTGAAAGCAACATGTATCATTAGGGTCCACTGATTAAGTAAATATTTGTAGGGTTATTAAAGTGCATGCAACCAGTTACGCTAAGCACGAACTCATTATCAACGTGCATACGTGCAGTTAATCATTGGTTGGACCCAGTTCTGAACTGACATGTATGAAGACACAATACTGAAACATGTTGCAATGAAGAAAATAGACACTGGGGTTAGGAAGTTTGTATTTTTGTGTGTTTTCTCACCATGTCTGAGAGCTGAGGTTTGAGGTCCAACTTGAGAAAGCGTATGGCCAAAACTGGAACTATGCATATTGCTGTTGCCAGTGCAATTGTTAACCACACGACTGGCTGCAATAATGTGCTGGGGGCACTACCTGTATTTACAAACAAACACACAAATACACAAACACAAACAAATATGATTTAGGACACATGTTTTAAATGATAATTGTTAGTTTTGAAGCAAAACTGTTATTCGATCCCTAAATCGCCAAAGTTCAGGTTCAGAATTGACTAGACCACTCCAAAACTTTTATTTTGTTACTTTTGAGACATTCAGAGATCAATTAGTAACTAAAGGGACAAATACTTTTTTCCACATGCCTAGTTGGTATTACATCGCCTTTTTGCTTCAATAAGCTTCAATAAATTCAATGAACATTTAAAACTTTTATTTTGTGTGTGCTCAGGTTGCCTTTGTTTTATGCTAGATTTAGCTTGAAGATATGAAACAGTTTAGTATGAAATACATAAGGCATCAGGAGAGGGTTGAATATTTTCACTGCTGGATATAAGGCTATATTAATAATATAGCCAATGTTCATTACAGATATAACAGAAAGATGCATCACATACGTTATATGTGGCAGAAAAAAATCTGCCCTTTGTATATCTGTAACAATTATTTAGTTGGACTTTTCAACTCAAATTTGTGTGTTTAGAAAATACTGAAATATCTAAAAAAAAATCTGTACTTGTCAGGCTCTATGTGTGTGACAGACAAATAAACAGAAAAAGAAAACCGACCTACAAAGTGGAACTGGTTTGGAAAGATCCTGAAGAGGGTCTGACTGTGCAGAGCAAACATGATGGTGAAGTAGGAGCCCAGAGAGCCCCAGACAAACACATGGTTGAAAACTGTCCAGAAGCCTGTGTCGAGAGCAATCTACACACAGATGCAAATGAACGGCAGAGGGGCACAGTTAATGCACTATGATGGGACAGACACTAGTTAATTATTGATGGTGCCAGTTGTGAGGAAAGCCAGCATGACTCTGGTCTCACTCACCTGTACGCTGACCACAATGACCAGGGCTGTTGCCGTGGTGACAGCGAAGGTCTGGTAGTCGGCGAGGGGAACTCCGGTGCTCTGAGTGGCGTCAGACAGGACGGCATAGGGGACAAAAAACAGCACCACTGATGTGTAGATGCCCTGGGCAATACAGATGAAGAACTCTCTCTTGTTGAAGAGCAGGTTGAGTTGCCCAGGTTCGTACAGCTTTGGATATTCCAGATTCCTTTGTTCAGGAACATCCTGTAGTAAGGAAGGAAATGAGGGCCTGCACTGAGTAAAACAGGACCAAACTTCTATGTTTTAGTAACTACAATTGTACAATAGTTTCACTCAAATTCACAACCTTATGACAACACTAAAGAGAAGGTTGGGGATTTACTAAAGTCATTAGAATTGTTGTCTTTGAAAATTCTCTATGGATCATCCAATGATCTACACCTTTAGCAAGGCTAAAGTGATATCTTTATTTTCCTTAAGCTACTGATGGAGATCTAAACAGTACCATATAATCCTCCGACATGTTTTTTTTCTATTTCATGAATGAATGCTGCATGCAGTATGCCGTGTACATGTAAGATCTATACAAAGTAATAATCTGGACTCACCTGGTCAAAGATTCCCATGGCCAGCACAGGGAGGGACGTGTAGACAATGTTGTAGAGAGTGATAAAGTACTGATCATACACCGTCTATAGGAAACACAAACACACACAAACTGAATATAATGAAAACAATTTTTAACTTCTGGTTCTTGATGTTATATTGCCCTCATGACCTATACTTTCTGACCTGAGCAGAGAAGCCACAGAAGAAGCCGAACCAGAAGTGCACCATGGTGAAGGCAAAATTCTTGTAGAAGAAATAGCAGAGAAAACGGCACATGCGCAGGTAGGACCAGCGGCCGTGAACCAGCAGCAGCCGCTGAAGGAAGCGGAACTGGGCAAAGGAGTAGTCACTGGCCAGCACGGCCTGGATCCCCTCCTGACCTGAGATACCAACTCCAATATGAGCACCTGGAGCAGTAGAAAGAAGAGACGGACACACAGAGAAAAAATGAGTGTAATAAAGGTGCCTAGGAAAACCAGACTTTCTTTCTTGATACTGTTAAAAAAATCTAGATATTATAGTACAATGTATTATTAGGGCAGCCTTCATGAAGTGTTCATGTTTATGTCTTTATTAAAAGCGTTCATTGTCTTCCTTGCTGAGAGTTAGATGAGAAGATTGATACCACTCTTACATCTGTGCAATAAATGTGAAGCTGGAGCCAGCAGCCTGGTTAGCTTAGATTGGCTGCTATTGGCTCCACGAGCCAACAAGAAACTTTTTCCCAGTCATAAGTCATTTATAAAAGGTTATAACCCTTCATCACATCTGGAGTTTTAAGGGTTTTCCTAAGAAATTGAAGACATAGGGTTTTGCTGAAAATTTAAAATACTTTCACAGCATGGCAACTCAAAGTTATTCTCAATAACGACTTGTAAATGATCTATAAACACTATTAGTTGGTTTATTAACATGGATAAAGGCAATAAACACAACTTATAAACCCTACAGTATTTCCATTTAGTAGTACAGACACAACAAATCCCTCAGATAAAAAACAATCACAGGGTGTGAACTCCACCCAATCAATGCGGTATTGGCTACATTTCTGCTTTGTACTTGCATAAATTCTGAAGAAACACGAATGTATACATGTAGACACAATACACATGCACAGACAGAGGAAAAAGAAAGGCAACACTTGCGAAACACAGACTATTACAAACACACTTAGAGAAGCTGCACTCCTTAACTTCTTTCTCTTTTTGTTTCCCTTCAATCACCTTTAAAAATCCCAGACAGTATCATTCTGCATCACATTGTTCCAGCTCTTAATGTTGTTAGAAGCTGTATATACTGAGTAGGATATTCATATAAAAGATTCTACTCCATCAAATGCAAATGTTTAAGATGTCTTCATCACCTACATTTTCACAAGTTCAACTTGACATATTTGCTATCTTGGAAACTGTTTTTTTTTTTGTTCTGCACAGCCTTGAGTGGCCAACCTGCAAGTCAGTAGGGTTGAAAAGGGCACTTAAAACATTTAAGATTCTAAGAAATCAGTTCTTAACTTGATGAGGACATCAAACCTACTGCAATACATATTTCCACACAACTTCTATCACTACTAGTTAAACCACGTACATAAACAACTTCTGCTGAGAATTTCCATTGCATAAAGGTAGACACACCACCCACATGGCTAAACTCTACTTCTCTCTTTCTCTTTCTTCCCTCTGTCTCAAAAATAATAAGGTTACACTTCCTCCTCTCCTCTCTGCATCTCTCCTCTCTGCATGTATTGATCCTGTCTGCGCAACTTACTTTTGATCATGCTAATGTCATTAGCTCCGTCTCCTATAGCCAGAGTGACAGCCTTCTTGTGTTTCTTGATGAGTTCCACCACCTGAGCTTTTTGCAGCGGGGTGACTCTGCAGCAGATCACAGCTTTGCATGCGCATGCTGTCGACACAAACTCCATTTCCATGTCTGCTTCTAGAGCATGGGCCTACCAAAGTACAGGAAAGAGAGACGTTGAGTAGAAAATGTAAATGGCCACAGTAGCAGCTTTGGAAGAAAAGTAATTAAAGAAGAAAACTTGCTTGTTGATGACACATTTTTGGTAACTTGCTATTTCCTGACAGTTGACAGTTTAATTCTTCATGGCCCCTGCATGTCTGTATGTTGTGTGAGCATGTGTGGGTGTGTTGTTTGTACCAGACTGTGACCATTGATGACAAGTGCAAACTCTCCAGAAATGGTTTCCATTAAGTTGGAGGGAGGTGGAGACGAAGGAGTGCACTGCAGCTGTTTCTCTCCTCCTGCTCCTCCTCCTATAGCATCTCCTTCTTGTCCTTCTTTGAGCCCATTACCCATGAAACATGCTTCTCCCCATCCCTCCATCCCCTCCTCCTTCCCGCCATCTCTGGTTCGTGACAGCTCAATCATTCTTTCCCTTGCCCTCCTGGAAAGGAACACAAACAAACTCCACATCAACAGGGTTCGTCTGTGCCACAACAATAGCACCAAAACACAACAGGCTATATGACGGAGAAATCAGCTGAGATCGAAAAGAGACAAGAGAGAAGGAAACCACAGCCTAGCAAACAAATCAAACAAGGTATAAAATAAGGAAGATTGCAAAATTGAAAAGGAGCAGGTGAATGTCTGGGAGGAAAAGCAGTGGTGGGTTTTGCTTAGACCCTGTTAAAGCTGATGTTTCAGTTCTTAGCCTCTCTCTCAGTGTCAGCTGTTCAGACATATTTTAATATATGTTCTGGCAACTTGACCGCTGAACGGTAAACCTTTGGCATATTTGTTTAACAGTACAAGTTCAAAGGTTTGAGTTCACTCAGAAACTTCCTTGTTATCCATGAAAACTTGTGTGTTTTCAGCTACAAAATGGTTCTCTAATAATCAGTAATAATCAGTAATATTATAGTGAATATATGCCGAAAATAAACCTTTCTTATGATCTCATCAAGGCAAGTCCCTAACAACTCTTAATAACATTACAGGAATTGTCGTGTAATCTAGGGCAAAGATGCAATTTTTAGGTCATCCAAAGATTTGACAACCTTGTACAAGGGGAATACAGTGTGTGCACATACATCTGACATTAACAGTCACAAGAACTTCAGTCAATATTGAGATAAATGTATATAAGTCACTTATGAATTTAAAAAAAACTCACAATTTTTATCAAGATTAAAAAAGAAGTGGTATTTGTTTTATTAAGCATTTGCAAACATACAAGTATTAATTCTGTGGCAGGACGTACACTGTTCCACTATTATCATTTATGACACTATAATTTCACTGAAACCAAAAAAATTCTTGACATATGCTGGTTTTACTTTTTTTTTTTTACCTTTTCCCCTAAATATAAAGTTTTAACACTCAATGAACTGACTATAAAATTACATTTTTATGACAGAGCATTTTGTAGGGCTGTGCATTTGCATGTTGCTTTAGATAAATAGCTTGGTGGTTGTAATTTGATTTAACTAGAGGAGCTAAGTCAAAGCACAACACTTGTCTTATTTCATTTAAGTTCACAGTGTGGTTTCCACAGTGTAGAGAGACAGGAACAAAATATACATGCAGCTCTCCATCCAAACACTCAGACTGACCTGAGTTCCTGTCGTACACTCTGGACAGTGTGTCCACTGACGATGAACACCTCAGTCATATTATCTGTCAACATTTTGCAGGAGTAACCTATGTTGACAGCCGTCTCTGTGTGAAAGAGTAGATCATTGGAGTGAAGTTAGATATTTCAGCTCAACACAGCGGAGTTAAATAATAAAAGATAGATCATAAAACCTAGTAAATACTGGCTGTATTTTTAACTTATTTGCTGTTCACCACATGAGGCTAATCTGCTGCTGAGAGTTTGGAGGTCACCTGTGGGAAACTACATCATTATTAAATATCAGATCTCTCTCCTCTAAATCCTTGTTAGTAAATGACTTGATAAGTGACCATCAGATAGATTTATTTAGTCTCACTGAAACCTGGCTGCA
>JAUMHL010000009.1:11396355-11454510 GCA_032362345.1 Sandelia bainsii | reverse complement strand
GTGCAGCTACTGGCCCTACCAACCTGCCCAGTGTTTTGTCTGCTGCTTCTTGTTGTTTTTGATTTGCCTGTTGTTCTCTCCTCTTTCCACTCACCCCAACCGGTCGAGGCAGATGACCGCCCACCTTAAACCTGGTTCTGCTGCAGGTTTCTTCCGTTAAAGGGAGTTTTTCCTCTCCACTGTCGCCTAAGTGTTTGCTCAAGTGGGACTGTTGGGTTTTCCACATTATTCTGTATATACTTATATTCTGTAAGGTTTAAACCTTACAATGTAAAGTGCCTCATGAAGACTTTTGTTGTGATTTGGCGCTATATAAATAAAACGGAATTGAATTAAATTGAATCATATCCTGGATAAATGCTGCTGGATAGATTTTTAAAATGTGAAATTCATTGTTCCAGCTCTAGCCTAGTATAAGAGAACTTAACCAAGTTAGTCCACAGTACAAACTACAGTGTAACCCACAATAGCAACGTGGCTGCAACAGTATGTACAAAAGAATGGCTGAGGACACAGCAGCAGAGCAAATGGCTGAAGAGTTTGTTTGTTCGTTCGTTTGTTTGAACCTTTGTATATTCTGGTGCTTTTTAAACAACAGCATGCACGCTCACCCTGCTTATCTCCAGTAAGAACCCAGATTTTAATGTTGGCTAGAGAGAGGACAGCGATGGTCTCTGGGACACCTTCCTGCAGCTTGTCTTCTATAGCTGTGGCACCTAGAAGCTAGACACACAAAGATACACACAGAATGAAACACATAATCTAGTATAATACTAGCATCGGATTTAAGAAAGGCATAAAAACCATGTCTATCCTAAGACTTTGAGTGGTTTGATTAGGCAGTGGAAAATAAGTTACCACCATCCCACAATAAACTGACAGCGACAGAAAAAGAAAGGAATTTCCCCTTACCAATTAGCTAAGTTCCCTTTTATACTGCCATTTTTATTTCATTTAGGGAAGACACATTATACACTGTGGTGTGTGAGAAGCTTAACAGCTTAAATGAAACAGCTGAAACAGCTTAATGAAAAATGAAAGTCAGACTGTCACTGAAAGAACACCCATCCGATACAAACCAAGTCACTCACCATCATGTCTTGTTCTATCTGCTCATAGGTGGCTGCTAGTCGGTCCTCCCTGCAGTCAGCAGCTTTGTCTGCACAGCGGTGGCTCTCTGACCATGTTTCCCACTCATCCTCTGACAGATCCCTGTAGGCCAGGGCCAGCGTCCGCAATCCATCTGCTGCATACTCCTATAGCCAAAATATACACTTGGACATGTACAGTACTTCACAAACATACACATAAACACCCAGTCTGATAAGGAGGATGCACTTAAAAAGAAACAAATGGTTCTACTGGTAGATGGCGCTCTATTGCACTATTATTATGTGTTTATGCCCAAAAAATGTCTGTGTTTGCACCAAGTCATAGTGATACACAATTATCTGATCAGGAAAAAGTAGATATCGTTGTGGAGCCTGCAGAGACTAGATGGCAGTACAGCTGATGGTTGACATTTGGGTTCACTCACATTGAGATGGTCTGAGGTGATATTCATCAGCTCCTGGTTACAGGGGTGCAGTCTTTCAAACAGCAAAGTGTCAGCTCCTTTGCAGTACAGGCGGATCTTACCCTCTGGGTTACGCACTGAAAATCAATATTATGAAGACAAAATACTCAGAAAGATCCGTACAATTCATGTATCACCTTCAAATCAACCAGAGCGCTATCATTACTACATAGAGTGGGTCACATAGCACATGGTTGTCTATCTGGATATTGTGTTGCACTGAATGAGTGTGTGTTCACTGCTCAGACTCTTGTGATCTCACTGCTCTGCTATAAGAACAAGATATTGCTAAGGCAAAAGTGAATTATGATCGGTGACTTCTGGGCAGCTTTCCAGCACCTTACAAGAAAGCATAACACAGGAGCGTGCAGTGAAATCTCACTAAGCGATAACATGTAAACATGACTAATAGCTAATAATCTCCTGTCATCAAGTAGCAGAGTGGATACATATTTGTAATTTAAATGTAAATAGCTCAATTTAACAGAAAAGCCCACTGCAGTGGCCGGCTGGTTTTATACATTGAATATGTATGATATTTTGCATGCACCTATAACAGACATCCTCTTGCGTATGTTGTTGAAGTCCAGAATGGCGAGCAGAGTGTAGGTGACAGGTCGTCCCATCTCTGTGGTGGTGATCGTCCCAGGTGTCCGGGAGCGAAACACAAAGCCGAAGTTCCGAGCTGCTGTGACAAGAGCGCCCTCATCTGGAGACTGGGCCTTATAAACCAGCTCGCCTGGTTAGACAGATAAAGTAATAATAAAAAAATGGACAGATGGTGTGCTGCTGTCTATGTCCTGTGCCTTTCAGCCTCCCAGTCTCCCCTCTACCCTTATGTTTCTCACCTTCACTCTTCTCCTCGCTCATCACTGTGTGACAGAGGGAGAGCAGGCGGAAAAACTCATGGGTATGCAAATCTCCCACTTTCACTGATTCCAGCAGTGTGTCATCATAGAAACAGAAGTTTGGGTCTGCCAAGGGGTTGAAGGGAGTAAAGTCCAATTTCTGAGGATAAATGAATCAGATGAGAGTCAGGAACTCCATGAACTACTTCTAGTGTGTGAACGTTTGTTTAAAAATAACAGATGCTTTGAGGTTACTTACCTTTAGATGAGGTACAAGTGGTTCTGAAACTTCACCTGATAGTGACACACACCACAGATAGAGTCTTAGAGTCTAAGTCTTTGTTGTGTTTGTTGATGAGGTTTTGTTTTACAGGTCTTGTATTTCTAGCCAATTTCCTGAAAACTCATAATTTCCTAAAAATTTAATTTAGTTTAGTTTAGTTATAAATTAATGTGTTGCTGCAGTAAGTAAGTACTTAAAATCCTGGAAAATAGTAAATAATGTAGTGTGTAAGTGATAAATAGCTCATAAATAGACAGTATGTATCTGAATTTGTGTGTGTGTGGTGTCTGCACTTGCCATATGTTTGTCCATTGATGGAGCACTTGTTGAAGGTCATGATGTTCTGAGTGAGAGTTCCAGTCTTGTCACTGAAGATGTATTCAACCTAAAAAGAATCAAATGAACACTAAGTTAAATGCAAGAAAGTTAAGTGTTGCAAAATACACCAGTCATCTACAACATTAACCGCTCTGTGTGGTTTTAACGAGGCCAATCAGTGTAAAGCTAAACAATTAGATTACAAGTAGGCTTTAAAAACACTGTATTCTGAAAACAACAGACAACTGAATGAAAACTATTTTTGCACTTATAACTATTGTAAAGGTTAAACATTTTTGAATGCTTATAGTGAACACTCATTATAGGCTGAGAAAAGTGATTCTTCAGACCAGTCTGTGAAGCCACATGTCTAAATATAGATTCAGTTTAGTCTGCAAATTTATTTTAATCGTGAAATTCAATAAACATGCATGAAATATCAACATCACACATACAGACTGTTTGCTGTCTGACTGCGGACACCCACCTGCCCTAGCTCCTCGTTCAGAGTGGTGGTCCTGGCTTCAGCTGGTGTGTTACACTGTGAGCAGAACATCTGTTGATCCCAATTAATGAAGTAACTGTGACCCAGCCTAATCACCTCCACGCTGACAGTTAAACAGGAAAGAGAGGCAAAGGGTTACAAATCCAGCAGAGTTGAAGTAGGCGTGAATTCATTATCTTTACAGGTTATCCTGTTAAGGGTTGCAGGGATGATGGAGCCAATTCTAGATGACACTGGGCATGATATATTTACTGCAATAAAAATAATGTCAAGATTAGGCATATAGTCATGCATGTGGTTAAAAAAATACACTTGAAATTATATATACATATACATGTGATCACAAAGTGTCTCTCATTGCCTGCAGAGGTAGTTTAAGCAGTCTTTCTGTACTGAATGTTTGGTCCATTTATCTTTATATTTGTTCACTATCCAGTTGCAGCCTGATCATTTAATGCTCTTTGAACATGGGGTTACAATAAACTGGTGCTTTGGAAGTTGTTCCTCACCTGACATACAGAGAGATAGGCACCACTGTGTTTAGAATAATGACGTAGGACCAGAAGGAGAGAAAGGCTGAGAACAGAAAGTTGTCCACAGGAGGGTCCCACGGCAGGTAGCTTTGAAACAAGGACCCCACCTCTCTCTCCCACACTGCATTACCCACAGCCAGGATCACACCCATACACACCAGGAAGCCAAAGATCTGACAGAAATGCACAGATGTAGACACACTAAAGTAAGCAAGAGCAGGGTGTCTAAATGTACAATCAGATATCGTACATTTGGACATCTTGTCAGTTGAGACCAAGTAAGAATAGAATACATTGTTAGATAAAATATATGAAACTGGATTCACGAGGCTGAGATCATGTCCTGAAATAGTTATGAGCCATGAAAGTGAGAGGTTTGGGGTGTCCTACCCAGAGGACAAGAGTGTTCATCAGGCGATCGATGCTCGTACGCTTAAACTTGGTGCGGCCGCTGTTCTGCATTAGCTTCGTGTCTGGGCCTTGGGACAGAAACACGATAAGACTGACTTGTCACACCACACACACACATTTCATACACAAATCCTGTATATACAAACACACACACCTGCGAAGATGACCAGGCCATAACAGGCCTCAGTGTTGCGGAGGACACATCCTCGTAGCAGCATATTCTGGTTGGTAAGGGTGTACTTCTTTTCTCTCCAGTACAGAGTCCCACAGAAACGATCCAGCTTGTTGTTAGGGGGCTCACACACCACTTCACCTTCACACAGAGAAGAGTATGGACAACCAAAACTCAAAACACACACACACACACAGACATCTAAGGTAGATACTGTGTCACATATGTCGACCAAATCCAATAACAGTAATACACATATTTTCCTAGCTGAATGATATAGTGTTGAATTAATGACCCCACAAAGTCATGCTGTCATAACACACACAATGGCAGAAAACACACACCTTTTGTAAGTTGATATGAGGCTAAATGTGTCTTGATTTGCTGCAGTAATGCATTTCCCTAAGCAGGTGAAGAGTGTGTGCGTGGTTGTGCTTTGCTGACTCAAAACTCTTTTGTTGTGTGTGCTGGTGGGCGGGTGATGATAGGCTGTCGTTCAATGCTGTCAAGTGAAGTCAGAAAACGCGTGTGTGTAGGTTTTGTGTGTAGTTTTTGTACACATGCAAACACATTTTTGTGAAACACTCAGGCACAAACTGAAACCATTGACCTTTGTATTATTGAGGAAGGAAGATGAAGCAGATAAGTAGATTTGTTTTTTGACAAATCTCACCATCGAATGAAGCCAAGTTGTTTGGACCTCCAAGTTCAGATGTCACTGAGACAGACTGACGCACTTTCATATTGGTCTCTCTGCAAGATAATACAACACAAAGCCATTTAGATGTAGTGTCCTTTTGCATCTGCAGATTGTGTACTATGTACTGTGAGTCAGTGGTGAGGTGTGGTTCACTTTCTGACCCATCAAGCTCTGCTGTCTCGATGTAACAGAGCCCATGAGGTTCGCTGCTGGACAACAGGAGCAAATCAGCCTGAAAATACATATTATAGCTAACTTTAGCATCTGTTGCAAGGCATTTATGACGCAGTAACACAATTGGTAAAGTACTGATGACATGCTGATGATAGTTTAAATCTATTACCAAAGGACAAATGACAGTAGTCGCATCTGCAAGCAAGTTAGTAATTAACTACGGTACTTAATGTCCTCTAATGAGACATAAACTGAAATCTATTTTCTTTTATAGCCTTTGGTCCATAATAGAGTTTAAATAGCCATCATGATACATGCAGATCTAAAATGGCCAGAGGACCCGAAGCAGTCCACTGCTGGTTTGTAATGAAGCAGTCTTAATAGAAATGGCCCCATGTAGGACTAATAATCAATGTGTGTGTGTGTGTGTGTGTAATAGAGCCAAATGAGAAGATGTCTGTGAAGTTGAGGTAAGTCTCCAGGAAATAAATGTAAGGCGACGTAAAGTAGTGATGGAAACAAATGTGTGTGTCTGTGTGGGCGTCAGTGGGGGGTACATCACTGTGTTGTGCGCACACTTACTGCCACAAACTGATTGTTCTCCAGTTTAATGATATCGCCCACACGAACATTCATCCACTTTTCGTTCTGAAGACTGCAACGGCAAAACAAAGACAAATAGTACGGACAATTTAAGAAATGTAAGAACTTTTAGAACCATTTAACAATGCTGTCAATAAATTTAAGAAAATGCTGTAAATAAAAACACATAAAACTTAATTTTATAACTGGCAGGCACAGTTTAAGAAACAATAGTAAGTACTCTGTTGTACTGACAAAACAGCAGACTCACGAGCCACGGATGAGGACCTGAGATTGACGGTTGTTCACTTGGTTGTCACTCTTGTGACGAAACTGCAGGAGACAAAGGAGCTGAGTTGAGCTCACTATATTTAAAAGAAGGCATTTAAATTAAATGTAATTTCTGCTAGAAATAATCAGGAGTCTTTCTACTGTATTTCACTGTAATGTTATTATAATATATTATTATATATATATATTATTATTCTGCCATGTGAAAAAATGTGGTGTGTAATGTGCTCACATAGTCGTCTGTGGCATCCTTCACTGCAGTGATGCTCAGTACCAGAGCTAAAGGCACGATGGTAGTGAACCAGGAGAGGGAGGAGATCTGAGGTATCAGCTGGACAGAGACAGAGAAAAAGTTGAACTACAGAGGTGTTTGAATAATGACCCAAACTCTAAGTACTATAGAGACTGCTACATGTGTGCTGGAAAGACAGTCAGTGGGCAGGAAAACAGCAGTGACTTCACAAACATGCTTACCTAAAGCCATCAGGTTTAATTGGTTGCTTCTTTTAGGCATGTGTTCACTGATAGACAAATAACTTCAACAGATACTGTGAAAAAGCAAGGATTGTTTTCCCTTTACTACTGTGTGTTTTAATGTTTCCCCAGCACTAAAATTTGTACAACTTCCACAGTCTATTGAAAAGAATATCATCATTTACCAAAGGGGAAATCATAGCAAGACTACTGTATGTGAGTCTGTGGTTCTGTAAGGCTGTGCTTACTGTATGCTATCATGCCACAACAATAACATGCTAATCTTTTAGCAGGTATAATTCACCACATTCACCATTTAGCATATTAGCATAGTAAAATCAGACTTAAACATAGTTTTGTAGAAAGCTCTGAAGTTAGACTTAGTAGACTTTTTATTTACTGTGCAATGAATTTAAAAAAGCCACCCTAAAGGCACTCCAGTGTTCATTACAAGCACACAGCTAAAGCAGAAAAAGATTGATGGGTAAATTAAGAACACCGGCTTAAATGAGGGCCAGCACGGAGCCCCCATGCCAGTATGGTACCTTTTAGTTTCTGACACATTTTTGTTTTCTAGAGTGAAATCAAGACCTCTTTAGCCTTTTACACTCCAACAGCACCCACAGGGAAAGACACAGATGCACACATTATATATTTCACTCTCCGTCTGTCTTGTTTCAACCCTCTTTCCCATCCTCTCCTTACCTGCAATATAAGCAGGAAAAGGAAGTAGGTGTTGGCTACTTCCTGGAACTGCTCAAACAGGTTGATGGGCAGAAAGGTGATTATGTTGTACTTGGATGTCATGATGCAGTTACTCTGGATGAGAAGGAAGGGATAATTACATGTATATGCTCTTACTATATTTCAATTGAATTAGTCCAAATATTTAAATGTTTTATCATCCCCTCTGACAGAGTTCATATTTCTGACATGTACAGCAGAAAACAGGAGACTCACTCACCGCATACTGAAACTTTTCATTGTACTCTCTGTCATTCGCTCTGACTTTCCTCTCCTCCTCTGCAGAAACACAAGACATGAAATGAGTCATAAAGCATGACACAGTATCAAAACAAAAAGTACTGAGAAAGAACCTAAACCACTGCATCCTTGAGCGTCAAACTGAAAACAATAAAATGTCACTATCATAAATATCCTCCTGAGAGAGATGGAGATTGAAGGAGACAGACACATGAAGGACAGTCCAATATGTTGGTGCATTTGTTTATAAATCAATAAAGCTGCAGTGTCTGCCGGAGGTTGTTTGAGAGTTACCAATTGTGACAGAAGGACAGATACAATCATTCTGTCTCACACACACATTAACACACTGACACTAATAAGCAGACCAATTATATCTCATCTTTAATTAGCTGCTGCATCCGTCTTTAATGACTCGATGTGCAATCTGGGGCAGATCAAGACAACATACAATATGTGTGTCAACAGGTGTACTGTGACTCATAACAGGTACTCACAGATGAACACATATTTAGACCTATTACAGTCTTAGATCTTTAAGCTCTTGTACCTTTCTGACCTTGCTTTTTATTCTCTTGCTGTTTTTAGGTTTCTGTTCATGCTGATTCTGAGTACTTTGGGAGTTCCCCTCCTCCTCCTCCACCACCAGGCCTCCCTCCTCTAATATTGATGAGATTGCTTTTTAAAATGAAAACACTGGTCTGTTTTGCATGTGGCTGTTCACATGCATGTACACGCACACAGGTATAAAATTCTGGGCTAAAGCATTTGTTATGCACAGAGGTACTCTAGCTCTGAAACCACAAAGTCCTCAACAAACTTTAGACTGAGGCCTGGGAGGCAGTGAGACGCCACAGGAAGGGACATCACACAACAGAAGTCATTACCCCAGAAAGTGCACACACGTAAACAAAGACAATGTGGTTTCCTGTGTTTCTGCAGTACTGTGAAGCCCTGTCTCACTTAGTACAGCTCAAATCTTCTTCTTTTCAACATATAATATTTATCTCTGCCAAACAAACAGACCACTACAAGGGATCACATTAGAGTTCCCCTTTGTTGTCGAGGTGTAAGACAGATTTGTTGTTGCAGATGAGCTATAGACCAGATGGGCTGTTGTCACAGTGGATTTAGGCAATACAAATCAGGCCTCATGTCTGCCTTTGTTATACATTGTAGGTTTGTAGCAGATGCTAACGCCTGTTGAGAGTTGCAAATATTACAATAGGAGCAATATTGCTAAAGTTATCTGTTTATTATATTGATAAATACGATAACATGGTACATTTTCTGAAAACTATACCTGACACTTCATCATAAAATCATATAAAATGCTATACCATAAAGCAGCACTGCACAACATAGGAAATGTGCTCAGGATCATTGGTATCTGATATGTTGTCTCTTGTGAGCTAAGGTTAGTATAATATCAGATTTGTTTGATTGGGCAGGTGCAGATTCTCCAAAATCTATTGAGTCCCTGCTGTTTCCTTTTTTCTGGCACCTCTCCACTAGCTGAAGGTCATTATGTTGTTTTCTGGGGCAAGCATTCACTGGAGACTGTCTGACAGGCACTGCCAAGGCTGCATTAACGTGCACTGCTTTGTGCCAGGTAAGCACCGAGTCACCGAGGCTTCCCAGCATCTGATGTCAGGACCAGGTGATGTCTGCTCCAGTCTCTCCAATACAAGCTGACCAACCCAACCTAAAGGGACGAGCATCCTTAGCAAACTGCCCATTAAGTGTTTAATGTCTCTGACAGCTTCAAGGGCATTAGAAATCCTGACGCAGACTAGTTTCAACACTGCAACTCTGTATATATCTATAAAGCTCCATTACTGAGAAACTTTGCGTAGCAGGATTACTTTGCTGCGAGTCCACAAACATCTGAGATAAAAAGAAGTACATAGATATTGATTGAAACTAAAATACTTAAAATCATACTATGTTACACAGGATTACTAACTACAGCCTAATAAAAAAGCACTCATTTCATTTCATCCACCCACTGTCTCTTCAACACTGTTCTCCCCATTGCCAAACATGTGAGGACACAGCTCTGAATCTCACAATGTCTCCATGAGTGACACACACTCTCACAACATTTTCAGAGGAGACTGAAGTCATAACAATAATTATCAAATAGCATTGTCAGTCTGAGCTATGGCAAACATTATCATCCTTGGCATGATTAAACCTAAGTCAGGATCCGACTCTGTCGCTGATTTAATTAGATGACAATCGTCTGCAGTCATGCGCATCCACAAACAGTGATCTAAGTTTTTGGAAAATAATGCCAATGGCACAGTAGCAGACTGACGAGCTGGAGGTCAAGTGAAGGTGCACGTCCAGTGTGATTTGTGATAGTTAAGCTAGGAGTAAGGATACACATGAGGCAGCGCAGCGACAGCTAAGGCTGGCGCCTGGAAGATTGATCACTGTCTCTTGCAGAAGACACAAGGATATCATCCACTTATTTACACAGAATTTTGATTTGGTTGAACCCAGTTTTGTTGACAGATGCACATCCCATCACAGTCTGTAATAAACATGAGGAAAACAGCTAAACTTGAGTAATGACTCTGGGGCATATTAGACAGGTTATCTCCTATATATTGGGACAGAGGACTGGAAACTGACAAAAAGTAGAATTAGGCACAAAAAGTGCAGACATGACATTATATATGACTTCATATGACATACGCCTCACTGGAATTTCCCTTTAATTAGATATACATAGATATAACAGCTGATTTCAGATAAAGATACTTAATAATAGTGAACAATCATTACACAGTAAACAAAACAGTGATTACGAGGCTTAATGCAAACTGGTACATAAAAATGCCATTTATGTCGCACATATGTAACATGATATGGTGTAAGCACGTGTCCACAAACAGGCACCTAGATGTAAAATGAGGTGCATTAGATGGAGCAGTGGGAATGAAACGTGGACTCAGGTGTGATGGGAACGAGGAATGTTTTATTTGAAAAACAGAGAAATGGAGTTTGTATACCTGCATCTGATGCAGAGACAGATCAACAAAAATAATAAAGAGTCTGAGACGCAACAAAAGACTCATTTGCAAATGACCCGTTCAAATTCGTACCTGTCCGCTTCTTTTTCGATTTGCCTCCATCAAGTCCTTTCTGTTTCTTTCTTTGCTGGGGCAGAATGACCGGAAACCATTTCTCCGGGATTTCTTTCGGTACTGTCATCTTGACCTTAACTTTAACAGACACCGTCTGAATTTTCGTTAAACCTGCGTTGATTCAGGTGACCGCCACATCTCCGCAAGGATGCGGGGATGACGCTCCGGTCCCAACTTCAGTGAAGTTGGAACCGCGTACTGGCCAATCCCATCCTTTCTGTTGCTCTCTCTCTCCTCCCGAAACACACACATAAGCCCGCACTCACACAGACTTGGACCATCCCCTGCTCCATTTTGCCTTCTTCCTGTTGCAGAAACACGTCAGTCACCAAAATCTAATTAATCTGCTTCGGTTAATCGCTTGGTACAGAATCTTACTACTAAAGATTTTTATTTAGAAAACGATGTAGGTTGTCTGATGGGTTAATATCACGCTTCTTGTCTGGTTGTTGCAAAAACGTGAATCAGTAGGATTTCAATAATGTTACAACACCGTGACGCTCCCACGTGCAAACTGCATCCTCCTCTAAGTCACATCCACAACAAAAACACTGTCTACTGTAGGCATTACGTAACCGCAGAGGCTCCGTGCTTCATGGACGTTACCATGGCAACTGACTCTGCAGAGCCCCCACAACTGAGTGAGGCGCTGGATGAGGAAACTAGACACCATTTTGGATCTGAATAGCATGCGCTGTTTGTAGCCTCGCTGTGCGTTTGGAGCCAAAGAGCCTCGTGCAGTGGTCCAGTTTCCTGTGTGTTTAAAGGGAGAAGGTGCACTGCAGTGGGAAGGGACAGGCAGGTTCCCGAGCACGTGCTGCTCAGCGAGCCATGTGCCAATACATTAAAGATGGCTGATGGCACTCCTAAGCATTTCCCTGATCTTGCATTGCGCACATTTTCACAAAATATAAATATACAATACAAACGAAAATATACAAATACAAAAGGTACTGCTGGTGGGTTTTCTATCTTATATCACTCCACTACTACAAGTACACAGTTGAAAATATCAGAATCAGACTCACATATTGACACAATTAAGGAACATGACTGCAGGTTACACTGGCTCTCAATAATTTGTTATGAAGATACACATAATCATTCTCCAGAATCAATCACTGCCAATTCATTCTGAAGTACAGTTTAAGATTCCAGGCTGTACCTGGGTATGGTATGTCAAGTTACTAACTCAGTCAGAGCTCAGTTACAGTAATGAAACGAACAGGGCTAAAATGAAACTCTAGACAGAACAGATTGGCAAGAGTAGATGACTAATCACAAATATGGTTCTTCTATGTAACTGCATCATCAGGTGTAAAAAAAGAAAAACCAACAAACATCAGCCCCATAGCACACTATCGTTGCATGCTGTGTATAAACCTAACACGCTTGAAAGTATCCAAGTCTCCAGCATACAAGTTATGATGACAGCATAAAATAGATCGATTTTACAATCAAACTTTACATTTCTTTAAATGTCAAAATGCAATTTATGGGGCCCCTTAATGCTCTGCAAAGTATCTGTCCTACTAAGATCTTCAAGATGCCCCTCAAGCCAGCATGATAAAGTAAAACCACACTGTGGTCCCTTTATGCATCTTGTATCCAGACAGCATGCAGATACAAGTCACATTCAATTTACTGGCATTAACATGTTTCTGGTTTTCACTAAGATCTTTTTCATGTAAAGCTTACACCACTAAGTAACACTAAGTAACACTTAGTAACACTAAGGTCTTAAAGGTCTTAATCTCTGAACATTTTAGGACTTGGTTTGGTTCAAACTAGAATATATCCTCCGTGCTTCCTGTGTGAATTTACTGTATACATGTATGATAGTCTGTGAAGATTCTCAGTCATCCAGGTGAAGTTGTACTCAAATAGCGAAACGTTTCAACCTTACAAGAAAGAAGTCCAGTTGCCATGACTCAACTTCCAGACACCTATGATAGTGTGCATATGCTATGCAAATACATCCCAGTCACTAAAAACATTATATCAGGTAAAAGGTGAGACTCATAAGGGCCTGTGGACCATCAACACGGACACTCACACTGAGGAAACTAGTTTAAATGCACAGATAATGAGTGTGTTTAATGTCAAGTACTGACCTGGAGGAGGCCTCTTTCTGAACATCTCCACTCTGCCACTGTCCTTCTGCTATGGCCCATGGGAGTATCTGCAGAGGGAAAGAAGAGAAGGTGAAGAAGGCAGAAGACAAGACGTCACAAAAAGAGGCAGTGAAGACTGAGGGATTGGAAGAGACACAGCAGAGACTGTTTAAGTAGGAAGAGTTAAAGCAAAGATCACACAAGTATTTTCCTCTGATACAAACCGTGAAACAGAAACAGCTCAACTTATTTTAAACCAAACAGTGAGCACACACATACACACAAGTGATGCACTTGATTTAATGTCATGTCTTTTTTGGTCTCAGGGTGTGAAAAACGTTTATTTCTCTAACAGTGAGAAAGTGAAAATCAGTAAGGTATTTCAACCACTACACAGCAGAAGACGCAAACACATTAGGCCATCTCTGTTCTGTTACAGACACAATGAGGAAATGACATTCAGCAGAAAGCAGCATCTGTCTCTGTGGCACACAGTGTCTGGGGACTGGTAGCTCAGGCCAGATCCATGTCAGTCTCCTATAGCAGATGAGAAGGAGTAATAGAGCAACATTTTGTCCCTGCACAGCAGAGCAAAACATCTTCTCTTCTCTTCTCTTCACTTATCTTCTCACTTTCTAATTATGCTGACCTGTTAATATTGTGATCCTCACGGCTATTACTCACTGTGTTTTGCCTCAGCTAAGTAACATGCAGAGAGGCGGAAAAATTACAGAAGATGAGGTTGCAAAAGCGAGGCTTTGTCTCGGGTTTGTAGCGTACACAAGTTGGTACAGTACAAACAGTATGGGAGACAGAGGCTCAAGGCAGCAAGCATCCAATCGATACTCCAGAGAAAGAGCTGCTCTGCTTTTCTTCATGTGAGTTGGGCTGATCAGATTTCAGCTACAGTTTCCAGCACTGTCCTTTTCTCTGTCATATACTGAAGACTTTTATTGCATACTCTCTACTCATGGTCTACCAACTATTTATCAGTCTAATCAAGAACAGGGAGTGAGAATGAGAGCTGTTTGCCATGTCCCTCCCTCTCTCCTTCTCCCTCAATCTGTTACAGGCCTCTTGTACAACCCTATAGACGTGCAGTCTATGTGAGTAATAATGTGACAGTCTAACTGCGGTGTTACAGATTTTGGAACAGCAAAAATCATCAATTACGTGGATGGCTTTCAACTGTAACACTAACTTCAGCACTTCATCTAAAGCATTGCAAAAAAACACATACTTTATACTACTGTTATAGTTCTTTAGAGCCTGGTGGGTCTCTGGGACTCACTAGTGACTTCAGTTTATTTGACAATATTGTTAATCTTCTCAGATAAAAGCTAAAAACAATTAGGTCATTATCTATTTTCTGTGCTCTTAAGCGGTTTGTGCGTTTTTTAATCATCCTAGTGTTTACTCTGCTTGGCATATTACATTTAACACATAGTCATCACATAATTTTAGTGTGCTGATTGTAACCTAGGAGGATAACAGGGTCTTTTGTTGGTTTATGTTCTGTGTTTTTTGTTGTTCATCTCTCCATAGATATCTGCTGTGTTCAGTGTGGCATGGTCTTTATACATTCTCTCTGAACAAAGTAGTTTAGGTTGATCTCAGAGGATTTTAATGTACCACTATAACTAAAACTCTTGTAGCTTTTGTGATATCTACATGACACCTTACACACATGTATCACAGTAGTAGACTGCTACTGTCTGTATCATATGGAGGCCAATGAACAAGACGAAATGACAAAATATAATAATAACTCAAACAAAGTTAAAGCATGATGGACTTTGCCTGTGATGCCAGTTTGTGTATTTTCTGAGGAGTAATTTAATGACATGGTTGTTTTTTTTTGCTTTTGATAACCTCCACAGTAAATGCTAAGATCATTTTTGTGATACCAGCATGAGTATTATAGGTCAGAGACATAATGGAGAAGAATAATGATGCTTTCAACTCGTGTTATGAGTGGCAGGCTATATATATACATATACATATATACCTACCTACCTATATATATATATATATGTGTGTGTATGTGTGTGAAATCATAGGCTGACGTGTGTGGTGGCCATAATTTGGTCTTTAGTTATGTTTATTGTTGTTATCTGTAATCATCTCTGATGTCTGATGTGCTCAGCTTGGTGTCTGCTCTATATACACTCAACACATCATCTGTCTTTGAATAATAATTAATTAGGTGTATGTAGGAGAATGTTTTTTTTCTCCTCAAGCATATTAATTCTGCAAGTTATTTTGATGCCTGCATCACACCCTGTTAAAACGAACTGTACCCAGTTTCATATAGGCTAACCATTTTAATTACGCACAACTGATGTCAGGGGTCGCTGCACAGTGACATAACAAACTTTCACTGTGAGTTTGTGAAAGTGGAATGACTAGTGTCAGAGTACAACACTGTAACTTCTTTACTACAGGGGTGGGAGGTCTAAAATCCCCAGAAACTAAGGACTGTAGTTCCTGTACGCTCAGATCAGCTTTAATGCGATGTACATTGTCTGCTTCAGTAATAAGAGCTAAATACTTCACAGTGAAAACTGAGACACACATCAATATTTTTAGCTGACAAAGTAAGACTGTATAGCAAACCCACTGGTCATGCATGATGGGGGTAGATAACACCGTTACAGCAACTCAGGAAACACAGCCTACCTTTTCAAGTTGGCGTTATAAATAGGTTTCTGGTGGAAATATCCTCGTTGCTCCTCTCGCCGAGGTCATGATGAGGTTTCGGGCTTAAATTTGAGGTGATGCTGCCCCGTGTTGATATAAGGTCACTGAGGTGGGAGGGTGAAGCAGGTACCGGGAGCGCGCTGGAGCCACAGCGCGTCGAGGTGAGGGACGGTTTGGCTGCGTCCACGGGAGAGGGGAGGGGTAAGTGAAGGAGGGACTGCTCCTCCTTCACCTTCTCCACCTCCGTCTCAATCCTCTGCACCTACGACCTAAACCAAAACTTCAGTTCACCTAAATGTAACGTTTAGCTCAGCATCAAGCTGCGTTTTGTTAGAATTGTTTCCTCACTTTTAAACGTTTTACTGAAGCAGTGAGGCTTGTTCAATCTACACATAAAATCTGAATTGTTTCAACGCCCCGAAGGCACACACACAAACGTACACCTTGCTGTGTACCAGTAGCCATGTGTTGTTGTTTTTTTATCCCTGTGTGATACCGCCCTCTACTGCTCTGTCGGCATCAACCTCGCAACATCTGCACTGTGCCCATTGTGAACCTACAATGCATATGCAGTTGTAAACATATAATAATATGTGTGATCATGTTTAGAAATTAATTGGATTCCGTATAATGTATCTTTCAATAGCTTAAAGGGTAAAGAAATCAGTCTTTGCATGTATTACATTATTTTACTCTTAAATTTAAACTGTAAAATGGTAAATTAGGCCAACACTGAATATGGACCCCTATCAAAACTTAACTTACATTACTGCTTAAGAAATGGGATACAAAGATATGCTTTGGCGATACAGAGGAAAGAGCATAGTGAAGAGGAAGAGATTTTTATTTGTTTTCATTTTCTCCATTTACTGTGTTCTCTGTATGAAGCTAAGCATCAAGTGAAGATATGAAAACCTGTGTGCTGTCTCTTCCATTGGAATAAAACGTCAATCACCAAAACTAGCAATTGCCAAATGTTTTAAATCCATGGCACCCCTTAAAAGCAATCTTTTTGCCGTGGGATTCCACCATTCCCACCCCAGATTATACAGCTTACACAGTATGTGCCGCTCGCTGCACCCAAACTGATAAGTTATTGAGTGTAGTTCAACAGCCTGAGTTTTCAAGGCAGGAAAGTATAATATTTGTTATGTATGTGGATATGTAGTACCTGTTCTGCTGTTCAAGTTACTGTCACTGAAAACAAAGAGTATATGTCCTAGTTTTCACAGAGATTCTTGTTAATTAGTGTTCATGCAGTGGTAACAGGAGTCAACTAGTTTAACCTTTAGCAGAATAACATGTGCTCCTTAAGGCAATTATCACTCTTATGTTAAGGCAGTTGGGATCCGAGGTGGCAGAAGTACACAAACTAAACAAAGTAAAACTGCAAATATATGCCTGAGGAACTAGTCCATTACAACTGTCACAGGCAGGCTGAAGTGGGTGTGTTCTTATATACTGTGTCATATTGTATTTGAATGAAGATTAAAATATCTTAAGTTGTCTCATGCATCGTTTCCAATACTCTAACACAATGCCTATATAAAAATCAGTCACTGATTATTTAATTGTGTAATTGTCTTGGCCTTTGTGAACATGGGTCAGTGATTCATACACATTATTGATCTGTGATTGGCCTATTTCACAATATGCTCTTGAGTGTATTCCAAGCACCCACAATCATAATGTAGACCTCCTGATACTGGAGACATATGTTTTCTGAAGAGGGTCAATGAATTGTCTGGAGAAAGACTAAACATCCCAGTAGATTTTTAATAACAAAGAGTGAAACAAAAAACAATGAAATGGTTTCTCTCTCTGTGAAATCTCAGTAAAGCTGTAGAATGTGTGTTTGCGTGTGCAAGCGCTGAATACATTTTTTATTAAAAGTGTTAATAAAGCTTTATTACCTCACCATAACACATATTCAATATCCATTTAGACATTTCATAAAAACTAAATAAAACACAGTAATATATTTTAAAAAGAATAAATCAATACTATAGGTACACAAACATCAATGTAAACAGCATTGTTTTTCTCAATTAATATCTCTTTCAGCACTGCATCTACTGGCTATGCTGAAAAATCTCACTAGCCTGATAAAAAAAAAAAAGGATCATCAGGTTTCTTTATAGTGGCTAAGCTTCAGGTCATGAATGCTGAAAACTGGCAATGTTATGTGGAACATATTTTTATTACAGTAACACTTAGAAATGTGCAGCCTTTAATTCTACTTCTTTTTCCCATGTGGCGCTGGGCTCCTTGATTTTGTCACTGATGGTGGAGAGAGTGGAGAGTTTCTCATGGGTTTCTGGCTCAGGCATTTGCCAGTGGATGAAGATCAAATACATGAAGGCACCTAAAACCCCTCCCATAGGTGGAGCCACCAGAGGTATCCAGAACCAGTAGTTGTAACACCTGGAGTGCAGACACCCATATTAACAGCAGGAAAGGTTTTTTATATTTTCAGTTGTGTTTGTTTTAAAGGCTGAGATAGTGACTGTGTATAGTATGAAATATGAATGGAGTTGTTCACAGTGACCAATGCATATATTATAATTATATAACTCTGCAGCCTCTTTTAGCTCAGTGGTTTGGTTGCATGGACCATGCATGGTGCAGTTTCACCACAATTCCAGAGGAAAGCAACTAACTGTGCAAACAAGCTAACCCGCCTGACACCAAACAAAGTTACCAGCAGCCAAAATTACTGGTTTGGTGTTAAAGAAAGTCTAATATTTATTAAGCAGCCATTTTTCATGTATGACTACTAGATTTGGATTTGTCAGGTGGCTAAAGAAACGACTCCAATGGAACGATAACATTACTTTTTGTCTCCTGGATGTGTAAGCAGACAATTGTTTGTTAATGTGTCACTAAGTGGGTTTCAAAAAAGTAAATATGCCAGTAGTAGAACTATAAATAAACAGCTTGTTCTGCAAATTTTCCAGTTGGGTGACATTAAACTATTGCAGATGAGATGGGTAAAAAAGCTGATGGAACTAAAGAGTGTAACTTAAACAGTAAAGAAGATGTATAAAAGATATATGTTAATATGATATTGCTGCATTAACTTATCAAGATGATATTATCAATATTATGTCACAGCTGTGTGTCTGTCAGCTTGTTTTGACATGTTTCTGCCACTAGTGGGGAAGAACCTTTGTTAGGCAGCTTAAAATGTAGAGTATTTAACAGCTGTGGAAACAGAAAAGCCACAGAATATTAAGAACATATAAATCATTATGGAACAAATGACAAATCATAAACATAGGTCCTGTTTAAACCAGTGTTCTGTTATTATCTGACACTTCCTTTGACACTGCAGAAAACAACTGTGAACTCTGATAACCTCTGATGTGTGATTTTCTGGGACACATATGGTCAAAGTCCTGTAAGAACGGTGCAAGTGGCAAACCATGTCATTTTTCAAATGTAATTATAACAAATTAAATGAGCCTTAAAATGTTCATTAAAAACAGCCTGGAATGGTGAACTGTGTGTGTTTAGTGATCTGCACGTGCACTGTACAGTATATGTATGAGCACATGCACAGTGACACTGTATAAGTAAGATATGATACTTACGTAAAGACCTCAGTGCCCCAGCCTGCCGTCAGTGTGAAGAGGCGTGGTCCAAAGTCCCGAGCAGGGTTAATTGCTGCACCACAGTTACCCGACATTGACATAGAGATCCCCAGGACGATCACTGCCACTATGGCAGGAATCAGCTCTGAGGGAGCAGGAGTGTTCCTTTTTTCTTCCAAACTCAGGATGCACAACAGCAGCATGGCAGTGCCCACCACCTAATGAAAAGTGTCAACACAGTTATTGCAAATTAATTAAAGGAAGTATGGTTAATTTACCTATTTGCACCAAGCCTATCAACTGACCTGGTCAAAGAAACTTCTGCCCAAACTCAAGTATTCTGTGGGGTATGTGGCAAATATAGATGCTGTCTCATTGGGGCCATATACTGTCAGCACTCCCCCACTAAAGTCCATGATAGCATCTGAGACAGACGCGGAGGAAATGATATATGACAAACATTAAAAACATGCTGTACATAAATGTCTATGTGCAGATGCATCACAAATGAAAGAAAAATGCTAAATGTCTTAGAAAGGCCTCCAGGGCTGGATAAGATTATACTAAAATTTTTAGTATAAAATTTTTTATACTAAAATTATCCAAATGTGTTGTGATCTGACAGTGAAAACCACGTTTTCAATTCTTATAATTTTCATAATCATCCATGTGTGTTTCTTTTGGAATATCTCTTCACCTTTTTGTATGTCAATGATGTAAAAGTTGGAGAGGACAAACCGTAGTAGACCAGATAGACAATCCCTGACGCCACATAGGCCCCAAGCACCTGAGAGAGGCTGTAGGGCACCAGTCTTGTCCAGGATACCTGGCCCAACACACAGAAACTCAAAGTCACTGCTGGGTTCAGATGGGCTCCTGCAGAGAAAAAGAGAAGACGGAGAGAGGAGAAGACAGGAAGTCAAAAGTGAATCACAGGAAGAGAGATTGGAGAGTTTTGAAATATCAGATAACTTGTAGCCATCGTGTGTCAACTGAAGTTGTTGTACTTTAAGTTGTTTAGAGGGTGTTTGATAGTATCTGATGCCGTCTATGACTGGGTTCTGGGGGTAGTATTTAACCTACAGGAGGAAGCAGGATGAGCTAAAATATTTTAATCTTCATTCAAATACAACACAACACAGTATTACAGAACACAGCCTGTAGCACAGACTGCATACCTGTAAAAGCTTGACATGACCTCTTTGCAGATAACACAGTGTATTATCATGGTAAAAGTGCTAAGATTAGTGGATGTCTGCAGTAATGGGAACAACATAAATCAGAGTGTGAAGTAGCAAGCTGCTGATATATTTTGCTGTATCTATCAGGGATGGATGGTTACAAATGCACTATTAAAAGAAATAAATATCACACCATAGAGAAAATGTCAATTTTTTGTTTTTGTTTTTTTACCTGAAATGCCCTTGGTGAGGTACATGGCTGACATGACGCCCACAGAGAAAGCCATGTTGACTGACAGAAACTGTCCTTTCATCTCTCTGCTGGTTTTAACCTGCGCTGCGGCAGAGCAGCCAAAGAGCTTCATCAGGGTTAAAGGGAACAGAGAAAAGTGATGAGAGACATTGTAAACCTTAGTTGAAAAATAAATAATCTATGGAAAAAATACAGATATTGAAGTGTCATGTCAAAAAGATACACATACGAACATTTTGTAATAACTTACCTTAGATGTTCCTTTAGTAATTGATTTGTGATCATTAAAGTGCAATTAATGCCATCCTCTCATAAACTTAGACTTTGCAATGAAACTTGGGCCTACTGCTTCTTATCTATATAGTCACATAACAAACAACATGACTTTGATCCCCACAGAGAAGAGAACACTACAAGTAAGCACTCCACATTTATCTAACATATCTATCAAATAAAAACTACATCTAATGCTTGTCGAATCTTTATTGGCTATAAAGAAGTAATTGACATTTTTGTTTTATGTGTTTACTGCATGTTTAAATCACATTAAACTGAGTTATGGTGTCATAACAATTAGAGTAAATGCCAAGGCACACAGTAGTTGCCACGTTAGATGAAAGTAGTGCAGGTAGTACATTGTGAGTGAATAATACTGTGTGAATCCCGATATTACCTAGATTCATTTTTATTTTTGAAAGCTGTCTTCACATTTAGTGCATTTAGTCTGCAAATTTAAAAACTTCACTTCCTGTGTATGTAAAATAAATCAAATTTAATAACAAAAATAATATGTATTTTTGCATTTGTGGATAAATGCATAAATTATACATGCAAAATTATATACATTTCAAAATTTGCAGTAGTTTTATCAATACAGTGAGAATCGAGACATTTTTTGTATTAATAAAATTATAAAAACTACAGATTAGTTACTACAGAATAACTACAGAATATATCATTGTTATACGTTGCATGCATGCAGATAATTTTAATATATATATGTATGTATAACTGTGCATTTACCTAGATTTTATAAGCTTATGTTTTAACATAAGCGTGATTTTATTAGTATCTTCAAATTCAAAAGACAGCTCTGAGGCCTGACTGTCACTTACCAGCAAGACAAACGTTCCCAAGAACTCAGCCATACACTCTCGCACCAGGGCATTCCTCACTCTCAGTATACGTAACTTCAACATGGCTGGAGCTCAGTTAAATCCTTCTCATCTCTCAGTGGACTGCAGGAGCTGATGTTGTGATTTAAGTGAAGCAGGTGACAGTGCTGAACTTCCACTTGAGCATCCAAGGACCTGCGCATGCCTGACTTTCTCTCCACCTCCCTTTCTCGACAGCTGGTCAAACACGATTACTCATTTATTGGTTTGTGGCACCTCAGGACTTGATACAGTGTGCTGTAGCTATTAGAGGCTGCTTATATGAACACGAGGCCATAAACAGTCAGATTATATGTTTACAGCATTGACACAGGTAATATGTATTAGCCACTTAATATGCTGTAGATAAAGCAGACACCTGACTTCTTTCAAGAAATTAGTTACAGATATATGCCTGTGGTTTTTATCTAATTCATATAGTATGTCATCAGTTTGTGCAACTGAAGTCCACGTGTGAGATAGCCACAGGTGATACCAACAGACTATAAGTACTATGTCAAATCTTATGGCACATACTATAGCAAAATGCAGGATCAGTACAGCCTGGCCTAAATCATCAGTTTTAACAATACTGAAATTGATCTTTTTTAAGCACTATGTCAATGTGCAAGTGTTCACATTGCACTGTTTTTATAACTTTAGCTCATTTCAGTTTTTCAGTAACTGTTTACCTGTTTTTATCTAGTAGATCACAATATTAGAGAAAATACTGCATTCTGCATGGGTGAAATATATTGCCTTTAATATTTAAATTAAGTCTTAAATGTGTGTTCATATTTTTTTTTACCATTTATTTATTATCATTCTTTAGGTATACTGCTTCTCATGTAGCAAGTAGTTTTTAGCCAGTCTGTCTCTAAAATACTGATGATAGGGAAGCCCCTCACATCACCAAGGAAGCTGCACCATAACCCATTTCACTGAACTCTGGACTTGATGGATTACACAACCCAAATAATTGCAGTATAAAAGTAAAGTGTGCTGATCATTTTCAGAGAGGCACATGACTGTGGTGTGAAAATAAGCTCAACATCACATAGAATATAAAGCACATGAGTTGCTGTAGTTCTAAATCTTCTTTGCTGAAAACTCTTTGGTGTTTGTCATTTTCCTGCTGTTTCATTTATATCTCTTTATAACTTAAACTTTGATAGGATAACTCGTGGAAACAGGTTGTACTTTTAACTACCGGCATCTTACCTTATCACATCTCCCTTTGAGCAGTGTTACTGTTTGGTCGTGTACAAATAAACCTGATTTCTTCATTCTCTTGAGTTTTTTTCTGGCAACTGACAGAAAGATGTCCCTCTATCCTCCTCTACTGGACAAAATAATGATATGAACATCACTTTATGTTAGGATTTATTAAAAAGCATATAAAATCTAAATGCAGTTAGCAAATATCTGCAGTATATTACAGCATGTGTTTCATTTACAGGTACCACATTGTTAGCTTTTGACTGATAAAAATATCTGTTACAAAGCTTGGTTGATTTGATCAGTGCATATTAATTCTGGCTGGAGCAAAAATTTCCCTGGCATTGAGGTAGATGGACAGAGCTAGTATAAGATAAGATAAATGACAAAACACCTTTGACCTGGTCAACATTTTGTTTCCTTTAGGGCTTTGTTGTAATACAAACGGTTGGCAAGTTAATTCATGTCTTCTTCTTCTTAGATGGCGGGAAATGCTGTCTCTCATGGATAGCTTTTAGTTTGTGGTTTATCATCATTCCCTGAACTTTACTGTGCCCCAAGCACCCAGTTAATCCTCATGTTTCCAGATGTTTAAGAGGGTGATGT
The DNA here is from genome assembly GCA_032362345.1 of Sandelia bainsii. Classification (NCBI taxonomy): domain Eukaryota; kingdom Metazoa; phylum Chordata; class Actinopteri; order Anabantiformes; family Anabantidae; genus Sandelia; species Sandelia bainsii. Next base: position 11,430,685 of record JAUMHL010000009.1, on the reverse strand, counting down.
AGCACCACATTCACTGGTCCAGGGGGCAGTTTTCTGATTAAAGTCCAGGCCTCCAGGCGGCTCATCCCCAACATGCTCACACCTTCAATCTCCAGCACCTCATCACCGGGATACACCTTGTCAACAGGACCTCCTGAGGGGAAAAGAGTGAAAGGGAGCATTAAATAAATGTCTGTATAATGTCTTCATACAGAGATGGTATAAATTACACTACAGATACAGACAGGTCAGGTTAAAGGTCACACAGTACAATATGCGTATACTTTCACAATAAAATTGTCTGAATTAAAAACCCTTGATAAACAAACTGGTGGTGTTTCTGTTTATTTATGCAGAATTTTGAAACAATTTTGAAATCATTACATTATTTTGCTAAATTTTACAATTTTTTTTCTCTTTTTGCCAGTACAATTTTAATTAATAATTATTTATGTTTTATATGTGTTTACTTTTATTTTATTTAACTTTACAGAATGGAGAGACATTATACAACACACAGTAATAGGTTATGATGATAGATACAATGATATGAGTAATACTGTATATCAATAATAGAGTAATACAGTCCCTTCTGCATGATGAGTACGTTTGCTGAGCAGAGTTTGTTGACATAAGTCAGCAGGACTGCTTAATGTCAGGATTACATTTTTGCTTGAAACATTTGAGGCAAAATTAAATAAATTAACTGAATGAACACAATCACGTCAACTCTCACTGGTCGACTGCTTTTTGCCAGCCTGCTGGTCCCTACATCCAAAAACATTACCAACCTCTGATCATTCACTGTACAAGTAACTGTGATGTTGCTTTAGATTACAGCTTTCAACTTTTACATATCTCTGCACAGAGAATTGTACTCATATTCAACATAAGCACACAGCAGTATTTCATGTCCACACATTTGACCATGTCTAATCATAACCATGTCTAAATCTGAAATGCTCAGTTCCAGTTCTTACCTTGGAAGATCTTCTGTACAATGAGTGGTCTGTTTCCCAGACTGGAACCTACACCTCCTTCCAAGCTGAAGCCCAGATCCCTGCTGTTCTTCTCCAGACACACACACACTTGTTGACCTGAGAGGGCACAGATACAATATTTTGTTTTGAACTGCAGCAGATTTAGAGCAATGTCTCCTCACTTCTCACCTGTCTCGATGAACTGAAGCTGTGTTGGTCCCTGCTTATTTCCCTGTACTCCCATCTTAGAGGCACCATTAACAACTCCCCTCCTCAAGACCACCACTACCATGTCACGGGACTTTGCCCTTCTCAGAACTCTCAGGGCCTCCCAGTGGGCACAGCCACATAGTGCTGTACCATTGATTGACAAGACTTGGTCTCCTTCCCTTATGGTGCCTTCTTGAGCTGCCACACCAGAGTGAAACACCTTGTGAACCTGAGTAACAAAGACATTAGGAAACAAATGAAGAGACGAATGGTCATTTTTAAACATTTTCAAAAGAGAGCAGTAAGAGGTGTTTCCTCACAGTGACTGGTTTGTTCTGGTCCACGCCGCCTGCCAGGCTGAAGCCCAGTCCTATCCCCATCTCCTTATGGAGAACCACCACTTGCACATCATTGTAGTCCTGCAAGAGATTTTGTAGACAAAATAAGAAAAGGTTGCAGCTGCAAACTTTTTTTTTTTTTTAATTTGCATACCCTGTAAAGAGCAGAAAAGGAGAGGGAGATGACATAGGCTCACTTTTATTTTAAACCCTACAAGTAGAGGAGTCAGAATAACATTAGCCACTAGAATGATATCAAAATAATTTATAGGCCTTGTAGTAGCCAGATCTCTGTGTGTTTTTGTATTTAATTGTTTTTACACCTCTGTATATATCATGGAACATATTGATTTATGTTTGATATACTTCATTTGTAGTTGAAAATATGGACAGTCCTTTAATATAACTGTAATTTAAACCTTACCTACAAACTGGGCATTTTATTGGAAGCACCATCATGTCAAAATCTTCAAAACAGCAGGAAATGTAAATGATTTAAAGCAGATTCTCAGTGGATTTACAAATAGTAAATCATTACTGCAGGCCCAACGAATAATCAGCAGCAATATCTATGGCAACTTAATCCCTACAGTAGATATGAATTCATGCAGGTTAATGCCAAGCAAAGAAGAGCAATTGAAATGATCAGTGCCACTACAAGCTAGGATAAGAGACAGATAAAAAGGGAAAAGTTGCCTAATTCATGATAATGATAAGTTGGCTCAATACCACAATTTCAAAACCACTGCAAAGCATGTCAAAAGTTACTTTTACTATTACTCACTATCAATTGTTTGTACCTGCAAAGTGTTGTCCCCCAGGCTCTTGACATCTTCCAGCAGCCTGTCAAGCTCCTCACTTGGCATCACAGACACACAGGACAGGGCTGACACATCTGAGCTCAGTGAGACTGACCGCCGGCCTGTAGATTGCCACTCATCACTGTCGTTCTCTGACTCGTCATCAACACCAGCAAAGTTACACAGATCGGAAAGACTAAATTGAAAGAGAGGAGAATATTAAGGGTTAAAAACACCAAATAATACAATACCTCTATCAAACCAGAAATCTAATCAAGTTCCCACCTGACACAGAAGCTCTTGCGATCTGACTGGCTCATGTTACTGGTGATGGTCACCGAGGATTCTCCAGAGTCTGAATCATAGTTTGAATCTTCATCCTTTTGAGTACTTTCATCATCATCCTCATAATCATCTTCTTCATCATTCCAGACTCTAATTTCTGAGTTCAAACCAGCTACCCAAGCGTCCAAGTCCTTTGCTCTCTTCTTCCCTTTTGGAAAGACTCTGACATCTGGAGAGATGAGATTTTGGAGGTTGCTGTGGGACGAAGTGGCAAGGGGATGAGGGAGAGGTGGGGAGTCTGGATCAGGAGTTTTGACAGAAGTGCTGTCATATCTATTTGCAATGGGAGTGGCATTTTCTGGTTGTGTTGTAGGTGAAAGAAAGGGTGAATGGTTGGGGGTGTTTGTCGGACTCTTGTCATCACCATCCTTAACAGGTGAAGTAACTTGATAAGGTGTTGTTTTCTGCACAACAGCTGAATCACTGCCTGAAAGCAGCAAGGGTGGTGTATCGTTGGCTGTCACATCTCTCTTGTTTGCATCCTCAGGGCTTGAGACTTTGGAGAAATCTGTCTCATCTATATTAAAGTTTCCACTGCTTCTTTGAGTTCCTCTATTTAGAGGGATTTCAAGTGTACTCTTGAGTTTGGAATATTTACCTAAATTTTCAGCCCTGTTATTACTGCTGTCCAGCTCTGATCTTTCATTCCCAACCAAATCCTTCCCTTCTCGCTCTTTCCTACCTAATCGTAGTCCACCTCCATCCACTGATAAAGACCTTTCAGACCAGAGCTTTGTTTCTGCTTCTGCAGCCTTTTTTTGAGATTTATCACCCGTATCTTCTCCCTCTTTCATTCCTTCCCACTTGTCCCTTAATCCACCTAGTGCTCTCACTGACCCACTCTTCTCCCCTCTATTGTGAGCAACACTGAGTTTTGCTGGTACCGATAAGGCTCTTCTGGGCACAGAACTCTGAGCTCTCTGTGACAGAGCCTCAAACTGATTGATCTTATTCCTCACACTTGCTGCAGAAGAGGGTTGCAGCGTCTTTGGTAACGTGTTCCTCTCTGTTGTTTTCAGTGTGTCTTTTTGTGAATTTAACTCAAATACATCCTCATCAGTGTTACTGCTCTTCAGTTCAGTTTTTTGTTTTGCTCCATTCTCAGTCTCTTTTTCTCCATTTATTCCCTTAGACTCACCAATTTCTTCTCTGTGGTTTACTCTACTCTGATTCTTACTTTCACTTGTTTTTTTCTCTCTCAAATCTGAGATTTGAGATTCTTGAATCAGAGCTGTGACAGTGTTCCTGCTCCTAGCTCTGTCCAGCGACCTTGTGCCTAAATCCTCTAACCCTTTCCCCCAGGAAACTCCACCATCCTCTGAAGACCTGTCCTGGATCTGTTCTTGCCACTGTCCCCCTGACAATCGCCTGCTTGAACCTCTGTCTTTTTGAGGTGTCCAGGGGAATGTTTTCCCCGGACTAACGCTTTCTCCCTCTCCTGACGAAAAACGCCTGGGGAAGGTTCCTCCTTCTGCTCGCTTATATGACTTCTGCTGTGGCAGGTCTGTGGTTGTTTCAGGGAAATCCCTAATTTTGCCGTAATCCTCTGCTTTACCAAAACCAGCAGACCCATAGAGTTTCTCTATACGTTCCAGTATACTCTCTCCTTTGGGCCCAGAAGAAGTCTCTGTGAATTTAGAGCCAGACTGGGATCTTAACCTGGAGGGGAGAGAATGACCTCTGTTGGACCTGTCCAAAGTGTGGCTCACATGACTCACGGGGTTCCTTTCTTGAGCAAAATTACTTGCACCTACAGAGTAATGGGCCTGTACTGAAGACATCACCTTGCTCTTCACACTTTCAGCTCCTGTCCGTCTTTCTTCCAGTTCTCCCGCCTGGTTTTTTCCTTTAGCCGATAACTCGGACACGTCAACTCTGGTGCTAAAATCAGGACTTCTTGCTCCTGCTCTCCTATCTAAACTCATAGTTCTGCTGTATTTTTTCCTCTCTGTCCTGCCATGGCTTTCAAATGCAGGGTTTTCCCTTCTGTCAGTGTTGGAATCTGTGATTGTTTTATCTGTTGTGCCATTCTGGTTCAGCTTGGTTTCCTTCATCTCACACTGACCTTTGACACTGCTGTGACCCCCAGTGCTAGTGTGATATCCAGCAACAGTGTCCGCCTCCTTATTTGTTCCATTTGGACCAGCACATCTCTCGCTTTTTCTGACTTCCTCAGGGCTCTCCCTTTTGTCCTCTAAAAAAGATAATGATTTAACACCTGGCCTGCGAGTGAGACTGTACGAGGGAGAGTTAGCTGAGCGGATAGTGAAGCGTGCTCCTGTCCTCCGCTTGTTGTACTCACTTGCTGAAGGGAGAAAGGACAAGTCCATTGTCTGAGAGTAAACAAAGTTAATGACCTCCTGTCAAGTGCCAAATCCCAAAAAGAGAACGGAAGAGACAACTTGATATTTAAGTGATCCTAAGCTACTGTCTCTTAGACTTCACTCTGGAAGCTGTTCATCCAAATGCTGCAGCTTTAAGGCAGTAAAAAACATGAAGCCTTGACACAGTTCTCTAATTCCCGCATTAAAAAGTTTGATATTTCAGTGATGCTCCTGATGCTTCCCTGTCTTGCGGTCTAGAAGTGATGACTCCTCTGGGATACTCTTCTTGCCTTCTTTTTGTTTTGTCCCCAGGAGTCTTCAGTTCCCCAGCACGACCTCACTGAACAGCTACCATTGCCTGCCAAGCATAAAAATGTACAAATTTCCATCCTCAGAACAGATTGGGCTGGAATGTTGTGATATGTGGATTGTGGTTGCTCTGGCAGCTCAAAATGGTTAAACTGAATCACAGAGTGTTTCAGGCCAGTGAACACAATATGTTACAGTGAGGCAAAAAAGTGGACAGTAAATGGAAAAGATATGAAGATGACAAGTAGAAAAGAGGTGAGAAAAAATTGGAAGAAAAGCTGGCACATGAGAACCAGAGAAACCTCTCAGTTTTGCCACTTCTCAACACGTCCATGCCCTCCTCTCATTCCCCTCACACTGATCTGTGTTGTACACATGTATCATGAGGGCTGTTTACACAAGCAACATACTCATGACTACCTGTCAGCGTCAGCTAAACCTGAACAAAAAACTGGAAAAACTCACCTAACAGCAATCCTCTCGCACACAATGTACAGTATTGAAGAGTCATGACCAGTATGTGTGCAGCTTGTATCGGTCTCAAAGAGCCAAAGAGATACAACAAGTGACTGAAATCTTTTAACAATGGTTTCATATAAAATGGTCAGATAAGATGGACAAAGTCACTGCTTTACATACTGTACAGCCTGCTGAGAGAAAGATAATGTTACTGATGAACAATGGCTCATCAGGGATATCTGCGTATACAGACACATACAACAGTCACTGATCAATCGTCAAGTCAGAATTGGGATTTGATCATCTCTATTGACATTAATCACTAACACTGTAAGCTGATGATTTTTTTTGCAATTAGATGATCACTGCCTTTATACTCATATGAAGCAACTTGCAGAATTTCTATGAATCTAGGATGCAGCGTGTAACTTTGCGAGACTCTATCGTACTATGTAATGCAGGTGAGTCTGAGTGTCGGTTTACAGGAACACCTGTTCTCCGAGGTCACAAAGTCTCCCATCTGGGTAACCAGGGTAACACCCCCCCGTTTACTCATAACTCCAATTAAACAGCAGGAAATACAAAAACACAAAATAACACAAATACTCCAAGAAAACAGTCAAAATACAAACATATCTGCTCACTTACACCATTTAAATATAACAAATTAATCACAAACACTTGCGCCTTACCTTCTTTAGGAGTGACTTCTGTACTTGTCCTACACCATTGTGTTGCCACTAGTTTATAATGAAGGCAGTGCTATGACATCACTTCCCAACTCCTTTCTCTCTGTCCTCTTTCCATCAGCTTTGCATGATGGACTGTGTACAGTGACACAAACCTGCCACACTGGTTTATCCTCTTGTCCTCTCTCTCTCTTGCTCTCCACTCCCCCCCTCTCTTTCTCTCCTCCCATCTCTCATTGTTTTTTTCTTCCATTTTTCCCTCTCACAGGGTAACATTCCTGACTACAGTTCAATGTGTCACCCACTAAATGGCTCAACAGGGAGTGTGCATACACACTCACGTTACACACACCCTACAGACACTTCAAACTCCATCTCTCGATGTGGCATCAGCATTTCATAGCTCAAAGGAGAAGACATGCAGTTCAGATAATTGTGTGACGTGGAGCAAAAATGACATTTCACAACAGTTAATAACATTTCCCTACCTCGGGCAAACTTGAATATAATCATCTTTGCTGAGAAGGTATCAAAATACATAATAACAGAGCACCTTTAATTGGCACCAGAGACCACAAAGAGCTCATGTACAGTAAACTCAGAAATACCAGCAAGAAACAATAATATGTATAGTACATGTTGTACAATTGTACACCTCTCATATGTCGTATCTTTAACAAAACAGAGCTCCAGTTTGACCTCTCCCGTTGAGAATCTGCAGGACTGTAATTTTGACTCAAGGGGAAAAGAATTTGAGATTGCTGATACAGTTTAAGCCCTACAGAAATAGTAGAGCAAGAATTGTTTGTGAGTAAACTGGATTTTGCAGAGTAAGAAGGTGAACACACAGCTATTGACTCACAGATGTAAGGGGTAAGCAGCCAAAGATAAAAAGAAATACAAAAAATACCAGTACTTACAGTTTTGGTTGTCACATACATGCAGAGGCTTGTCGTCTTACTGCTGCTTTTTTGCATGCACCTGCAATAGTCTTCCGTTCAGACAGAGGAAGCTGTGGTTACCACACCAGTATGCTGCAAGCAACACTAAATAACAGATGTATTGATGTCTGTCTGTTCGGTTAGACACTCATCTTAGGCCATGTCCTCAGGTTGTAATGATCTAGTCAGTCATTAGCCTTACAGACAGAGGGCTGGCAGGTTGCATGATTTGCTCAGGACAGAGATAAGTGAATGGGTAGGGGTAAACTGCCCCAGTACAGCTCCATAGACACCCACTCGTGTTTCTGACAGAAGAATGGAACTCAGTGTCACTGCAGGATGAATGCAAATCACTGTCATGCTCACACAGACACACTGGTGTTTTCAATTCATTCTTCTGGGTGTAGGACTCAGAACATGTGTTGTGGGAAAGGGCAGTTTATGGCATCTAATCACAGTGGATATAAATAGCCGATAGACCACTCAGTGGCAAGCAACAATTGAGGAATTGGGCAATTTAATGGTTTGACTGTCTTGTTTATGTGACTGTTAGAAAATGACAGGATTCACTTGCCTGTATTTTTTGTCACTCTTTCTTTCTCATTAGTGTTTGTGGATTTGTTTGTTGTGTGGTTGTGACAACACTTTCAACAGCAGATGGCAGAAGAGGGCAGAGAAACTTTTTTTTTTTTTTGTATTTCTATTTTCAAGAGCAAAGAAACAATAGCTTTTTCTCCTCTCTAATCATTTTGCCCTTGTTCCTGGTCTTTTTTTGTTTAAAACAGTGCCACATTTGAACAAAAAAATTTAGATTAACAGCTGCTAATTACACTGGTTCTATAAAATGACATAATAAGTTTTGACAAGTTTTTCTTCCTATTACAACAGTACTTTTGTATTTCAGTTACAAGGTATTAACCATACAAAACTGAAGAGTATAATTAGTAAGTGGGATAGAGTCAAACAGAAAAATCTCAAGGCATTAGTTAATTCTAATTTAGTGCATACCACTAAAACTATGTTCTAACCAAGTGAGTCACCTAGGGTTTCATTGAAACCAAGTAAGTATTTATTTAACATATTATTAAAATTGTTGTTGTCTTTTCTCATGGAGTTTTTATAAACTGTACTTTAATACACAGGATATTACTGAAAATCTTTTACAATGAAAATGCGTATATATATATTTTTTTTTTGGCAATGTGTATATGTACAAAAAAAACAAAAACAAAACAGAGGCCAGAAAAACGTCACACCTTACGTCACCCTGCCTGTACCAGTCACGTGACCACCGCGGAAGTCAACAAACGAGGTAGCGAAATGGAATAAGAAGAAGCACTTTACGTAACTTTCCTGTTTGGAATATTTCGTTTAACGTTAACCCGTTATGTCTTTTAAAAACACAAATGAAACCGTATACTCCACAAAGGTCAGGTGTTGTACATACTTTGATCCGTCATATTTTTAGTGTCAACGTTAGTCGGTTTGGTAAAAAAGAAACGAAAATGCGAAACGATTCTCTTCTCTCAAGCATTAATGTAGTGCTTGTAATGGCCTACGGCAGTCTGGTGAGTCTCTCTTCACTTTGTTCTCAGTGGTTATGATATTAGGTTTAGTTTAATGGCTTAAGTTCAAACTCACACTGAAGTCAAAGTGTCATTGTGAAAAACATGAACACAAATTGCTGTGCATACAAACACCTCATATTTGTACAATTTTAAATGCCTAGTACAAGACAGACAGATCACAATACAAAATGTATTTGCAAACACTTCTGATTAGTACTTCACCTTGGTGAGCATCATCGTTAAATTGAACATGTTGAACTATTCACATTGCAATATGTATCTTTACTTGTTAGAGTTAAACTTAAAGAAAAAATTCAAATTGTGTTACTTGAATGTATTCTTCCAGGTGTTTGTTTTGCTGTTCATCTTTGTCAAAAGAGAAGTTATGCGATTTGCCATGAAGTCTCGGAGAGGACCGCATGTTCCCCTCGGCCACAATGCTCCCAAGGTAACACACACACCATTATGGACCCAAAATGTGATCCTGTACAGTGTTTTGTTGTTGAACTATACTTTTGTTAGTTTGTTTTTTCTTGCGTGTGTACTGAAGTATTTTGTCTGTGTTGTAGGGGCTGAGACAAGAAATTGAAGCCAAACTAAACCTGGTCCAGAAAATCCACTTTGAGCCTCGTCTGCTGTCTCCAGATGATGACCGACTGAAGCAGAGAGAACATTTGGGTTAGAGGAGCACACAAACCCACACACATACACATTAGTCACAAAACTATTCAAGTAAGTTGTTTTGATGCCAGGGCATAAGAAAGTTTGTGCATTTTTCTTGCAGGTTGCTATGACTACCTGTACAGGATGAGAGCCCTGGATGCTATCAGAGACACTGGTAAACTTTCCTGCTGCTCATGGTTTGGTTTGCAACAACAGACTGTACTTACTGTTATTACTATTATGACTGGTTACCACTGTTATGAGTAACACTTCTAATTTCCCAACAGATCTCCCTTTCCATGAACTGGGCGGGACGTCCACCGTTTTGACGGGTAAAAGATTTCGGACCTGGCTTCTGCAGCTTCGAAATTACCACGGCATGTTCGAAGACGGCCAAAGCGCCCTCATTGACACAGTGCTGGATGGGTACAATAAAGCACGTCATGGGGCAGAGGTCAGTGTCTCTGTGTGTTTGTGTGTCAGAGATGTTTCATCCCATCATAAACAGCATATTGATACAGTGCTACACAGTACAGTGTCTAAATTATGGTAAAACTGGAAAATCAGTTTGAAAACACAGACAAAATATAGTATTTGTTTTATAACAGATTGTAAATGCTCATATACATAGATAGCACATGACTGTGCATATGCAGATATTATTGTTGTCAGCTGTTAATTGTTATACATTTATATTGTATGCTTATGATTTGAAAACTTTTCCCTTTTACCATATAGCCCAACCTGATGTGTAATTTATATAAGGGTTGATTATTTTTCGCTATCAATTTATTGATTGTTTTCTTGCAAGCAATGAGTTTTTTTGTATATAAGTTTTCAGAAAACAGTGAAAATGTCTGCTACAGTTTCACAGAAACCAAGGTGGCATGTCTTGTTGTTGTTGTAAATGTCAGGTATTTTCAGTTCATGTTCAAAGAGACATTGATAATTAATTGTTGATGTATTTCCTGGAGATATTGGCTTGTATTGGCTTACAAGGGATTTGTTGTTTCAACTGTATTGTAACTGTAAACTTTTGAGTGCTTAAAAAATTGACAAATGGGGTTGTGTATATGTTTTTGCATCCTCCCAGTAGATTAAAAGAGTGTGAAGATTACATTATAAATGAAAGCATTTCATTACTCAAGTCCTTTCTTTGGCATATGTCTTTGTCTGCAGGCTTTTGGTGAAGCAGAATTTCTAAAATACCAGGAAGCTCTAGCTGAATTGGCCTCTGTGTGAGTAAACACAGCCTTTCCCCACAGTTCTCTCTTACAGCTTTCCTTTCAAGCTAATCTCAACGTGGAATGTTAATTATATACTGGGAACAATCTGTTTCTTCTTTCGTTGTTTCAGTGTGAAGTCTCACAGGAGCAGCACTCCGAGCCAGCACCACCTGTCTGCAGCCAAAGACCTCACTAGTACTACAGATCTTGCAAGTCCCTCATCGTCCCCGACCCAAACAACCTACCTCACAGCTACAATGCAGCAGCGCAGCAAAAGGCCCAGACACTTTCTGGAACTAAAGAACTTCAAAGACAACTACGACACTCTGGACAGTAGTCTCTGAAAATCTACAAAGTATGTCCAAACAAAAGGTCAAGGACAAGGTAGTGGTGCCAGTAAATAAAGTGCCTGTGAATGTAACAGGGTTACAGTCATCAGATCGTTTTAGAGTGACGTAACAAAAATACTCATATACTAACATGTATTGCCTACATTGCAGTGTAGTTCATATCAGACTTCTGGTACAGTGCTTTTTACCTAAGTGTAGCTTATGCTTTTATCCAGTATTTCTGTTTGAGTATGAGTTCTATATTTGGGTAAGTAAGGTTGATTTGACCAAAACAAAACCAGAGCTATGGGGCTATGCAATGCTATAAGACAATCAGTATTTATTGCACAGTATAAAGGCCTATGCAGACTTGTTGAAACTAACCATTTGTATTTAAACGTGCTGATAGTACTATTATTGCTAGTGTTAATGGTTCCTGCACACTGAAAACAACACACACATCCTTAAGAATTTTTTTGCTACTGTGAATTTGATACATTTTTAAAGCCTTATGTTTTACAGAAGCCATACTTGATTTGGTGAAATTAAGTGCTCTTTTAACTTTATTATAAAGTGAAACTTTATAATTTCTCTCAGTGCAATGTAATTTAATGGTATTCTAGTGCATTAATGCATTCTGAATTTGAGGTATTATATCTGGGGCAGGATCTTACTTTTCAGGTTATAGGTAGACTGCCCCGACAGGCGTGTGCTGTATGCTTCTTTTTGTATTCAGTATTTCCAGGGAGGCATTCTAATACCTGAAATGTTTTTTTTCCTGTGGTGCTTACTGTAAAACCTGCCATCAAAATAAAATATGGACATACAATTGAAGTGTTCTAAGTTTTTACACGCAGTCGTCACAATGTAGTAATTTGTTGTGTGAATAGTGCCCAGCAGATGGTGCTCGTTTCACAGTTACTAACTTGTCTGATCCCGCTAACAAGTGAAATGAAGCAAACAGTTTTCAGTTATTTATTCTGAAAGCACAGAAAATAGATTAGAATGTACTTCATACAAAATCTCATCTATCGAACTGTCTGTCTAGGTTCTTTTATTTGATGTAAATAAATAAAAAGAAAATGGTTAGGCAGAAATTGAAATATCAAATTACATTCATTAATATGTACAAATCAATGTGACAGTACAGGGAACTGAAATGCTTTACAAGAAATATTGAGAATAATGACACCAAACAACTTCATTTTTCCCTCTAATGCTGCAGTTTCATTCAATTCCATGTTGTTGTTTGGAACTTATTAACCAGATTATTATTTAAAACAGCTCTTTTCATCACATGCAGTTGACCTTACACAGTCTATATGTATTTACACACCAGAGCATCATACCATGTGTAAGTGACTGATGAGTAGAAGGACACATGACAGGTAATCAAGTTAATGATGTTTATATGAAACTGATCTTTCATGACAGCTTAGAAAGCTTAGTATATTGATGCTACATTACTGTTCAATTACTTTTTACTGCTTTTGCCTTCTTTGGCAAAAAAGTCTGTCATCCTGCACTTTGTACAACAGTTTAGCTAGAACAACGTAGATGCCACAAACTCACAGATCAAAAAAGTAATGAAAGCAGGGCTGGACAAGGAAACATTTGCTTAGTGTACAGCCTTATACATTATGTAAAACTTCAAATGCATATCAGCTGTATTAGTATGTTTCACGTATTTCCATTAAAGCTGACATATACTTATTATGCACACGCACAGACACAAAAGATCCCAATGCATGTATGTGCTGCCAAACACCACGCAGTTTCCTTTAAGAGTGTTTGCGGTTAAAATGCATTTGTGGAAGTGCTGATGTAGCTGCAGACCAGGAAGCTCAGGTTTGATATACCAAATAGTCACATGATCAGATGTGGTAGTAGAGCTAAGGTTTGGTTTCAGTCTACAAGGAAAAGGTTCTTGGTCTTGAGGCCTTCACTCCAGAACTGCCTCTTCTGTACAGTTGCTTCATGACTTGATCTCGATGACTTTAATGAAAGGGAGTGGTTTCTTTGATGAGGTGGATGGCTTGAGTGGTTTGCTGGTGTGAAAAGAGAAAGAAAAAATATTTTTGAATGCAGGTGAGCTTACGTATTTGCATGTTGTGTTTTAAGTTTTAAGATTTACAACAAGGTTTTTTTGCGTTAAGCTGGACTCACAAATCAAAACAAATGGCATACTTTAATAGGTAGTGAGTTACCTATAGACAATCTGGGGGTTGCGCTCTGATGAAAGGTAGGAATTTGACCTTTGCCCTCCCAGGAAGTAGTCCATCTGGTCATGCATCTCTCGGTTCTACGCATACAGGAAGGATAAGGGGTCAGTTCACATAATATTAATAAGAAAAAGAAAATGTGACGACCAAACAGACAGTAGATGCATTTCCTTCCCTTGCATATCTCATATCTCAGAAAGTTTTTTTTTCTTTACAGAAGACAATAAGCAGTCCTCACCTCAGCCTCCAAGAATGCCACTTTCTCCTCCAGCTCTTTGATCACGCGGTCTCTCTCCTGAATCACCATGCGAGAGTTCTGGAGCTAAAGACAAGCAAACACAAAGTCAAACAGTGAGTAAATCCTGTACAAATAAGAACATGGAGACATTGTGTTTGCTTTACAGAGTCTCACAAATGTTCCCCTCACCTGTTCAATCATGTGTCTGACTTTCCTCTGTTGGCTTTTCAGCATGTCATCCAGATGGTGGATCTTTTCTTTGAGAATAGCCACCTCCTTCTCCAACTGCTCAGCCCTAAAAAAAAAAAAAAAATCAACACGAACAGTTATAGCACACTAGAGGTGATTTAACTTTAACACTGATTTATAATGTGTACATGGTTATTTTCTGTTGAAAATACGTCTGTGTGTATTAGCTGACCTCTGGTCCCCTTTTTGGCCCTCCTCTCTGAGCTTGCGCAGTTCGCAGAGTTCCTCCTCACGATTGCGAATTGCCTCCCGCAGGGTGGCACTCTCCTGCTCCATCCCACCCAGTAACCTTTGGAGTTCTTCAATGCGTTTGTCTTTCCTATCGCTGGCTTCTTCTGTGCTCCTGAACTTCTCTTCTTGTTCACTAAGATGCTCCTTTAGCCTGCTGCTTTCAGACTGGAGGGGACAGGGAGTTTAGTTTGTTTAAAATATGGCTTTAACAGATATGTATTGTAGATTATTTGTTATCATACACAACAAATGTATATGCTACCTGCAGCCTCTGTTTCTCCTCTTGGTGTTTCTTCTCAGCTTCTTGTAGCTGTGCATACAAGCGCTTACTGACTTCCCTCAGCCTGGTTCTCTCTGCTTCATCGTCTGCTTCCTAATAGACATGAAGAATGAAGTGTCAGATTCGCAAAATGATACATAAAAAAAACTGTTTAGACAGAGAGCTACATGTAGATACTTTTATGATGATGTAAGATAAAATCTTGTTTTTATTTCATCCAAGCTCATTGGCCATTATAAAGACAACAGGCGTGTCTGTGTGCATCACTGGAACAGCTGCATTATGACGAGTTTTCCCTCCTAATACTTCTCTGGATAAACTCATGCGTGAGATAAATAAAAAACAAAAAACAAACAAAAAAAAGTGCAGTCAGCTTTGTTGTGCCTGTATAAAACACTGCTGACATGCATGCATTAGTAGCTGCTAGTGACAAAACTATTAAATGATCAAGCATTTGTGGAATGCTGTGAAGAATGAGGAGGGCCTGAACACTACAAAACATGCAGGCAGGGGAACAGTGTATGCTGGAACAACTCTCTCACACACTTTCACACACCCCAGGGTGCCATAAGTAGTATTACATTGTTGCTGTCATTTCAATGCTTTCCTTTTATATCACTTTTCAGTTTTTCTTAACTTTACACCTTCTACTTGCCTGCCTCTGGGAAGTGATCACTTTACAGGCATTATATGAAGCACACAAGCACACATTGTCCATATGAAAATACACAGAGTGGACTGCATGATATCTGCCATTTGATATGTACATTGCTCCGTCATACTGAAAAGTCCCACACATATTTGATATATAGAGTTTGCAACCATCAATAGAGGCTATTCACATGAGAAACTGCTCACCTGTCCATCTGTTTTAGCTTCTCCCGTGGGAGCAGATGAGGCGTTCTTTCTGAAGGGAACACCAACTTTCCACCCATTTGTGTGTGGCTGGAGAGAGAAAAGGAGGAAGTCAGCAAGGGAAGAGTAAAAGATGGAATCAGAGAAGTGGAGGAAATGCTGTTACGAACATACAATGTAAGATTAACAATAGTAAGGCCACAACAAAGGAACTCAAAATAGACCTACCTTGTTTTTGGCAGCCATCTGCTCCCTCAGTGTCTTCAGGCAATATCTCACCTGTGTGAAACAGACTTAATTGTGAGTTACTGAGATATTAGCATGGCATGCAATTTAAGCTCGAACAGTCAACACAACACTTTGTCAAGAGAGCAAACAGACAGGAGCATAAACGCCAGGAGACATTTGCATGATGCAAATATGGAAATAGTTACATAATCCAGGAGACAGCATTGAGAGGCTGCTGCCTTTGTGTGTTCTTATGCACTATTGAGCTACTCAGAGTTCAATATTATTCAGATGCTCACCTCTTGTATCTGCGAAACTTCATCAGATAACATCTTCAGGCTCTCCTGGTGTTTCTGCTGCTCTTGTCTGCGGGCCTCTAGGTACACCTGGAACAAGAAGAAACATGGATGTTAAATACTAAAATGTAAACCAGTCATACACTTGTACTGCACCATTTATTTCTCTAGAATAAAAGCTCATCGGTTGCACCCACCTTGATAACCTCCACCTGTTCCTCTGTAGATTTGACCGGTTCAGGGGTTAAAATGGTTTTATCGCTGGGTGGCTTCACCAGTGCAAACGCCCGTCCAATTGGCTGGAGATTAGACATCACCAGAGTTAACACCGTGACATGGGCTGTGTTTTGCGTGAGCATGAGTTTAAGGAGATGATACATTTCCAAACATCATAAGAAAATTATACGTGAGTGAAGTCACTGTGCTTTTGCTAACGCTAGAAGTTGGATCATGTTTGTGACCAATATTGCAACAGAGCAACTTCCAGGAGCAAAGCCGTTTACTAGTCATTATGACACAGCCGTCAGGAACGTCTGACATAACTGATGGAACTAATTTTATAACTTGCTAAAGTGAATACTTTAAAATTCTTCCTCAGTCAAGTCCTGTGCAAATTGTTCCTGCTTGTGTGTGACTCACTATAATCAGGGGACACTAACTACTATGAGACAAACCCATAAACATCTGGTGCTTCTTTGGAAGTGGTGGACAGACTTGGTCAAAAGTATAAGCAGAGAGATAGGGGGAGGGACATGCCGAATAAGGTGGGGAGACATTATATAACGCTGCTCTGGTGGTCCCATTTTTCAGCAACTTTGGCGCTGGTTTTGGTAGAACAATGGCTGTTTTGAAAGTTCTTAAGTGTTTGGAAGCCACACTAATGAAAAGCTAATGACGGCTATACCATGTTTACAAGCAGCAAGTTACTTTCTCTTTACAGTTTTTTGTGTAGGACTGTGCCCTCATACATCTGTGAATGTACGGTAGCTCTGAGCTAATTCTTTGGGATCACAGAGAAGATTAACCTGCCTGAACTATCAGCTCCAAATATGGCCTCAATGATTGCACCTTCACCTCTAAACGATACTGCTGCTTTTTACCAAAACAAATTCCAGAATATTCTCCCTTACGCCTTCAAACATATACAACACAGTGTATTCATGAAGTGATTTTAAAAGTAATAGCATATCCTTAAACCAGATACTTTCCCCTAAAGTATCCAAATCACGCATTTAAAACAATGATAAATGTTATTCTGTGAAAGTCTCCTCTATCTTTCATGGTTCATCAGAGCGGGAGTTTGTCTGAGTCCTGAGTGTAACTTAAGTTATTCTATGTAGGTTGTCTTACCTTGTCTCTGTACTGGTCAGTGCTCTGAGCTGCCTGGTTCTGGTTGTGCAGTGTGAGTCGCAGTCGCCTGCACCTCTCCTGAAAAAAAGGCAATGAAGAAAGGAGAAGATGAAGTTCATCCACAAAGAGACTGTTATGTGATTGAGAGACTGATTGAGGATTATTTTGAGGAGGAGAAGGGAAAAAAAAGGAGGAGAGACTGAGTCACACTCACTGAATGAAACAGAGGAGGAGGGAGAGAGGAAGAAGCCAGTAAGAGAGAGGGGTACAAAGTTTTTAACAGAGACAGATTGTTTTATTTAAATAGTGTGCTATGGACGTCAGCAGGACTCTCTAGGCGCTCACAGCCAATTGGAAACAGTGGCTGGATTTCTGGAAAAGTGGGCAGATAATGTAATGTCAAGCAAGACGGAACATTTCCATGGCAGCAAAACCTCACAGTAGCTATAAAATATCTGGAAAATATATAAGAGGGAGGAGATAAAGCAATGCACAGATGTAACACTTAGCAAGCTGTTGAAAAAGTGTTCTTTTTCTTTTAAGTAACAGGACAGAAGTCACAGGAAAGGTCTCAAGCACAATGTGACTGGGTGTGTGTGTCTTGCAGCTCAGGGAAGCCCCTTATTAGTGACATCCAACTGTGTGTGTGTGTGTGTGTGTGCAAGGATAAGTATGCGGATGTGAGGGAGGAGGTCAAAGACATTATGTAACTCATTCCAGCAAACACAATTTGTTCTGTTTGTATGTATTCACTGTGCCCTACTAGTGTCGATGTGCATGTCAGCTCTGAGACACAAAACAAGCAAGGAAGAAGTGGCTGCAATGCAGGCACACACACACACACACACCTTTAGCTTTATTAGTGATATATTAGCGTAATTAATAAGCCTGGTAGAGGATAACAGGGAATGAGTAGAATTTGACTTTTGTCCGTGATCATTATTACCCTTGTGTGCATGCATTTCTCTATGAGACGGTGAAGTGTGTGAGTGCATCAAGGTTTGTTTGTCACTGTTCTATTGTTTATTTTCCTACATAACGTGCAGCACAAAAGGCTTACTGTATGTTACCTGTTCAGAGGGTCAAAAACAATTGTTTTGACAGGTCACAAAACAATCACCTCAAGGTGCATTTAGTAATTGTTCTGGTATTTTCATCATGTCTCTTTATCTTCGTTAGTGTGGAATTATTTATGTAGAAATTAAAAGCAATAGTATTGTGAACTCTGAAAACTCCTTTTATCACAAAATAACATGGAACTGTATTGTAATTTGAGCATCTGCTACATCTACATCTAATCATGTGATATGATCAAAAGGTCTAGAACAGCACTAAATTGACCTCAAAGTGAGACTATCTAGTCAAAATCAAGTATTATCCTTTAAAGTCAACTGTGTTTGCCTTTTACAGTAAGAATGGCAATCAAAGTGAATAAAGGCACTTCCACTGTAACAAAAGCTTGACCTTGACACTAACCAGACAGGGGGAAATTAACTCGGTGGTGTTGCGTAATGCTACGATTAGACTACAGAAGGTTTCTATGATTAGCTGGTTATCTGTTCAGGAAGTACAGTAGTGGGAAAAAAAAACAGACAGATGGGACTGAGAAAAATGAGACATCAGAAAAAGAAAGCAATCAGGCCACAAGAACAATAAGAAGAGGCAGAGGAAATAGCCTCAATAATTTGAGTGGGGGTCTAACTATGAGAAACAGACATCAAGGGAAAGAAAGCGACAATTTCCCCTCTTGCCTCGCATGCTTTCCTCTCAGATTACAGACACCTGAATGCATTAAAAGGGAACAGCGATTAGGAGAGGAGGGAGAGCGAAAAGGGAACAGTGAGAGGTTTGTTGAGAAGGAATCCATCATTATACAACTTCTGTGGCCCTTCATAGACAGCCAGACAAAGACTCTGCTAATCCTCACTCTGCCATTGACCATTTACACGCTAGTCTCTCCATCCACACACACATATACACAAAAATGCTGTCTATATCACCTTCAAAGCCAACCTGTAAGACTAGACTTCCTGGGAACAAAGACAAAGGGACCAGTTGGATGTGATCATGTACAGTGAAGCATGCAGGTACATATACACAGCTGCTCACACGTGGTATAATTCACACACGTTAACTCAGAGAACACACCAGCTTTATAATAAAGCAGAAACCTGACACTTAGCACACACACTGCTGGGTGCACAGACAATGGGCACAAAAGATCACGGGGTACGGCCAGGCTAAAAGGCTTAAAGACTATGAAGATGCCATTCTTTTGGACTTCAAAAAAGCCTGTAAATCATTTGGGTTAAATTAGCTGAGACGTGACTGCTTCCCTAAGAATGACTGAGAAGATGACTGAGAATCTTCACAGACATGTTCCCTAAGAATGTTGCTGATAAACAGAAAGAGCCTCTGAGTTTGAGTCAAGAAGCTAAATTTCGGAGCTCAACAGCAGTTCACATTGTTGAGCTCAGGCAGTAGTAGTAGCAGTAGTTGCAGCCGTGCATTTAAGCGTGTCCTCCCATCCAAACAAACTGCACATTGTTCTTCCTACAGCTTATGCAAAATTCTCCAGCACTGAGCTGTAGTTCCCAGGTCAGTGGAGGGCATTATTATCTGACTGACTGAGGCCACTCAACAGCTCGGGTTAAATTAAAGGTTAAGTAAATTTTGACAAAAGATGACATGAGGTGTGAAGTAAAGCGTTGGATGGTTTTGTGTGTATTCCCGTCATGTCAGAACAGGAATAGGTGGACCATGAAAGTAAAGAAACACGGATCTGAGTCATGAAGTGAGAGCTGAGAGACACACTCCACAGTGATAAAAATCATTATAATTTCTATCCATTTAGAATCAATAATAACCCGTTTGTTTTTTCCTGCTCTGTGCGGTGTCCAGACCAGGTGTGTTCTGGCTTATTCCAGTTGTTTTGTGTGGCTGCCTGGCTCATTCCCAGTCAGTGATGTCAGACATTCCTGACTGAGACGGTGACTGAGGATGAGGACAGTCAGTGGGAATGTGTTAAGTCACACAACACAGTGAAATTAAATGTCTGGAGGGAAAACTGTGGCACTACAAATGTCTGTACAGCAAATAAAAACAACAACAAAAAAACACTTTTCTTGCTATACTGGGTTTTTAGGGAGGAGTAATTGTGCCAAAAGTTTCAAATAAATAACAGGTGATGTTTGTTTCAAAGTCAGGGCTGGTTGTTCCTTGTGTTTTATATTATAATCACACAGTCTCGGTGCTAAGAAACATATAAAGCAATAAAACAACCACTGAAAGCCTCTCTGCTACATCAGGCACATTCTTTCGTCTCATGTATCCTTACAAACCTGATAAACAAAAAGTCATTCTTATGAAGAATCTTTCAGGCCTGCACAGTCGTTATGATAGGTTATATCTGTAGGTGAAAAGCCATGGCAGCTTTACTTAGTCTGACCTGAATAATCATATCAGATATGTAAATAGTTCAGGTGGGTGACTATTTGACTATTGTATTTGACTTTGATAATTTGTGTTCCGTATGAGGCTGATGCAAATGTGCTATCACTTGCGTGTTAAAATGTAATGAACAAATATGGACTTGAAAAAGCCCTCTGGAATGGAGGGCGAAACGTAGTCAAGGAACTAAAACAAGTCCAGTTGCCATTGAAAACCGTTTTTTGAGATAAACATGACCTGGATGACTGAGAATCTTCACAGATATTTAACAAATATGGAGTTTCATATATTGATTCACGGCACATTCCTGAACACAGTTAATCAGTTTTTTTTATTGTGTGTGTGTGTGTGGCACTGCCTTTTTACACTTTGACCCGTTTAGCAGTTGTACAGTTACACAACATAAAGTGATATTTAAACCTAGATCATTCACACAAATGTACAACACTCCTTCAAATTCTCCTCTAATCATACTCAGAATTTATTTAACATAGTCTAAGCTTAATTGTTCCCTGTAGTACCCTTCACTAGAGAATATCATCTGATAGCGTATGAGCTCAGGTGATCTGTCTGTTGCTGGCAGGTACTCAGCTCAGCAGGAGGCTGTTGATAAGGTGAAAGTGTCATGTTGCTGTGCAACCTCATAAACCACAGCACAGGTTAACAGTTTGTTTTTTCAGATGATGTAAATTATTAAACCTGTGCTGCCTCAGACTGAATATAAAGCCTGTACACTGTGTGTGACATGGGCGGCTGCTGGTCACTCACATTATACAGGCACTGAAAATCAAGGAAGTGTGCTGTTTAACCCAGTTAATTAAAACTTTACACGAGCAGCTGATGCACATACTGCACAAGCAAAGCTTTTACAGGTCCTGAGCTGCCTTCACTGTCTGTCACAGCTCCAACTGTAAACCCTCGAATGATGTGCACAGAAGGCACCTGTGACAGGCACAGATGTTATTTGGACTAATTCTGAGCTGGTGCCTTGTCTCTATGTGTGTGTTGGGACTTGAGGAGCTAATACTTTAAATACTACAAGGCCCAAGACTTAATGGTAAATACAGCACTTAGAGCAGATGAAGTCACTCAGCCTTAAGATCTATGACAGAATCACACAGAGCCTTAAAATCTAATCCACAAAGCTGAGCAGAGTCAGGTGAAGAAAAAACTGAAACTGAAAATTATTTTAACTAAGCGAAGACCCACAGAGTGGCCAACACGCGTTTGCTTACTTTCAACATGTAGCATCTTTAAGGAAATAAACACACACAATTAAGCCAGCTTTTCATTAAACAGTAACAGTAAGAAATGTGTTACAAATATGTGAATAACATCGATTAACTTACCCCATATTCTTGATTTCTGATGTCCTCAACTGTGCACAGACTTCTCGTCATTCCGTTCATCTTTGCCAGAGATGTAATAAATACTCCACAAACAAACAATAAATAAATAAATAGAACAATATAAAGTAGAAGGAGTATCTAAAGACTCATGCGCCTGCTGAACTTCCCGGTGTTTCTCTGTTCTCACCGTCCACAGTAGCTGCTGCTGTTATCCGCCCTCCGCTCATTGTGATGTTTCTCGTCACGTCACTGGCGGTAGGAGTGCGCAACACACGCAATCACCCGCCCACAAACCGACCGAAACAGCCAAATAGGGAACTGGGAAAACAGGCAATAGCTGTGAAGGAAGGGTTAGGAGCCTACCTGCCGCCTCCGGTACAGCTTCTGGAACAATGACCTCCAGAAACTTTACATCATGATGGCGGAATGCAGGAAATATCCATCCCCCCATCCATTATCCTAACCGCTTAAAATATGCTGGGAGTGATTTTAAGGTGTGAAACAAGTGAATCTGTCCATCCCCATGACTATGAACGGTCCACTCCTGTAGCCTGAGTGCACTGCTCAGTTTACTAATCAATTATTAATTGTAAAAAGTTAAACCCCTGACTGAACCTGTTTAAAAAGTGTCTCCTAGAATTACAAAGTGATGGAAAGCAAGGTGTCAATTTCAGTGATTTAATTTAGTAGCGCTGTGTTTAATAGAGATTGTATTAGTTTTGTAATGTCAACATTGTTGATATTTACACTGGCAAGAAAAAGTTTGGAAACTCCTACACATGTTTATATTCTTATGATCTTTTGTTGGTTTTATTCAATCGGATGCTTACAAGCATCACAAAACACAACAATTTGAGCATGGAATAATAATTTGCATGTTAAACTTTACTCTCATCCAAAATAAAAATCATTTTGCAGCCGTAACTGCCTGACAAACCTGTGGCATTCTTCTGATCAGTTTTTGCAGATGTTCTGGTGTGATTTCCTTCCACTTCCAACCTGTGCTGGCTGGACAATGTTCATGAGCTCTTCGGTCCAGTTTCTCCCTCACCAGCTCGATGGGGTTCAGAGCTGGCGACTGAAGTGGCCGAGCCATCGCATAGAGTTCTTAGAAGAATTCTTACACAACCAGGAGGAATGCAAAATAACCTTCTCCTCCATCAGTTGTTGCCCAGAGGGAATGCTGTGCCTCTTCAGTATGGAGTGGTATCCAGGCACATGCTTTCTGTGTTTTAGCATTCATTGTTCACATTTCAGTGTAAAAATCCAACTTTTTCTTGCCAGGTGTGAATATTGTGTGTATATATTTATATCTCAAATCTCAAATTTGCTTTGTAAGATAAATGATCTGCCACAGTGAACATCATGATGTTCTTTGTTTTGTCAGAGTTGATTCGTTATCGTGTGATACAAAACAGACATTTCAGTTCAGTCTGTACTCACAAATGTGTTACCACAGAAGGACAGTTAAGTTCAGTTCTGATTAAAAAAACACACTTACAGTATGAAGTTAGTTTTATTTGTATAGCCACACAAACCATAAACTAGTCTCAAAGGGTTTTTACAACCTGTATAGTCAGCACCCTTCTATTATCTCAGCTTTGATTCAGATAAGGAAAACTTATACCAATATGAACATGAAGACAAACCTGGTGAAACTTTAATGTAGGCAAAACAAATTCTGTTTCCTGCAATTAAACAATAACTCTTTGCAGGTTGAATTATCAACAGCAAAAATATGGCTCGCATGGCTGTTTATCCAGTGTGAGTGTTCTGAGCACTCATACTGTTCATTTTGTGTGTTCTTTAGAGATCACACAAAAGGAACAAAATGCACAAGTAACAGCGAGTGTTCCTCTGTTGGCATTTAGCTTCGAGCAGCAGCTGATCGAGGTCAGCACAGACTTTAAATTGGATCAAGGCTTTAATTGCATTAATGGCTGTTGCGGAGCAAACAACAGCTCAAAGTGACATACGAGGGATAACTCTAAGTGAATTTGAAACTTTAACATTCAGTTACACATTCAAGCAAACACACAAACATGGAGGAAAGAAACGTTGACACAGGTAACTCTTCTTACCAATGGATTACTAAGCAGGAATGTTGTTAGCTTTTCTGTCACAGTGGGTGTTAATTTTTACCAGTTGATTTACTGTAAGAAATGAAGCTCTCCCACATGCACGCAAAACTAACAAACACACCTAAATCTTACCGCAGTATGTCCTCAGCCCACCCACCTACTAATCCATAGTGTGAGGTGTAATTATGTGTTTACATCACACAGCTGAGCACACTCAGACAGACTGATCCAGAGATCAGACTGTTATGATAGACCTGTGTCTTATACATCCATGTCTGAGGCTATTTGTTCACACATCGCATCTTCTGATGTGACTTCAATTTTTTCATGTTTTGTTTGAATAGCAGTTTGTAGAATCCATCAGATAGAAAAAAACACCACTGCACCCCATTACACCACCACACTCAGCAAAATGCATTGCATATGACTTTTATTTATTTTTATGTATCCATTTGATACACTTATTTATTCTTTTTAATATGTAAATCCTTTATTTATTGTTTCATACTTTGTTACAGGTAAATAAATGTTTTAATGGATGCACAGAAAACTGATAAACAGGAAAAGACCATGTTTTGGTTGTGAGGGAATGAGTGATCAGGGGTTGAAAGTGCACTAGTGTGACACAGAGTCACTGTGTGCTGACAACAATGATGACGCTATGCACTATTTGAGCAATGTGAACCTAATTTATTTTTATCATTACCACTTTATTATCATCAGGGCACTGAGGTCATGTTCCTGGAATTTTTTCTCTGAATTTTGAGATTACAGCAATTTGTGGGAGTGTTTAATGGTAATAAAACCATTTTGACCAATTTGATGGGCCATCAAGATTTAGTACTTATCAGTATTATATATTATTTATTTATTTTACAGTTCTGTAATTTTCTTCAATTGTTTTTTACGTTTCCTAGAAAAGAAAACATATTTCTATTTTCTGAAATAAATTTGTATGACACTTATTTTACAGAGAGTTTGATTCATTTAGTTAAGGAGCAGTTGTTGATTTCCATGTAAGAGCTGTTTAAGTTAAGTAAAATTTCTACAAAACACACAATCAGCACTGTGTGTTCTGACATCTGTTGTTCATACCAGCATAAAAATTTTCCCCATGCTGGTCCCTGTCTGTAGCAACGCTGTGGTAGAGTGGTTGCTGCCTCACAGCTAGAAGGTGCCTGGTTTGAATCCAGTGGAGGCTTCTCTGTGTGGAGTTTGCATGTTCCCCTCATGTGTTTCCTCCCACAGTCCATAGACATGCAGTTTTGTTAAATTGTCTCATTTCTCTATATGTCAGCCCTCAGATAGACTGGTGACCTGTCCCAGGCCGTATCCTGCCTTTTGCCCCACTGACAACCAGATAAGTGGTTTTAATAATGGATGTATGATCTTCACAACAGAGCCGGTTGGTGTATAATTTATCACCTAGCCAAATAAATTGAATATGAGGAATCCAAACATTTTATTAGAAACTTTGTGGTGTTGTGACCTGAATATTTGTAAAATCCTGCCTACAGTAATTATGTGCTGCTGAACATGAGTACAGGTATTTATAGCACTGACGTTATAACACATTGACAGTCAGCTGCTTATCTTTTTATGTGTTGAATCATCTATTAAAATATATTTGTCATCGTAGTTGAACTCATGTATTACAGCCTAAAAGACTTGTATGTCCACATGTGAAACCCCCTGGAGGCACACGGAAATATTTTCACACCTACAGTAGGGTTGTGTACTTTCTCAACAACAGCAAGTACATGAAATAGCAAATACTATGAAAACACAACACACCCAGCGATTGGCAAATTGCGCCTGGAAAGATGGAATGGTATGGAAACCCAATCCCACCCATGGAAAGTATGTTCACTCATACAGCAATTTATAGTCTAGGTACGGTACAAACCATGTTTGTGCTGTACTTGTTTGGTTACACTAGATGGGAGGTGTAGTATCACGGATTGCATCTGGTTCTACAGCAAACACTGAAGGTGCGGCTCCATGCCAACAAATACGTTCCGAGCTAAGATTTTTAAGTCCAATTCACAGGGACCAGGAAGGGTCTTTTATAGATCAATCACAAAATAGTACAATAGGAGGTAAAGTCAGTTTGCCAAAATCAGCCACAAACACAGTTCAGAGGCACAGACGCCACTGTGGTGCCTCACAAAAGCCAAAACACAATTTGTTATGAGTGCCAAAATGCTAAACAGAATATAAACACACTGATAGCCTGAGGAGGAATTGGTGAAGTGTCCTTGTGGGGTGCTGACTTTCATCTTTTTTCTAGATGTAGAGAAAAACAAATGCCTGAAGTCATAATAACATTTTACACATGACATATAAAGGCATGGATTGGTTTTCATTACAGTAGGAGATTTTGAGATTAAGAGAGGGGCTGAATCAACAGGTGCATGTGGTAGAAGTAGATTTACCTGATTAAATATTTTTTCATTGACATCTAGTTCTGTAGAAGTTTCCAGAAACCTGTTCTCAGGTTGACATTCTTGGCGTGTCTCACCCTGTGGTGCTCCCGACAGCAACATCCATCACTACCCACAGTGCCAACTGCAAGACACAGACCTCTACCGCTGGCATCTCAATGCATAATCCTGATTACACAAGTACAGTAGAGTTTTTAACAAACAGGCATTATCAGTTTGTCTTAAATCTGTCAGAGGTGTGGTTTTGTATTTTCCCACCTGTCTTTCAATGCTAAACTGTTTCTCAGGTCTGAACTATTTATCCAGGTGTGTGTGAACGTAATAATTTTAATTGTATCCAGGAAAAGATACTGACCTCGTTTTAGCTCAGTTGATTTCTGCTCTGAACAGTGCTTACAATCAAAATCCAGATTTCATTCTTTTTAAATAAATTGTTCAGAAAAAACACATACTTCTAACATTGTTGTATTGCTTGTAGTTAAACTTTGAGAGACCTGTTAACACAATCGCAGCATTTAGTCCATGTTTTTTGTGCATTGTGGGGAACAGAGTTGTGTGTGTTATTGTAGATTAGTTTAGTTAGTTGATAGATAATGTTGAAGATTAAAAGCTGAGGATATAAATTATTCATCCACACATTCACAAACATTTGAATGTGTGAACAAATAGGAGTGCTGTCCTCTTGTTGTCACACATAACCTGAGTTTATTTGCCCTGCACGATGCTTATCACAGTTATGACGAACAAAAACAATGCTGCAACAACAGATAAGAGGCCAAAAAACAACACTGGCACTCGGCTGCAGGTTCAATGAAGTGTGTGTTAACATGTGTTCTGCTTCACTCTCACATGCACTCTCTGCTGGAAAAGTATAACAGGCCACATGTAGAGTTGAGTTTTTGATGGAAATGTGGCATGCTTGTGACACAGACGTGCAGAACCTGAACAGGATGGTTAGTCTTGCTTTGTCCATACAGTATTGAGTACTGAATATCAACACACTGAGGGAGACATGATGTTACAAAGATGTGTCATGCAAATAAGAATTGTATGCATCAGGTGCAATTATATTTATAATGTGGCCCAGAAGGACACAGTCAAGTCAGAGTTAACTCAAAATAGCTGTAGTGCCACAAAACAAATAATTGTGATATGTAAAAGCTGTAATCAGACTGTCAACGTGAATTAAAATTAGCAGGTGCACAAACTCACAGTCCTTCTCGTCTCTATTGTAAGTACAGCAAAACTAACCATTACATGCTTAATCAGCTCCTGTGGGTGGTAATGAATAACTTCAGCATTCCACAAAACTCTTGTGTAACAACCATTACCTCTAATTTCAGAGAAGCACTGTCCTGCTGCCAAAACAAAAGCACAACACATGTGCATTGTCATGTTCTTTTGAAGTAGTGTGGCTCAAAATATGAGAATGGTTGCATGTACACTGTTTATTAAATATTAGTGTTTTTCTGTTTAAATTCCAACCAGAACTGCTAAAGCTTTGTATGGTGATTAAGCATGCAAGCACATTTCTCTATTGTATTATTTTGTGTAGTGTGTAAAGCAGTGTTTCCCCATGACTAAAGAATCAATAGTATTAAATGCTTTCTGCAAAGCAATGTATTAAAACTAATTTGGTAAATTTATTTCAATAAATGCCAGTAATTCAGTAGCGAATCATTAATTTTTTTTTGCTGTACTAAAATTGGCCTATTTTTGTACATGAACTTTTATCTGGGTAAAATATTTGTTGATCCTCTCTGACTGAAGTCAAGCTGACCTTCCAAAGAAAGCTTGTCGGTGTCATTTTCACCTTGAACAAACACTGTAATTGGCAGAGGCAGTTCTAGACATTAATTTGACACCTTCAGTTAAAAGGCAATGAAAAAAATGAGGAAATTAACATATCCTGAAATGTGCAAAACACAAACGATGCAGTAAAACTGGTTGATTAACATTTTGTAATTATGACAAAGGCAATGATTGTGGATCACATTACCTCTACAGTGTTATTGTTTCTAAAGTTATTCACAAAAAAAAAGATCTATTTTGAGAAGTATATTAGAAGTATATTTATTCCAGTCAACAATTGCAGTACATCATCTTTAAATTGAACATATACGACTAACAAATCATATTAAGTACCATATTCGAGGTTCACTGAAAAAAACAGAAGCATTACATTACAGAAAAAAAGCAGATTTTTCAAACTGATTCAAAGAAATCTATAAATGTTATATACATTACAAAAAATTATTCTGATAAGAATATTAAATTATTTATAAGAATTTCAAGGCAGTGTAATGAAAGACAGTATACAGCTGCAAGAAAAGAATTGAATGAACTACTATCAGTTTTCTGCATAAATTGGTCATGAAATATGATCTGATCTTCACACAAGTCACACATATCAACAAACAAAAATATTTCTAAGCTAATAAAACATAGTCACGATCTTTCGTGTCTTTATTGAACACACCCATTAAACATACAAAGTGATGGTGGAAAAAGCAAATGAAAGAGTGTTTTAACTGGTTGAACCACCTTTGGCAGCAATAACCTCACGCAAGCACTTTCTGAAGCTGTGAATTAGACCTGCGCAACATCCAGGACGAACTTTGGACCATTCTTTCTCGAAGAATTGCTTCAGCTCAGCCATATTCTTAGGACGTTTGGCCTGAACAGCTTTCTTGAGGTCATTCCACAGCATCTCTATGGGGTTAAGGTCTGGGCTCTGACTGGCCAATCCAAAAGGTGGATTCTGTGTCTCTGAAGCCATTCTGTAGTAAATTTACTTTGATGTTGAGGATCATTGTTCTGCTGCATCACCTAACTTCTACTGAGCTTCAGCTGTTAGACAGCCACCCTGACATTATCCTGTAGGATACCTTGATAAACTTTGGAATTTATTTTCCCCTCCACAATAGCAAGCTGTCCAGGTTCAGAACCCGAAATCTTGATGCTCCTTCCAGGTGACTTACTTTTTCTTGCAACTGTATATTTCAGTGACTTAATGTAAAGCAATGCAAGTGCAGCTTCAATAAAAACACCAGTGTTTCAACCAGACAGAGAAAATATTTTGGCCATTATTTTGCTTTAAAAGTGGAAACAATTTTATACTTCATATTCTGACAATCGAAAGGCATTTTGTAAGCAGATACCTAAAGCAAAAGTCAGTCGTACCTTAACCAAGAAACTGTTCCAGGTACAGTGAACAATGACTTACCAGGCAGAATAATAATAAAGCAAATTTTAATCTCTACACTAATACAGCGTTTTCTATTTGTACTATTTGGTACTAGTTTGGAAGGTGAATTTGTGTTTGTGTCCAAGAAATATGCCATCAGTGTCATATTTTAATATTCAAAATTCCTAGGCTACTAAGTGACGTTGAAGACTGCAAAGTGGCGTAAACTCTTATGCCAAACTATCTTCAGACACAGAACAGACATATTCAGTAGCTAACACACACACACACAAAAAAAAAAAATATATATATATATATTTCATTTCAGTGGAAAAATCAGATTTCATTAGATTTGTTTAGGAAAATTAATTTTCAGAAAAGCAGCATAAGGATTTTTGTGTTGTATTGCTTGCAGGTTTCAATCACATGGCTATTATTTACACACTCAAAGTCAGTATTTGCTCCATGTTTTTCAGTAGTTTCATCTAATTTTTCTCCTGGTACAAAATTTCAGTCACTGGACAGCTGTGCTACAGAGAAAAGTCTGATATGTAAACTGTCTACACCAGGAAATGACGTATGACAGTTTGAGTCATTGTTCAGTTAAAGCCAACTTGGTAAGCGTTTCACCCCAAAATCACAACCTGAAATGGTCTGACATACTGTATTTACATCAAAAACAAAAGAGGTATTTTTTATTCATGCAATTTTTCTGTTTCCAGTTTCCTGTTTTCTCTCCCTTTAATCCAGTTATTGACTGTGGAAGTTTTCAAATGTCGAAGTACCTTCGTAGTGCCTTATGTTTAGTAGTGTACTATGTACACGAAATGGAGCTGTTCCAACTGTACTGTGAAGTGTGTCTGTGTACACTGTACTGTACAAAGAAGGAAATTCCCTGAAATGAATGGATGTTTTGTTTTGTTTCCTTCAATTCACCCAGGTATGGAAAATTACTCCCCTACTAACCTCTATAATATGCAATTTATCTTGCAGGTCTGTGCACCCCTCCCTCGTTGTATGTAGTGCATACCATTCAGCCATTTATACTCCTAGTCTACAAAATAGACCTACAACAGCCTACAATTCCCTTTATTATTTCCCCAAGCAGTGCTATATTTTCCACCCCCCATCCTGTGCTTGAAGTGCTGTTTTAACAGGAGCTCGTCTGGAGGTTGCCCTCAGTGAGGATGGAGGTAATGGTGGAGGGGTCATACAGGCTGTCATCGTCATCATCTGAGCTGAGGGCTGATGAATCCAAAGCTGGGCGCATTGCTACCTGAGTTTTTCTCCTGTAATGCAAAACCAAATCATTATCAACACCATTAAGTGTAGAAAAACATTTCTTTGTTCACCATGAACTATATTCACAAATTCTAATACTGTCAATAATGCCTGTTAATCTGTATCTTCACTATTCCGACTGTTTGCCGACTCAAGAGTGCGTGATCTTCCACAAAGTGGCAGTTATTGTTCTCCCTCTGCTGGCAATATATAGGAACAACATGCATTTCCTTGCTACTTGTGGGAGCATGTTTGGAATTAAATTTCCCCTGTGGTACATGAGTAACACTGAAATACTGCACCTCAGGGTGGCTGTGTGAATCTCTAACAGGTGTCTGTAATTCTGAATAATCTTGGCTCACTGGTAACGTCATTTACATGCACTTTTCTTTATTGTATGACATCAGAAAGAGGGGTTGATGTCTCTCTCTTAGTCACACTGTCTGACTGTCTCACACACATACACACACACTGCTGTGATAATCTGGCTGCCAGGAAGTGTCTTGCATAATTGCTACCAAAAGCTCACAGTGAGTAACAAATTGGATGAGAAACAAAACATGGACACAAAGAGAAAGCTATGCTTACTTGATCTCAGTTTCCAGTGCAGTAACTCTGGCCTGCAAGGCTTCTTTAAGCTCCATCTGTTCCTCCATGTCTCTCTGAGCTTTTCTCCTCAGTCCATCTACCCTTTCCAGCTCTGTCTCTCCTTCATCCACCTGCCTCTTTAGAGCCTTCACTCTCAGAGCGAGCTACAACACAACATGTAATTTGGTTGTATACTGTACAGTGTGTGTTTTGATGTTGTCACATATATCACAGAATGCACATATTAACATGCAGTAGATGCTGAATGTGTATACCTGGTCTCTCTGTTCAGTATGTGTTTGTCTTTCCTCATCCAGCATCAGGTTGAGTTCTTTTAGTTTCCTCTCCATACGTCGCTGAGATGCCAACACAGAATTCTTCTCCCTTAACATATACAAAAGAAAACAGCATAAGAAATGTAATCAAGTTAATGAGTAGCTCTGCCCATCTCAGCTACTTCCAAGATGCCCTTGAGGAAGATATTTTTCATCTTATTGCTCACATCAAGCTGCTAAGTAGCAATGTGTGGATGTTTGCTTTTGCATTTACGTAAGCATAATGTTTTAGAGCAGTGGTTCTCAAACATTTTACACTGGGTACCATCCCAAAAAATATTTGGCTCTCCAAGTACCCCCATTAAGAGCAGTGTTAAAATACAGAAACACATGCCTAATCATACAACCATGTCCACTTTTGTTTGGGATGTTTAATTCAGACACGTGAGCAGACAATCCCAAAACACAGGTCGGTAATAAGGTCGCTAAATTGACTGAAGTTCAGTGCTTGCTGACTCGCAGAAGGCAGACAGCTGTACAGCTGAGTTCAGATGTGTACACTTAACCCGTTAGATCACCCTTTAGCTCACTCTGGATTCACAGATAGGTGTGATTTACCATTACATCCTGATCAACCAACAGACTTCAGCAACTAGACGTCAGCGATGTCTGTGAATAAGGTTGTTTCTGTCCATGTGACCGTGCGTAAAAACAGCCTGAAAACCTGAGAGATCTAATGGGTGAAGTGTTCGCATCTGCAACCAGCTGTCTCTGAATTAAACGTCCCCAACAAAGCATGGTTCTAATTTATAACAGACATCCAGGTACCAGATTTCTGCTACAACATCATGTGAATGAGAACACTATATACTTAATTTAGGGTAACACTTGCAGTTCGGTATGCAGTGTTGTGACTCTAAAGCTGTTAGTAATGTTTATGGAGATGTAAAGTGTATAAAAGTCAGACGTTGTCCAGTGAGCGAAAGACAGTTCATCTGTAAACTATGATGTAATCCGTGCGCATGGTTTAGTTTTTTTTCTTCAGTGGCACCTCTCGGGCTCTGTAGTATTATGTTTTTAATGTTATTATTTAATTTTCGTTTAAAAAAAAATTCCTGTTCCTGCGTACCACTAGAGGGAACCTGCGTACCACAAGTGGTACGTGTACCATAGTTTGAGAACCACTGTTTTAGAAAATAAGCATAATTTCTAAAGGCTTGCGCACACTTAAAGACTAGCTACGAGTTCCAAAGACTGGACTGATCACACTTAAAGACTGTGTCCACCACCGATCACAGATTTCTAGTCTTTGACAGTCTGGAAGCAGAGTGTGGGCAACATAGTTAACGACTGATCAGTAAGACTTGAAGTTCTGACAGTGGACAATATCGCAAATGCTGAGCCAGTCTGGAAGCATCTCTGTCGAATGAGTCTTTAACACCCAAATCACATTCATAATTGGATGTACAGTCATTAAGTGTGTGTCTGTGGCCTTAAGCAAACTCTCTCTTGTTTGATAAGCATAAGCCTTAAAAAGGTAGAAGAATGAAAGCACACCAAGTTTACAGCTGTAAAACATGACTTCTATCATTTATATTTTAGAATTTCCCCTTAGGATATGATGTTAAAGCTCAGGTTTTATAGCTTAACTTATGAGATAAATGAAAACATAATAAAATCATCAGTAAAATATAATCAACAATACCTTTCCTCACTACATAGTCGTTCTTCCAGCTCCTGGATCTTGTTCTCCAGCTGGGAGACTCCTGCTGAGGATCGAGACTGACCCTCCATGTCAGCCACACGACTCCTCAGTTCCTTAAGCTGCGGGGACACACCATGGATAAACAACAATACTCTAAAACAGTTGGGTAACAGTTTCACCTAAAAGCTGTATTTTGAATTCAAGTGAAGATGCAAGGGTGCAGAGTGTTAAGTGTCTGTTGACAGACTGAAGAGTTCAGTTTGATAATCACAAATGTCAGTAAACTCAGATATGACATATACACATATACATATACACACATGTCTTTCCATGGCGTTCTTGTCCAGCTCCAGGTCCTGCTTGGAAGACCTCTCCTGCATCAGCTCAGAGCGGAGCTGATCGATCTGATCTCTGCTCCTGGCCACCCGTTCTGTCAGCATCTCCACACTGCTTTTCTCCTCCTCCAGCTCCAACTCCATACGCTTCAATTTGTCCTGATGGAGACGAAAGAGACTTAATCAGGGGCTTAGAAATATATATACATATACACCTATATATGAACTAATCATCCTGTGTAGACTTGGCCCCAGTGAGAGACTTGTGTGTGTAGAGTGCACTCTTGATCTGTTCTACTGAAAACTAAACAGATAAACGGGTCACATAATGCTACAGGTACATCTCAATAAATTAGAATATAATCAAAAACTTTGAAATTTACTTTCATCTGAAAAGAGGACTTTGGACCACTGAGCAACAGTCCAGTTCTTTTTCTCCTTAGCCCAGCTAAGACGCTTCTGGTGTTGTCTCTGGTTCAGGAGTGGCTTGACACAAGGAATGCGACAGTTGTAGCCCATGTCCTGG
>JAUMHL010000009.1:11328902-11396255 GCA_032362345.1 Sandelia bainsii | reverse complement strand
CTTTCTCACAATATTCTAATTTTCTGAGATAATGAATTTTGGGTTTTCATTTGCTGTAAGCCATAATCATCAAAATTTAAAGAAATAAATGCTTGAAATATATCAGTCTGTGTGTAATGAATCTATATAATATGCGAGTTTCACTTTGTTTAATTAAATTACTGACATTAATTAAGTTTTTGATGATATTCTAATTTATTGAGGTATACCTGTATATATTCAGTATACGTTTTCCTCCAAACATTGTCTTTTTCAGTGCCTTTATAAAGGTTGTGTGACCTGCTTATTATTTTGGTTTTGATGCTTTGTGCTACTTCAACATGTCTGTCACACTCGCTGAACTGGAGACAATAAATATTGCAGAAAAATACAACAAATATACATCTATATATGAACTAATCATCCTGGGAATATAAATTGGAGCGAACTATCATTGATTTTTGATACAGTATTTTGACATAAAGATGGATTATACATGCAGTACATAAGTATAATCTAGCAATAAATATGTCCAAAACATGTACAGACTGTCTTACTAACAATATATGCAGAGCTGAACTACAGTATTAACAGCTGAGAGCCCTGTAATCATGGTTCATTCTCCCAAATGGTTTATTTTCCCAAACCACGAGGCGAGCAGATGCACATATTTTACCTCCAGGATGCGAATCTCCCGAGTTTTCTCGTTGTGGCTGTTTTTACTGGCCTCTACCTCTCCCTCAAGGTGGCGCAGTCTGTTGGTGAGAAGCTCTTTATCCAGCTGGTGGTTGTCTCTCTCCTCACATGCAAGCAGAAACTCCTTCTTCTGTCGTGACATCTATTTAGATTTATCATAATATTAGAAACAGTAAGGCCAGACTAGGTATTCACAATGAGAAAATGATGTGCGTGGTCAGTCATGCACACACCATTGCAAGCATTCAGGCCAGACTCGATTATAATAATAAAACCAACAACAAGACCAAGCAAGACAGTAAACATACACACAAACTCTCGAAACAAACACTTAAACACGCACTTCTTCCTCTAGTCTCCTTAAATTTAAATGGCTTCTTTCCAGCTCAGTCTGAGCGTTGTTTCCATTACGGTGCACCTCCTGCATTTCCTTGCGTGCTCTCTCTCTCTGCTCCTCTAGCTGAACCTTGAGAGCCTGCACCTCCTCTCTTGAGGACATGGTCAGAGATTCATACTGACAAGGAGAGAGGGGACAAACCAAAAAGCACAGGGTGACATTTTTGTTTATCACCTTGTGTATTATTTGCAAATGTATAGTATATAGAGGATCCTTCTTACTTCTTTGTTGAGTTTCTCCACAGCTCTCTCATGCTGTCGTTTGGTCTCTTCCAGCTGGCTGACATTCTGTCTGAGTGTCTCTCTGTCTTTTTCCATTTCCTCTAGGTGCAGGCTGAGTTCACGGTTATCCTGGTTCAGTCTGGACATTTTTCTTTTGGCCTCATCTAGCTCAGATCTCAGGCCCCTCACCTCAGTGTGGAGGGCGAGCTCTGCCTCTGAACTCTCTGTGGTGTTGGCCTGAAGCTGCTTCTGTGGAAACCACAGAAGATGTCCAATGATGCCTTATGTGTCTTGCGTCTATTACTTTCAAACACACTGAGCTTAACAGTGTTGTTTGTGAGGATGCAATCTTACCTCTAACCGTGAAAGTTTTTCTCTGAGACGTGTGTTGTCCTCCTTCTGCTCCTGCTCGGCATCTTGGAGTGATTTAAGCTCCATCTGAGCTCTACTGAGATGTGTTTTATTGGCTTCCAGCTCCTCCTCAGCCATTGAGAGTTTCTCTTTTAGCTGGGTAGCTTCAATACGTGCTTCACCAAGCTTCTGCTCCAGCTCTGAAACCACAGATGGGTCTGGGAGCTATAGGCAGCAAAACAAAGGAAGGGAGATTAGTCTCAATACTTAGCCATTTAACCCTAACCACATATATCAGCAGGCGACCAGTCTGGTAGGCTGGGCAAGCAATCCGTTTCATTGACATGGTTAAAACCTCACTTTATATGATCCCTTTAGGGTGCTGTGGGCCTTTACTGTGAGAATAAACTAACCCGTTTGTTCTTCTCCTGTGCCTTGGTGAAGTCCTCTTTTGCCCTCTGTAATTGGTCCTTTAACCTGCCAATCTCATATTTCAGTTCCGCCTCTTGGTCCTGATGAGACTTTTTGATGGAGATGACCTCCATGACCTTCCTGTCAGCCTCTGTCCTGTGTTTCTCCACCTCAGATTTGGCCTTCTGGAGATCAGCATTGCACCGCTCAAGCTCCTGAACACAATAGAGAACAATCTAACCGTTAAATTGCTTCATCAAGTTAATCACCTGTGCATTAGAGATCATGTAAAACTGAGTGTGTTTACTGAACCTGTTTGAGACTCTGTGTGTAGTTGGGTTCTGGTATCTGTTGTTTCATAGTGTTCACTTTCTTCTGGAACTCCTTCAGTTCCTCCTCAAACTCCTCTTTTTCTAAACGGGCTTGCAGGAGTCTGAAAAATGTGCATATACATATGATCTGAACAAACTGCACCATATAGAATTTTTGTAAGTGTTGCCTCATTATCTAATCAGTAGCACTTCAACTGATCATGTGAATCATAACAAGTGAGCTTGATTCTCTTTGATGTAGTTAATGACCAAATGAGTAATTATTTAATTTTATTAACAGGAAATAAATAATGATTCCCTGTTGCAACCTTACAGCCACACAGATTCACAGAAAACAAACCCAGAACATGTTTATTGCTCCACACAGACCTGTAAGACTGCCAGCACAACTCCTCTTACATACAATGTTCAAAGTTACTGAATCCACTGTTTGTAGTCAATGACAAGAATTAAGAAATGAAGAAAATGTCATCTGCTAAGACTGACTAGTGTTCAGCACAAGCACTAAACTAAATGGTTCACTGCCATTGCAGCTCATGTACTGTATACGTATAGGAGAGTGTACACCGCTTATATTTGAATGTGGAGCATGTGGATTCAGCTGGATAGAAACAGCACTTTACACCGATCAGGAATCAGAGCTGTAAACGTGGATGGCCTTGACAGTACACTGAGACAGTTATTAGCACAGCTAGCCACATCACACATGTGCATATCTACACATAAATGCTACTCATTAGTGACTCTCACGCTGCTTCAGGGCTGCTGGGTGGCTCTCTGACAGAGAGAGGGAGAAACATAGACCAGGTAGAATGAAAGAGAAGAGATGGACACACATTAGTAGTAAAGTAAGTCAAAAATAAAATAATATACAGCGTAGAGGGTGATGAAATCCAAATTGTGTTGTGTTTAAATGTCTATACACTTACTCTTGTTTAGTGGTTCGAAGTTCGTCTCTGGTGGCATGAAACTGCTCCATCCAGTGGCTGCTCTCATCTCTGCAGTCCTCCAACTGCTGCTGTAGAGAGCGAACTGTTGTATTGACACGCAACCGCTCAGCCTCGATTCCTGCATGAGACTGAAATAGGAGACAAAAAGCCTATTGTACTATAGCCCTCCTGCTTCAAAGACTTTACTAGGGTTAAAAATGTAGATAGATCACTTCACCGAGAAGTAATCTACATTGGCTGAAGTCATATGTTGTTTCTGTCGAATATTAAGCACATTTGTTTGACCATGCCCAGAAAATATGCAGTTTTTCTCAGGGGGTCTGTTATTTAGACGTTGGTTTTCCCATACTGTGTCCAATTTAAAAACATTTTCATGTCAAATGTAAGTGAATTCCTGCTATGTTTGCATACCTGAGACACCTGCTCCATGCTGCTACGGAGCTTCTCCATGTCTGCACTGTACTGCTCTCGGAGTGCCTCTATCTCTTTGTCGTGTGTGGCCACCTCTTCCTTTAAAGCTCCTTTCAGAGCTGTTAGCTCCCTCTCTCTTTGTCTTAGTGTCTCCTCCACCCTCTGTTTCAGCTGGCAGACCTCCACCAGCTGTGCCTGACAAGACATCATTTCCTGCAGACATGGGAAATATTCACCATTAACTTAATACTTCTGATCTTTCTGGCTACCAATATTACTGCTCTTTGTTTGCACAAACCTTGAACAATGTTTCTTAAAAGGACTTAAAGTCGATTTTGTTAATTGCACAGTTTTTCAACTTCTCAACCTGTAAATATCATACTAAACAATAAAAATACGGTCTCGATATTTAGCCTAGATTTAAGTCGCCGTTTATTTTAATTAATACAAAAGTGCAGTCAATTGACTTCTCCCTGTATTTCTACAGTATGTGGTTATACGTGTGTGAGTATGTTGCTGTGGTACCGTCTTGTTCCCATTTTCTCTTCTCAGTTCATCCTGAAGCTCAGCCAGCTGGTCCTCCATCTCTCTCACTCGTGCCTCTGCATTCTCCCTATCCATACGCAGCTGAGTCAGCCTGCGAAGAAAAGGGGACATACGCATACTGGCTGATTCTTATTTATTTGGCCTTGTGAATAAGATACTGTAACAGTTTGTTTGTGAAACTGTGAAGAGTGTGTGTTAGAAAACAAAGTGGGCTTGTCGCTCCCTCTCTCACTCCTTACACCAAGATAACACAGACAATGGCACAATGCTGCTTTTTTCGCTTTCTTCTGTGTGTAAGTTTGAGTGCGTGTGTGTGTGTTCTGTGGTGTCCCCTCACTCTGATTGTGTTTCATTTAATTCTGTCTTCTTCCGGTCCAGCATCTCCCGGAGTTGCAGATTTTCATCCAGACAAGACTCCAGCTCAGCTTTCAGAGTGGGATCAGAATTGCTAACAGAGTCCTACACACAAGCAGACATGATGAATAAATGAGAACAGTGAAACATAAGACATCAGGTTCTGTAGCTCTGGTGAAACAAACAATGGGCTTTTAGGAAATGTTAAAGTGGGGTTGCATTTGCCTGCCGATCAATATGCATAAGGGATTAAGGTCTTAGGAGCCATTAGGACCAGCCCAACTTCCTTAAGCCAACATATAATGAGTCATTATTGAAGTTATATTATTGTGTGTGCACCTCTGACCAGGCCACGGGGCTTTAAGGATTAATCAGAGGATTCATCTAAAGCACACTCCAATGGACCCTCAGCCCTCTTGATAAGATTATTTAAAAGACATAAAAACTCTGAGGTCACTTTAACTAAACAATCAACAAATATTTTTTCACTTGATAGTTGGTGCTCTCATTTCGAGGAGCCCCGTGTAGGTGTTTATATGTGGCACTGAATGTGCTCCATGTAATTAGAGCTGACTTTAAGTGGCAGGTTACTCTTTGAATGTTAACATCATCCAGTGGCAGCCAGTTCCCACCAGACAGCGGAATTCAAGAAGACTCGATGGGTAATACAAGGGACTAAAACTATGACAACATCCCAAAACTCAAGCAAACATAATGTACAATGTCTTATAATAGTAGTAATGGTATGGATTTTGGAGCTTCAGAAATTAGAAAATAAGGATTTCTTTTAGCCAATGATCCGGGCTCACAGTGGACATTAACTGCACTTAAAGTCAAAGAAAGTACACAACATGTTTTTTATTCTATTCAAAAATAAAACTGTGTTATCCACTAGAGAAACTTGTAGAGGAGGAAATATTTCAGCACTGTTAATAAACTCTTAAGTAATTAATATTGGTTAAAAAAAACATGCTGTCACATCTCTATTGCTGCTTTGCTTACCCTTCTTTCCTCCTGCAGAGCAGTTTGTAGCGCAATCATCTTTCTCTCAAGCTCCCTTTTTTCTCTCAACCACTCTTCCCTAGGGCTTTGTTTGGGCTGAAGAGAGACACACACAGTATTTGGTATGTAAGCAGTTTACTCATACAATTTATTTATCGAACATGTGAATCAGAAGAAGAAGATGCTGCAACAGAATTTGATATTTTCAAAGAGGCCAAACCTTTATATTCTGAATCTTCTGAAGGATGAGCTTGACTTTGTGCTTGATGACTACGTCACTTTCGTTACTTCTGTGGGATGGTAAAAAAAGGCCAAAGGTAACATCTTCACATTATTGTAGAAATGTATTTTCATGTTATTGTAACACCTGTTTAAAAAAAACACTGATCCAGTAACAAGAGACAACAAGATAGCAGTGACATTAAGGTCCATACCCTTGTCTCAGGATGTTGTATATAGTCTGCATGACCTGCTCCTCCTCACTGCTCATCTCTGCACTCTGACCCTGATCCAGCAAAAGGTCAGGGGTCACCTTAAGACATAGATCAGAAAGCTGCTCTTGCAACGTTGCATTCTGTGTGGTGTTTTGAGCTTAGTAAAAATCAGCTAAAACACCAAAGAAGATTAAAATATTTTACTCTTACTTGTGTCTCAGTCAGAGTGGCCTGCGGTCTCTCCATAGCAGTGTATCTCCCTGGTGAAGTCCACTGATTTGCAGAGTGGCCAGGAAATTTGGTGACAGCATCCTGGTTGCGTCCCAAGCTGCTATGAGTTGAGGACGGAGGTGAGGTATAGGGGTT
Source organism: Sandelia bainsii (assembly GCA_032362345.1). Taxonomy (NCBI): domain Eukaryota; kingdom Metazoa; phylum Chordata; class Actinopteri; order Anabantiformes; family Anabantidae; genus Sandelia; species Sandelia bainsii. The sequence goes on along the minus strand of JAUMHL010000009.1, from coordinate 11,389,805 downwards.
AGGGGTGAGGAGAGGAGATGTACCTCTGGGATCTTGCTGTGAAGGAGAATTGCCTCTTTGCTGGCTGGTGTTACCACCATTAAACCTGTTTACCAGTCCATTGACTGAAGTCTGTCTCTGGTTAGAGTGGAGCTCATTTGTTTGTTGAGGAGGATCAGGGTAGGACTGACTGCCTCTCACTGACCCCAGTGACCCATTGAGCCCTGCCTTATATGCACCTTCCCACATATTCCTTCCCATGTCCTCCCTCTCCCCTCTTACACCTAATCCTCCATCCAGGTTCCCATAACTACCAGACTTCCCATCTCCTGGGGGCCTAGACAGCTGAAAATCCTCATTGCGGGCCCCTCCCTCTCCATCCCTTTCCAGCAGTGACCCATGGGACTGGGCCCGACGTAGTGCCCCTCCCTGCCCTCCTCCTCCTACGTCTGCCCCCTGTGTTCTAGGCTCTTCGTTCTCTCTCCTCCGAGGAAGACTACTGTAACCAGGCGGGTACTGGGTCCTGAGCTGGACTCCATATGAGTCTCCTTTCTGTCCGTCTTTCAAGACCACATACGGCTGGCCAGCAATCCCCTGCACCCTGACTGCTACACCATATTTGGAGGTCGCCTGAGTCTTGGTCTTGGGCTGGGATCCAGGTTGCACCCCGCCAGTGTCACAGAGGTCATTGATAAAGCGGATCTGGACCCCATAATCCACTGGTGTCTTCCGACCTGACGATGATGTGCTCATGCTGGTAACACATAAGGAATCAGGGTAAGGACAGGGTCGGAGCACAGACTTCCAGGCTACATACTGGCTTTAGTCTGAATTTGGTTTAGTAAGTCTCTATATCAAAATCATGTGACTTATCTTATTATATTACATTCATTAATTTGGCAGATGCTTCTGTCCACACCAAATTATAATATTTAATATTGTGTAAAACGTCACATTCAGTATGTATCTTGGTCACAATACTGTGTGACCTGTTGTTTATATTAAGATTATTTATCTTCTGTGTGCCAAAAATTGCTATTGGCCAACATATCATTACTGGATTTTTTACAACTAGTTAGAATATTATTAACGTTAGCTACATCAGTCGGGCTATGCTAATAATAGCAGCCAAAAAAAAGACTGCTACAATACAACAGATAACCAGATTAACAAAACACATTTTCCCTCAAAATAGTCTCTCACAAGAGGGAGTCAAACAAAGAATACCTTGTCAAAAAACACACAGAGATGCAGCCTTGCTTTGAACAAACAAAGTGACACAGATTTAGGCAGTGACACTTAGTTTCTAGTGGACTTTGTCCTGATTGCACTCTATTAGTCATTAACCTGAAAGCACACACCCACATATCACTTTCCAACCAACTAAGCTTTCTCAACTTTTGAAAGCTTCACAACCAAATCCTAAATCCCTACAACAGAAACTGCCATGGCATTTTCATTCTTTTATCACTGTAATTTCTCTTTTTTTCTTGTTTTTCTTGAGTCTGTAAACTACCCTCTTCTATTCTCTGACAGCCCTTGATGAATAATTCTGCAGATATTCCTCTCCCACTATAACTGATCACACCTTTATCAACACTTTGCTAAAATTAACTGTCGTCCTTATTTGACTCTAGCAGTTCTAGAAAGTCCTGAACCTTTCTGCCGCTACATGGACTGACTGATAATGTCTTGAGCTACGTCCCAATGTAACATTCCATCATCATGTCATTACAACAGTATAGTTCATTAAACACACTGCAGAACTATTACAACACTCCCTACTGACGTCTCTGTGCTGCACCTTTAACTTCCTCACAGTTTTCCAAGGTGAGAGACAGAAAATGGGTTGGGAAACAGAAAGGGAGGGTGAAGTGAGAGAGAGAGAGAGAAAAAAAAAACACCCAGCTTTTCTTCTTTTATCAGTGTCTTGCGTAATAAAAATCCAAAGTCAAGTTTTACGCCCTCGTTATAAAAGCGATTAGTAATGCAAAACAGCTACAGAGAAAGAATAAGTGAAGGTAAATGTTTGTGCTGACAGTGAATGAAGCGTTATCATTCAAGACGACCTTTAAAGGTATTTGTGTGCCTGTGGTGCGTAAGTATCGTCTACAGACAGACCTGCACAGTTAGTCCATTTTTTTTCACCCTTTGGGAATAATGGAGGAAGCATCACGTCACGACACATTTGTGAAGTAGTGCATGAACTCTGTAGCTCACTGTTTACAACAAGGTCAAACAAACATGCGATGCACCAACGACCTGAGATCAAGCTATGGGTGGGTCCAACTGACTCACAGAAGGATAACTCCAAAGTAGAACCTCAAATTTCTCTTTTTCGTTGTCATTGTTCATTTTCATTTCTTAATCAGTTTATTCTTTAGGTTAAAGAGGAAGAATGCATTTCCAACTCCAAGAGGGACAGCGGTGAGGGGGAACCCATCCTATTGTCCCACTGATGTGGGACGGAAAATGAGGGCAGTAATTCTGAGAATCTTAAAACTATGCCATGCTCTTTCGCTCACTCCCTGACGCCGCTTGTGATTATAACAACTCTGTTACATCACACCTAATGTTATTGCTATCCTTCAAGTAACAATACTCTAGTTAGAGCTTCTCAGTTATGAGGATGTTTTGTTTATTTTATTTACTTATTAGATAATTAAAAGATTTATTATCTTTTGAATCTTTTTTCATTTGTCTGACCAACGACCCAAAAGATGAAGGGGTGGTTTGAAGAGCACACCAAAAATGTCACTGTATTTTTTCTGACATTTTATAGAACAAGCATGTATTAGAGACTGTAATCTGAACATTTACTTATAATGACAATAACCACTAGTTGCAGTCCTTGTATTCTTTTAACAGGCTACAAGCTATACAATCCAAAACCTCACTGGCTAGAAATAAAAGCAAAACTCCTTAGCCCACACTTGAGATGTGACTTTAACAACAGACCAACTTCTTCATGCTTGCTTGTCCAGCTAAGCGTACATCAGGCGCTTTTGGATTCTGTTGCCAGTCATGTTACTCTGCAGTTATGCTGATAAGCCCTCGGCCTCTGGCCTCAAATTGAATTCTTGCAGGGTAAATTCAATTCCCCTGTTAAGATCCAACATAGAATGGAAAATATAATTTGGAGATTACAGCGGGTGTGGAGAAAAATGAAAAGACAGCAATGTCATTAAAGTGCCTCTGCTGAACCACGCTGACTCATGTGATCCCAACATCTCTGACCTGAGCTAAAACTTATACAGCTACAGATAGCATTAAGGCTGAAGGTTATCTGAGACTAAACTTATTACAAGAGACAAAAAAACCCTGAATTATAACAAATCTATGCCAACAAATGTATGTGTTGTTTTAATATAGTATAATATGCAACTTTACATTCTTACTTCATTCTTAATTGTATGCACTAACACTTATGTAATATTCAATTGCAGTATTTTCAGCAGGAAGTCTTAACAAGCTTAACTTTAATCTGTTGTTTAGTGTTTTTTAATCCTCACATTTGAGAATAATTAGATTTTTATCCGGATGATTTCACGTGATTACCAAAATTGTCAAACAAATTGAGTGTGTTGCAGACCTGCATCAAATAGTCATTTACATAATAAGTTGACAGTTGAGTACTTTGGACTATTTTGATAATCAATTTTAGTCATTTTCATAAGCCAACTATTTCACTGTTTTGATGTTACCAAAGCTTTTCCTAGCTGTCATACATGAACTGAACATGTTTGGATTTTTGGCTTAGTCGGACAAAACTAATTGGAAAAGTGGGAAATTTTAACAGCCATTTTTGCTGTCTTTAGGTTTTTTATAGGGGAAGATTAATTGATCATGAAAAAAATCCTTAGTTGCAGCCCTAAATGACAAAACTGATTTGTTTGTTTTGAACTGAAACTGTTTCAGCATTAGTTTACTACTATAAAGCCAAGATGTGCATGCTGTAAAATAGTTTCCCCTTCTCTTCCAGGTGAATCATTAAGTTTTACAGTCATAAGAAAATGAGAAAAGAAGGAGAAATGTAAGGGTGTAAGTAGCAACAATGGACAACATAGTAACTCACTTCTTCTCTGTCCCTAAAGGACAGGCATCCACTTCAGGGTATCCTTCCTCTTCATTACATTCTTGACATAAAACCAGGCCCTCATCCTCTCTCCAGTAGTCAATCTCTCTCTCCAGACTAGTCGCTGCTCCTCTTTCACACCCAAACAAATGGCCATTTATTCCTCTTTTCAAACACAAAGAAGTTCATTGGCATAACAAAGAGAGACCTCTGTGTTACCAAACAGTACACAAATGACACCATATTAGGAGCACATAAACGCCCCTCCCTTTACCCACATTCCAGACACTTGTCTCTTTCTGTCCTCCTCACTTACACTAGCTGAGAGAGAGAGTGTGTGAGTGTGTGACTGGGAGTGATTTATAGGATTTTATCAGCACACTTTGAGTGTCTGTACCTGCAAAGTACTGGGCTGGACATGTGTGATTAAGAATCACACATGAGAATTTGCAGACCAGCACACTAAACGTTGTGACATGTTCACTCTGAGTGTGACAATTAAATCGGGTCATGTCGTGTGTTGCAGGTCCACTCCTGTATTATTACTGAAATTCATGACACGACCCACGATCCTTTGCCAAACTCCACCACTATAATCAGCAGTGCTTTCTTGCCTGTGTCATCAGTTTCACCTGACTCTGACTTAATATTGAACAGCATCTCTGTGAGGTTACTCACAAAACAGCTCCACAATATTTTCAGGACAGCTGAAGGTACATGTCAGGATGTTTTATTAATATATGAACCAGCTTCAAGGACAAGGATTTGAAAGGTGGTTAGTGTTAAATAAACACTGTGTGAGACAATAATTTCTCAGTTCATAGTGTTTTTCAGCGAGAAATCCTACTGGTAGCTCAGGGCAGAGACAGCCTGTGCACCTGTTTGGAAGCGAAACTTCTTTCCACTAGGCATTGAAGAGTGTATTTTACTAGGATAAACGTGACAGTAGAGTTATATATAAAAACATATATTATATCAAGTTATCTAAGGACCTTTAACAGGCCCATTTAACAGGTTTGCTGTTTTTCTCTCGGTCCATCAAACAAACGTTAGCGATCAAGCTAAACGTGCAACAGAAAAACAATGACACATTGTTGTGAGAAACGACGACAGAAGTAACTAAAACAAAGAAATACGTCTTTTCAAAGCGCACAACGACACGTTAACGTTAACTGTCTGACAGCTCGTAACATTATCTGTCTGGTTTAGTTGTCTCATAACGTTAAGTCCAAAACCAAACGTAAAGTTACCTCTTTCTCTGAAATGTTTCTCTTGTGCCTCTCTGACACGTCGCCTCCGCTATTTCGACGGTAACTTAAATATTTTAACTTATATCCATCAAAGTCCAAAGAGAAAACCGAGTGCAAAAACAACTGCCAGGCAAATTTACCAACAAGTTCATTGAGCGGTGTCGCCAACCTGTTACCTTTTGTCGGGGATGTAACCGTCCCGCCCAGCCTGGCCCGATGGTGCGCTCTGATTGGACCAGCTCGTAGAAAAGGGCGGGACTATAGATATCAGCTACGTGTTCTATTGGTGAGATCTGTACGTCAACCATTAATTGTGCTTGGAGCATTTAGTGGACCTTTCGGCCAAAAACGGAAGCCCGTATTTAAAAATTCCCGTGAAATAAACAAAAACCGGTAAATACCAGGCGCAGACGAACAAACGTTTTCAAGATTTGCAATGAACCACGCAGAATACAGACTGGTGCTTCCTTAATTCTCCAGTTTACCTGTAGATGGTGCAAATATCCACCAGCTGGTAGAATCAGCAGCAGCGTGCAGGGACCTCGGCTCCAAACCTCTGCTCTAAGTGTGTGACATCCAATAACACGCAACTGACTGAAATAGCAGCCACTGAAAGAGTTTATACATTGTCCTTCTTTAGGTGAAGTTAAATTCCTATACATATATTTTATTTGTGTAAGTAGGCCTACATTTACATTTCACTAATTAAAAACAACATTTAGGTTGTGTTAACCATTATTTATTCAGGATATTTTTATTATGAGGCTATATGTCTCTTACATGAACGCCCTCATCACATTCACACGATTAAACACATTTACAACGAGAAGGTGCCCAGTAGGCTATCGGCCCAGTCTGCCACTGAACATTTCCACTGATGCGGGGGGGTTATGGGCCTTCCTCAAGGGCACCACACAGTGGTGTTGAACAGGAAGAACTTTTAGGATAATGGATGGATGAATGACTATTGTCGTGTTTTATTTTTGTATTAGGAAAATGATTATTTTACAACTTAATTTCTGTTTAATTTTGTAATTTTTTGGCGTCTTAATGTGCCTGTAATAATAATATTTTTATTCTCAATTAGGCCCTCCTGGTTAAATAACAGGATATAAGACAAAAGAACAATTTCAAATAGCTCGTTTAAAAACGCAAATCAAAAACTTTCATTTGAAAATCAAATGAATAAACATAATAGCAATGGATAACTTCATCCCATGATAATTCACTGCAAATGTCTTAATCGTTTACCAGTTCCCACATTGAAAAAAGTCAAACTGTGTAGTGATTATTATTGTCATAGCTGTGACATGCGGAGTTTGCTTATTGATATGCGTTTATTGGCGATTGGTCAGTTTGGAGATTTTCTGATTTTCAGTTATGACTGAAATCATTACAGTAAAAGGTCCCACCCCGCCCAGTCCACATACAATCCCTCCCCAAATTTCAACGACATCCCACGGTCCGCGCACTCAACTTTTCTCTCTATCTCATCACTTCGCCTGGTCGACAGACGCACAATCTCACTGTCCGGGAATGGGATCTTTACTGAGTTCAAAAAAAAACTTCCAGTTCTTTCGAGTGTATGCTCTACAGAAGCTACTTTTCAAACTGCAGGGATAGTTGTTGTAGTCCAGGTGCAGGGTGACAGCAACACCGGTAAATGATCTCCAAGACGCACCAGAAGTTGTCTGACTGTCAGGGGGGGTTGAGACGGTAGCAGTTGGACCATAAAGTAGGTTGTACTCAATTTGATTTTTCTCAAATCATTTCATACCAACCGAGGTGTGCGTAAAACACTTGTGCGCAAAGTTGGAGTCGTTACGCACAGTTCGAAGTTAGTTCTAGAGGGCGACCTATGCATGAACGTGTAGAACACCACAGCTTTGTTAACTTTAACATCTACGAGAAGTGCTTGTATCTTGACAGCCATGGCGAAATGGTTTAGAGATTTCCCCATCAACCTGAAGAACGGAAACGAAAGGGTTCGCTCGGCCTCTGAATCAGGTCCACAAACTCGACCCAAACCTTCGTTTCCTCGAGATAGTTTGAAAGGAAACCAGCGTAAGGATGGAGGAGTGGGGGGTTTATTGACAGGGAGAAACAGGAAAAATTCGGCTACAGAACTGGGTCGTAGCAACGCTGTGTCTGGTGGGACAGTCTGGGATAGTCTCGCACCTGGAAAAGGTCGCAAAAACTCCAAGATCGAGACTGGGGCATCAGACGAGAACCGCCAGGTCAGAACCTCTAGTTTGGCGCAAGCGTACATCAGTAGGATGATCAAAGTGGACAAACAAGACAAGACTACCAAGCTGAACGGGATAAGTGAACAGAAGGTGCCCGAGAACGAGAAGGGAAGGTCAGACATTAAAACAACGGTGAGTAACTTATGTGAAGCAGCTAATGTCATCAACGTGCACCAAGTTATGATCTTCAAATTTTAATCTGGTTATAGCATCATATTAATAGTCAACATTTTGTACAGTGCAAAAATCAAATTGTGCGCTTGAGGTTAGAGCTTTTCTTTGTGTTTTCCCTTCCTACCTCAGTTCATCACACTGTATTCCGTTTCCATGCTCTCTAAAGAATACAGTGAAGTTTCACTACATTGTGTCAGATCAAACAGACAAACACAATGCACTGACTTCTTTGCACAAGTATTTCCGCCTGTCTCTCCATTACTTGTCACTCAGTAATGGACACCACACACACGCACATGCACGTACACACAAAGCATCATCATCCCTCTCCCCCTACCTGTTCTGTTGTTTGTGTCCAGGTAAATGTAACATATGAGTAGGTTTCAGCCCAACATTGTCCTTTCTTACTGGTATTTTCCTTCTCACAGCTGATTATCCTTGAGGACTATGCAGATCCTTTTGATGCAGAGAAAACCAAGGAGCAGAGAGACGCTGAGAGAACAGGGGTGAATGATGGGTACATGGAGCCCTACGATGCCCAGGTCATCATCACAGGTCAGATCATCTGCTGTATATCAGCAATGTTACATTATGGAAGAGCCAACATGTAAATTTCAACCAATCCCTCTTTGATTTGATGTTTCAGGTATTAGCCTTTTTTTAGAGACTGACTTTAAAGCTAAAATAGTAAAACAAACCTAAAGTACGTATAGTAATTATTTTGCCATAACTATCAATACTCCAAAAGCAGAACTGCTGATTATGAAATGTTTTTAATAACATCAATACATTTAAGAGATGCTCAGATCAACTGGCACATTTAAACTTCACACTGTCAAGGTTTTTTCACATGTGACAGATCTCATTGTATCATTAAGCCAGCACTTGATTTAAATCAATGATCTGTGGACTGTGTTGACAACATAACTGTCTTAATTTGTCTTTGAAAACTTTGTATCTTTGATTAACTGAGCTAGTTATTTGTTCAGGCTTTGTTTGATATGTAAGAAAAGAAAGAACTTATTACACATCTTAGTTAGTTCAAACTATCTCACATTGATAAGGAGCTGTTTTGAAGGGACTTAGGACCAAGCTAGACCCCGAGTCTCTCTACTGTCTTCCCCTCCCTGCCGGCGGTTACTATAGGAACAGTGTTGTGCAGGGGCAATGGGTGCAGCTTCCTCTTCCAACTTCCTGTCTCCTGCCTCTGTTTCCTTTGTCCCATTCTCTTGATAGGAAGTTGGCCCCCAGTGCCCCCACTTACACACACACAAAATAACTTTATGATCTCTTATGTGTGAAAAAGAATCAAAAGACCCCCCCCCCCGCCTTGCTACCTACCAATTACCCCCACCCCTTGCCCAATCACTTCCCAGCAGTCAGGAAGTGGCCTGGTCAGCCAGCCAATCAGTGGTTGTGTTGACCTTTTCTTCCTGTAAGTCCATTGTTTAGTCACACAATAGCGCAGACACACAGGCTACCTGTTGGACAAAAAAAAAACACAATGTCCCAAAGAATATAAACGTATTAGAATAAAAACAACTGTTGAGGGTACCATACACTGCATTTCTGTATTTAAATTACAAATAAACACACAAACAAAAAAGAAACTGACAGAAATCTTAAATAAGGATGCCACATGGTTTAAATTGATGGACAAATTTACCACAGAATGTGCAATATAAAAACAAAAACTGTAACTGTGAATTCTATCTTCCAAAGGACTCACAACTTTTTCATTTCCCATTCATTTTCTTTTTATTGCATCAAGAAAAATGTGAGCCTAAACTGGCTAAAATACAAGGGAATAATAAGAAATATATTCTAAAACACTGGTTCCTCTGCACCTGACGAGGAGCCAGTTTAGGCTTGAATTTGTTGATGTAATAAGGAAGGAAGGAAATGTTATAAGGCTGTTGGCAGTGTTGCTTTGTCTCTTATATCATAAGTAAAAATCCTTCATCTCTCTGCTGTTAACTAAGCACATGACACCATTCTTCTGTAGAGGTTCGTAGACGGGGCTCCAAAGACCTCTTGAAAGTGTGTGTTCTGCTGGACCGAGGCCAGAGAGAGGGGAAGCGAGAGGAAGGCAAACCCTCACCCCCAAATATCTACGATATACCATATGAGGATGGACTGGAGGGCGACAGCGAGGGGGTGTGGATCCCTGTCACGCGGCCAGAGTCTGATGTCCGCCCTGCTGGAGAGTACGAACTGCCCTGGGAGTGGAGAAAGGAGGACATTGTTAGAGCATTGTCAGGTAGAGAAAGAGAGAGAAAGGGATGATGGGAAGAGTGGCAGGGGTGGGAGTTTGGGTGTGGAGGAAGGATGTTGTGAGTTTTATTTGTATAGTAATGCCACAACAGTTTTGTGTTTGCTTTAGAGAGGAAATAAAACAACCCTATTGAATCACTTTCCAGAGATTTGTTTACTTTGGTATCTCTGGCATGGTTTAATAGAATTTTATTATGAAAGGCTGATATGGTCTCTTTTGCTTCATTCAGCTCAGTTTGAGGCAGTGGATTGTTCTCCCAGTAAAGAGAACAGTTCAACCTCTGGCCGGCAGCCGCAACAGCAACAGCAGCAGCAACAACACACCCTTAGACAGAAGAACTGGAACCATAAAACACTTGTGTCCTCCTCTCCACCCTCCTCTTCTTCTCCCTCCTTCCCATCCTCCCCTATTCTCAAACTGTCCCCTCTCACACCACCAGCTCCCTCTTTCCCCACCCTCAAACTCTCACCCCTCTCACTGTCTACCAGCCCAAATAAACATTCCCCTCCGTCTCCTACCTCTCCTGGTTCCCCACTGGATGGGGAGGCAGCTAAGGTGGACCCCAGCCTGCCCCTTGAGAAACAGAGGTAAGGAGAGAGAAGACATATTGATGCACAGGGAAGAGTATTGATTATTGTGCATGCCACGTAACTGCAATGTCCCTGGTTTGAATCCAGCTGGGGACTTGTTGCATGTCAGACACTCTCTTTCTTCTCATGTTTCCTGCCTATCTATTCAAATTATTAAAATATATTTACTCTTATTTAAGACTCATTGTTGAAAAGCAGTTAGCAACAAATACAGGTTTAGAAATCAGTAATTATAATTAAAATCCTACTTCTCCCCTCTACAGATGTGTTTATTGTTTTCAAATTCAAATTTGTATATACCATAATATAAATAAAGTGGTAGATATTTGGTAGATTTAAAAAATAATGCCCAAAGTTTTTCTGTTTATGTCCTAATCTGTTGATAGACATCATCTACCTCTTACCCTCTACATGCTGGGATGAGCTGTGGCACCCACCACAACCTTGAACAGGATTAGTGGATTGAGGGAATTAAAAATCAGATGGGGGTTGAGACATTTGGTTGCCTTTAGCTCATGTCTGTGTATTAGTTGTACTTATCAAAGTTAACACCATATTTCTGATGGACAGTAAAGCTGCTTTCTTTATTGCTCTGCTTACATTTGTTATGATGATAAAGTTTTTTCTTCCATTGGTCTTTACTTTATTATCTGTGTTTGTGAGAAACACACTCCTCAGTTTTAGCTGCAAAGCAATTTCTGATCTGGTGACTCACAATGTCAAAGACAGTGCAGAAACTGACATCTTGGCCAAAATCTTACATATCATTTACACTTGACACTGTATAATTGTTTTAATGAAATTGGGAGTTTTTTACTGAGAGCATTAGCCACTGATGGCTCTATGCTGAACATAATGAAGGAAGATTGCTGGAGATTGTACCTTTTCGGTGAGGCTTCATTAAATATGTTTTGTTTTAAGGGAAATCCGTCTTATATTATTAATCGTGGACTTTCTTGTCTTTTCATATGGAACACGTGGGCAATATGCTCTGACCATGTTCGTATTTGTTCCAGTCATGTTGTGGGTGTGTTTTGCCTCCAAGCAGCACAGCCACATACAGTTTTATAACCATTTATATATGGCTCTAGCCTGCAGCCACTGTCAGCACCACCTTGTGTCCCAATAGGCCTCCCTCTCTTAACACTCTGCACAGCCACCTACATTTGGTTTGTCCATTTTATTTATCTTTCTGGCCTCTAAGGTTCACCTTTGGTAATAACTCATTCAGATCACAATATACTGTATGTCTATCTGATTTACAAAGACTGTAAATCTTTTTTGGTATCTCTACATTTCCTTTCTCCCATCAGTCTCTTCCTCCTTTTTCTGTCTTTCACCATCAACACCTATCATTAACTTGACATCTGACTTATCTCCATATGTCACTATGCTATATGTTAGTGATCTGCTGTCTCTCTCCACATGTCCCCCCCCTCTTCCCCCTCCCTTCCTCTCTTGCCTCTCCAAGCTGGTACCATGGCAGTGTGAGTCGACAGCAGGCTGAGGCTCAGCTGCAGCGCTGCAGGGAAGCCAGCTTCTTGGTGAGAGACAGCGAATCAGGAACCAGCAAGTACTCCATTGCTCTGAAGTGAGTGCATGGATGTGTATTTCACATGTGTGTCTTCGTTACATGAAAACTATAAAATGCAACATGTACAGTACAGTATGTATTTATTTATATTGCTATTTTTGATCATGCTTTGGTTTGCCACTTCCTAATCTTATTTTTTGTTCACTGTAGTCACAGTTGTGACAGTGAAAAACATTTAGCTTAAAAATAACATGTTACTTTTTCAATTATTTTCTATTATGACTCTTAAATGTATTTCGGTTTTGGTGCTGACAGAGGATCTGATAAACCCTGATTTTGACCTGATTTGGCATTACTAGGGAGCTTTTGTAGCTGGTATTGTAGCAGCAGCCTCTGAGTGCACATTTGTTTTATGATGCTCATTCATTTGAGCGTCCACATCATTAAACCCATTTACACATCCACTGAACTCAGAAAATGCACAGCCTCATTTTGAGAGACAGATTAGAGACAACAAACACTATATATTTTATGTTTCCATTCTTTAGCATTTTATAACTTAGCTGTAACTGTAGATGCGTGTCTTATTCTGAAAGTCTGTTATGTCTAACAATAGTCTATATACTGTGTTTAACATTGTGTCTTTCTTTCTGTCTTCTTACATTAGGACCAGTCAAAGTTGTGTGCACATAATTGTGGCCCAGACTAAGAGCACTAAGGGGTTGGGCTACACACTGGATCAGAGTAGCTGTGTCTTCTCCAATATCCCTGAGCTGGTCCACCACTACTGCACACACAGACTGCCTTTCACTGGAGCAGAGCACATGACCCTGCAGCATCCTGTGCCCAGACCACACTGAACAAGCGTAAAAAATAAACAAATACACTGGAATACAAGTACACATGAGCAGACACAAGCAGAGACACATATAGACATGTTTATGTGCAAATAAGCACAGAAAGACACATAAACTTGTTACTACATGTGCACACGTGCATTCGTACTCAATGAAATGCTGCTTTGGATTGTCCAGTGTACCATCTTTCTTATGTTTGTAGCTCCTCCATGCGCAGTCTAGTGGCCGAAATCGGACACTACAAAAACCACTGGTCTTATTGTTTTAGTTCTTGCCAGTGAAATCCACAATAAACAAAACATAGCACAACACACACAAACTTTATGTATTTAAAATCTGAACCACTCTTACTTCCACAGCCTGGTGTTTTTGCTCCATTGTTTTGTTCATTGACTTTACAGGCCGAACTCAACAACATGAAAGCTAACTTGATTGTGTTATGTGCAACAGTTAACATGAAGGACTGTACTCCTCATGAGACACCCTTACAAAAATGTGCTGACATCATCAATTAGCACCATGCCATCCAGTTAGAGCTTGGTCTGTAAGATCAATACACCGGATTGGAGTATATTCATTCATCCATCTGGCATGTCGATCAGCCTATTGAGCTATCTTGGAAATCAGGCTAATTTGACAACCTCTCTTGTCTGTTAAGAGAAAGAGCTTTATCGATTAGGACTGGTGTAGTGAGAGGGAGATCTTGTAATGTTACTGTACCTATTCAGCAATATTGTTTAAGTATAAGTGTGCAAATAAATATGTGAATATCAGGCTCATTGATGTGCCTTTGCTGTTAACTAATAATGAGACCTTTATGATTAAAAAGCTAGCTTACTTTATTGTGAATGAACAGACTTGCCTTATCTTAAAAAGTACCTACTGTATGCATAAATTATGTATGTATGAAGTGTTGGATATTGTCAGAGTTTTTACATCAACCACACAATGATGTTGGCTGTATGTTCTTGTTGTAAGACATTTACTCAGTAAATAAAGTAAAAATTGCTATAACTAAAAAAGCATTGTTATTAAAAGACATGCCTGGGATTGTAGGAAGAAGGCACTGGAACAAATATGAGAAGCTAACCAGAGTGAGTCTGTGGGATTTTCTCCTGTAGCTGTAAAACCACCGACCTGAGTGAGAAATCAATCACAGACACACACACACACACATGTTCATACACTCACACATTTGTAGTCAGCAAATCCTCACAAACCTTAGCACACATAGGCACAGATGCAAAATGCAAACATAGTGTACACACATGTCTCATTTACTCACATAACACTAAAGGTGGTGTACTGAAAGCCTTGCAAACACACACATAAATTGACTCACAAAATAGGGAGCTTTATCCTCACAATGACGCATGAAAGCATGTGTTTGTGGTTACAGTAGATATGTCTCACCCCAGTAAACACCAGTGGATTGGTTTGCATGTACAGAAAGTGAGGGAGAGAGTGTGTGTGGCTTGTGTGTGTGTGCGCACGCAAGCGTGGATGTGCTAATGCGTGCATCCATGTGTGCACTGATGTGTGTGTGCATACAATCCTGTTGTGTGTGTGTGTGAGAGAGAGAGAGAGAAATAGGGAGTCTACATTTTTCTGTTCAGGGATTACCAGGTTGCCATGGTGATTAGTTAGAGTGAGGTAGAGCCATTTCTACAGGGAAAGAGAAGAGGGAGGAGAGAGAAAGAGAAAGAGGGAGGAGAGACAGACTGTAATATAAAAAGATCTATGAATAACCATGGCCATAGTAGCAATGTAGCTCCCCCTTAGAATATCCTCCTTGGTTTGTGAATGAAGAGCAGCAACATGTAATGTCAAAGTAGTGCCAGAAACTAAGTAATTCAGACAAGTCATTTTCTAGCACTTTATTGATTGTATGACAGCTCCTCAAAGGGTTAAGATGCAGGGCCAACTCCAGAGCAGATACAGCGTATTACTTGCTCAAGCACACTTCAGCAAAGAAGATGCTCACTTTTGCATGGGATTGAACTTTCCAGACTTCCCAATTACACAGACTGTTACAAATGGAAATGTTACACCACAACAGACACCTAAATATCACCCGTTCCTCCATCCGTGTGATCTGTTGTGGTTCATCCTCTGTGCTGTCTTAATTAAATCACAAAGTAGGTCAAAACAAACAAGAGGCCTAGGGTGTTGGACATAGGATTCTTGCAATGTTTGTCAGTCTGTTCCTAAATTTTGAGTTCAGTATCTACCTAGCCTATAATCCTAAATTATAATTTAAATGCTCCTTCTCCTCCCGCATGTTTGAATGTTCTTAGTTTAATAGATAATTGCTGTCCAGTGAAAAGTATGAACATATTTTAGTTTTTCAGAATTTAGTTTGTTAAACAGTAGCATCGGAAAACTTATTGTCACACAGTGTTTATCATAGCTCATTAAAAGTTGACATTTTGGAAATACGCTGTTTTATAAGCACAATATGCATTCATATGTATAATTTCTATCACCTACTTTCAAGATATGAACTAAAGAAACATATCAGTGGCAGTAGGTAATACGAAGTTATAAAAATACAAAATGCATCACAAAATTATGAACAATATTACAGAATCTTATCAAGAGTTATAGTATCAAAGTACCATTATGACAGTTTGTATCATTTTATATGATATTAACTTATTATTAAAACTGACACATTAACATTGAACAGATATTTAAATATCAGCTAGTCAAGAGGGAGCTAATTTAACTGCCTTTTCAGTGGTTTAATCTACAACAGTACTGTACAGAGACAATCAGTGCAGAGAGGAGGGGCAGACAGAGCAGAAGAGTAGGATCCTGACAAGTACATGATATTTTATAAGGTTTTGGACCTAAGATATTAATCTGCAAATGTTATTACAGCTGTTCAATAAATACAGTGGAGTGAAAAGTAAAATATTTGCCTGAAATGTAGAGAAAACTGTAAAAGTAGCATAAAGTGAAAATACTGAAGTGCAAGTACCTTAAAAGCTTGTAAATGTACTTTGGTAATTAATCATATCTTATGATTTGTTAATCAGTCTGTGATTCATAGATCAGATTTATATGTTGCTAATCAAAGTGTTGCCCAGAAGTGACAGAACCTCAGGAAGTAATTGCAGCCACCAGATGACAGAATGACAACATGAGAAAAAGGGACAGAGGAAAGAGAGAGAGGGAGAGCGTGAGGGGGTGTTAGGGGAAGACAAGCACTCGTGGGGGTCCCAGCTTTTAAATAATTCAGAGAGAGACTCACAGCACTCAGTACAGAGGAGGAGCACTGTCAGGTCAGCTCATTCACTGCAAAGGAGAGGTGGAGAAGGAGAAAGGAGAAGACTGTTCAGAGTTAGGGAGAGAGGAGGAGTGTATAAAGATAGCATGAGAGAGGAAGACATGACTGTGGAAGAGATTGCCTGTGCGTGCATGCATATGTTCATTTGTGTGTATTGCTACAGCGTGTGTATTTAAGAGAGTGTGTGAATACCAGCTGCGTATGTGTATTCCCCTTTGTGTGTGTCATGATGAAAATAGACAATATGAAGGAGAAACAGGTTGTATCTTCCTGGAGCGTTCTGGTTTCTCTGAGTCACCATGGCAACCGCCTCCTCCCTCCATCCTGCATTCCTGTTTACTTTGTTTATGCTCCTCCATCCAACCCTCTCTGCCTCCCACGCTCTTTTGACTCCCCTCTTCTCTCTCCCTCCTGATTCATGAGTATCCCTCTTTATTAGCTGGTTTTTACCCCACCCCTCATAATCCAGATTATGTTTCTCTTATTATCTAGAACCTGACTCTCAGCATGACCTGCCCAGTAAGCATGTTGCAATATGCACAAGGAGCCACACTCTGCTATATGTTGCTTGTGTCTACCTAGAAACTCTTTGTTCTTAACTCTGTCCACCTGCCTACCTGTTCTTTCCTCCCTCCCCAGCTCCCATCATCTCCCATTTTGCGTGTTTGACTTTGTAAATGCGGATTAGAGGTCACTTCACTGGCCGACAGAGCAAACAAATGGACATTTGATGACATAGGTTAAAAATGCCAAGTAGAAGGGAGTGCATAGTAAAAGAAAATACATGATACAACCCCTCCAGCTTTTAGAGTGTGAATATTATTCACAGAGTTATGATTACATTAGGCTCAGGCAAGAAAGGTGTTGTGAGATTGTTTTAATGGGCACAGATGGGAGAATTGTCAGATATACACGGAAACCAGGGCACAGAGTTATACCTCAAGACATTGTTACAAAATGTTTTATGCTATTGTAATAACATGATTTTTTAATTTTTATTTTTTCAGAAATTGTTTTGCATGTAGACAAAAATGCCTTTATGCAGATGTCATCATGTAGGCAATAACTAGTGTGCTGTCAGATGAAAAAAAACTATATAGTATGGTAAAATTTAATAGATAAAGTGCCACTGCTGTCACAACTATTTGTGCTGGGGGCAGATATTAATGATAAAGTAGATACAGTTGACAGACGCCATTAACTTTGACAAGGTCACTATAAAGTCACTATTGAGCACCATAAACGTGCTTAAGTGTACTGAATATTATATGGTGCTCGCTGAGGATCCTCTGAGGTATGCAACATCCTCCCCTCCCGCCTCCCCACCCAGCTCTTTCGCGCCCCCCCGCCCCGCCTCCACCTCTCCAGCGCGTCGCATCAGTAAGCAGTGTTCGGCACGGACAGCCAGCACCGCATGACCGAGCGCAGCGCTCACCTGGCTCCGCAGAGATATTTATATTTTGGCCTGATCGGGCGAGAACTGTGGACGACATAGATGCTTGACGTCATCATGCCAGGTAGAGAGTGAAGGGAGGTCTGGGTTGTGAGGTGGAGGGTAGTAGCACTGCGGGTGTGCTAGGGGTGGCCTCTTCCCGGTGAACACCTTTCGGGCTCGGAGCGCTCTCGGACGCACGCATGATGATGGACGGCAGGCCGCCACCGCTGCTGCTGCTGCTGGTGTTTTTTCTCGCCATTGCGGGAGGTGAGTAACTTGTACATTTAATGGCTCCATCGTTGCGCTTTTTGTGTGTCGTCACCTTTATAGGGTCAGAACCACCGTGCGTTTGTGCAGCGAGTCTGAATACGTGTCTACAAAGTAATTAGTGTGGTTTGATGCTGAGGAGATAGAACTGGAGAAAATGACTCTTTCATTGCTGTGTCACCATCTTTCTTATAACAGCAACGAGCGGAATGATGTAGTGGAGAAATATTACCCACTCCATACATGCGCACAATGTAGAAACATTAGCTAATGTAATAGCTAACACGATTTGCATTATATGTTAAAAAACCTGCCAGGAATCATTTAGTTTACGGTATCTGTTATACTTAATGCAATGCGTTTATAAAGGAGTAGCTTACCACATGGTTTTGCATTAAACCAACATTATTGTATGGACCTGTTAATATATTGTTATATTGTTGGTATTTGTGCTAGGGCTTTGCTGGGCTAAATCACAGTTAGACAACACAAGGGACCTAAAATGACACGTTTTGAGTATTTCAAACGTAACACATATGTTTTTGCTGCTCATAAATCATAAATTAATAGAATGACACAAACTGCGGATATGAAACTCTTTGTCAATGGAAAACATTATTAACTTTTCCCTAACAAAGCCTCTGGGTCATTGTAGGCACACTTAACCCTCTCTCTCTATAGTGAGAAAGAGAGAGGGGAAAAATAAATTGTGTTATCACCCACTTATTCCTCTGTCGCTCCCTCACTCTCTCATTAACACTGAGGTCTTACATTGAGTGGGCCGATTAAGGAGAGGCACACTGAGCTAAAATAACTTCTACATCCTGTCAGCAAAGGGCAGAGTGTTATCCAACAGTACAGGAAAATACATGTACCTATGTGTAACAGCTTAGACAGAAAAATTGTCATTTTGTCGTTATGATAGGGCATGGATTTAGAACATCAGTCTTATTCATGATGCTGCTGTTGCAGTGAATTCAGAGCAATGAGGTATGTGCAAAGTGTAGAGCTATTAGGGTGTCTGGACATATTTTACAGTGCCTCTTTAAGTTGGCTCTAATTTAGTGTTAATTTCTGCTCAGTGAGAGTTTTCCCCAAGCAGAACAAGGAACACCATCAGCTGATTGGTTGAATTGGGGCTGCCTTAATATTTCCAGCCAATCCATAATAGTGACAGGGCAGAGGCCAGCTCAGTGCCTCCAAGCAGTGTTTGTCACTGCTTGTGTAGCAGCACACACAACCACGCACACTAACACACCTCTGTTCACTCACACACACATGCCTGGCCATCTGCCTTGCATTGACTAACCGTTCATCACCACCCATGGCGACAACATGCTCCTGCTTTCTCACTGTCACACACACACGCACGCGCACACACACACACACACACACACACACACACACACACAGAGCTTTACACCATGCAGTTAATCACAATACATCCAGGAGCAATCACAAAGACATACAATAAAAGATCAAATGCTTTGACCTGCATTAACCTGACATTTATCATTTCAAGCACCATATCCAGAACCCCCCCCCACACACACACACACACATACACACACACACACACACACACAATAATTGTATAATAATAAAAACATAGATTGAAAAATATTGTTTCAACTTTGCTTCAAAATGTTGGAGGAACAAGCACAAACATGGACACACACAAATCCAATGTAACAGTTTTAATAGCATGCTATATATTATATTTATATGGTACTTAACCAAAGTAGGTTTAGTAGGTGTTTTTTAGACATAATCACAGATTAACATACATGAAAATACACGTACGGCAGTAAAATGTATATAGTGTTAGATGTTGGGTTCCATTTCTTTTACAATGCAAATTAAATGAAATAAAACAATGTCAGCAACAGTAAAACAAACAGTGATAGAAAGCTACAAATAGAACTAACTTGTAGTACAGTGTATCAGATATGACAAGAATGTGTCATAAGAAGTTTTGAAGATGTTGTCAGTGTGGTGCATATTTGGACAGAGAGCAGTCGGTTTTGTTGGTGGATCATTCCTGAGTTCGCACAGAGGTATGAGCACTAAAAGAAAAAAGGCTGCTAACATGAAATATCACTTTAGGGAGCTTCTCGAGCAGTGGAGTACTAATGAGTCATCTTCCCTAAAGGGGGAAAATCTGATTAGCATCATCCTCAGAGACTATAAACTCAATCCACACACAAACACACGTACATTTTTGAAGAAATGCTTACAACTAAAACATGTTTGCACACATATCTGGTGCTTAAGCTTATAATAACAAAAGTTAAACATTTCCCACAAGGGAGCAAGAAAAACACATAATTGTTAAATATGTATAACTTGTGCATAGATCCAGACTCCGATGTGATCTTATGCATTCTCATTTATTCACATTTGCCTGTGGTAGCCCCCTGGCTTATAACATTCATATCACATTTACATATGCGAGAATCAGAAAAGAAGTGAGAGGTGTTTGCGAGTTTATGCATCTCTTCAGTGCACTGTACACACACAAAAGTAAGACTACTTACATGCACAAAAGGAGTTCCACATTCACTGGCTGTGCAAGGACGCTCAAGGACATTTCACCACCTGTCTCAGATGCTACCGTGAGGATGTGGCCATTCAGTTGTGTGAGGAGGATGTCTCTTGTCATTTCCCCAGCAGGCCATGCATAATAAACACGTCTGTGGTGCTGAGTTGACCTGATGCAGGGGTTACTGTATATGGAGCACAGTGTGCGACAGTCTCATCAACCGAGGATATAAAGTGTACGTGTATTAGTCTTATTACAACACTTTTATTATCCGCATCTGAATATGATTTGTATGTGTGCATGAGTGTATACTGTATGTGCACTATAATCTTTGTTCTTTGCTCTATGAATGCACTTAGTGAGTATCAACTTATCATTTCCTTGGCAGTGCTACAGTCTAGAAAGTTCTGCCCAGTCAGTTTGGCCTGTCATCACTTTTCTGCTGCACCGTTCCAGCTCTCTGATCTCTGCAGCATCTCAACCTGCACATTACAACAGCCCCGCTCACCGCTCTCTCCCTATCTCTCTCTCCCTCACTGTCACTTTCTGTCTTATCTTGCTCACTTATTTTATCTATCTCTTTGGACTGCCTCCCAATACACAGCAGCAACAAGATCAGATCAGAGAACAGGGGCTGCATCTATGAATAGAAATGCACAGCAGAGACACAACAGAGGCCTGCAGTAGTATGTGAGAATGCGTAAAACTGCCAGGTCTCATGTTTGATTTGTGCTATATTGTGTGTGTGTGTGTGTGTGTGTGTGTGTGTGTGTGTGTGTGAATCAGTGTGATTCTGTGAATGAATGTGCAGCAGTAGTAGCAACATACAGCAATGTGTGGCCCTGGAGATTAGAGGGAAGCAGAGAGAGAGCACAGAGGTTTAATAGAAATTTAAGCAGCAGAGAAGAAGAGGCAGATAAGAGACATTTGGAAAGTTAAAAGTTTTAATTTTGAGTTTGTCAAAGAAAATTAAATAAAGAAGAAAAAGATGGACTTACACTGAGGCAAGACTTGCTTTTATTACTTTGAGGTAGGTGTTTGTAAAAGTGTGCTCAAGATAGGCCTGACATCTAAAACTATACTGGACTATATACCTAGAGAAATATAATAAAACTACAGAGCTCTTTGAATGCTTTGCAGAATGCAGAATGCTTTGTTTTTTGATCAGGACAAAATGAAGCAGAAATTCCAACTGTTATCTAGATCCAAGTATTGTCAGACAGATGACCTCCTGTCTCTTCATGTGCATATTACTGTCAGGTAGCAGACTTCAACATGGCGTAAACCTGGCCTCAGAATGTAGAAGAAGTCAATAAATAGCTCAAATAATGTTTGAGCTATTTACTGCAATGAGAGGGTGTTCAGGTGATGTATTTCATTGCAATCCCTGCAGTATGCATCAGTGTTAGAAAGCCATGCCACCGTTCATTCATGTATATTTGCAACATGGGAATCTGTACAATTTAAATCACAGCTTCTGATGGTGAAGCTTTGCAGATACCGTAGTAATCTAAATTTCCCTTGATGTAACTTTTAATATGTTCTATATCACCTTATCCCAATGAGATAGTATTACTCATATACTATATATAAATATTTTTAAATAGCGTAAGATAGCTGACTATTTTAACGGCTACAGCTTTATATTAAATTAAAAATGGTGGCATGGTTTATTTAGCATCATCAAAAACCTTGAAAGTTTGAAAAGTTAGAAAAGAGTTTCAAACTATAGTAAATTTGTATTTTTTCTGGGTGGAACAATATGTAGTTATGATAATGGGCTTATATTTGTCAGAGATTATGCCCTATTTATACAAAAACTAAACATAGAATTATTATAACACTATTATTATACAATAATAGTACAAACATACAGTATTTCTAATAAATTGCCTTAAAATATAAAGCAGTAATTGCAGCCTCTTCTTGTGTTTTATCTCTGCAAATGTCTTATATATTGTTGAGCAGTCAGTTGATTACTGTCTAGATCAAAGGTTTGGGGGACAAGACATTGAACCCCAAACCCTTAGCGTCTTAAGTGGGCAGCATGTCTTCAAAGAATTTCCCCAATGGGATTAATAAAGTATCAATTATTATCAATTATTATTATTAACTGATTAGTTAACTGATCTATAAAGTGTCAGATACTCATTAGATTTTCTGAAAACACAAAGTATTGATTAAAGACATTCAGTTCACAGTATTGTAAAACAAATCCTCACACTTGAAAAGAATGAACCAAATAATGTTCTGCATTTTTGTTTGTAAATTATACATTAATAGATTTTATAAATACTGTTCTTTTGATTGAAAATCAATTTATCAACTAATTATTTCCGCTCTAACAATATCGTTTATGATGTAAAATACTGTTAAGGAAGAATGCTTCTTTTTATATTTTTATATTCATAATTTTATATATTTTTTTGTGTATTTGTTATTATAGTTACTTTAGGTTTTCCATGCATGTATTTTTTGTTTCTATTCTTAACATACTTAATTTTTGTGAAGATAATGCTACATTTGCTTTTATGAAAGGTCTTTATGACTACATTAGAAATACTATTTTAATTATGGTGTTATTTAAAAGAATATTATCACACTGAAGGTAATGCATAAAATGTGTTAATAGCAGTATTCTAAAATGTATTTCCTCATAATTATTATCATTTATAATAATACTTACTGAACTGACCATGCTTTTCTTGACTTGGATGTTTGTTCAGTTTGGCAACAATAAAGATTCCAGCCTCAGTTAGTCCACTGGGGGATGGCTTTTTTTCTGGAGTGCTGTGAAACTGCGGCTGGATAGAGGATCAATATTATTATCTCAGTTCTATGGGCACTACAGAGCCAATTGGGTGTTGCAAGTCGATCAATGGATCTCTCCCTTATTGATTTTAGAATATTTCAACATAAAAGGTTCCAGCTGCAGCCAAAAAGCATCTTTAGCAGAGCGTGGAGGAGAGCAGAAAGCGACCCTGTTTTCCCTCCAACCTTTTCTCCTGTTAGTGAGCTGTATAAATAGAGATCATCGCTTAGACTTAACGGGATAATTCAATTTAGCTCTGCTTTGTCCTCATTTTCTCCACATTTGTCTTTACAGCCTGTGTAACTCTGGCCTCTGAGTAGCATTCTAAACAAAATATGCTGAAAAATTGAACGGTTGAATGTTCTATATGATAAAACAAGCTAATATACGTAAACACTGATTTCACCAAAGTCAGGAATAAGACTTACTTGTATTAAGAGATTATTTAGAGATCTTTTAAATAATCTCAATAATCCAGGTGAATCCAGCCATGTTCGTTGGGTTTGTGTGAGGCTTTCAAACACAGTGAACGTGGCTACCATCTCATCTGTTCCTATGCTGCGTCATTTGTGCATGTTGGTGTGTTTGCATGTGCATGGGGGCGTGTAACTTCCCTCGCTCCAAGGTCTAATGGGGAGCCCTGCTGAAATATTCATAATGTCACATTAAGTTTGCAATATTGGCACTGGAAAACAATGAGGATACAACCTGAGCTACCAGCAACATTACAACCGCACAGCTCAGCCTTTAGCATAGCAGAGTGTTGTATGTGGAGGCAGAGAAGAAGAGAGCCTTAGCGCACAAGAGCAGCCGAGTGATCAAAGCAGAGGTATTTTTGCAGTTCTCAAGATAAGAAAAACCAGAACAGACTAAAAGTTTCAGTTTGAGCCTTTAATTTGTCTCAGCGTTGTATAATATTAATCTAGCTAACCAATAATTTAGTCAATGAGCAAAAAGACTGCACAGTCCTCTACATTTGTAATTTTATTTTAATTTAATTTCAAAATACATATAATGGGACACGTCTGCCAGACCTGTACTATTCAATTAAGTCTATTAGTTCCAAAGAAAATGTTCAGACAAGTCATATGTCACCAATTGTATATAATCTGTAAAAATATTATGCAAGTTCTGTACAAAAGACACTTAGTTGTCCTATTGAAATGTGTGATGAGGTTTTAGAGACTTCCTGCTTACTCAGAATCAAAATTGCACAGAACTTCCCTCGCTTTTGATCAACTTAGTTTGGCCTTGAACGTTGTGTTGGCTCCTTGTAAAGATGAGCTTAGTCATCTCAAGTGAAATAACACTAAAATACTTCTCATGCTTCTCTCCAAAAGACATGATATCAAAGTGAGTCAGCTCTTATTTGTTGTAAAGTGTGGTTGAGGAGATGGGGTCAGATCGGTGAGATTTGGAACAGAGACTCTGCATTTAAATCTTATTTTTCATACATTTCATACAAGTCCACCTATAAATCAAGGTGCTTAATATAAATAAAAATAAGATATAAAGCAAATATAATTTAACAGCATTTCACAAACTTTTACAAAGAAGAATCACTGAGAATTATTCTGCGATTTTGCAAGCTTTTTAACCCTTACATACTGTTTCGGTCAAAAATGACCCGTTTTGACATTTGACAGCAGTAAAAATACCCTACACGTCATTCTTTTAACCTGAAATTTGATGACTTTTCCTAAAGTGACCCAAAATATGCAAAAATGAAAATAGTTTTAAATTTTATACTTTTGTACATGTGCTACAAAATTGTACACATTGAGGCTGTTCCGGGTCAAATTTTGACCTATTGAGATGGATTTTAGACCCAGTAGTGTGGGTCAAATCAAGGAAAATGGTTATTCTAGGGCAGGGATAGGCAACTCTGGTCCGAGAGATCCACTGTCCTGCTTGTTTACCAACTATCTCTGGCCTTCCTGCTGCTAATTACCTGGATCAGGTGTGTTCTGCTAATCAGAAGCAGAAGGTGCAGGGCTGCGGCTGTCTAGGACCAGGGTTACCTAACCCTGTCCTAGGGAATCTTGAAACTGTGTATTCTTTGTCTGTGTGTGTGTGTTTTTTTATGGGACAGTGGTGACAGAGTTCAGGGGGGGGGTCCTTAATACTGTCACAAGAGCTGTCTGTGTTCCCACTACATTTGCCCAGGTTCACGCAGGGACAGGCACCTGCTGGTCTTTGAAGGCTCATGGGGGAACCTCGAAACAGTGAAGTAGTTTAACCTAGGAGTGGTCATATATGGTGCACATAAGGAACAAATGTCATACAGAGGTCAGAGGATGCCTTGACACAAACTTGTACCTGCACCTGCTCCTGCAATGTAACAACATAATCTAAAAAAAGATAAATTAGAATCAATTTGTGTGTGTGTTTGGACCAGGTGCAGGTACATTTGTAACTACTGCACCTGCAATGAAGATTAAGATTATAAAAAATACCTGATCTGCCCTTTCAGTGACAGAGAAAACAATTAATACAGAGGTTTTGGCTTTGGCTTTGGTTTCCAGATCTTCCACAATGAGGAAGCTAATATTGATTTGGAGGAGGATTTGTCAGAACAGGAAGACAACATAGAGGAAAACTCTGGTTACAACCAATCTGATGAAGATTATTCTGAGAAAGAGGAGCAGGCAGATTTTCTGAAATATATGGAAATCATTATGGTTGTGAAGTTTTCATGTCTTAGGTAAAACAGGACATAATAAAGTGTGATAAAGATTTTTTTTTCTTCAAAAACGTAGTAGAGGTAGTGGTAGAACCTAAATAAATACATTTTTCTGCTGTCTAAATGATAAATGAAGGATTAATAATGAATTTATTAATGTCAGATAGGCTATATATATTTTCTAAATAGATCTGTAGTTCAAAATTTGGTATAGATACTTTTTATGAGGGTTTTCTTGAACCGGGCCAAAATTGACCCGGACCATACTGTGAAGGCATTGAATATGAACAGTTTGTAAGGGTTAAGCTGTTTTTCATTAGTTTAGGCATGATCCCACCATTTACATTATGAGCATAAGTGACACAAATAAGGATATTTTCTGCTTCATCATTGTTTAAGTGAATTGTATTAGCTTCTGCTTCATCCGACACTGTTATTGCCTTGCGCTTCTGGGAATAATACACATTACTCATATGGCTGAGACATAGACAGTAATGCTTATTTCCCTGTTGAATATGTGTACACAGAAAGACACTCTAACACAGAAACACAAACTGGTGCTCGTGCACAATAAACAACCATAGTGCTGCACACATGTTCAGACAAGATGGGTACTGATGATGTTGGATTAGCGAGGGAAGGGGCAATAAGAGGACAATGGCTGTCAGCAATAGGGTGATGGAGATAACAGGAAGGAGAGATGGAGGGAGACAGTCAGGGGAGTGAGAAGAAGATGTGGACTACTCAGATAATAAAAGAAAATAAGATAAAAGAAAAGGTACAGCAGGAAAGAGCATGAGATTAAAAAGGGGGGGAGTGAGAAATTGCAGGTTGAGTTTACGGGACATGAATAGAGTTCTCATTGATCCGGAGACAGAGGCTAACATTCCTGCTCAGTGAACACAGCAGTGCTACAGGGTGAGAGGGAGAGGAGGTGGAGCTCAAGGGAGAAATGGAGGACGGAGGGTCAGAGAGTTGCTCAGAAACACGCACATTCAGAAGTGCAGTGAGATGGTGAAAAAGCAGCATTAGTTGGGTTCATTTGGTTTGTTACCAGTGTTGTCATTTTGATTTTAATCATCATTTCCATATTGTACATAAATAGTTAAATAAATCCCAACATGTTTGCTCCTCTAAAATGCATGTGTGATTTTATTTGACTATTTTTACCTTTTGTAGTTAAAGTATTAACTAGGGCTACAACTTACTAATGATTTTTATTACATATCAATGTGACACTTTTTTTTTTTTTCAATTATTTGAATTGTCATCATAAAGAGAGAAAATTGCAGGTCACTATTGTTGGACATATTATTTTTTCTGACAATTTAAACTTTCACAGTGAAATAGAAGAGTAAAAGCAGTAAAATCCTCACATTGTAGAAGCTGCATATCTGTTTGATTTATAAATTCAGCTTTACTGTTGAACTGATTTTCTGTGATCTAGCAATTAATTAATTAATTGTTTCTTTTCTGTAGAAAATTCATTTAAAATTGGGTGACAAAAGTATAGAGTGGTATGTGCTTTGTTTCTGTTAGTGATTGATTTGTATATTTTCTATTGTTAATTAAGCATGTACAAATTCAGTGAAATGCCCAACCATCACATTTCCCCCAAATCAGGTTTTACATGTTTGTTTTTCTGTGCCGTTAACAGCCTCTAAAATAGCCAGTTAGAATATGACAACACTGGTACCAAGTTAACAGTAAGCAGGCTGTGATTATTTTCAGGGGGAAAGTATGAGTGAATTGTGAGAGGGAAAAGATACAGCACAGGAGTGAACAGATGCCAGAAAGGTAGTGGGTGAATAGCAGGCGAGAGAGGAAGGAAGACGGATGTGCAGAACAGTTGTTTTTCTCTGTGCACTCTGTCTGTCAGTAAAACGCCTCCCGTCCTGTGTGTGGTGTTGTGACAGTTCTGCCCAAATGTGACCACTCACATAGATCTGACTGCATTCTGCTACAGATAGAGGGATGGCAGACAGGAGGAAGGGAGGGAGGGGTGGGAGTAAGAGACAGGGGAAGAGAAGGGAAAGATGGAGTGAAAATAACCCAAAGGTACAAAAGACTGGCAGTTGGGGAGAAGTACAACACGGCAGAGGAGAACAGATAGAGAAATGGTGGAGGCATGAAGAGAGCGATAGAGACAGAAAAGATAGTGATAGAGACATTCAGACTGGTTGACTCATTCTCATGGTGTCAGATCTAGTAAGAAATCTGTATCAAACTGCGCTGATGTGCTCCAGCCAGCAGTGATGAGTAAAGCCATGGTTCAGAGGCTTTGCATTCTCAATACACATGAATAGACATGCAGCTCTCATTGCTGGCAGCGAGGGCAGTGGCCAAACAGAGAAACTTAACAGCACTGCTGATTTGCGGCTCCTGTGTGTCTGTACTGCATATCCAGTGCAAAAGTCTCAGATAGCTATGACTTCTTTGTCTCCTGATAGAAGCAGATGATGGTGATGATAAAGTGCTCTCATTACAGGCGGCCTCGGGGCAGACACTGAGGAGCGGTTGGTGGAGCATCTCTTAAACCCAGCCCACTATAACAAACTGATCCGTCCTGCGACTAATGACTCTGAGCTGGTGACTGTGCAGCTGATGGTGTCATTGGCCCAACTCATCAGCGTGGTGAGTATGCACATGTGTAGTCTTGTGTGTTTGAATCTGTGTGCACTTTTCACAGGAGGATTCAATATATTCAGCATTTAATTTTGATTACACATAAAAAGTACTCGAATATATGATATAATTACAATACATGTTACTGACTTACCACTCCTATTTGGAGACTTAACTTAAATTTAGCTCATCACCCTGCAGAATTGATTTATTCTCAGATCTCGTATTTAAAACTGAAAATTAAGTTGTCCAGTGATGTAAATCTCAGGAAATCTCAAGTCAGTCTGCCAATCAATAGATTCTTGGCCCAAGCTTCTTGAAGTTTCATGGAAATCGTTTTAGAGCAGTTTGAGAAACTCTGCTAAAGGACAAACAGCATTAGTGTAAGAAGTATTACAATCTTTTAAGTAAGTAGATCCATCAAGTAAATATAGTGGGGTAGAAATATTTCACACTAAAAGGAGTAAAAATATATATAACATACAAAAGTACAAGGAAATAAGAACTGCACTCAAGTACAGTATTTGAGTAACTAATATTAAGTTACTCATGAATAATGGTAAAATTGCTACCATCTTAATATAAATGCTCCACAAAAGCAGAATATTGATTAAAGAATCACACCTCTTATTTTAGATAAAAGCCAGTTTATTCATAACCCTGAGTAATCCCCTGCTTGTTAAAACAGTTGTATAATGGATTTCTGAAAGCTTAAACACTGATTTTTTGTTTATATAGAAAGCCTGTGTTACAGACAGCACTGTGGGAAATGATTGAGTTTGAAAGACATTTGCATGAACCTAATTGCTTGTTACAACCATTGTTTGCAGTATTTTAAAAATCTGTCACTCACATATACTACATCTTGTCTAAAGAGCTGCAGTGAATCACAGAGGTACCCCTTTAATCAAATTTGTAATGCACTGAATGTATCTTCTTCCTCTGCAGCATGAAAGAGAGCAGGTGATGACCACTAATGTCTGGCTAACACAGGTGAGACTTCCCACTCTTCTCCTCATCTACTGTCCTAATTTAACACGTGAACATTTTGCCATTCTGGATGTTTTTACCATAGATTTCACAGTGTGACGTCCAAGTCAGTGGAAATGAATCATAAACCGCTAGAGACTTGAATGGTAGTCACAAATGTACTCTGCAAAAAACAGACACTGAATGATGCTCTCTACAGTATACTACGGTGTACATGTTGAATTACATTATTTAAAAGTGTCACATTGTTATCATGCCAGTAGACCATAGCTTATGAGGGTGGGAGGTGCATCCTACAGCTCAACAATGGTGAAGTGTCATGCAGTGAGAGACATCAAGCAATGCTCATTCTTCAAAACCTGACAGGAGAAAAATAAGAAATGAGTTCATACTTGTAAGAGAGAAACACAGATTGTTCACTTTTTTTTACAATCAAAACTCACATAACTGATGTTATCGAAAACACATTGCACCAATGCTGAACTAAATTGGGCAGGTTGTGATTTTGGATAAGACCTACCATAACTATGATGTGACTCTGACTGAGTCGTGATTCTCTTCTGCATGGCTGCAGCTTTGTAATTCTTACGTCTGAGGCTTTAAACATGGTAAAACATTTCCATACGGTGTGTAAACATGCTTGTGTTTGAGGGCAGGTGTTAGAACAAATTACATAGACATATATTCGATTTGAATGTAAATTTAGATGTATAGATGAAACAAATTAATTTTTTTTTAATTAGATTCTTTATAGCTTCATGCATTTTTTTGTCTCATGTTCACATAGGAGACACACATACGATTGCACACACGCTTACACCTGAGCAAGTTAGGATTTATGACATGTAGCAGAGCATGGAATGACCATTAGTACTGTATGGATCTCTCGCTATCGGTAAGTAAAGGAGCCAAGGACAGCTGACTTTTGCCAAGACAAACTGTAACGATGGTAATGCATCACAGTTACTGCAGACATATATGGCTATAACATAGATGAGCCAGACAGAGCTGCTGATACAGGTCACAGAGGCTTCAATGTGGTTATTACAGTGACTGGCCCACAGTATGGACAGGGTTATACAGAGGACACATGCACACACAGAAACAACCTTAGTGTTCTGTAGATTCCTTTTCAGTCATGCCAATTGGTTCATGGCTGGCTGCGTTCAAAAGACCATTAAGCACACATATTAAGCACCTACTGACAGATGTACAGACAGATAAAAAGACAGGCCTTCTTCTCTGCTCCTCTCACGACGTCTTCATGCTGCTGTGTGACTGGCGAATGAGTTACTAAGCATTGTGTTTCCGTTGGCCCTCAGGAGTGGCAGGACTATCGTCTGACGTGGGTCCCTGAGGAGTTTGATGGAATGATGAAGGTCAGGCTGCCCTCAAAACACATCTGGTTGCCTGACGTGGTGCTCTACAACAAGTGAGTCATTCGCTCAGCCTCCTCACTTCAGAAGACTCAGAGAAGATGCAATTAAATGCCAGAATTGTAACTGTGTAATAAATGCAGGCCTGCTACACATGACTGAATATGTCCACTGTAATCTAGTTATATGATCAAGCTCCACTTCTGTACAGGTCTCATGAGACACTTCAAAGATGGGAGTCATCTATACAAGACACATATTTGTATGGGTGGTGGGTAGAACGGTTGCCTGACTGCCCCTGCCCATGTGTCGAAGTGTGTCCCTCTATGTTGAAATGTGTCCCTCTGTGTTCCTGGACAAGACACTGAACCCCATAGCTGTCCACAATAAAAGCCCAGCCACTAAATAATAAATAAGAAAATAAATGCATGAATAAAAACATTGCTCTTTCATTATGCGTTGTTCAAAACGTGTGACACTGTGTGCTCCATGCCCAGACGTGCTGTCTTTTATTTTAGTCTTTATTCAGGTTCATGCCCTGCTGTTAAATTCTCATCTTTGACATCTTATATTATTTTCTTTCTTATACATAATAACATGGGCAGCTGTATATTTTATTCTGCTGCCTACAGGCCATTTGCCAGTGTAGGCATGAGCCTGTGAGGATACACAAAATTGCTGTTTGGCACACACTGACCCCCATCCACATCGCCATCCTTAATACATTCTGTCACATTCACTTTCCAGTCAGGGCCAGTGCACACAGAAACTCAGAAACCAACTAGTACTCTAGTACTGATAACGTTGTAATTTAATTAAACACTAATTTACTTTGAAATGTGCACCATGGGTGCAAAGTATAAACTATAAATCTATTTTTAATTAAGTCTAAAAATTCCATTTTGATGAAGGAACTACTTTATACAAGGCAGGACCAAAAGATAAGCTCATAACGCAGAATCCATCTTAGCTGAAACTATACTTGTGTTTTTTCCCAGTTAATTCTGACTTGAGTGCTGCTATGGGTCGTGGTTAAAACTAGCCTTATATGCAGAATCACATATGTAAAACAATCCAGTTTATGTGTTGTGCATGGAGTGAACTGTGCTAAACTAATGGATTATTGTATATAACACAAAACCCTTCACATGTGCAAAATAGAAAAAAAAAACTGAACAATTGTTTAGTTTATTAATTAGGATTTGCTTGCATGTCTGTGGGAGGTAAGGATCCTGCAGACCTCTTGTCTTAATGTAATGGAAACTGAGTGTCAGCCTACAGTATGTAAATCAGCTCATCAGAGTACAGTGACCTATCTGGCCTTCTCCTGTTTCCCTGCCTCAGTCCTGGCTTCACTAAAGATTAAAAAGATCCCTGACCAACCTCACTCTGGATAAAATGATCCTGTTAATCCCATATATCTCAAGTCTTTTCCACTACATACAGAAGCACTTGAATTGACTTGACCAATTTAGAAGTTTGAGTTTTCTCTTAGAGTATAAATTGTGTAGATACAGTAAGAAATATGGATTGACCCTCTTTTGTATGATACAGCACCATTAGCCATAATTTAATTAATTATTTATTTATTTGAAAAGGAAACTCAAAATACAGCTTTAATGTTGTCAGTTGACTTCTGACTGAAGTGTTTAATTTGGGTTGAACTTGACACAGTCTCACCTGTGAACTGTGCTCTCTGTCTAGGCTTTTCGTTCACTTGATCCCACTTCCTTGATTCCTCATCATTGTGTGTGTGTGTAAGCAAGTTGCTGCCCTGTGACACCTTCTGGGAAGTGCACCTCAGAGTCTCTGCATTGTAACCTCCAAATCTGTATTTGTGTTTAGATATATGTGTGTACACTTTATGTTTACAGTATGGTTATTACACTGGTTATTATTTACATCATCAAAGGTTTCTGTCTGTGTCTGATAGTTCTTCTCCTTTTGTCTTTTTCTTGTCACCTCTCTCATCCTCTCAGTGCTGATGGGGTGTATGAGGTGTCTTTCTACTCTAACGCAGTGGTCTCCTATGATGGCAGTATCTTCTGGTTGCCTCCAGCCATCTATAAGTCAGCCTGTAAGATCGAGGTCAAGCACTTTCCCTTTGACCAGCAGAACTGCACTCTACGCTTCCGCTCCTGGACCTATGACCGCACAGAGGTTGATCTGGTGCTCCGCGCTGACGTGGCCAGCATGGATGACTTTACACCCAGTGGAGAGTGGGATATCATCGCCCTGCCGGGGAGACGAAATGAGAACCCAGCTGACCCCACCTATGTTGACATAACGTATGACTTCATCATCCGCAGGAAGCCTCTTTTTTACACCATCAACCTTATCATCCCGTGTGTGCTCATCACCTCACTGGCCATCCTGGTCTTCTACCTGCCCTCGGACTGTGGAGAGAAGATGACGCTCTGCATCTCAGTACTGCTGGCTCTCACTGTGTTCCTGCTGCTGATCTCCAAGATTGTCCCGCCCACTTCGCTTGACGTCCCTCTGGTAGGGAAGTACCTAATGTTCACCATGGTCCTGGTTACTTTCTCTATCGTCACCAGTGTGTGTGTGCTAAATGTGCACCATCGCTCGCCCACCACACATACAATGCCCCCCTGGGTTAAACTGGTGTTCCTCAACAAGCTTCCCGCCCTGCTCTTCATGCGCCAGCCCAGGAACAGCTGCGAGCGCCAGCGACTGCGTCAAAGAAGACGTGCACAGGAACAGAAGGAGGGTGGGCGCAGTGGGGAGGCAGGAGCCTTAATGGTCGGCCTGGGGCTGGGTGGTTCAAGTGGGAATGGAGGGGGAACCTCCACAGGTGTGTTTGGCAAGGATGACAGTGACCCTTGTACCTGCTATGTAAACCGGGCATCCGTGAAACAGTTTGGAGGGGATCTTGGAACTGCAGGAGCAGGATCAATGGATGGTCTGAACAGAGTGAGGGAGGGCCGGGAAGGGGGCTCTGGAAATCCGCCAAGAGGGAAACAAGCAGCAGGAGGTCCTGCACTGACTCAAGCCCTGCTGGCTCAAGCTTGTCCAGGCTTTGAGGAGGCTGTGGAAGGAGTTCGCTTCATTGCCAACCACATGAAGAGCGAAGATGAAGATCAAAGTGTGAGTATTATAGACAATAATCTGTGTAATACCATTTACAACATTACAGTAACAGTCTCTGTTGCTTCTTTATACTGGGCCGTTTGGGCTGATAGTAATTGATACTTAGAAATACATAACAAAAGTAGTAAATAAACAAACATAAAAACACTTTCTAGTAATTTCAACAATAAAAAATTCTCAAAGATGACAGTAATAGTTTTTCTTATTTTTTTTAATTAAAGAAATGGGCTATACCAATTTTAATTGTTTATTAACATTAATAGTTTATTAACAGTGAATTAAATCGCAGTCATAGAGAATGTGACTGCAGTTCCGCACCGCTGTGCAGCTCTACCTTTTAGCAAACTTTAGCTAGAAAACTTGTTGTTTTATGGCTGAGAAATTTTCAGTTTTTCATTACTCTCACAGCACTCATGAGCACCATTTCCAGCTGCAGTAGACAGCTGTTTTCAATAAAAAACTTAAAATGTACACTGTCTAGTCCGCACCAAAAAGCAGGCAGATAAAGAAAGCAACAAGTTGGTGATCAGAGTAGATAATTAAGCTGCTAAAGAGCTAGACATTAATGGAGAGTTAGTGGAGACCGGTTTAAAAGAGTGAATATTGAATTTACATTCTTCAAGTGGCTAGAAACTGAAAATAATTTTGCTCTGTCTGTTGAAAGTGTAAATACACAAGATATAGGAAAAATGTTCTCAATTTCTTTCCTTATAACATGACACTATCAATGTTTGATTAAACACAAAAAAAAAGAAGTCAGATATTATGTAAACAATGACATTTGTGATAAACAGATTAGATCAGTAAATCAGCATGCTCAGGCTTTTCTCCATATGATAATAAAATATTGTCTTGTTGATGTGTGCATAACATCATACCAGCTTCTTTTATATGAATCTGTTACCAACTGTAAAAAGCATTCTGGGAAGCGCACATGTATCCTCTCAGTGCCATATCATATTATAGTGACGACAGAGCTGAACAGCCACACCATTTATCTCTGCCATTTGAAACGCATTGGGGGACTACACCAGAGCATAAGCAAAGGAGACAGATCTGGTGACGCAACCATAGCCCTCTGAATATTCAACATAGACATGTAATTATAGCAGCAGCATGACGTGTGCATAGAGAAGAAGTACAAGTGGAAAAGCGCTGGAAAAGAGGAGCCAAGACAGCGGAGTGAGGGTGGTATTTTTTTCCTCAAGGCATCTTAGGAGACCAGGCTTCTCTCCTGGTATGAAACAAAGTATCACAGGAATTAACAATACTCTGTAATTCTGTCCATCATTGCCATGGTTAGCCTGCCATACTGTCGCCATGCCAACTGCTTTAAAATCCTCCCTCTCTTGCCTCAGTCCTTCCCCTCCCCCTATTCCCTGTCCTCCCCAAGTCATCATCGTTGGGGTTACAGTGTCAGCTCACCCTCTGTCTCTCTGCCCTCCATCACTCTCTCTTGTCTCAGACGTCCTTCTCCTCCTCCTTGACTCATGTCAGACCTCATCAGAGCTTTGTGGCTGAATGAGTCTCTGCTCACATTAACCCTTCACCTCCATTAACCCACTGCATAGTTACAGATAGATACACACAGAGAGAAAGAGAATGACAGGATGTGACTTTCTTTTCCTTACCCCATCCTACACCCCTTTTATCCTTCCTCTTCCACAGGTGAGCGAGGACTGGAAGTATGTTGCCATGGTGATCGATCGCCTCTTCCTGTGGATCTTTGTGTTTGTGTGTGTGTTCGGCACAATGGGCATGTTCCTGCAGCCGCTATTCCAGAATTACACAGCCAAGACCATCACCCACACTCCAGGCTGACCGTTCCTCCGCCACAAACTCACTGACAGACAGCTCCCCCAAACAATCAGCACAGCAGGACAAGGGGCAGCCATTGGGGAGCTGGTCTGGGTTTTATTGTGTCTGTGAACTGGAACCAGAACTGGAACTCAACAGCAATCACGCCCATTATCTTTATAGTAACATTTTTTTGAAATGAAAAGCAATTTTTCTTGTATGAAGAAAAAAGGAAAACACCTTCATACTTTCCTGCAGTTTTTTGTCCAGATGTTTAATGGACTGACCTCCCCTTTTTGGTGGAAAGGCCCCTCCCTGCTCTCCTCTTCAGTCAGTCAGGGAGTGAGAACGCTAGGATTTGCTCTTTATTGAACCTTTGGTCAACCAATCAACACTTTCCCACTGATGCTGACTGCTTAGACACATGATACACCAGCCTTCACCCATGACATTACTCATTCACAGTATTGATTGATGTCAGTCTGAGTTAATCAGAAGGGGAAGGATGGTTCATATTAATGCTCTTACACATTTAATTTATTTTTTCAGAAATCCACTACATCAGTGAACTGATTCAGCACATTTTATCATAGCATAGTGGCTTTCCACAGTATAGCATTGAGTATATATTAGTACAGTTTCTCTATGTGTTACCTTATGCAAGGGTCTGTTGTCGATAGAGAGGCTAAGGTGTGTTGTATGATTGTATAGATATAACAAGAATGTGATTTAAATCATATTACACAGCCTGTGATGTGCACACAACATATAATATGTGCAGATTCAACAGTGAAGAGTGTGAAGGGAAATAAATACAGGGTACTAATATATTTTAAATAAAAAGACTGGTGTATTAGATCACGGGATAAAATAATAGATTTTGCATGGACAATAGTTTTTGCTTTGAGAGTTGGGTACAGTAATTAGAGCTTGCAGTGCAAGAGTGCACAGCTGCCATGAGATGAGTCTAGCGCCTGAGAAATTTAGGAATCTGAGCCGAGATGGTGGTTATGACTTTCTGTGTGGTGGACAGTGATATATGATTTCACCAAAAATAGAGTTCTGGTGAAAAGATCAGTATTCAAAAAAGTTACATGTAAATCTAAATATAATGGTGGAAGGATGTGGATTTTATCATGGCAATTAAGCTAATATATTTGTTAATATGTAATTTCATAACTTTATTTTCTGTCATCAGATCAGACTAAGACAGTGTCTCAATTGTTCATCCTTATTTTGTTCTCCTCTCCTCTCCTCTCCTCTCCTCTCCAGTATACCTATTTCTGCAGTGGATTATGGTTATGTATGTAACATTAATAGCATATTTATACATGTATGCCTGTGTGTATGTGTGTGTAAGTGTGCCCAGTACCCAAATTTATTATCACATCAAGTCAGATACAATGTTCAGGCGAGCATACTGTATGTGCTTCTCCCCCACCCTTTCTATTAATCTCTGGCAGGCTCGCTCCAGACCTCTCCCCCTTATCTTGCCTTCCATGGACAAACACATTTCTGACATTTATTCCAATTAGTATAATGATAACCTACATTCTCTAAACACCTATTCATTAGAGCACTTTTCCTTTTTTATGAGAGAGAAATGAAAACAAGTTACAAAAAACAATGATGATGAAAAGGCCAATACACAATGCTAATTAGTACAAATGTGTTTGACTTTAAAGTTACATTGCATCTTCAGCTGCAACAGGAAAATAAACACACCAGAAGGAAAAAAAATGATAACTTAAACCACCTAAAGAGCAAGCACAACCCAGATAGTGAGGAGGAATAATGCAGGTTAGGCAGAGACAAAGGACTCTTGGTGTTAACGCAGAAAATCCAATATAAATCTCAATAAAATGTTGTCTAATCCTCAGTCACTGTCACTTGCTGTGAGGTTCTCTGACTTTTTACAATTGTGTGGCCACGTCTGCAGCTCAGCTTAGTTGGACTGGGAACTGTACGTCTCTCTCTCTCTTTCTGTCTTTTGAGGACGAGATAACCCGGGAGGATCCCCGAAAATCCCAAACAAGTGCGAAAAGCCAGTCAGAGACGTGTGAAAACTTTAGGCTGCATGGCTCCACATGGACAAAATGCTGCTGTCTCTTTGGCCTCTCCACTCCTTCCTTTATTCTCACTTCCTCATTCATTACGCTCCCCCATCTCTCACCTTGTCCTTTCAGACTCTCAAATCTGCTCCTGTGCACACCTTAATCAGTCCAATAAAGGTTTTAGGTTCAGATTATTGAAAGCATGTGTCTGTGTTCCATGTTTTTAATCTCTTTCACACACCTCACACATACGAATGTAACCTATTTATAAATTAATTTATTACCCACATTTCCCATTAATCTTACACCACAGGATAGAATGAAAGAAACATTTCCTGGCTTTCTAACATCCAGGCTGGTAACTTCCTTTTTAGATATTCACAAACACACACACACCTACACAATCACACAATGCTTTTTTTTTTCATTTGGGAAGCAGGGTTTTTAAACAATCATAGGTGTAGACCCCAGGCAAGGGCACTTCAAGTTCTCATTTTTCTGCTATGAAAACAGGAGTGTAGGTAGAGACTGTACTTGTTCATGTTAACATTTTCACTGTAGTGGCTGAATGATTTCTGACAGTTAACTACATCTTTGTTTATGCTTTGTAAATATTATGACATTGATATATTGCCATTGATTTACTAATCAGTGATCTATTTTAAATCCACATTGATCCCACAGTGCAAATCAAAGGCAAACAATCACACAATCACAAAGTGAGGGCTCATTGCTGCCATCTGGTGCCCATCATATCATGTGTTCTTTCTCTTCTTCACTTTTGTATACAAATACAACCAACATTGTATTGTTTGGGTAAAGAGCACATTTATTCTGTCCAGGGGGAAAGTCCTTTACTTGACTGTGTTACAAAATACATGAAAAGACAAAGAAAGAGAGCTATATTCACATATTCAACAATGACAGGTGTTGAAATATACTTAACTCCCCAGATTTCATATTGCAATAAATACAGCTTGTAATAAATTGATGGGAATATTGTAGACAAATACACAAACACCCAACATTTACTGCTCAAGTGAATATCAGTCATACGTATATGTATCCATGGCAGTATGTCCTTCTCTCCCTGGAGCTTGTGGGGTTGCAGAGTGGTTGTCTTTGTGCTGAGGGTGTGTTCACTTCTTCTTCTCTTGCTTTTCGTTGAACTCCAAGAAGAAGTCGTTACAGGCTACAGTAAGAGCTCCAACCAGTATGATGAACTCGGTGAAATCTACCTCTCCGTCGTTGTTGGAATCTAGGTCTCCCATAACTTTATCTACTGCCTCCTTATCCTGAGCATTCTGCATATGTGAGGATATAAAACAGAAATGTATTCCTGGTCTATTTTATGAATATGGAACTTGCGTGTATCCTGTGTCCCTAAGCATGTACTTGTGCCATCTTACCCCCAGGTAGTTGCCGAGCTCTGCGGTAAGCATCTCTTTGAGCTCAGCTCTGCTGAGTGTGTATTTGTCGCCTTCGTTTCCAGAGTACTTATGGAAGGTCTGAATCATGAGCTGCATAGCGTTCTCCAGGGTGGAGGCATTCTCTGAGTTGGGCAAAGACATTCTGGAGAAGGACAGAATGAAAAGAAGGGAGGCAGATGGAGAAAGGAAGAGCACACCATGTCAGTACTCTTGCCTGCAAAATCTGCTCTCTTAAGCATGGAGGACCAGTTTTCTGCAGAATAAAGCCTAACTCTAGCATAACACAGCCCAAAATGGGTAGCTTCAAATTGATGGTGTCTAAACATGCACTTTTAGTGATAGGAGAACAATTTGGCAGAGTCAGAAACCCTGCACAGCCAGACAGTTTCCTCATCAGGAGTGTTTCCTCTCTGACAGTGGTTCTGAGAAGATTTTGCTGCAGACAAACTGATCTTCAATCTGTTTATGTCTTTGCCCTAGTGAGAAGACCTCTGGGAGATAGGACATAGTGAGCAGCCGGATATGTGAGCCAGCTGATAAGAGTGAAACTCTAGGCTCGTAAAACAACAGAACCAGTGGAGGAGATGTAACCAGGACACACAAAGGCAATCTGATCTGACTCTTACTTTAGTTCCACCAGATTACAAAACATGGGAGACAGGTGTAGGTGCTTGCCTTTCCTGAACCTACATCACCTCTGAACTGTGAAACTTTTCCCAAGTGTCAGTCACGTCTTACAACAGTTTCTCTTACAACGTTCCAAACTGTCATGAATCTGCAGCAAAAAAGTAATCAGACATTTTTGACAATCTCTATCTTGCTATTGTTCAGATAATAGAAAGTATAAATTTCACTGTCTTTGTTGCTGATTTGAACAAGCACTATGAACAAGCAGTCCACCCCTAAAAATCTACGTAAAATAGTCAAACAAAACTTCTGAGAGATGCAGAAACCCAGTTTTTTTTTTAATTGAAATCTGTTCTTTATATGACATCGTTTCTTACCTGAATGGAGGATGAGTGCTGGCCTGCTGGTCAGGTGAAGAGAGAGAAGGCAGTAGCAACTGATGGGAAAGATGAGGAGGACAACGTCTTAAATACATCCCTCACTCCACCCATCCCACTTCTCCCTTCCTCATTTCCCTCCTTCCACCTGTTGCCCCCCTCCTTCCCACCCAACTGCCCTATCCTAAGCTTCTCCTCTCCTCCTTCTTTGTTTACGCATCAGACACCTGCTATCTGCTGAATGATCACAGGTAAGATCCATCTGTCTTCCGCTGCACATAGCACTTGGTCAGAGATAATATACTGACAGAAAAACTACAGCAAGACATTGAGTAAACTGACTTATCCTAACCACAAGTCACTCCACAAGTGCTCTGGTAAACATCCGATGTGGGATTGTTATTCTCAGATATCAGTCTGCATGGAAGTAACTCATTAGATGTTTAAACTGTGAGTTTGAGAGATGTGGAATTAGACTGCAACACTCATACTCTGATGAGCTCAGCTCACTATACTAACAGTACTTCTTTAGCACATTGAGCAGTGGTGCAGTGACAATGACAATGATCACTGTTACAGCTCGCTATTGCGACTGTGAATTATCCTGCTATTATGTTGTGAAGCCATTTTGTACTTCATGTCAAAACAAAGGCTTAGAGAAAGTGATTAAATAAATACTTAACCAAGACAAAGGTCAATAACTTGACACATATCCAAATGTGTTGGGTTTTAAGCAATAGAGAGATTGTTAGAGTAGGTGTTAAGGTAGAATCTTTACTGGAAGAGATGGGGATCATGTCTGATATAGTGTCTCAAGGATTATTGCACTGTAACACCAATGAATAAAGCCATCCCACCTGGCAGCCATGCAGAGAAATCCTCACACAAAGACTTTGCAAAACACACACAAAGACAAACAATCGAATCCAAGGAAACATTAACACTTCCACAAAACACATTCACACCACAAGCTCCACAAGACATGAAGACATGACATGCATGCACAAAACAAAAAACAGTTTAGTACAGATGCATTTGTACAGGGAAATATACTTTAAATCCTTCAGGTCCTGTATCCGCCAAACTCAAAGCAGGATAATAACTGCAGTGAGAACCAATTGGCGTAAAAAGTAAATGAAGAGCAAAAATAAATCATAGAAACACATACTGTATAATCATGTACACCTGAATGAACAACATCAACATTAATGCAAAAGCATTACAAGTTGCCATGAAATGTATATTTGAAGATGCTATCATGGTAAGTGCATCTTCGTGTTTATGTGTCGTTGCTGCAATATATTGTGTCTATGGGGTAGCACAGTAAGTGTGAACGCCTGTATTCACCATATGTGTGTGTGTATAGTGTTGCAGAGGGGAGGATGGTGCACAATAGAAAGAGCATACTGCATTTCAGGATCTGGTTGCAATAGTTGATACATCTAAAGGCTGCTGAGCTTGACTAGTCAGGGATGTCACAGCTAAATTTAGAAATCGTTGCTGGTATCATTGCAGCAGTGCCTGTAGGACATTGTCAAAATGTATCAGGGAAACCACTGTACACATACAGTATTTCTGTTTAGTTTTCCAACAGAATTATAATGAATGTTACTGAGTAATTAAATACTCTATGGACATGCAAAAACATGATAAGTAATCACATACTAATTAAAGACTGGACACATTATGGTTTTAATATAAAGCTTTTAATTTGAAAATACTGTGAGTATCTTTTGTATAATGATATAAAAAAAGACACATTCAGCTCAGAGTCCTTCAATGTATCCTTGATAGCGGAGCTCAATATGATTTGACAGACAAGTGTAGTTTAGAGTGTTACACAGCTTGCTGATTAACTGAATGAAACTGATTGTGGACTGAAAAAAATTGTACATGATGGTTAGAACATTTGAAAATGAGAAAAGATACTTAAAAAGTGAAAAAATGCTGTTAAATTTCTGATTCCCCAAACACAGCAATTTCCTAACGATTTACGATGCATCTGCGTTGGATTCACTCTTGCGCTGACTAACGGTGTTGGCCACGTAGCCAATCAGAGTGAGGTATTCCTGGAAGCTGACCTTTCCATCGGTGTTCTCATCCAGTCCTTGCTGCAACTCCTTAAGGGCAGATGAGCTGTTTGTATCCTGAACACAAAGGGATAGATAGAAGCAAACAGTCAATACTAACATGACATCCAAAACAAAATAGAAAAAAAAAACATTTCTACCACTCTGATGGATTATTTGTTTACACTGAAGGATGACAGAGAGCAGCAAAATGTTATGTAGGGTCTTACCTCCATAATGCCGCTAAGCTGTTTCTTTACCAGTTTCTGGAAGTCTTTCCCGTCTAGATTCTCCTTCCCTCTGGCAGAACTAAGAAATGTGGTCACGATTGTTTTAATGGCGGACTCCATATCTAAAGAGAGAAAGGCAATGACAAAAGGAAGAGAACAGACTTGAGTTTGGGAACTAATTAAATTTATTAATATAAAAATGTTTTTACACTGGACCTTGGGTGAATAAAAAGCATATTTCAATTATTTACTGCATCATTTGTTTGTGATTACATAAAGGAGACATACACATAAAAATGTTGGAACGCTTGCAAACAGCTGACTGGTCATTTAAAATTTATTTTTGATGGAAATACTAATAGAATATGCTATATGTGATTCAAAAAGTAATACTGTTCTGTATATAAAGTTACTATAGTCATATTTAAAACTGTCTGAATTGACATTTATGCCACAAATGTGCTCCACCGTCAATGGGACAAATGTGGTTCTTTGGTGTTTGGTAATTAACAGCTTTAAATTGTATTTACATTTGATACGTGTATACACGTCCCCTGAACGTCAATGTGAGACACACACGTGATGTCAGCATACAAGGAGAAAAAATGGGGAGAGAGGACAGGATCGGGCCTTGAAGCTCTCTGAGGTAAACAGAGCGAGAGCAAGGGAGTGAATAGGAGGGTAGTCTCTGAGGTAAACACAAAGGGAGCTGTGATCTCTGACGGTAGACATCTGATCCCCTGAAGCCAGCGGGAGGCCACAGGGTCAGATTACTGCCTGCTGTCCATCTGCTGCAGCATACCTCCAAACACAGCATAGGAATATACTGCATACTGCGCACGTCTCTGCAATTATCAGCTGTAAACATTACTTGGGCAATCAACAAGCACCAATCCATAAATGACTAAACTAGCCTGGATGTGAACATCTGCTGGTGTTATTGAGAGAATCTATAAGAGTCACTTGAATCAAGGTTTTGATTCATATCACTCACTAATTTTGCTACTTGGACACTGTATTTCATCAGATGCCAAAGCTATTATAAAAATAATAGCCAGATCCCAGTTTCATATGACAGTAGGTGCTAATTCACACACACACACACACACACACATTTTGGATGTTCTAAGTTTTATACACAGGAAAACTTTCAAAAGGTCAGAATGAGCACTTACTCCACCGATCCACTCAA
The DNA here is from genome assembly GCA_032362345.1 of Sandelia bainsii. NCBI lineage: Eukaryota > Metazoa > Chordata > Actinopteri > Anabantiformes > Anabantidae > Sandelia > Sandelia bainsii. The sequence continues at coordinate 11,345,916 of JAUMHL010000009.1, read as the reverse complement.
TAGACTAACATCTATTAGGACATATTCACAGAAAACATTTTGACTTGTCATAGTAGGAAAAACAAAGGTGTTAACAATGAAATGAATGATGCCTGAATTCAATTTAGCTGCTGCCCCACCATCCCGTGTCATGACTTACTGGAACATCTGAATGAAACAAACATGATTCATGTTATTAGTAACAGAACTGCGCTTTTACTGTTGCGACAAAGGCCTAGTGTCTTTGAAATAGCAGAAAAACTCAAGACTCAAGACTCAAGTTAGTTGTGGGTCGTGATTAGAGAGTTCCAGGAAGATCTCAGAAGCAAATATTATATACATTTTTACATCTTTTTGCTTTAGTTGGCAGTGACATTTTCAAAGACAAACACTCTATTCTTCCACAATGCACTGAATATAAATACACTTAAATGGAGCTGCTCAAAGCTGCAACAAATTAAAACTAGCTGTTGGTGGTTGTTGCGTGTTTTGTATTGTGTCTATTCCTGTTAGTATGAAACAATTAGGAACTAAATTAATTTCCTATAACAATAAGTAACATATACTGCATATTATTAGTATGTGGTATAAACAGTATACAGCTGCTATGTTGTTTGGAAATGAGGCATGACAGTAAGTGCTAAAAAGAATGTGTGTTTCCTGTATGCACATAACAATACACTAGTACAATTAGTATACAATCCACTGTAGTATTACTGTATGTATGTTACTGGTGCAAAAACAATACACTATGAAAATGACTGTGTAGTACAGACTTTTTACAGAATGTGGTGCCTATAGACAGTTTGAAAGGTTCAGCCAATGCTTCTGCAACCCAACGTGTCCAGACACAATTCAGCCAACATAGGGTCTCTCTTGGCTTCTGCTCACATTTAGCTTTCTGTTTCCTCAGTAAACAAGATTTCCAAGGACACTGCTAACACAAATTAAAAAGTCTGAATATATGCTGCAGTAGAATTGATAAGCATCACAGTAGGGTGGGGTGAGACCTTGCTGCATGTTTTCCAGAAAACTGCCATGAGTCAGCACTGGCCACAGGACAGGTAATGATGATGAGTTGATGTGAAGTAATTGTAGAACCTGGTAAATCTCCCATCTGACACAGATGTCACACCTCAATGCTCAATGCTCACTATGCACCTATGTATGTGGCCAACACAAAAGCACATATACATATACAGATAGGCAGCGCGAAAGATAGAAGGACACACATCCAAAGAAGGACGACACGGTTTGGGACTTCTGCATTAACCTAATTACTGGGCGAGTGAGAGCAGGCGCCCAAAACCTGGATTCTGTTTCATGTCTTCCTGCCATGCCAGTGCACACATGCATACACACATACACAACTCTTTCCTACATACACCAAAGCACGTGTCATCAGCATGCTGTTCATTATTAATTAATAGGTTACTATAATTGTACCAACACCTTCCAAGCCCCCTCTACAAGACGAAGATCAACACAGGAGCAGGCACACTGTCTCTCTGTGTGTTTGAATCTGTCCAGGCCACCGTCCATTAACATCTCTTCCAAGTGTAATGTCAACTACATGAAACCAAGAAGGTTTTGATCAGAACTGGAGACATCAGCGTCACAGAATTACAAATGGGTAGAAAGGAACATGTAGTAGGATTTCTCTGATAAGAAAAAGAGGTCGCTTCACTGGGAGTGTGTGCCGAATACACAAGAAGCTCTCATTCAACTTCTCAACACATGTAATCTATTCAGAGTGTAGAGGTTGGAATTACAGTGACTCAAGTATAATGAATGTTTGTGTGAGGTCCAGTACATTGTTTTATTTGCATGACTGGTCTCTCTTGTGGTGCTTTTCTGGCATTTTATTGGAAATTTGCACCATACACATACCATTGCAGTGGTTCACAATCTTTTAGTCTTCAGTCATCTTTAAATGAAGCAATGTCTATTGTAATGCATGTGTTATGATCCAGTTGTGTGTGATCCAGGATTGAACAATTACAGTTTAATAAAAATGTTTCTTGTACAGTTGTGTAATGTGTGGCATGTTATGGCAATAGTGTCTCTGTATGTGAGTTGTGATCTGAATACTGCAAATACAAAGAAAAGCCCTGAGTCAGCATGTTTGATATGCTGTAGTATTTGAATTTTACTTCTAAATTTATTGAGATAAAGGATGATCATTGAGCAGATGTTGGTGAGTGAGTGTGGCCTGAGTGTTGAAACTAGCTTCAAGGCTTGACGAGTACAAACCAGTTTTCTTGTGAGGCCCACCCAATCCACCCGTCACCAATATAACCGCTTACACAAGCTGACAGAAAATGTCGGTGTAATCTATCAGTGATATACCACACCGAAAGTTAACTCTTGTGGTGACCACAGACCACACAGGGCATTATTTGGCGCTGGCACCCAATAGCTCATGAACATTGATTAATCGGAGTGACCGATGAGCTCCACCCTGCTGGTGTTGTTTGCACCAAGTGTGACTGACTGACTCACTTCCTCCATGAGCATGTTACTTGTCATCACCCAGGTCGGTATTTCTCCTCAGCGTCATTAACTACACCGGGTTAAAGCTATTCTAGTGTCGCTACCGGAGTCTTATTAAAACTTTAATAATTAAGACTGACAGATGTCACAATGATCACAGCGTGATTTAAACAGACATACAGTGAGGTGGTAACAGCCCCGGTGCATGACAAACTATACAGCGCCGTGCGTAATGGAGATGTCGGGCTTGCCCGTGTCCCACATTTAAATTTAGCCCTAACTAATCTTGACAATTTGTAGAGCGACCAGAAGCAGAACTGACACGCAGCAAATAAATAAATAAACGTTACTCGAGACTCCGGTTTCTCTGGAAGTGTAAAAGGATTCGAGTTAGATTACCTGGGAGAACCCGATCCCTGTGGCCACCAAGCTGGGTAATGACAATGGAGACGCTCGCAAATTATACAAAATTGATGACACATTGGAGGAAATAGGCTAAACAGGTCTTTCGTTTCTAGTTTGCATAGTAAACAGTGTGAATTCATCAGATAAGGCAGTGAAAAGCAATGTCCAGTCAACAAAGAGAGCACAGCACAATCGGAAAAATGCGTTATTGGAAAAGAAATAACTCACCGTTAAGACAGAAAACAAAAGGCAAGAAATTATCTCAGCAACTGTGCTCCTTCTTTCTCAGAGATCCTGCTCTTTAGTCGTGGGCTAAGCAGTAACACATATCTTTTCTGTGATTTACCTTCTCTCTCCAGCCAAAGTTTTTTTCATTGTCATAGGGCGTGTGCCTGGGAGAGAAGGAATGTGCAAAGAGGCGCAGCTTGAGCAACACAACAGTTTTAAGAAACATATTTTTTCACAGACATTTCCGTTGTTCAAGCAAGTACTTCTAATGTGGTTGCATGTGTGTTTTTCATTTCGTTTGCATTATAATTTGCACATTCAGCTTCAGAGTTTCATTTTTCTGGGAACGCGCTTTCTGTCAACATGTAGGAACAAGCGCACGCTTATGTCTAAGTGCGCGTTTGTTCAAAGATTTCCCAACAGACAGATGTAGTCAAGCCACACCCTGAAACTTAACTCACTTGTGCAAAGAATGGAAAGACAGTGTTCACCAGAAAACAAACATAGCAACAACCTAACAAACGAGGGTGGGCAGCGAAGAACACACAAGTTTTGTGTTTCATTTAGATTTTATTTCCAGTTTTAAACATAGTTTAAAGTCTTTCTCCGCCGACATCACGCCCCCGTTTGTGTGGAGAGGGATGATGAAGTATTTTTTTCCCAGGAATTAAACAAGCAAATACATAATGTTTACACACACACACACACATACACACACTGTCAGCTTTCAGAAAACGCAGACCATTTTTTACAACCCCTCGCTGGTTTGTAAGCACAAGCAGCTGAGTGCGTTTGTGTGTTCAGAAACATATTGGCCCTGTATTAATATTGCTGTAATTGTTTCATAGTATTCTGTAACTGTGACGCCCCAAGCTGACAGATGCTGCTGAGAGAACGGGGTGAAAATAGTAGAAGGCAACTGATCAAAACGCAGCATGTGAAGTTGGAACATAATTCAGGGTGTTTTCTATTTGGCTCATATCCTTTTTTTTTTCTTTTTTTTTTAACTGCGTGGCACACAGACAAGTCAGTAACACACATGCAGCTGTGACAGAGGATCTGACAACACTCTATTGGCTGAACCCCTCATGCCTGCGTGAAAGATGTCCAATAAGAGGCCAGAACTCAAGGAAGTTGGTGTGTAGCAACAGCATCTCCAGCATTGAGCTGGAAAACACACTAAGACGTGTACAATTCTAAAAAATAATTCTGACAGTGGATGATAACAGTACTTTATTATTATTTGTCACATGTATGGTCAGAGGAGACAGAGGCAAGCTGTCTCCAGTACATTTAACAAATGAATGCAACATCGGCAGAGAGGGTTTGGCAAGGATCTTTGCCTCTGTCACCATCTAGTGGCCACTGTGTTTATTTCAAGTCTTCGTGCAAGTAGAAACATGGAATTTTCCATACTTGGAAAACACAGCTCTGTATCCTTTGTTAAGCCTCAGGAGCTACTACTTTCTGCCTTTATGCTCTGGTTAAACAACCAAGAGTGAAACGTCCAAGTGTTTGAAGGGTAGTAGATCTGTCTTCATGACAAACTAATTCTTAATGTAAAACATTCAAGACAAAACATGAAAGTCATGTCAAAAATAGTGTAATATACTGAAGTTCTCTTATTTGACTCAGAAGTACAGCAAGACCGCATGCATTAAAAACGGCCACGTAAAAGAACACAAGTAGCCTCTTTAAGACAAGTATGACTAACACTTAATTATATGGTCACAGCAAAAAAAAGCAAATGTAGCATTCAGATAATAACAATTTGAATATGAATCCACCCTTATAAGACAGTGTTTGCCTGACAAGCAAAGAGGATCAGAGGAAACTTAAAATATATTTCTGGCTATACTGTAACGATACAGTTCTGTAAAGTGATGTCATCTTGTTAAAGTAATCAAATCCCACAAAAAAAGACAAAACAAGGTTTCTAAACAGTAAATGATGTCCAGAGTCTGTTAGCAACAACACAATAACAAATACACAACTACTCTATAACTGCATTACTGTCTGTGGAACATAACTGTTAGTGTGTCAGAGGAACCATCTCCAGCATATGTCTTGAACTGGCCCATGACTTGTATCAACTGACTGCATTAAGAGCTGAAAGACAGACAGAAGGGAACTTGAGTAGATACTTCAGGAAAGATATAATGCATTTCCAGAATAGAGGAGAAACAACAGTATTTTGAGGCAAAATTTGGCAACATTCAGACAATACAGACACACCAACTGTGTGGGCAAGCTATGAGCTAGTTTTTTGGTTTTCTTTCCTTGAGAAGATAAATTATTCACTGGTTTCTCTGTGTAATTTTACAACTTTTGTTTTCTATATACTATTTGATGTACCCGGTAAAAATGTAAACCATGTTATGTGTGCACAGTCTAATGTTTTGCTCAGTTCATGCGAATGCATGGCCAGTAGCCTCAATGTTTTTCCTTTGCTGTATATAAATGTGAAGCTGTGGGGGAGACTGCTGTAAGGAGCAAAAAGAAAGTAGTAAATCAGGTATAATTATACAGCCAGTGCTGCAAAAACTTTTGAGAATGAGACACCTGGGTTCACCTCACACAATTCATATTATTTAAGCTAAGCCAATCTGACAGGATGAGCACAACTGGCATATTAGGGAGGCAGTTAGCACTAACAAGCACAAAGGCTTTGTCATCCAAATATCCCCACACCTAGTTTACTTGTCTCAACTGTATGGCACACACACAAACACACACATCTATATCCCCATACACCTGAAGAAGCAATCTACAGTTCTCCTCCTTCTACTCCCACAGCCATCATTGAGGTTGCAGATTGCAGCTAGTAGCACAAAGTAAATAGTTTACACATAGGACTGAAAAACTATGGTAGTACAATGCCTACAGTAAACATCAGGGATTTCCATGAGACAGTAATGCTAGTTGTCTCATGATGGATGCTGCAGGTATATTTGTATCTAGGGACTTGTCTATATTTGAAAACATGATTCATCATTCTTAAATGTATTGATTACCTCAAAAAATAATAAGTGTGGGGAAAACTCAGAGGTCTTTAAAGGCATACAACAATAAGACCATGTCATAAGTCTGATTTACAGTGTCTCCTTTCACAAACTTTATGAAACAGCTCAATACAGAGAAATGTGCATTATGAAGCTCTGTATGGAACTTTATTTTTACACAGAGCCAGCGTGTGTTTCTGTTCATGCTATACAGTTAGGTCCATAAATAATTGAATGATAAGTTTTTTGACATTTGCTGTTCTCTGTACACCACTACATAAATTTAAAATGAAACACTCAAATGTTAAGCTTTAATTCAAGGGGGTTGACAAAAGTGTGGGATTAACCATTTAGGAATTACAGCTATTTTGATACACACATTCCCATGTGCTGCATGGCCAGGTGTGGCCTGTTCTCTCGGTCAATGACCAATTAAGCAGAGCAAAGGGCCTGGAGGTGCCCCCGGTGAAGAAGAACCCTTTCTCAACATCTAGTCATGTCAAACACTCTGGAGGAAGTAGGCGTGTCATTGTCAAAGTCTACAATAAAGAGATGGCTCTGAGTGTAAATATATAAACTTTACGTGCAAAAGACTGATAACGCTCAGGAACAGAACCAGATTGGACTTTGACAGAAAAAAGCCTGATCAGTTCTGGAATAAGAACGTTTGAACTGATGAAACCAAATGATGGGGATAGATACGTATGGCGAAGTAAAAGGTACAGCTCATAATCACTAGCATACATCATCAGTTTCATGGTATGAGCATGTATGGCTGCCAATGGAACTGACTGCTGATAAAAGTAAACCCTGAAATCACTACTTCTGATAAAATAAGTAGTTTATAGGTAACAATCTTCAAAGATGTTCAAATAAGCGAGCAAAAAGGAGACAACATGCAAAGTTTTTTCATCACATCAATGCACCAAATTTATTCAATAATATAGTCAATTATAAACGCCTTAAAAGTTCTTCATGCTGCCATAAAGCCCACACAGTACACATGGTTCTGCATTGTTACGCTTTCTATGTAGCTACAGGCCACAGAATCTGCAACATTTCAGAAACTCACATGTTAACAGACAACCTGCTACGACGATCTTAACCAATGTTACATTGATAATAAAACTAGAATTAAGGACATTTTAGTGCACAACACAAGTTTTGTACCTGAAAAAAACGACATACACGCTCAACATGTCGATATGTCATGTGCCCGCAAATTGTTTATTATTTACTATATATTTCTGCATTTCAGCATAGTTCTTTAGACATAATTAAAGCAATATGTACAAACATTCAAAACAAAGTCAATGCAGATTTCTCCAACTTCACATAAATTTAGCAGTAATTTTTTTCAGCAGTTCACATTTCCTCCACCGTTTAGAAAATAAATTGTTAATGTTATGAATGTCTGACATCAAAGTCATGCTAAAGCAATTAATACAAAAGAATGTCAGACTGAACTGTAGGTACAGCCCTGATCAGTGAACGGGTAACAGAGCATAGTGATGTTTGTGGTGGAAAAGGTGGAGTGTGTAAGAGTATCTACACTGTTTATTCTAGAGATAAGCAGAGAAACATTCAGCTCAATCAAAAAGGTTTGATAACCACTACGCAAAGTGAGAAAATTAAGTGTCTACAGAAATGACGTTCACACTTTGTCACATTCATAATTAGCTGCAGGTGCTCAGTCAGAAATAAAAAGCAAGATCTGGGCTTTTAGAGAGTTTTCTATGGAAACAAGCTACATTATGCTTCCTAGTATATCTAGTCCCCCCCCCCCCCCCCAATAAACATTACCTGATTCAGATGAAAGTCCTTTCTCTACCAGTGTGTAATAAGGCGTGTGCACGTAAAATATAAAACTTCCCAAACAGTGAAAGTAAATTATAAGTCATATGAATGACAGATGGAAATGGTAAAATAAGATCCTGTAAAAGGAATGACAGGATGATAAATGTATTCTTGTAAGCCTTTGTGGTCCAATAAGATGTGTTCCCTTTGAATAACCCCTCATCCTTCACGACTCCTCTTAGCTACATTTGACAGATCCATCAATTCTTTCACTTCAGCCACGTCCTTGTCGGCTCTCCTTCCTCCACTCGCCTTTGATTCTCTCCTCTTTCTCTCCAGCTTCTGACACTGAAAACTTTTTCAGGACTTCTCTTTCAAACTCCTCCATTTCTTCCTCTATGGCGCTATCCTCCTCCTCCTCATCTCCTTCCACCATGTGTTCCAAAATATCACCAATATCCTCCACAAAATCTTGAAAACTCGTCTGGTCATGAACAAATACTCCATCTTTGAAAAACTCGGTGGTTAGCTTTTTGAGCTCCTCTGTTACAGAAGCCTCCACTCCTGTCTCTTCTGCCTTGGCTAGGTAATTTTGGAGAATTGCCTCAAACTCAGGTAAGGGAACTGGGAGCAGCCCCTCAGCCTGAGCGCAGGTCTCCAGTGAGCTACAGTGCTGTGGTGGTTTGCGGTTGTGCTGGAGGCGGTCTCTCTGCTGGACCCAGTACTCAGGCTGTTCCAGGGAGGGTCTGCGGTGTGTGTGAGGGGGGTTCCTGTCACCCCACATATACTCTTCATTCTGGTCATGATGTTTATTACCAGTAAATTTGTGCTCATCTATGTGTTGTTGAGAACTTGATCTGTCTTCTTTCCATTCTCCATGCCTTTTCTCTTTCTGTCTACCTCTGTTCCACTCTTCTTCATATTCTTTCTTTTCCCACTGTTTCCTCTCACCCTTCCTCTTCCATTCCTTGTCATCTTTAGCATTTTTACTCTTCCACTCATTTTCACTCCAATGTTTCCTCTCATTCTTTTTGTTCCTTTCTTTGCCATAATTCCCACTCTCCTCCCACTGTTTCCTTTCACCCTTTACTTTCCCTTCTTTATCCTGATCTTTAAAATTTTTGGTCTTCCACTCTTTCTTCTCTCCTTTCTCCTTCCAATCTTTTTTCTCCAATTTCTCTTTGCCACTTTTCTTGAAGGCATCTTTCACTTTCTTCCACTCCTTCCATTCCTCCTTACCTCTGTGCCTCTCTCCATAGCCATTTCCTCCCTTTGAATCCCTCTTCTCCTCCTTATCCCTCCATTGTTTTTCATTCACTTTATCATGCTTTGCCTTTTTCCAGTCCTTTTCCTCCTTCAATTCCCTTCTCTCACTTTTCTCTATCCATTCTTTCTTCCCTTCCCTAGCCTTCCATGGTTTTCCTTCATCACCTCTGCCAGCTTTTTCTTTCTTCCAGTCTTTGTCCTTCCATTGTTTTGTCTCACTGTGCTTCTTCTGCTTACCTTCCTTATCTTTCTCCTTGTCAGACTTCCTTTGCTCATGTTTTCCTGTTTTCCATTCAGTTTTACCTACATCTTTGCGATCAGTTTTCTCTCCTTCTTTCCATTCAGATTTTACTTTCTCTTTCCACTTCTTCTCACCAGTGTCATATTTATCCCTGTTTCTATCTTTGTTCTTCTCCTTCTGCTCAACCCATGGTTTCCGAGCATGTTTTTCCGTAGTCCCAGCAATGCCCTGCCTGGTGTCCTCTGGCTGGCCACTAGGGGGTGATGTAGTTTGCTCCACAGATGCTACAGTTGCTTCACCGGCTGCTGAAGGAAACACAAGGGGTCATTACAACTACAAAGACGGGAAGTGAGCATTCAAGTAAGAAAAGAGAAAAATAAGAAGCAGAAACTTTCTCCACTATCCCTCTCTATCTAACTATCATCCTTTTACATTTTCCACCCTCCTCCACATCCCCTCCCTAAATCCTTCCTCTGTTCCTTTGTACCTGAAGAGAGTTTTAATTCAGTCACAGTGGATCTCAGTGTTTCTAGTTCTTTCTGTAGGGCCGAGACAGACTCCAGCTCTCTCTTCATCCTCTTGTTTTCTTTCTGAAGGACAGAGAAAGAAGCCATCTCTGTCTTCAACCTACTGTTTTCCTTCTCCACTTCCTCCCATCGCCGCTCCTTTGCTCCCTCTGCTGCATGTCCCCTGGCTACTTTTAGCTCTTCTGTCTGTGCCTGTTTAAAGAAAATGAACAGGAAAGAGATTCCTGTGAGAATTTTACACACTCAGTGACATATTAATATACATGTGATTCGTATACACTATACTTGTCTGGACACTGATTGACAGAATGCATTGTCTAGCCCCTTACCCTTACCATGAAAACTAAATGCCTATTCCTAAACCTTATCTCTCTAACCAATACCTAATTCTAACTCTAACCCTGAAACCTAGTCTTAACCGTGAAAATGCTCTTTGAACTTGAGGACCAGCTAAAATGTCCTCACAAGACTAAAATAGTCCTCACAACAATGGTATTTAAACAAAATTTGTCCACACAAGGTAATAAAAACAAACACACACACAAGAGATAAAGAGAGACAGAATGAAGTCACACCTGAAGTTGGGCTTGTAGCACTGAAATCTGCTGGTTCCCTTCAGCTAACTTATTTAGTATCTCTATATTGTCAGCATCTACTGGGGCTGGAGGAACATCTGGATTAAGCCAGTCCTGTCAACACAACAGCAAGATTTGGGATGACTTCTCAGAATGACTCTTGCCAGACAGAGTAGTCAAGACATGAGAAAAGTATGTGTTGATGAGATGAGAAAGGACTGAAGTCCAGAGAAAACAACAGCAGTAATGCTGCCAGTGTTGTGGGTGGTCTCCTAACATGCATATCACACTAAATATTCATGGGGTGGTACTCACTGTGTTTGTACACAAAATGGCATACATAATGAATAAATGTGAGACAAGACAGAACACAGACAGAATACAGGAAAAAAATTTAAAACTGACATCAGACTGACCTGTTTTCCAGGTACCTCTGAATCTTTCAGCTCCCTTGTACCATAGTCACTTTCTGGAAATCATTGAACAAAGATTTATTTTGATGTGCATAATACATCACACTCCACCGCTTATTACTGAATAATATGATATCCAACCAAACAAAAATCAAGGCAATAAAATATGTATTCCTCAGCTGAAAAAGAGAACATAGTATTGTCCAGTATGTACTGCGTAATTTCATTAAAATCACAATGAAAGTTCACAGATAATATATTTATTGCTGGTTGAAAGCCTTGTACCTCCGACTCAACTTTGAGTCGGAGGTCTCACTGTAATCACATTATTGAGCTGTTGCACATTATTGAGCACAGATTTGCTCTTGTACCGACAAAGCTGTTAGATAGTATATGGTTTTGTAAGCAATTTGATGCTGTGATATAAGACAAAACTCCTGATGGGAGTTAAGACTTGCTTCTTTATTGGATTTGCTGTGCATGTTATGCTGGTTAATTTGCTCAATTGTCATTGCTTAAACTTTGACTTCATTCACTATGTTTTCACACTGCTCATGCTAAAGAAAATTCATAAACCCTAACAACTAACTAGTAAAGGTGTGGTGTTTTGCAAAAGTTGTTGGTTCATACTATGAACCAAATTGATATGACACAAGGTTTTCATTTATGAACAACATGCAAGTCTTATCGCAAAGTGAATAAATCATGCTCTTCTCTAGTTTACACACAAAACATCATCATGAAAGCATGCAGCACTTAAAACTCTGCTTTTAAAAAATGTAATATGCAAAATGTTTTTTTCTGCATGCATGTTCACACACGCAGTCACAAGCTGTGAGCAAGAAAACATTAATTCCTACAAACAACATACCCTCATCCAGGTCCATGAACAAACCTGCAGGTATAATACACTTCAGTCTCAGAGTTCCCTGCTAGCACCACGTTGTCATTTCATCTACATCTTAAATTCCACCTAAAATTACATTAACAAAGCAAAAACTTTCTCAAATGGTGATACCTACCTGAGAAAAAGATTGTGCCGAGGCCTAACAGAATCACAGCACCCAGAATGCACTTGTTCACAGAGAACCCACTGTCTTCCTCTCGCCTTGGCAGCTGAAACTCTTCCTCTCCGTCTTCTTCCTCTTCTGTCCTTCTGATCTGCTCCAGAGCTGCTAAGAGAGATCTCCTCCTCACTTCTGGTTCTTCTTCCTCTCCCGTCTTCTCTTCACCCACTTCTGCATCCACAGGGGAGTCTGGAGCAGCGTAAATGAAGAGTATGAAAAGCTCTTGTTAAAGTATATTTTAACAATTACCTCTCAATTACAGGTTTGACCTATTTAATGAGTACCTCTAGGGCATAAGGGGTGAAAGCAGCAGATCATTTACTTTGTAGGTATCCATCATCTTTTTCTGACATGTATTATTTTAGAAGAAAGCTGTTGCACATTATTGAGCACAGATTTGCTCTTGTACGGACAAAGCTGTTAGATAGTATATGGTTTTGTAAGCAATTTGATGCTGTGATATAAGACAAAACTCCTGATGGGAGTTAAGACTTGCTTCTTTATTGGATTTGCTGTGCATGTTATGCTGGTTAATTTGCTCAATTGCCATTGCTTAATCTTTACTAAACTGCAGAAATAAGGCTTGAATCTTGAATAAACCAGAAAGACCAGAAAGTGACAAATGCTCAAATGCTTCATTTTTTTGGTATTTTAAATTGGCATTGGACAGTGAGCTCTGGTTGGTAAACAAATGGTATAAGAAACAAATGCACAACTGAGCAAAAGAAGACTAATTTTTAAATGCTGTGGTGAGCTGCAGACCAATTCCACCAGGCTTGGAAAGAAAAAACATTTTAGAGGTCTGAGTCCCTCTGAAGCCAATTTACTTGTGCAGGATGTCATGCAAATAAAAGTTTCTCATCACATCATGCTCCCCTGCTCATACCAACCACAGGCTCTCCAGACATCCTCCTGGCCCAGATACTGAACAAGTCCAAACCAGCTGGTCCATCAAGTACACTTCAAACCCAAACAGTGCCTATGGCTTAATCTCCAAAAATAGAAAGGTAATGATATAGGCTTCTACGTGATGATCTTTGTATAGACTGTACATCAACAACATACACAAAATAAGACTGATGCTGAGATTATTTTAAATATTATTGCAGTAATGAACTGACTCTTGTTGTTCGTACCTGCCCGTTTCCCTGCCTTGTCCTGTTGTAGCTCCTCCCCACTTTGCAGATGCAGTGTTCCTTCCTCTGTGAGCCTCTCTTCTTCCTGTCTAAATTCCCCCCCTTCCAGAGTCTCTGTGCTCAGCAGTGCAACTGGGGTCTCATCAGGGGAAGTGCTTATGTGGGTGTAGGAGTCAGAGAATGAATCAGGGTCAGGATTAGATTGTGTCAGGTGCTCAGGAAGGCCCTCTGCCTGGCTGAGTGCATCATTGCCAGGAGCAAAGCTTCTGGAGACTTCCAGAGAGGTGGGAACAGAAGCATCAGTGATGGTGGCAGGCACGGAGATGTGTTGCTCTGTGCTTGCGTCTCCCATTTGCTGTGCTGCTCGTTCTTCTGATACCTGTGTATACCAATCAGGTAATTAAAATATCTTGATGTATAACACAGTCACTCAGATGTTTCATGATACCCTATATTTCTCATTTTTGGTGCCGGTGCTTATGACATCTTTCTGCATTTTGTAAAACTGTCTAAAGTTCTTGCTTACTTTTGATTGCCAATGTCCTCTAAATAGAAACCCTATGTTGATCTTTAGCAAAGCTGAACATTATTTTATTAAAAGTCCATAAAAAACTGCAGCCTGGTAACAGCTGAAATGAGGCATCTTCCATATATGACTTCTTAGTTAGAAGGGTAAAAATGTGGCTACACACACACTCTTGCCTAATATTAAAAAAAAAAAAAAAAAATTAAGTACACAATGCACATCCTCTAGCAACTCAGAAATATACACACACATTTGAACAACTAGAAAAAAAGACACAGTAATGACTTTGCAAGACTTCTATATTAAGCTAACCTGTGTAACAAATATTATATGACAGAGTGATATGCTGTCTTACCACTTGACCCTCCACAGGGCATCTCTCTGCAGGCTGGTCTGCCCCAGAGCCTGGCTCATCAAACAAAGAGACATGAGGCAAGAGGAGAAACCTTTAGAGCATTAGAGTGTTTTCACAACTATAGGCTTTAGTCTGTTTAAATCGAACTCTATAGTTTGTTTTCCCCCATGGTGCGGCTTGTTTTCCTCAGAGTAATCACACTTGGGTGCAAACCAAAACAACTGCATCAAGATATGAATCAGGTGATTTAGATCATATATAGATTTTAATTTCTGTTGTTATGTTTAAAACATGCTGCATGATGAATCGCAGACAAACATGGAGTCGTGAGGAGGTGCAGTGCCTCATAGACAGTTGGTCTGATGACTGTGCAATTGATGTAACATAAACAATCACCAGGAGGACGACCAACCCACATAATTTAACCTACATTGTGAAACAGTAGCAACAACATAGTCCACAACACAGGACCTTCTTCTTGCATTTATTGTTTTTGTTCCTGCAGCAGACACACCTGGCCAATAAGCGGACAGAACGTTCTTGCATGGTTTGAAGTGACGCTTTTTGGTGTGCTTGGATTTTTCTGTGTGTGAAGAAAAAAAACCAAACCAAGGGGAAAATGCTACAAGTTTACAAACTCATCAAGTGATTTAAACAGGAGCAAATATGTTTTTCCTGTGACATAAATAATCACAATTCAATTTGACAAGCACCTGCTGCAGATGCAAGGCTTTCTTCATGGTCTTCTGTCCCCTCTGCCAGAGGCCTCAGGGTTTCAGTAACAGTCTCCTGAACAAACAATAGTAAAGCACAATCAAACGACACAAACACAGGAGCATTATTATTATTATTATTAACATTATAGCCGTCTAGGCTAATTTAAACATAGTATATATTTTGATTGCTTCCGAGGCCTAGTACTGAATAAGAATCACTGCCTTACACAACTGCAAGTGCCACAGAACAAGACAGTAACTGTGCAACAAGCCCTCAGGCAGTGCCTTCCAAAAACAGAATGCCTTTCTGAGTAATAGTAAATAAGAATAAAGGCAAGAAACAAAGACAGTCTTATTACAAAAACTTATTTCTTATTCAGGTGACCTGAAACTAAATCAACTGGGAGAAGGACTTTTTTTAAAATATAGCATTTTTATTGAGGTCATGCACAGTGACTTCACATGTTACAATGCTCTTTACAGAATGGTGATACCTCAGGAGTGAGGATTGTCCAGCTGTTGTTAGCACTGCTGCCACCAGACATGGCCCCCTGGAGGCTGTGCCCGTCTCCTGCAACACAAGATGAAGACGCTTTCAAAGTGCAGATAACACGATTAACAGTGATTCACTCAGATGAAATGAAATTAAGTTCCTATACTCCTCCGTGTCTTCATAACATCTGTATCAAAATTCCTAAATTAAGAAAAAGCCAGAGTAGGAAAAATAGGATTTTAGTTTTTTTACTAGTGCTCTTACTGAAGTGACAGCTTACAACCCTTAGTGAGCAGGTGTATTGTTCACTGAGGGCTAAAAGTAGTCCACAATTAGGCTGGCACTGTGAGTTTTGCAGCTTTAAGAGATTTACATGCTCTGTTTACACATGCACCGGATTTGAATACAAGCCTTTCATCTTCAGGCTCACCCTTTCTGCCAATAAAGGATCTGTATCTAATGTACAGTGTTGCTAACACACAGTGTTGTGAGAGTGCTCATGAGTGCCTAGGAAGTTAAATTTCCTGGAACCCTTCAGTTCTTCATTAGTAGTTTGTGCGTGCTGTGGGCCTTTTGGTCACCCTGGCTTTTGACTAGCTGAGAAACGGTTTGGCAAAGACATGGGTAACCAAGGCCGGCACTATTCTGGAGATACAGGAAGCAGAATGAGCTGTCCATTTCAAAGCAACCGGTCTGTTGAATAGATGTCTACAAACTAGCACATTTCAACTGTATACTCTAAACAATGCCTGTACAGTTGCAATTGCTAATTGTATTGTGAAATAATAATAATTTCTTTCTAACCTAACTCTGAAGTAATGTCTAACCAACAAAATTTCTTTCAAAGCACCACTCAAGTAGAAACACAGACTGACATCTCAGTTTTACCTCCTGGTCAGATACAAGTGTCAGACATTACATGTTTACAAAGTCTAGCCTTTCAAACAGCAGAGGACAACAAAACCATGATGCATATTTATTATGTGTCGTCTGGCTTTCTTCAGTAAATGCAGAAAGAACAAACCACTTAAGTTAACACCACACTGTCTGGGTAATGACACACTTCACTCCCCAAATTCAATTCTCTCCCTGCTCTGCAATTTAGGTCTCCTAATCGAGTGCCTCCCAAGAGAAACCCACTGAATCTAGCCTAGGGCCCAAGGAGCATTGTGGGGCATATAGTGGAATGGCTTAAATAGATACCTGCTAAATATAGCTACCAAGAGATGAGTACAGACAAGAAGAGAGAGCACGCAGAAGATGGCAATGGCGAACCTTCAGAGCAAGCAATGCATTTTAAGGACAGTTTTAAAAGGGTTATTCTGAATGCACTACACAGCCACAGGCTTGTAACAGAGAAAAATACATTTAACTGTCTTCTAGTCTGGTTTTAGTCTCTGGTGTTTTTGAGTAATAGGGAATTTAACCTTTAAAGCTGAATCTCTGGGATTCTGGGTTACAACCCACTGTAGCTTTACTTTGTAAATTTACAGATACTTGATAACATCTCAACATCTTGAAACAAATAACTAATGCTACAAAGAATACTGGCGAAATGTTGTTGTTTTTTTCTTTTCTCTTTTGCATGACTACTGTTACTAATCTTATTATCTTGGTCTCAGGAAGAACAATTACCTAAAAAGGTAAAAAGAATAAACCGCCCATCAGGACAGCTATGTTACTCTGTCAAGCACCATGACCAGATTGTTCACAGCAGTTCTCACACTCACACACACACACACACACACACACACACACACACACACACACACACACACACACACACACACACACA
>JAUMHL010000009.1:11310140-11328802 GCA_032362345.1 Sandelia bainsii | reverse complement strand
CACACACACACACACACACACACACACACACACACACTCACACACACACTCACACACACACACACTCACACACACTCACACACACACACAGCAGGTCAATTCAAAGCAGCCTAATGACAGTTAGTGTTATCAGTGAAGCCTATGACAGGAAATGTCATATGGCGATGGACAGAAGAAGAAAGAAAAACGACGCTTCAAACCACGTTAACTAAAAAGAAAAACACTTAATAAACAAGTTAGAGGTTAGTGTGATAAGGGTTAAAATAGAATTTGTAAAGGTCTAAAACTACTCTTTATACACATAGTAGTTAAATACAAAACGTTGCCCTTTAACAGTCGGACGAGCAAACAGGAAAAAGTGAGTGAAATGACGCTGGCGACGCAATGGAAGAAATAAACAAACAGCAGAATTGCAGTTGTTACTTTTTAACAACACCACTTGTAAGATACATCCAAATTCAGGTCACTCTTACCGTGCTCCGTCGCTTTACTTCAAACCCCACAGCTTCTCTTTGAAACAAACACTTCTGAGTCTTCACATCCAACTTGGGAACTTAGAACATGCCTCCAGAACTTACATGATCCACGCCCCTGTCGTCCAATCACAGGGGGAGTTTGCTCCGGGCCCGCCCCGCCCCCCGTCATCCAGCTCGACCAATGGCAACGCGGCGTCACTGCCTTTCACAGGGAAAGTCTCCAGGTGATTGACACCCGCAGGTGAAGGTGAGTATGTAAAATAAACATCTCCAATGTTTCGTCTTTAAACGCTGTAAGTCCACAGGCTTGGGTTGATTCCAAGTTGATATTCGGGACACAATATCCTACCCTTACATGTAAAATAGCTTGTACACATTATCAAGTGTTTCGCTCGATAATTAAACCATAATTTGGTATTCTTTTAAGGCATGCTACATGCACACTTTAATTAAAACGCACAAGCCTTAAAATATCAAGACTTCTAAAAGCTACAAGAACAGGTCCAACACCTAAACCATGTGAACCACTTCTTTTAGGAGGCTATACCGATCAAACTATTCAAAACAAAAAGAACAAAAATGCAGACATGAATGTAGCATTTTTACTATTCATTAGTTCCTTTATTCATTGTCACACCAGTTTGTGTTGTACAGTGAACATCAGTGGTGCCATTCCTTAGCATTTCCAATCAGCAGGAAACTCTGAAACTCTGTAGTGTCGGAAAATGTGAAAGTGTGTTTCCTGGGAGGCCAAGACGAGCATCCTACAGACCCATAAAAACAATGAATTCTTTTAACACATTAAGTAATTATTGCATTTAGTAAATATATTCCTCAGCAATAAAGTTAACATACATTAAGATTTTAGTTTGCTATGTACTCAGGTGATAGTCTGCTGTCATATGAGATTAATACTTGCCAATGCTTTGCCAGCACCGCTGATCAAACACTCCACTTCTGATGAAATAAAAGCTGGTTGAAGTTACGCTATAGAAGCCAAAGGAGAAGCCAGGAAAATCAATGTTTGACCACTTGATCTACTCTCTCTCTCTCAGTCTATCAGTCCAGGATCTCTTTGATGCACCAGCAGCAGAGGAGGAAGTAGAGGCACTCCTTGACCGACTGGATGAAACCGTAGGCAAAGTTTCCTCCAAGGAAGTTCTTGCCTCGTCCCAGACCCATGGCCATGTCCCGCAGGTGCTGTCCCAGAGAGGAGGAAGGCATGGCCTGTGGAAGAGGACGTTGGGGATGCATAGCTCCGGAGAGGAAGAGGAGCGATGAGGAAGATGCAAAAAGAACGAAGTTGATGAGATGAGATAGGAGGTTAGGTTTGAAAAATGAGATTGGACTGAGCTTGTGCAACAGCTGAGGTCTGCTCCATATTCCTGGCACAGTTAGCTCTGCTACTTATAACCTCCTATACAAACTGCAGACTGTCTCCATTCACATCCTGCTTTTTCTAGACTCTTCCCCACTTTCAAACATCTGCTGATTGGTTAGACCTTGTTTACCTTTGCTGTGCATTGTTCTCCTCTGTTGTATTGTGCCCTCACACAGACTAATAATCCCTGACTCAGCCCCTTACTGTTAGAGCCTCATCTGCTCACAAATAGGAGAGTTCCAGTAGCTCCAATACACCCCCCACTACATACCATTCAGTTCAGGACAGTATGTGACAGACATTCATACCTTCTAGCAGTGATTGCTGTGTTTTTTTCATTTTTCTGTGTTGTTTCAAAGTACAAAAAGAATACTTTGATAGAAAAATGAAAGGGACATAAAATATTTAACCAATCTGATAATAAAAATTCAGGTCAAACACACACTTCACTTATATCAAAAGCCAAACTCAAAAAGAGAGATGAATGATTTATGTATTTATATATGCAATCTCTATTTTTCAGATACAGGTGTAAACAGACAGGTTTCCCTAAAAACAAATTAAGTATTAAAACAGAAACATATAAAGTAGAAATCAACATCTGTGAACACTATCTAAAAGTAACCTTTGGCTTTCAAAAACACAAATTAAAAAGAGCACAACAGCATCATCAACACTATCACGATCACCACCACCAACAACAACAAAATTTTCAAATAATTTTCATGCAATAAAAGGCAACTGTGATGAACAGTGATGACACAGGAACACAAGACCAAATCACTAATGATGCAGAAGTTTGAGCGCACTCACACACACACACACACACACAAGTGACAGGCACACATTAATGGCAGAACTTAAAGCTCTGCTTTTTTCTTATTTACTAACAAACAGGCGGAGTTCGAGTGTTTGACTGACCTGACCCAGCTATGTCTCTGGTGTGTGTGTGCAGTTAGTTTACATGTGAGCCCAATTAATGGTTGGAGGACTAGTTGACTGTTAGGTTTAAGTCTAAAGATCCCTTCTCATATTTCAGAAATTTGGCATGAATCTCTTTGACAAGTTCAACTGAGTTTTAAAGCTACCTCAGAGCTGTGGTATCTGGCTCTGTGTCAAATCAATCTTTAAATATACACCTATGAAAAGATTAATCGAATACTAAGCGGAAAAGTCGAAAAGCAATGTTATTTACAGATGTTTAGGAAATATTCCCCCCTATGGTGACATCAAGTATCTGTGACTATGTGCTGAATGCAAGAATGTGCATCAGAGGAGATTGCCATCACTGGATCTGTTTCTGTGTGTTTATTGGAGTGTAATTTTTGCAGAGTCTTTGTTTAACTGAGAGGCTTGTGTAAGATTCTCCTGTAGTTGACTACATTTGAATTAAGTACATAAGGTGACTGCATTGAAGTGAAGTGACTGCATTGAAGAAACAAGGCACGATTAAAAAGATATAAAAAAACAACACCATGAACTGAGGGAGGAGGAAGAGGAAAGGAGAAGCTATAGTGTGAAATTCTCCCTCCAGATCCTCAAAACAGCACACTGAGGAGCAACATTTGGCTTAACATTTCATCATTAGCAATGCTCCAAAAACATCTCCTTATGTTTGTCAACTCCAAACAATTTCATTTGATACAAGGTTTTCGAATAAAGAACATTATTCTATTAAGTGACTGAAAAAGTAAAGTGACATCACAATACACAAAAATTGATCATGACATACTTTGCAGCACTTTTGCAGAGGAAAATTCATTTCTTTGACTGTACCTCTCACACTACATTTTTCATTTTTCACCGAGGAGTTTCCTATACCCGCAACCCATAGATTGTCAATGCAACACACATACTAAGGTTCCAGTGAAAAGCAATAGGTCAAAATGATGGTCTATGCTTCTCAGAATGTAGTTATTGTGTTTGTGGGTGACATCAATGTACTTAGAAAGAAATCCCCTTTTTGATTATGTATTCTGGCATAATCACCTCTTCCGTCTGAAACAGGCCCATTATAATAAGCATTTCATTCAATCTAAATTTGCCCCCAATGCTGCAAGCACACAGTAGAGATAACCGACATGTCTTCCTCTGTTATTAGTGGCCAAGTTCATATTCTTTGGCATGGTGGTGCAGACTGTGTGGCACATCTGTGTATCTGTGTTAACAGAGGAATTGGGGTGATGCAGATGTTTAGATCCTCCTGATGTCAGAATATCCAATAAGTAATGAGTCCAAAGATAATAGCATAAAAAACAAACAAAACAAAACACGATGGTCATTGGCATAGCAGTCCCAGTTTTGCATACAGGCTTTCCTTATCACTAGGTATGACACCAAGGGTCAAAGTTCAAAAGTCTTTGACAGGGGAGTTGCTGGGGGTAAGGTGGCTCTCCTGATCAGATTAGGAGCAAACATATTTATGAATATTTACCAGGCAGATTTTTTTAAAAGTCAGGTTTGCTGCTGAAGTGCTCAAGAAACACTTGAAGGGAGAGTTCCTATTCGAGCCTGGCACAGTCTCTAAAACAGTGATTACCATCCAGTTTGTGTTTTGTCTGTGCTCCAGCAACAGTCTGAGAAGAGGAATAATTTCCCCCCAATGAAGGAACACATGCTTAAAAGCACAGAAAATGTCACTGGATGTCCCTCTTTTGCTCCTTCCTTCACTCTTCTCTCTTCAGTTTCACTCCTTTTTGGACACAATTTTATGTATTAGTAAAGTTCGGGTTTTTTGTTTGTCATAATCGCATGTTAGAATTTTTTTTTTTCTTAAAAAACCCCCAAAAACATTGCATTTGTTTTCTGCCCTGTTCTGAAATTAGCAAAGGGCTCCTCCCTGGTTCACAGTAGGCTGTTGAAAAATGCAGCAGTGCTTCTTCATTGTGGAGTAATGCGCCTGATAGTTGGGGGGACGGGGGGTGGTTGAGAAAAGACTGCAGGTCACAGTTTGGCTTTCAGAAAAGACAGGAATATGTGGCAACAGCAGCAAGTGAGTGATTCTGCAGAGAAACTGGTGATTTTTTTTCTTTTTTGGCTTTCTTTGCTATGTGTATGTGCATATGTGAATGTGTTAAGTGTAGTGTTGCTGTGTTCATTATGCATATGAAAGTATGTTTGTCTTGTGTTGAGTTGCTATAGGAGTGTGTATAATTGGAGTATTTTGTCGGTGTGTGTAATGTCAGGCCCTACGCTCTACTGGCTGTTGCAGACACACTTCGCTACCAGCTGATACGATGGGGAGTCTGTTGTCCATGTGGTAACTGATCAGGTGACTCACACTTTCAAACCGGTGGTCTTTTGTACGGACCTTCAAGACAAAAAACAAACAAAAAAATGTTAGAGGCCAGTTAAACTACATACACAAAAATGGCTCTTGACCATTCATGTTCCTCCCTTCTTTTTGTCCTCCCACCCTGACTCACCACTCCTTCTGGGTCAACTAGCAACAGGTGTTTGGGTTGACCCCCCTGCTGCCCTGTGAGAACATACTGTCCTGGGGTGGTCCCAGACTCTCGCACCAGGAAGTCTCCATCGTGGGTCAGCAGCCTCTCAGCTTCCCTGCGACTTAAGCTACCATGGAACCAAGCTTCACATTGCAGCTGCTGCACCAGAGGGGGCACTGCTGTCACTGAGCTTGGGCCACCGTGCCCAGAGACACCAAGGGCATCATCAAATGGCTCTTAAAAATAAAATACAAATTAAATATGTAATATATTTTAAAACCCTCAAATATATGATTATATGGGAAGCCTTTTACTTTTATCCTACACCATTGTCTGCATTTCTGTTTTAAAGAAAAAAAATCTGGACTATGTCCAAATGAACCACATGATTACTAATAGATGTGTGCTATACACTGATAGTGGACTGTGTCTTTAATGTGAAAGCTGATATTTAATGAGAAGTGCCAAGGTTACAAGGTTTATGCATCCAGCCAATCATGTTACATAAAATGCCCCAGTAATGGACAAAAGCACTCTAATTCCCTTATCTTCCTCCAAGACTGGCTTCTGTAGGCAGCTTCTCTCCTCTAGCCAGTCATATATAGTCATATGGAATGTAAAGTACACACTGCTCTGCTCATCTGCTTAGTCAATGATTAACTCTTAATGCTTCCTCATGGTGAAGCAACAGAACATTTTAGTTACCAGCATGTTACATAATTTTGGTTACAATCCACACATCTTTAACATAATTTACAAGAACTCACTGTCTGTCATCAACATTTTTTTGTTTCCCAGCAAGCTACTCATTTGCACTCCCAGTTTTTTTTAGACAGCAGTTGGTTTTAGGTTGATTTTATAAAACGGATATGATGTTCACAATTAAACACAATAACTAACATAAAAGCAAAGAAAGAACAGATAGTGTAAGGCACTTACTCATGTCAAAAGCATCTCTGTGAGCATTTCCATTTGCTGCAACTGGGGGACGGGGTTTGTCCACATTGACATACGAAGGGTCATCAAAGAGTTCCCGTCCCCCCTCTTTGGCACCCACTAAAACAACATCAAGACATCAGTAACCTTGGCACTTCTCATTAAATATCAGCTGTTCACATTAAATAACATTTTAAGAAGCCAAGACAAGACCAGAGAAAAACAACAAAGACAATGATATGGAGAAAAGTGTGACAGATTCTCAGCCTGTGGTAATCCAGGGATAACATAACAAGGCTGACTGGTTTTTGAATTGGGGTCCTGACATCAAGGACTTTTATGTACAAATTTGAAAGAGTGGGGATGAGGGACACCCTTCTCTTTCAGATTCACAGCTTTTATGTGCACTTAAGTAACCAGGTTACTCAGAGAAACCAAGTTGTTTTGGTAATCAAGAAGCAAATTTAAATGCACTTAAGAAACCTGGTTACTGGATATCTGCGTAGATATACATACAGCAGATAAGTAATCTGATTTCTCCTCTACCTCAGGCTTAATTTGGAAGCATGGTTCACAAACTTTACCTGTATACGGACAGATGAGACTGCTTACTGTACAATATATGCGCTGTGCTGTGGTAGCTGACTGACAGTGCTGTGACACAGACACAGTGCTCTTTTTCACAGTGCAAACTGTCTGAATTAAAGAAATACACAGTGAAAAGTGACTTCTTTATACGTCTATGGAGCACTATGGAGCAGTTTTGGTTGGATTTTGGGCGGACTTAATTTAAAAATGAGGAAGCATCACTCAGTATTATGAACGCCCCTTTCATCCAGCTGCTGCTCTTGCTCTCTGCTGAAAGTGGAAATGTCTGCAGCCTTCGTCTTGCATGTGTGCTCCTTGGAGCACCACAGGAGATCATTTCTGCCTGTGGCCATAAAACTGTAAAACTCCTCCCCCGTCTGTAAAGAGGAGGAGGGAGGACAACAAGCCACTTAGAAACCTGGTTATGTGTATGCATGGCAGAGAAATCCAAGTTCTCTGGGAGAAATCTACCTGGGGAAATCAGGTTTCTCTAATCCCTCACCCTGATTACGCAAACCAGGTTTCCCTTTACATGACAATTACAAGATCATCTTAGTCGAGAAAGCCAACTGTAACCTGGTGACTTAAGTGCATGTAAATGCACTAAATAACTGAGAGAGACATGCAAACAGACAGGCAGAGACAGATCTCACCTGGTAGGGGTGGTAGAGGCTGCTTGTGAATGTCATTCTGACCTGGCTGTCCATAAGGCTACAAACAGTGGAAAACAAATAATGAGGTGCTGCATGTGTGGACATATCGAACACATTTCTTCTCTTGCTTATAAAAAGGTTACAAATGTCAATAATAATTTGCAGACATCAAACAGAGCAATTCCAACAGGGTTTTAGTTGTGTATGTACACATTTCATCCTCCTGCTGTGTTTATGTGCACTTCTCTTACCAGAGTGGCCCCTGGCCGGGTCCTCATGTCAATCAATCCACCAGGTGGAGGCTGTTTACCAGGGAAATTATTATAGTAAGGGACATCAGGAGGTGGAACTGCTTCGTCATCTTCTTCTTCCCATGCAGAGCCATCAAAAGGAGCCATTCTGGAAGAGAAACAAGCGTTACAAAACCAGAAAAACATTATCTGGGGCAAAATACAAACACATGCTCGTGTTTTGGGCTCACATGCACAAAGCAATCCACATGTACCTGTCATGAGGTGTGACCAGTTTGGGGGGGTTCTTTAGGTACTGTTTGAAACGCAATTCAAAGGCCTGGCCGATGGTGCTGATGACTTCCTGGGCTAAACCTTCTGAGCACTCCAGAATATGACATGCTGAATAACAGGAGGCACAAATGACTGAATATTTACTGAAAGTGCAATTTTAAGATGTTTCATCATTGAATGACACTGAAAGTAGAGAGCAAATTCGTGACTCGTAGGGAGGCTTATGGTGAAACCAAGAGCACTGACAAAATTCAGCATTATATAATCTGTTACGTGTCATTATTGAAAGATGCTGCCTGAGTGAAAGTGTAATTTCTCACCTCTCTGGTTGACTGGGTCTTTGGCCACATATGCTACGTACTCAGCCGTATCCTGACAGAGACGGGAAGACAGTTAGGGGACGAGGGGAGTAGGAAAAATCGATATAAGGAAAACATAAAGGGCATGATTAGGGTACAAAAGTTAGGAAGAAGAAGAGAAAAGAAGGAAAAACTGCAAGTCATAACAAAGGTTAAAAGTATACACTGAGCTGAAAGAGAGATGGAAATAATGAAATCTGGCTTGGAAGAGAAGGTCTGCAAACCATCAAGGGAGCAATGGATTGAGAGGTATTCATAGGAATAGACAATGACAGAGGACAGGAAGGAAGGTTATGCACACTGAAGAAAGATGGAAAAGGGTCCAGAATGAAACTTGAGGTAAGAGAGCGAGATAGTTGGGTGACTCACTGGGTCTCCTCCAGAGGCAAAGGAGATGGACTGCATGTGATGGTTGGCGATTATCTGTGGAGAAAAAGAGATGGAGGGAGAGAGAGAAAGAGAGAGACATGGGTGACATGAAGTATGTGGGAAGTGAGATGAAAGCATGTGGATGGAGAGACAAATGTGGAATCATTACTCAGAAAAGTGCTTTTTCCTCCATTGAGTGCCATCAATTGCAGCAGAGATAAAAACTAAATAGGGACAATGGATGGAACACCTTTTTAACAGTCTGCAACAATCGCCCATGTTGGATCAATAACACCATCAACACTTGCTAATGCTCTTACAATGTGTGGTCTATATCTGAGGCTTTATTTGTGAATGGATATATGTGCACTCGACATTTCTTTGTACTACATGTTAAAATATATATGCACTGCACTACTGTATACCATCTCTCCAAAGATATAAACATACTGTGGCCTAGTAGCTATTAAGTCATTAAAGATCTAGTAGATGTTTAATGAGTTAATAGTTACGGGGCAGCACATCCTGCACGGGAGGATGATGGCTAAGAAGAATTTGTGCAGCATCCAGACTAAATGAGGCAAACAAAGAGGAGAATCTTTAAATTTATTTGGCCTTTCTCTGATTGTTAGAAAAGGTCACTGCGCTGATGACCAAATGCCAAATATAATACATGGAGTCAGATTGTGATTTATAAAGAGTTTTTTTTTCTGAAATAATCATAAACCTACTTCTGGGCAGATAATTCAGGTTATTAGACATACAGTTAATTCAGTTTAGACATGGAAACACACTAACAGAAGAACAAATTTACAATAAAATTGAGATAATATTAAAAAAACATTTATAATTATAAATGTAATAAATTAAAAATAATAATATGTGTAGTAGTCTGTAAATAGTCTGTAAAATACTTAAAACCTCTTGAAATCCTTCAAGCAGCAGAGAGATCTTCAGGTTTACTCGACAAGTGCACTTAGTTTACCAAACATAACTCTGGCTACAACCGAGCTCTAACAATCTCATGCACCTCAGACTCACTGTAACTTCTTTGACTATCTACCAAGGACCATCCCCTTTTTTGAGCAAAATACACACAACAGTGGCTTCAAGAGAAACCTTGCTTCAGTCTAACCTGTTTGCAGTCTGATGCCAGCAGATTGAGGCTGCTGGTTGAGATGGTGAGGCTGATTGTCATACCAGCAAACTGCAGGTTACTCTTCCCCAGTATGGATGTCAGACAGCGAGAGGTAGGCTGCAAAGGAGAACAATAAACAAACAAGGTACAGAAACAGAAAACAACATTTCTTTTTACTTAAACAAGTCAGAATATTCCATTGTGCCTGTGAGTGCATGTTTGGAAATGCCTGTGTGTGTGTGTGGGAGTGGGAGAACAGCTGCAATTGTGAAAGTGATCTTGTCTCCAAGACCAACTGTGACCAATGGGGAGTAGACAGGACAGTTTACATACTGGCTGGGCTGGGCAAAGAGCATCAAGCAGGCCGTGCTAGCACTGTAGTGCAAGCTCATTTATCCCAATCCTCCTCTTGTTCTCATGGTTTTCTCGTATATCTCCCAAATATTTGGAGAATAGTGTGAGAACCAAAGCATCAGACAGGATGCACATGCTCAGCCACATGAACCTCAGTCTAGCCAAATCAGAAGGACTAGACTAGCTTAGTCTATTCTAGTTTACAGCCCATAACTGTATTTTCTCTGATCTACTACACTGCCAGACATTCTTTGTTCAAACCCTGCCATGGCAGCAGGCTGCTGGATTTAGCCACCTGTTTTATGGCCTGTTTGGGTGGATGTTTTTTTGTTTGCAGGAATACTGTGCACAGACACACACAGTCTAAATTCTTTACAGACGTCTGTGTTTCCTAATCTGTAGCACTTCTTTGGCCTGATACTGGCTCCACACAAGCTAGTACTCCACCCCTCCAGCCTCCCTTGTGACAAGAGGGAGGGAAAGAGAGACCAGAGAGTGACTGGTAATTACCTGCAAGTAGCCCGCTAACCGCAGTAGTGTGCAATCAGCCTAAATCAAGATCTCTGTGTTTTTGTGAGAAAGCGAGAGTATGTGACTGAATACCCAACTGACCACAGAGTGGACAATCAAGCTAAATCTAGCTCTTATCCCAAAGACCCTTCCCACTGCTGCCCACTTAAGCTGTATAAATAAATAATGCCCTGTAAGGGTGTGTGCTAGTGCGTGTAGTGCGTACCTTTCTCCTGCGCTGGGCTCCTTTGGCTCCAGGTACTGCCTCGCACACTACAGAGATGGCCTCCCTGAAAAATTAAAAACATGCAAGTGTTGCAATAGCATGTCATTAACCCTCACACCTTCCCAGACTACCAATTATGTAGATTAAATAAGATATGGCAGTGGGTATCATATTGTCCCTGGCAGTTGTACTCGTTTTTGTCATGTGGAGACACTACAGAAACCAGAAGGAAACCACCAGGATTCCAGAAGATTCTAATTTAGGCGCTGCAGGCTTTTGTACAAACACACACATACACACACAAGCAGATGCAGCAAGATAATAACAAAACAAGCGAACAAGCTAAGAAGAGCAGAAGATAAGAGGTGATGCGTGTATGTGAGTGTATGAAGCCTATATTTCTAACCACACTTTCACCATCTCATCTCTACATGCACAAAAGAGTGTTTGAATGACAGAAATGGCAAGCCAGCAGCTGATGATCCGTATGTAATCTCACCTGGTGACCTGAGTTCTGGTGTTGAAGTCCAGTGCTCGCATTGACTGCAGCACCTCCACGCAGCCCATGTACTGCACAGGAAACAGGAAGTGAATGCATTAACATCAGACATTTCCTACATCACAGTCCCACTGGACCATTGAAAAACAATGTGAACAACAGAGCAAGAAAGTAGTGGCGTCAGTTTCTAAAAATTTTAATGAAGGGCATACATATTCAAAAATACAGATTCAAAGAAAGATGTAATTGTCACCATCATATTGTCTGCTTAATTTATGTGATTTGTTTATCTCTTTCCAAGACCAATGATGTGTAATTATATTTTTTACATGGGGGTTAGTGAGACTCTGCCAGTTACTTACCCGTACAGTGTAGGAAACACCAGTAGTGCTGACCACATTGTCGGAGTGTAACCAGCCACGAATGGGCTTGTTGACAAAGGAGCCATGGCGTGTCCACTCATCTCCTCCTAGCTGCCCTCCTTCTACACGTGCCCTCCTGGACACGCCTCCTAGCCGGTTCATGTCCTGCAGAGGAGGTCGGGGAGGGGGAGAAGGAGCAGTTAGAGAGGGAACTGGAGGCGAGGAGCTAGAGCTACTCCTGTCATCCCCAGAGGACTCAACAGGTGCCTGAGGCTGCTGCGGCCTGCTTGAGGCCTTGAGCCCTGGGAGAAGAGTGGCAGAGACACCCAACCGAAGGGATCCCATCCTAGGAAAGAAGGAACAGAGGGTGGTGGGACTGTTCTCAGCTGGGCGGGGAGAAGAGGGTGGCAAGATGGGAGTGAGAGACGAGGAGGAGAGAGAAGAAGGTAAACCAGGGGAGGGGGTGAGCGGGGTAGCAGGACTTGAAGGAGGGAATGATGATGGATTGGAGTTTGTTTCATCAGTTGAGCTCAGCGATTCACTCCGAAAGTGGGTGTACTTGGTTTTTGGGACAAGTTCCATAATGAATCTGCACTGTCAGTCCTTATATCTGTGCAAGTCCACACAGGTTGTAGTGATTCAATCAAAGTCTCTTTGTCTTAGCATTCAAAGTCTCTCCCTAAAAGGACACACAGCCATCTGTCTCTCTTGCTTAATGTAAGAGCTGCACCCATCTGTCTTGTTGTCTGTCCTCCATTCATTACCACGCAGCCAAAACCAAACTGCTTTAAAAATGGCTTTATCCACAGTGAAAGCAGAACGAGAAAAGGTGCAAAGAGGAAGTAAGGTGTCCCAGTTAGTGGCTGAGTGCAGATGAAATAGATTTGTTTTAGTGCACCAGTGCTGATCATGACGCTGTCAGTTCACTTTGAATCTGCTTCGATGTTTGTTGTGTTTCAAAGGACCGACGATGACATGGTCTAATCTCTCAACATAGCATTCATCTTGGTGTTTTTGCCAGAATGTAAAAAAATATCCGTGAGCATCTTATTCAAACTTTATAGCCACACAATGAGGGCCACTTCATCCAGCTGTCACTAGCACCATGGAGAATCAACACAAGTGATTGTCTCTCAATGCCTACTCTCATGTGAGTTACTGCAATGGAGGGTGCACACTTGTATCTGTATGTTACATTTGTGTTAGGCAGTATAAACATTCCCTGCCCACAATTCCTCATAGATTATGTGTGTATGTGTGTGTTACTGTGCGCACACATGCAAGCATGTGTGAAGCAGCTCCCCTTGGCAGCTCTATCCTGCTTGACACGGGCCCATAAAAATCCTATTAGCAGCCAACGAGGGGATAGCAAGGGAGCTGTGCACACTAACACGGCAGCAACACACACACACACACAATACACAGCTCCAATTGGTCGATACTACAGCGAGCACCGGTAGAGCTCAATGAAGCCCAGGACTGCTAAAGAAGAGAGAGGAGGCTTACTGATGTATGGCTAGTCTTCAACTTCTGGCAGCAGCACAAATTCTTTAATGCCTACTTTTCAAGTGCATCATATTCTCAAATCTTTTAACAGGTCCCCTTTTTACTCTCTCTCTCTCTTCCTCCAAATGGTTTCGTGTCCTCTCTGAATGGCCCTCACTCTCTCTCTCCCTGCGTCTCCTTCTTCTTCTTCTTCTCTCCTCTTCCAGATCACTTCTGGCACAGCCTCCTTCCCTTTCTCTGCACTCTTTTCTCCCTTCTCTCTATCTCCTCTCCTCTCCTGGAAGTCCTCCCTCTTCCTCCACACAATGTACTCCGCCAACCTCTGCCTCTCCAACGCCTCCGCCCTCTCTCGCTCCACCACTTCCTCTCTCCTCTTCCAGATGATCTCTCGTTCCCCCTCACCCCCTCCCTCGTCTGCTCGCCCGTTCTCCAGGCTGTCCTGTTTAACAGTCCCTCTGCCAAATATATTAAAGATGAGCCCTGTCTTTTTGCCTATTTAACTTTAAAGATTAGGGATGGCTATAGGATAGGCATGGTCATCTATTTAGACACCGGTATAACACAATGAAAAAAGTTAGTACTTAAGACTGGGCCAGCCGAGTTGGGCCCGTTCCTGACTGAAGTTCCTGATATGGCTAAAGCAAGTGAGGCTACCTCGGTTCAAGTGTGTTCTCTAAAACTGGCCACCTCGGTTACGATGGGTTTTTTTTCTGGAGCACCATTAGATCGTGGTAGGTTGAGTCTGAGATGTTGTCTGCGTCTGGTACAGTGACACACACTGCAGTAGCACTGTGGTGATGTAACAGGGGAGAATGTAGGTCATTGGTTGATGATGACTACCAGTGGGCTTGTTGTGATGGTAATGAGACCTGATTGGTCTGGTTTGAACTCCCAACTCAGGGTTCCCTGAATGGTGCTGGAGGCTCAGAGTTGAAGGAGAACTCACTCATCCGGATGGAAATGATGAATTAAAACTGCACCCTGTTGCTATGCTGACTGCACAACTGCTCTCACTCTGTTATTTTATTACTGTGTAGTTCAAATAACAAGGCCAGACTATAGTCAGCTACCTGAGAGAAGAGCGTTGACACAGCAACAAGCCAAGAGCTATTTTCTGGAACTGTTTCCTCCCTTATCTAAGGCAGGGCTTATCATGAAGCAGGTAAGCTCTCCGTTCTAGTACAAACTACCGTACAGACACCACATCACATCTTATATTCTGCATAGTCCAACCTAGAAGGCAAACAACAGTCTGTTTACATTAACAGTCTCTCGCAACCCAAAGACTCACAAACAAAACAGTCTGCAGCAGTTTGACCTCAGCATGAGGCAAGGTTACACCTACATTCCTGCAGCAAGCTGGCTGGCCGATACCTCAGTGCTGTTGAGGCACTAGTCATATTTACAATCTGTTGACCTTTATTCGCTCAGAGGAAAGCAAGGTTTACACGCGTGTGCTTAGACCACTTACACAAGGTTGTAAATATGGCACCAATGTTTCAGTGATGTCAAGCAAAAATGTAGATTTTTTCACACATTAGCATTTCAGAACTTAACTGTGTGAAGTACAACACACCAGCTTGTAGTAGGCGCTGGATGCATGACAAAGAAACAATCGCCTACACCAGTCTAGCACCACAGAGGGATTTGTCTAGCAAAGATAGCTAGTGATCCATCTGGTCTTGGCCAAAAAGCACCATGGAGAATCCAGTCACACTCACAAAGTGCCAGACAGGCTGGGATGATCTCCAGAAAACTGTAAAGAAGTATGACTGGAAAAGTCACAAAAGACACCCTGCATTTCAACAATTAAAGAGCATGACGAACAAACAAAACAGTTTCTCACACCCCTAATAAAACCAGAAATTAGTCCAGAGACAGGATTAGCACTTAAAAGAGACTTGTTAATACTAGAAAGGACAATCCAGGTGTGTTCTCATACACAGGAATGCTGAAATGTTCTATGAGCAGAGTTAACCCTTCACAATGATGTTTTAGTGCACAGAACACAGTGTAGGTCAGGTGACTACAGTCCAGATTACCCTCTACATGAGGAGAAATCCTGAGCCACCTACACGCAGACAACAAAAGGAACAGACTGTCACAGACATTGCAAACCTAATGATCAGTGATTAGTGGCCTCAAGGCCAAGCAGGTGCACAGAATGATATGTATACGTGAAACCAGTACAATAATCTAATTTATCCAGGCATTCCTGATAATGGCACATCAGTGCGACTGATGAAGATGGTAGTTTCCTTTGATAAAAGCAAGATCACTACAGACTGGACTCCACTGATTCACATAAGAAAAACAAACATAGAATGGGGAGAGGGAGACAGGTAACCTGAAACAACCCTGACTGTCGGAGACTGTCGAGCTCCGAGTAGACGAAGATGGTCTAGTAAAGAAGAAAAGAAAATCAAGAAAGAAACTTTATAGACAGCAGAACACTGTGGACTAATAAAGTCAACTACACATATACACACAGTTACCTAATGGAACAGCACCAGTTTTGAAAGATAATACAAGAAAAAAAAACTTTACATCTTGTCCTGTCTGCAACTGTCGTCCGTTGCTATGGCAACAGACATTAAAAGAGATGCCCGTGGAGGATATATACTGAGAAGTCCCGACAGCAGCAAAGATTCTCAGACAAAGAGATAACTGCTTTGTCAAATCACATGGCAGCAATTAGTTGCTGCATCACAGAGAGCTTTTTCTCCATCCGACAAAAGGAAAAACTACAGACTCTTAGTAGGATCAATAGGTTTCAGGAAATGATCAAAGTTTGACCGGCGTCGCGCCAGCCATAAAACCCAATCAATGTTGACATCCCATATTGGCTGCAGGCGCTGACTCCAACTAGGACATGCAAAACTGTACGTCTGATATACTTACAAAGAACAAAAATCACTTTCCGAATAATAGTTTAAACAACAACTACGTTTAACCATTTACTTCTAAAAGACAATACTCATGTTTAGAAAACTTGCATAAAAACAACCTGAATATTCTGTGCAGCTAACAAAGATAATGATTGTATAACATCCTGAAGAGTAGATCCTATGCTCAGAGAATAGAAAATCAGAAGTCACAAAGAGAGTCTATTTACACAAAAGAAATATGTATTTCAAATCATTGTGTATAAAGTGATTCTAATCGGTTTCCCTAAGAGTTCTATCAGTGAATGGGCAAACACAAAATAGTTCCTTTTTTTGGTTTAAAAAGCAGACAGTTGATAATCCATGGTGATTCAACTAAAGCTGGGCTGCATATTCACATGAGAAGCACATTAATGTTTAAACAGCCACAGACTGTCCGGTCATTCGTCCTCTCCTTCCTCTCTCTGGCTCTCCATCCGTCCACTCCCTGAAAAACGTGCTTCTCCTCTGATCAGCTCTTCCGCTCGATTAATTCAGTCACTGCCGGCAGCTCTTCTCCCTCTATCCTTTGCTCCGTTTGGCTTCCTCCTCTTCTCTTCTCTTCTCTCCTCTGTCTCTGTCTCTCTTTTAGCAGATGGTGAAATGGCAGTGCTGCCAGGATGGACAATGGCACTCCTTCATTGTGCTCCTCTTCTCCCCTCGCGTCTGTCTCTCATGCCCACTTTCCTTCAACCTCTGTCTGTTAGAGGGACGAGCACGCTGTCTGTCCTGCCCTCCTCCCAGTCTGGGTGATGCTGCCTCCCATTTTCTCTCTTACCGTCTCTCCCCGTCTCTCTCTCTCACACATACACACACACACACACACACAGACACTCACTGCTGCTGCCTCTGCCCTCCCCATTTCCTTTTCTCCCATTCTCCCATTCTACCTCCTTCCTGTTTCCTCTCCTTCCCCCCACCTCTTCTCTGCAGCCTCATTCACTTAGCAGTGTACATGTGTATGCACAGCAAGATGCTATGCTCCTGCAATTTAATGCACACACTCCAATGGGAGATGGAGATAGAGAAGAGGGGATGAAGGGAGGGAGAAATGGGGTAGATAAGTGTGTTTGTGTGTGTATATGTAGGGAGGAAGGGTTGTCTATGTTGGCTATTCAAGACTCCTCTCTTATTCATGTTTGGTAACCTGAGAAACAAAGTGAAAGGGGTGAGAGAAAGAGACAGAAGATGGAGACAGACGGGGGTGTGGGGGGTTGAGTTTACCCTCCCTCTGTGTGCTGCACAGTGTGACATGTGGCCATGGTACATAACCATGCAGAAAATGTAAAAAGAGAAATAAAAAGAATAACATTCTTATAATAAATATTTCCTAGGTTACTACTATATGATTAGAGCTCTCTAAGGGAAAGGACAGGTTATTACCAGGCAAACACAATAACAACTCAGTGATTCTATAGAGGCAGACAGAAAGCAGAGATCTCAGAGATTGGTCCTGACATTCAAGCGTATCTGATGAGAAGGTACTGTTGCGGAAAGCAGAGGAAACCATCCACAAAGTGCCACAGGAACCCAGCAGAGTGCATAAAAAGAAGTCCTCAAATGACACCCCAACACAGTCCCTGCAGTACTATCCCAAAAAAGGTTATTCAGTTGCCACTGAATAACCTTTTTGGGATAACCATGACCTGGATGACTGAGGATCTTCACAGACACCTGCAGTACTATGTTTGACCACTACATCATCATCATGTAGTTAAGTAATGCACTCAGGGATGTGAAGGATCAATGTCAGATAACTGCTGAGAACTAGAGTGTTATTCAAGATAATATCCAACACTGTACACAACACAGTGATAATGATAGTGGTCGGTGAAGACAGCTCCCTCCACCTATAGCTTGCACCATGCCTGTAACCAGTTAAAAACAACACACTGTGGCTTAGGGTTGACTGAAAGATTTGTGTCAACTATAAATATTTTATTAAGTAAATAATTTATATTATAAAGACAAGAGATACCGCTTTTTGGTACACCTAAGTAAAACTAATACAGTCGTATACATCAGCCGTGCAAATAATTATAACACTGTGCAATAGGATTC
Source organism: Sandelia bainsii (assembly GCA_032362345.1). Classification (NCBI taxonomy): domain Eukaryota; kingdom Metazoa; phylum Chordata; class Actinopteri; order Anabantiformes; family Anabantidae; genus Sandelia; species Sandelia bainsii. The sequence continues at coordinate 11,310,490 of JAUMHL010000009.1, read as the reverse complement.
AACAACCCTACAAACTACAGCCTGCAAAAAAACCACAGAGTTGCAGCAACAACTCATTACTTTAGACACACCTCACTTTCACAAAGATATGATTTATTGCAGGACTGTTGTATTAGACACCACTGGTTGAAATAAACTGGCCACCATCATAGGCAGCATTAACTCACTCAAACCACAATCAATTTACATACACAGGAATGCATAATCAATTACTCATGCATGATTACACACTGACTTCATAGTTTCCTGTTTCAAATGCTCAATACTTTAAAATTGGGGCGGCATGATAGCTCAGTGGGTAGAGCAGTTGTCTCCCAACCCAAGGGTTAGCGGTTCGATTCTCAGTCCCA
>JAUMHL010000009.1:11261221-11310040 GCA_032362345.1 Sandelia bainsii | reverse complement strand
GCGCTGACACAGGTCTAGCAGCTGTCCAAACAACAATTTCCCCAAGGGGATCAATAAAGTATTCATTATTATTATTACTTTTAGACTGCCTCAGGGCAAATCATATAAAATGCCAAATGTGCAGTAAAAAATTTTTCTTTTCTCAAATCACTGGTTGGAGTTCAACAATATCACATATCATACTTTATTGTTCGTTATAAGATTATGCTATCTGCTAAATAATGCTCATGTTTTCTGCTGTGTATGCTGCTTTCCAACTTTCAAAGATTACACTTTAATAAAGTTCACTTAAATAAACCACATTTGGAAATGAATCAAAATAGTGAATTTTGTGAAATATTACACTGCTGCTAAAACCTGTGTTCATATTCACAGTATATAGTGAATTACTTTAAAGCTTTTTTTTTTGCAATCAAGCAGCTCTAAACTTACAGAGAAGATAACAACACATTAACTACAAGACCATTTGGTCAGTTGAGGAACTGACCAAATCATTACTTCCAGGTTTTACTTAGTGTGTAATATATTCACTGAACCACGTATCTGTTTCTAATACCTTTAGAACAGTGATTTACATATCAGACAGGAGAGTTTTGATCTTTTTAATTGATGTTAAATTGCAGAGAGAAGAAGCAACCCCACTGCCACTGTGTGTTTTTAATTAACTGGTTGTATCATCTGGATAGCTTACCATATATTCCATTGGCCAACACAGGCTGCCTGTGAGTCTGTAACCCTAAAAACACCAAAGTGCACATCAGCACAAGACTCACACACATACATGCAGAAAACTATCACAGGATGCTCCAATGCTGGCCTGGCAGCTACTAGTCTCCCAGCATGTTTTGCTCCCAGGATCAGCCGTGAAGCAGGTCATGGGACCTCATTTATAAAAATCATCCATTGATCAAGCACACAGAGATAAAACATTAACGTGAAACAGAGATCAAGCGCGACTGACTGGGAGAATGCAATGGAAAGTGAGAGAAAGAGTGATGGGAGAAAGGCAATAATGCAGGGTGCATGTTGAAACATACTCTGTGGAATGAATGGAATTAACTGAAACAGCCGCGTGTGTAAGATGCTTTTGCCCCAGCTTGCCCAGTGCGAGTTAGCAAGTGTGTGTTTTGATTCTGTGCATCCAGCAGACGGAATAACTCTCTGTGGAAGCTGCAGCTAGTCAGTATGTATTAGACAAAACAGTTAAGAGATTGACAGAGACACAGCTCTGAAGCTAATGCACACACTGCAGGGCCACATCTGCTGTCTGCTCTTATACTGTACGTCTATGAGTGTAAGAGTGTGTATAATCTGATTTGACCCGCCTCACTCACCCCTTTACGTGCACTAGATCAACAAATAAGTGAAGATGAGTAAACAGGCCTAGTCACTGACCTTTCCCTACTGGATTACTGCCAGCTTGAAACGCTGTCTAAAATCACTTCACATTACAAAGAGAACAAAGACAATGATGAAGATGGTGAGGAGAGAATTTAACTTATAAGGCAAAGCTCATCTGACTGGTAGAGACGTGCAAACACAAATGTACATGCAGACAGCAAAATGACAATCAAATTTGAACATTAGATTAGCCAGGCATTCAGGAGGAGGCCGTTCTGTCAGTTTCATAGCTCACCTAACATGTGAGCTGGCTATTTTGGGTTGTGCCAACCCCCCTTCTACCACCCCCTCCAACCACACTCCCACATCTCTATCTACTGCCATCATTCCCTTCCTGCTGCCACTCTGTGCCTCTCCCCACATACAATGTCCCACTTGCTATAATGGTTTACTTACCATAGACAGTGTTACGTAAGTTCCTAGACAAACTTTACTACTTCCTGAGCACCAATTTAGTCCACAGCATCAAATATCAAAACTGTCAAATGCTAAAATTTGGCTTGCTTTGTTGGGCCTTGTTTACATATTCCCTAATTAGATATTTTCTTATTTAAGTCGAAACGTTATACTTGTATGGCTGTTTTTGTTAATACATTAAAAGCTGCTGTGTCTTAGATGTACAGATTATATAGTTTAAAAAAGGGGTTAATGTTCACATTACTGAATGTAAGGCATATAAAAAAATATAGTGTTTTGGTAATACGTAGATACCAAAGGTATTGATGAAATGATGCCCAGTCCTATTCTTTTCACATTGTCTATTAACCAGGCTTTTGTTTAACAAGTTCAGATGAACATTAACACAACTAAAGGCTTGTTCCTGTTGCTCTGGTAGAGCAAGAAAACTGCTATTTCATAAAAATATAGATAAAGTTGTAATTATTATGTATATGTGGAAATATTTTGTCTTCAAACACAATACAATAAATTCAATAGTTGATTAAACCGTTTTCCTGTTGTACAATAATAGCATTCTACTATTTAAATTGTATAATATTTAGCTGCTTTTTAAATTGTTTTACAGAAATAAAATTAAGTGCTTTCTACATCTGAAAAGTGTTATGTCAGTGCTTTGGGTGTGATAGTTATCTTCTCTGTGATTTATTGTTCTCAACAATCAGTATAGGGAACAATCTAGAGCATAAAACAGCGATATCCTGCCTGTCTGCTCCAAGTCTGATATTAACCCAACACTAGACTGACCTTGTATGGCAGAAGAATGGCTTCAATCTCTCATCCAACATGTTAGACAAGTGTGGTGGAGCCCTGATATGCAAAAAGAGGTGACTTCTGAAAATGCAATCTCAGCTTTCTACACAAAGAGAGACTGAGCATGACAAACATACAGAAGCATCTCTGAACCTAAAGTACATTACACAGCAGATTCATATACTAATACACTGTATATGTGCAAGCCAACACAACAATAAGGGCAAGCTAATGCAAAAAATGCCATTGTCAGTTAAGACAGTGTGACCTAAGTTCTGTTTTTTGTAAATTACATGCAAACTCAACCTGTGGTTTACACAAAGCACTCAACACTGAGCATGTTGCACTCAACCAAGGCAGAGGAAACACAGCTGAGACTCGGTCCCATTGTGTAGAGGTAGAGACGGACAACCACATGCTATGACCTCAAAAACAAACTCCTACTGTGTGTTTCCAGAAAACATGTACACACACACACACAAAACAGACACAAACTCACAAAAATACCTTTGTATCGGCAGACAGACAGATATAGCACACACATCAGACACAAACACATCCTCCCATGGACAAACACCTACACAAAACTGTATTATGTCCCGTCAAGACTCGCAGTGTGTTTGCAGCAGCTTACTACCTTCAACAGTGTGTTTTATCAATACCAAAGTTTCAAGCATCTTAAGAATAATACAAAGCTAATATCAGTGGTAAAATTAATCACTTACAAAAATCAAAGCTCATTTCTGCAGCAGTTGAGTGCATTTATGTGAGTGTAGGTCTATGTGCACAAGTGCATACACCTGTCAGAGTGAAGCTGTAACAATCACAAATGCCACGCTGTGCCGTCAATCAGGACTAAAGCTTTCACTGGTGACTGATACAGTTTGAGCAGAATTGCACAGATCCAATTTTAATCAAGTGGATTTGGGATTTTGCCAATGCTTTGATAGAGTGGTTGAGATGCTGCCCTTTGACTGACAGATTGTGTCTCAGACTTTCCTTCTGGTTGTGTCGTTATTGTCCTTGCGTATGTGTGTAGGTACACATGTGTCTGGTTTGTCTGGCTCCTGACACGAATCTACCATTTTTCGGATCAGTTGTTGATTGGACCTTCTCCTCCGATCCACTTCATCAGCTGTGATAACTTCCAACATATAATATCATGTCAGCGGGCTGCTGGTCTGAACGGTGTGGCTGACCCTGATAAGAAGCACGAAGCCCACTGCTCTCAGTCACTTCAATCATCCTACAAACCCTTGAGTCTGTTCCCATAATAGTCTGCCCTTCACTTGTTCATGGTGAGCTTTAACTCTGTCACAGTGACTCTATTTCATCACATCTGGTTTGTTTTGCTGATTGGTCTCCTTAGACACAGCAGAAATTGTGTAGCATAAAGTGCCCTGTCTGTGTGCACTGATAGGCACAACAGCCAATCTCACTGACTGTTTTCTACAAACTGAAGAGATTCAGCTTACACCCTGATTTTACATGCACCCACTTTTATACTCTTCAGTTTTAATCACTGCATTTATGGCTGTAACTAATTTTACTACTTTCATTAGTCATTATTGATTACTCTATCAATTATTTGCTCAGGTAACTGTTTTGTGTATAAAATGCTGGAGTAGTGTAAATGCCCATAACGATTTCTCATAGGTGACATATTAAAATGTCTGGTTTTGTGTGACCTACAGTCCAAGATGCACACATGTTCAGTTCACTATCATATGAAACACAGAAAGCAGAAAACTCTCACATTGATGAGGATGGAAGCAGAAAATATTTGGCACTGTTGAATGGAAATTGTCTCAACTCTCAACTGATTTTACAAAATAGCTGCCTATTAATTTTGAGTCATGGATTAATCGACTAATCACTTCAGATCTAACTCAATTTGAGAGTATCGCTGTGTCTCATAGATATCCCCAAGGCATTTTATTGACCTACTATTCCGAAAAGGGCTGATACGCTTGGGGCCACTGTTGACTCTCGTTATTACTTAAACGAACTACAGTACGTTTACATTCCACAATGTTGCTTAACTGGTAACTACTGAGGTATGTTTAAATACAAACCTAAAAAAAAACTCGTCTGACAGCGCCAGGCCGAGCACAAATGAAACATGTAGCTGATGTGTGCACGTCCAGTCTGATCATGAGCAACATTTTTATAGTACCCGACAGGCTAAACCACACTGTGTCGTCTTCACATAACACAAGCGAACGACAATACGCGACACAGGCAGAACAATGCTCCACACCGGGCAACACTGACATAGTAAGTGAACTAGTTCATCAAACTTCTCATAGGTACAATAACCGCTGTACTCTAACGCAAAACACACGCACACGAGTCCAAACCATGTCCCAAAAAAAGTGTGGTCAACTTAACGAGCAACTCACCAGCTCTTCCTTTCCTCCAAGGTAACTCCTCCTGCCAACCAAGCTGCACTAACCTCAGCTTAATTTTATCAAACAATGCAAATAGTCGATGGTTTCGTCCGCCAAGAGCTTTACAGTTTTCATTAACTTCATACGAGATAAGTCTAAACTTCTTCTTTCCTCTCCCTTTCCTTTCCTTTCCTTCCTCCTCCCCTTACCGCCCCCTCCACGATCACGACAGAAGTCACTTCCGCGAACATGTGGCAACGTCATCTGGCCGCGAATAGCGCGTGCGCGCGTGCGCGCGCGTGTGTGTTGGCCCTGCTGTGCACCTGGCCCATTCACTGCATATTGCGCAAAAACAGAAATCCTAACTCTCAGGCCCAAATCACCAACACGTAGGCTTTACATAGTAAGTACAAAAGCGAGCAGTGGCATTTCTTTTTAGTTACCATAAAAACCACAACTGCTTTCGTTAAAACACTTATGTAACAACTTCACCTTAATATCTTCATTATAATTTATAATTATAAACAACACTGTAGTATACATTTAATGCTGTTATTGGGTGTATGCATGGACTGAGTTCTATGCAACTGAACCTGGGCAAAGAAGTAGCCTAGCTATAAGGGCACCCACCCTATTCAACGTTAGTGTTTCTTTGAGGTTGTTTTTTGTCTTTGTGTCTCTGTTTGTCATCAATTTGTGGTTGTTTTGCATTGTTCTGTTTTTGTTTTGATTATCACTTTGGTCATACTGCACGTCTGTGGCTGTTATGTGTTGTTTTACTTTACTTTATGATATTTGCACCTCTTTGATTGACTTTCCACTACAGGCTAGGTTAGATAATTACATAGGCAATAATCGTATTTTCACAAAGGACATTTTGACATGCCATAGCAGGTCAGGCCCAGGAATAAATAATAAAATTAATAAATTTCATTAAGCTGACTCAGGGTCATTGTGCATGCTGGCTCACTGTTACACTACACTGTCATGACTTAACAGGAGACTTAAATAGAACAGAGCAAGCATTTATGATATATTATTATTATTATTATTATCTGTGCTTTTGCTTTTCAAATAGAAAATAGGCATCTATACATAATTGAAAAAATTATGATTCTTTATAGAAATGACAAAATACAGTGAGACAAAATTATAAGATTCTTAATTATAAGTAAGTAAAAAATATAAAATGGCTCCACCAAGTATTCTGAAACAGTTATTGCATCATTTGTTGTGTCGTAATTTCAATGACAAGGTGACATTTATTATAAATCACATTTTACAAAATGGTTCACATCCTTATCACTTATCTACTGTGTAGAAGCCTGTTTCCCAGCTAATACAGTTTTGAGTTTTCTCAGGTAAGTCGTATGCTTCTCACACCTGGATTTGGTCAATTTATGCAATTTTTGGATGGGAAGTATCAGCCTTCTTCAGGTCTCTCCACATATACCCAATGGGGTTTAAATCTGGGCTTTGCCTGGGTCATTTAAGGACAGTCACACTAGTGCCAAAGTAACTCGAGCACTGTCTTGACCGTTTGCTTTGGGTCATTGTTGTGGTGAAAGGTGGATTATGGCCCGAGGTCTCATGCAACATGCAGGTTTTCTTCAAGAGCTGCTAGTGCTGCTGCTGTTCAGTTTGCTACAGGACTCCAATCAAATTACAGCAATCAGGATGCACCTGTTGGCAAATTGAATACCTCTGTAAAATTTCAGATTTTAATTAAAAAAAATATTTTATAATAATATGTTTCTCCGTAAAGAAATACAGTGTATTCTTAAGCAATTCCCCTTCCACCTTGGTTGGACACCATCCATTCGCAGCGCTTTTCTCGGTTGCAGACATGCGCCATCCACAGGCCAGGAGAGGACTGTCGACAGACCTGTCCCACTAGTCGGAGACGTAATCTGGCGTCTTGAACGTTTCTCCTCCAGCCAGCAGAGGCAGACGAGTTACAGTTATCTGTAATGATTCGGGCTGTAGAAGAAGTGTTTCCGAGGCATCAGTTAGCGTTATACTGTACGAGTGGAGATGCTGCAAAGTGGCAACTTGTGGACAGACAGATAAACTACACAGTTTCTATAGCTAACACTTACTGTAATATATTACTTAATAATATTTCTCTTTTTACTCGCATTGTTGGGTCTCGTATAACGGAACATCTCTCAGTTACTTCCGTGTACACAAAAAGGCTGATCCTCAAGAGCCACTTCCGTGAATATGATTGGCTGTCGTTCATCTCGGGAAAGCAGTTCTTATCTGTGATTGGACGAGCTGCGTGACGTCTATTGAGTGACTCGTAACCACAAACTGTGGGATACATGACGAGGACGAACGCGGCTCAGGAGTAAGTTGCTTCGGCTTAGATGAGTTAGGTTACTTGCTAAAATATGAAAATAGTACGTCGTGTGTTTCTTCAAACTATATGATAGGCGATAAACATCGTCAGTGTAGATAAAATACAATGCGCCATGTTCCTGTAAGCAAACGTAATGCTTGATTGTTTACAGTGCCCCCTTCCACAATGGGTTAACAAACCTTTCGAGCGGATTTCCCACAGTTAGCCAAGATTTGTTGCAGAAGTACGTTGCACCTGATTTTCGTCTATCGTTTATATGAAGTCACATGAATGTGCAAGAGATTTGTGTTACAGTGTGGTGCAAATTAAAAAGTGTAGTCAGGTGTAGAGTAGCGTGCTCCTGTAAATTAACTGTGTATACACACAATCTGAATGGTTAACATTAACATTTAGGGTGACCTGCACTGTCTGTGCGCTATCTAGCTTTCTTGATCACTGAACTCAGATTGCAGCTGTTCATCTAACTCTTTTTTGTCACCACATGATATTTCTTTATATTTTGGCAAGTGTTCTGCACTGTTGTGTTAATATTCCAGTGAGTATTTGTTTTCACACTATCACTTTCCAGCATGTTGAGGCATTATTTGTCAGTACTTTAGCAGAATGCACAATGATCTTTTTCTGCTTCAACCATCAACAGTAGATTTAATTATTCACTTGTCCCCCTGATATACACTAACATAGACAGATAGATACTTTATTAATCCCAAAGGGAAATTCACGCTTAAGTTGTCCCATGTTTTCAGACAAAGTTTGTTTCATGTCTTCAGACAGAGACCGCATTTGACATGTCACATGTCTGACCTAGCTTATAACTAGACAGTTAAGTCGGTTGGTGTACCACTGTCGCTGCTCTATAAACTGTGTGGCCACAGTGGTTAAACTATATAGAGTTTCAAGAACTAGATCTCCAACAATAAGGTAAATAATGGAGTAGTCAGTCAGAGTAGTGTAACAACTTTCCACTTCAACAACTTACAAAATTCCAGCTTCTCAAACATGAGGATTTGTTGATTTTTATCATTTTTTATATCTTTTGACTTGGGGCTGTTGGTCAGACAAAACTAAACATTTATTATCTCGATATAAATAAAATCTCATGTTTTATAAACCAAAACGGCAATCTGTCTTTTTTTCCATATCTGCTCCTTCATGTGTCTCTTCTGAAATATTTCCTGGTAGGAGACAATCTGTGAAGCAGAAGAGGGCCGGTGTTGTCGTGAAACATTTTGGGAAACTCCATATGGATTCTTCATGCTGATGTAAGATTAAAATGACTTCTCATCCTCACAAGGGCACAGAATCATTACAAAAACAACACAGTTATTATAGACAACACTGAAATGTTTATTAATTTAACATGCATTGCATTTTAGTGTAATTGTTTAATAAACTGTGTCTAATGTGTTTAATCTCTGTCTCCCAGCTTTGCTCTTCCCAGCCTGAGTAGAGCGGTGGTGCGTGTGAGACGACTGGCGGCTCAACTCAGCAAAGCAACCATGTCTACAAACCACCAGGGCTCCAGTCCGTCCTCTGCAGCCAATGCCCCCACTGCAGCCATTCTCATTATTGGAGATGAGATACTCAAGGTGATTTAGTGCAGATGGACACTTGGGATTTGCATTAATTTTAAAATGTATTTGTGTAATTTGACATCATCCCACTGAGAATGTTTGGATTTGAGGAATCAAAGTCTGAAGTCTAAAAGTATGAATTTATGTATGTATAAGTTTCTTAGTTTATGGTGTCATGTTCTAACATGGCACTGTAATTTTTTCAGCTCTCTGGACTGATATACAGTCCAAGATCCACAATTCATATCCTGAGGAAAACCCTTTGATGGTGATTTAATGTGGCAGCAGTGCTCAGTTTGACAATGACAAGTGCACAATTATTTGACTTGACATGATCATGATTTAAACATAAAACCTTTGATTTTTGTCCAATGTCACATCTCACTCCCAAAATCTGCTCGCTGAGAGTCGTTGAATTTCATAAAGCAAGGCCTTGGAGTCATTGTTAAGTCCTTGAATGTGATGTCCAAGTGAGGGAGGGACCACTGGATTAAAACTAATGGCGTGTCTCTTATTGTACTTCATCTCCTAGGGTCACACAGTGGACACCAACAGTACCTTTCTGACACGAGCTCTAAGGAAGCTTGGAGTGTCTGTGCAGCGCATTACAGTCTTACCAGATACAGAGGAGGTCATAGCAAAAGAGGTGACCTTCCTTTCACCACAGTACACACATCTTATCACCTCGGGAGGCATAGGCCCCACCCATGATGATGTGACTTTTGAGAGCATTGCCATGGCATTCCAAGAAGAGTTATATCTCCATCCTGAGCTCACCCTTCTGGTTGAAGAATTTTCTGGGGTGGTGGACAGAAACTCTGCCGCTATGAAGCTGGCCATGGTGCCTCGCTCAGCCAAACTCAACTATGGAACTGACTCTCAGACTGGAAAACCGCTCCGTTATCCACTGGTGAGTGAGGTCAGGACTGGGGGGTGGGGTTAGTTCAGTTGTTTAATCATGACTGTTTGGCACATCCTTTACAAAACTGCTGTGCGTGTAACCTTTCCCGTAGGTTTTTGAGGTAAGCTAAATTGTTTAGCTGACAGAACTTTAGTGAAGATGATAACTCAAAGTCCCATAATGTAACATTGGGCGTATGCAATGCACATAACCAGTCAGAAAAAGCTTGTTATCAGCTGACTCTGGTATCTCTACATTTTTCTATCCAGCTACAATCACACTCATGTGAAGCAGAGTTGCTTATTAGAAGCAACATAGTCAGAACCACAAATGAAGTTCTTAAAGCTACAGTATGTAACTTTTTTCCAAATATTTTTTAGTATGAATATGGTCCAAAATGTATCTCATGGTGGAGAGGTGCTGTGGAAGCCTCCAGAGAGCAGCACTGGCAGCAGTGCAGAGATATTCACTTCTAAATGTGGCTTGCCCTTCTAACCAGTCAGAAAATTTCAATTTCAGTAATATCAAGGGCTGTGCAGAGGAGGGCAGAGCATATCAGACAGTACAAGAACATCGTGGAGCAAGGAGAGGGAGGGCTGGGTGGAGCAGAGTGAATTGATTTTGAGTGTTATGCTACTGCTAGGTTAAGTTGCACACAGTGAAATTAAGTGTGTGAATTATTATTTGGGCTTTAGACAATGTTTAGTTTTTGATTATGAACCAGCAGATATGTGAGGAACATTAAAAAGTCATTTCAGACTTACTGCTTGTTGTACCTAAAACAGAATATACACACAGAATCAATGAACCTGTCTAGCTGTATATTCTTACAGCGTATGTTGTGTCCATCCTCTGTTCCTAGGTCAGTGTGCATAATGTGTATGTCTTTCCTGGGATCCCGTCTGCATTGGAGAGGACCTTCAAAGGACTGGAGCATCTCTTTGCCGGTTCAGGGACCACTTTTTACACTCGTGAGGTAACATCTCACAATCAAACCTGTCATTAATTAAATCATCTACCAGTCATGGACACAATATCCATCTGAATGCTGTGTTGTCATAGTACAAGCAAGCTCACCAAAAATCATTGCACTAGGTGTTTGTGGATGCAGATGAAGCAGAGATCGCCCCTGTTCTGACCAAACTGCAGGCTGGTTGGGGTAAAAAGGTGGCTCTTGGCTCCTACCCTGACTGGCTGAGTAACTATCACAGAGTCAGGCTGGTCCTGGACTCCGAGAGCCAAGAGGAGGTAGACAAAGCCCATGCACAGCTGCTAGAGGAGTTGCCCAAGGGTAGTGTGGTGGCCTTAGTCACTGACCCAGTGTCCATCGCCACGGCTGAGGTGTACAAGCTGGCCAACAGCGGTGAGGAGGAAACAGGGAGCTGAAGGTGGTGGGGGATGATATGACGTGATGGGATTTAAATTGTCAACTTAATATAAAGTGATTATTGCAAAGAACAGCCACACTTTACATAGACATTGGGACCAATAAAGGAAGCAAAAAGATTAAAGTACTGTAATTACAGCTGTAAAATCATATTGGATGATAAAAACAAAATAACTGGCATGAGACTGAATAGAACATTATTACTTAAGATAAAACTAAGGATAAGGATCGCTACTCAGAATTAGACATAGAAAGAAGGATCATTGTATGATACCTAACAAAATTCATTTCCTACAAAAAAGTTCTAACAGTGGATTTCATTTCCCGCAGGCACACCATTGGGTGAGAAAGTTATGTCTGCTCTGAAAACGATAGAGACTGCACTGAATCGTTACCCGACTGAGGAAGTCTGCATTGGCTTCAACGGAGGCAAAGACTGCACAGCCCTGCTCCATCTTTACTATGCTGCGCTGAAACGGTAACAGGAGAGGGGAGGATGAGATGACACAATTAGACCATTTAGTGGTGAGAATGATTTAATCAGGACAAAACAGATGACCTGAGAGACAAGAGATTAAAGGGAGATTCAAATTTAAAAATATCATTTCAACACATTTGGGTTTAACAGAAGTGAAAAAGAAAATTAGGTGGAAAGAAGAAGCTATTGGACAAACATTTCTGACTTCCTTGACCTGTGCTGGATACACAGTGTGAGGAAATGAAGGAAATAGACAGTTATTTATCCTTTTAATATTCAATTTTTCTCTTCTGCCACTGTCAGGCGATATCCAGATGGTAAAGACAAGGTGAAAGCTCTGTATATCCGTATCGTCTCTCCATTCCCAGAAATGGAGAGGTTTCTCCAGGACACAATGAAAAGGTGAGCCATCAGTCGAATCCTAAAATATTTCAGGAATTGCTAGTTGTTTTAAAAAGTGTATTTGCTTACCTGCACAATTTATCCAAAGTGAATCTTTATTAATAATTACATGTGAGTTATTTGTGGCACATTCACCATCTGTATTCTAAAATGATTTACTTGTCATTGTCATCTAGTTTGTTACCAGTTCAAGAGCTTGTGTTCAGTAAGTGTCAGAAAAAGTGTTGTGTAGCAGCTCATTGTTTGGTGATGTGTCTCCCATAGATATGAGTTGGAGCTGATCTCTGTGGAGGGCAGTATTCGGCAAGCACTGAACGAGGTGCGTGAGAGGAGGCCAGAGTTGAAAGCCGTCCTAATGGGGACCAGGAAGAGTGATCCCTACTCACACATACTCACACCCATGTGTCCCACTGACCCCGGCTGGCCAGACTACATGAGAGTCAACCCTTTACTAGTGAGGCTCACACACATAACAGAACATATGGTTACGCTATGTCTTAGTATTTCTTACATATTTTTTGTCTTTGGTGTCACAAAATTCATGAGCAAAAATGTTCATATGAAGGTAACCAACTGTTGGACATTTGAGGCTTACCTGATTTTTTTTTTTTTTACACAAAAACCAAGCAGACCTTCAGGGTCTCCACATTTTTACATCTACAGTTTATATATTGCTGCAGGAGAAATGACTTTTTGACTGGTAATACAAATCTGTTTTCACTGCTTTAGCCACCCAATTTCCCCTTGTTACACATAATGTTATTTGTCATCTTGACTGAAGTTTCAGAGAGCAGATCTACAGGGTGTGAACAAAAAATAGCTTGCACAGTTTAATGCATTTCAGCCCTGCAGTAATCATACATTGTGGAGCTTTAAATGATGACGGTTTGTACCCACAGTGTTGTCTCTCTCATTCATATACACACTGTATGTTATACACTGTACAATAAAATATAACACCAACACAAACCCTTCTCAAAAATCACAATAGGACACATTTTCAACAAATATGAAACAACTTCACATGCTGGTACGTTTAGCACTTGACCTCAATTCAAGATCGTTTACAAAGCCCTCAACAGAGAATGAGTTATTTCAGATTGAACTAATCATGAGTTAATCACAAACCAATTAAATTTGATGTCTTCCAACACTCTGCAGGACTGGACATATCATGACATCTGGTCATTCTTGAGAACATTACAAGTGCCCTACTGTATTCTGTATGATAAAGGGTAAGAACGCATCCATCCACCTCCATATATACATTTTCTGTGTCCTCCTTTAATTCGGGATTGAACAACATCACAGGTACAATGGTCTTAAATGTATCTGTTGACCTGCAGGTACACTTCACTGGGCAGTATGGACAACACTTGTCGAAACACATCCCTTCAGATCGTAGATGGGAGAGGGGTGACACGATACAAACCAGCCTACCTCCTAGAGAATGAAGAAGACGAGCGGAACTCCCGTGCCTGATGAAGCCTCACTTCTCACTGTGTCACCTGTTGATGATGGAGCCAGACTTTCAGATCTCACATCACCACTCACAATCATTTAACACTGAAAAAACATAACCTTTTTTCCTAGTTTTCGTCTTAATATTGGCAACACATCAGAATTCAAAATGATAACATGAAGCAAGGAATGTGTGCTATTTGTGTAAGTAATGACTCTCTGCCATTGAATAAAACATCAATGTGTCATCTTTTTCTCTTGTCATGTTGCTATTTTAAGAAGAGTCTCACATGCACATGGTAGTCTACAGGGCTTTCAGTATAGCTCTTGATTTACCTTATTCGCGAATGTGTTGTTTCTGCTGTAAATCCAATAAGAACAAACTATGCAGAAAGACAGCCTCTATGAAAATGCATTAGTAAAAAAATGTGAAAAGGTTTTCTGTCAAGGTGAGAAAATCAGGTTTTACCAACTCAGTGTGCAGCAGCATGGCAAGACTATTGAAGGTCAACCAGCAGGCTCACATAGATTCATCTGTCTCACCCTGAACATCCATAATTAGCGTGTTAACAGAGCATCTCCACAGCCTGTCTTCAGAGAGACACCTCCACCCTGATGATGTAGTTCTTTTGGAGCACCTCACGGGCGCGTTGTTCTCACGTTTTCCATTTAGCACTTGTGATTACAATAAATTACCTTCTCTTTCCAGACATGATTGAATCCAGGCTCATCGATCTGCCCCCCCCCCCCCTCTCTCTCTCTCTCCCTCTCCTCGCCTGCAGATTAGTCAACGCCGCGCAGCGAGGATCGATACCGGCCGATCTAATAAAGCGGGTCGCTTACGAGGCCACCGCGGGGCTGCACACACTGATACACCAGCAATTACCACCTCCAGCCCCCACCCCCACCCTCTCACTTATCTGTCCGGGCGTCATGGCTTGCTTGATATATTTACAATAATAGTAATAAAAGAGACAATGAACAGAAGCTTCATAATTACAGCAGATACGGACTGGTGCGTGTTTGTAGGTGCTGGGATAAACACACCGGGACATTGACTGGAAAGATGGTGTTTGTGTGGAAGAAGATAATATTCCTATAGAATTACAATGTGTCTGAGGTTGCCTCCTGTTACGTGACTCAAACATTGTCCTACCTACACGTGAGATCTGTATATAACCTAATGAAAGTAGGTCTGCCAGTTAAATAGTAGTCTATTAAAAGTTATAAACCAAGTTCCAGCTTTCTGTTTGAGTAAATCAATTTACTGTAACGTCTGCTTTCCTGTGTCTCTGTAATGTTGATGTGATGCGATTTTAATCTCTTTATATTTACAGGCTCATGTCCACTACAAAAAAGCAGTATCTATATGAGGACCTTTATTATGTTTTAATGTTTAATTAAAGGATTTGAATGTTTCCTCCACCACTGCTATCATTATAGGGACACTAAATTAATTTAGAGTGTTGTATATCTTTCCAAAGTTTATTACTTTAGTTGTTTTTGTTCCATTGACTTCCACAGTTTCATCTTCATCCCCTTTCAGTTGTCACTCCATCATCCTCACTTGTCTGTTTTATCTTTCAAGTCTGTTTCAGCTTCACTAATGTATCCTCTCACTATTCACAGTAGGCATCACATTACTTCCTTCCTCGTTTCCTTTTTGGGCTGTTGTAACTCTGAATTTTTTGTTTAGTTCTACTTATGAATTTTAAATTGATGTTTTGATTTTGACCTGTAAGACCGAGTCTGAAAACATCTGGGCAGGATGTGGGTAATGACTACCAGGGCCTAAAATGATCTGGACTAAAATAATTTTGTCATTTTTGTTGTGTGGTTTGTAACTGCATATTTATAAATATCTTTCTTTTTTTCCACACAGCTCTGCTTTTGAAACTGTGTTTATTAGACATCTACAAAACTGCATGCAAAACATTCCCAGAAATCTGATACTGCTACTTTTGAGTAATTTGACACAAATTGGACAAAGCAATAAAAAGTAGATACTTTTCCTCCTGTGCATATTTATATGCACATAAAATCAAATTGTGTCTAAAAAGACAGACGTTCTGTAGGCTGGTGAAGTGCAGGTAAGAAGAAGTGTGGTGATCGCAGATACCTCCTGTGCAACACTCATAAATCCTTGCTGCTTTCTCAACACACCCCAGTGTTTCTCCCAGGTGGAACTCTAAGTTATAACAGAATCCACAGAGCTAACAGTGTGTGTGATATGGACTCAGCATGACTTAAGATCACACTTGGACTTTGTACAAAAATATGTGACGAGCTCTGATATCAGGATGAACTATCCATTTCAGATGCAAGCCTGTCTTAGTGACTGTAGTGCTTTTCTCTGAAGGAATATGTCCCTAATCCAATTCCTCAGCAGTTCCTGCAGTGTAAAATGAGACTTGAAGCAGCATGAGACAGCAATTCAGGCGATGTCCTGGGAGGGATGGTTAACACAGAGGGTGAATAGACACTCTGTTGTCAGAAAGCATCAGGAGAGAAGAGAGACCTTTGAGTCTATGCAAATTACCAACCCATCTGCATGTTAAGCCAACCGACCAGAACACGAGAAATAGGATGTTGAGTATCAAAGTGTCAGACATTAAAAGTGGATGAAAGTAAAAGAAAGGATGGGAGTTGGAGGTAGAATGAGGAAGGAGGCTGCTTTGCTTGCTGCCATGTGAAGTGTGACTGACTTAGCTCATTTGTGTCTGGTGTTGGTGTGTTCAAATAAAAGCCAGGCTCATAATCCTAAGTTTGTTACAGCTCGCAGTC
Source organism: Sandelia bainsii (assembly GCA_032362345.1). Lineage (NCBI taxonomy): Eukaryota > Metazoa > Chordata > Actinopteri > Anabantiformes > Anabantidae > Sandelia > Sandelia bainsii. Next base: position 11,293,691 of record JAUMHL010000009.1, on the reverse strand, counting down.
TGGTACACAGAACCAAGACCCCCTGCCTGTAGCTGCACACATGGGATACATTCAGAAATGCCTTTCACACTGTGGGCTCACTTTAATGTAAAAGGCCTGAGTCTGTGAAGTTTCAACCAGCATGCTAAAAACTGATGAGAAAAATTCAGCGCAGCTCAACTCAATTGGAACTTATTTGCACTCAGCAGCCGTTACTTAAACATGGTGCTCTGTGTTAGAAAGATGAGAGATGTTTAACACTAGAAAGGCTCAGTCAATGTCAAATGATTCCTGTTTTTATAGATTAGGACTGGGTTTTAAATACTGAGAATGTCATTCCTTGACTCTTCTGAGACTTATTTGGTGTGCAAATCTATGTAAAATACTCAAAATCAGGCATGTTTAACCGGACATATTTATCTATGTTTACCTCCTTCAGATGTCATCACCTCATCTTAACAGTGTTAAAAGTTAGTATTTGCAGTATGTCTCAAGAATGTCTTTGGTTGCTCTTGTGTAAAATTAATGGATGAGATGTGTGATGGTATTATTATATGCTGTCAAAAGGTTGGCTTTTTTGCTGATAAATGTGTTGACAAGTGCTCTTGCTTGAGCTAAACACCAAAGCAGTTAACGTGTAGTTTTCCTCCTTTGTCATAATCTGGTCAGTGCACATTTATCACTATTTGTGTGATGCACTGGAAGCATCTGCTTTGTGAGCATACAGCAGAAATAATTACACTGTTATTGGCTACCTGACATGTGTTAAGGATGTGAAATAGAGTATGACATAAGCAGACCTGGTTAGTTTAGACTTTATTTAGAACAAACAAAACTGCTTGCACCCGAATAAAAACCCTGGTGATCATTCATAACCTGGAAATTAAATAGCACACATATTCATCAATGCTACAAACATATTTAATGCTAATTCTCAGAGGCTTTCTTGAGAGTAACAGAGCATCACAAGGAATCTGTTTTGTTACTTACTGAACTTACTGTAAATGATGCAACAATTCATCACATCTGTATAGTAAAAATTACATACAGATTTATCTAGAGCTCAGTGTTTTGTGATGTGACATCTTCAGCAATGAGTGTGTAAATGCAAATGTGTTATTTCAATAGACTCACCCATTTTTTAGGTGACATTTTGAATCTGTAATTTGACAAACAATTAGAAAAATATGTGATTTTGACATCAACATCTGCCTGTCTGTCTAGTACAACTTTTAAAATACAGCATTAATTTACAATCAGCTGTCTGTATTTTTGTTTATGCAGCTACAGAATGTTTAAGATCTATGTACTGCATGTATAGTGTATCAGGTAAACTGTAGTGCAAATATTAATCACCTCCGAAGGCCTTTGAAGATGCTCCCAAATTTGTCACTGTGAACACAAATGACATGAAACCTCTCAGAAGTAGGGTGTTTGTGTTAAAAGCCATTTCACACTTTTAGCATTTATGTCTGTTTTTTTTACTCTCCACTGTGTAAAGAGTCAAATTGTCACCCTGGGAATCTAATATAAAGTATTGAAAAAAATCCAATATGTGCAAGTGACAAGTCAAGTGACATTTTGCTGATTAGAGGACACATTAACTTTAACTTAGTCTTGACCCTGATCTTTTTGGGAGCTTTTTGCAGGACTATATAGTATAGTATATATAAATATATATATAAGTTAAGAAAGCATCTTAACACGATTGAGTTTGCCTAAAATAACAGATTTCAGTGACATTTCAGTTTCAGTGCTGGTTGTTTTACTGAATTACTCAAAATTCTCACTAGCTTTTCCTTGCATCACTTCACTGTCCAGAAAGTGTTTATTGTTCATGAAACATCAGTAAAATCATTTTTAAAATGTCAACCAATTCATTGAAAAAACTAAAATAATAATAATAATTATTATTTAGTAGTCAGGACAACAGAGGTGCCCCCCTCACCTCACCGTGGTTCACCTCAGTTCGGAAATATGTGAAATGTGCACTGGTCAGGATTCAAAACAAGGATAAAGCTGATGATCAAGGTGTTGATTACATGCAGAGAGACTCAAAACATCCTTCCAAAATTCAAGGAAGGTCTTGATAAGCATGCGTCCAAGACAAAAGAGAGGATAAACACGATACCCTTTAATCCTCTGAAACTACACCAGGTTTGATTTTCTCCTGACAAATAAAATATGTCAAATCTTTTGTAATTGCTTTTAAATAAATATTAAATTGATTAAAATTTAACTATACATGATGATGATGATGAAACAAGCATAGCTTGTTTCTATTAATATCCACTGTTCTGTATTTCTGAAGATGTAATCAACACTGGCAATCTAAGTCTTAAATATTCAGCTGATGTGCAATTAAATATAGGGTAATTTGTGGCAACAGATCCTGCTGTGTTAAAATTTGATGCAGTATAATTACAGTGTGATTTGTGGAAAAGAGATCTGCAGTATGGATATGTAATGTGGAATAATATATCTTTTTGTCAAACAGATAGTTAAAACTACATTTGTCATGCCAGAAATTGTTTATGATCACAGTCAAACTTTGATGTGGGATTTTCACAATTTTCTAAATTTATGTAATCTCGCAACATCTGTCTATAGTTATGATGTTTATTTTGGAGGGTGAGTTCAGTTCCAGCTTAAATACATCACACAGTAGACTCGTAACACACATCAGCATTGCCAAGTACAAAGAAATTCTGAATTAGTAAGTTTAGGCATAACTGCTCAAGCATTTTCTGTCAGGAATAAATAAAAAAAACAAAGGCATGGGTCTGTTCATGCTTTTGCTAGAATAAACAGCCATAAAGCTTTAACTGCACAAAATTTGACTGGTCTGCTGCCATACAATCCTAAAGTGTCCATCTGTTTCTTTCAAATCCACTTCATAACAACATGCCTGAACAGTGACAAACATGTCATCAGAACAGATCATAAACCATGAAATGAGAGCATCAGTCCCATTATCCAGGAAATTGCCTTTCTGGCTTCACAAGAGGGTCTACATTGCAGCCTATATAAATGGAAATGCATTTAAAGCTTATTTGGATGTACACAGCTATATTTAAAACTAAACAAAAGCCTCTCCTCCTGTTTTTAGCTTAGTGTTTAGCAAACATAAATATAGTAACTACTTTAAGGTTGATGTATTGACAGTGATGCTTCAGGGTCTATTAATACCAGGAGTCTATTGGGTATCCGAGTCTTATCATACTTTGGCTGCACATAGATAAAAACTCAGCTCAATATTTCACCAGGTTACTCACATTACAATGGCCTCTTATACCACAAGGTCATTTCAAGTCCCTGGACACTCCTTATCTCTATACTCCTGTGTGTTACACTAGTTGTGTGTGTTCCACAAATAAAGTTATGTGTATGTGTGTTTGTGTTGTCACTGAGACCTGCGGTTGCATACAATATCAATACCTTCAAAAGTTAAATGACAATCGAAGCGCTTTATTGCAATCATATTTATTTTGTTGTCTTGCCACATAAAAAAGGCTCAGATTGCAGTTGGCTCTTCACAGAAGAAGCTACATTCTTCACTAAAATGTGAAAGCAAAACGCGTTACACACATTTAAAGAGATAAAACAAATTTCTAGTGGTACATGATTGCGAAAGTCTACATCACTGAAATTATTTAACAAGTCAAACACAGGTCTTGTCACCCATTTAAGAAATTACGATAAAAACAATGGTATGACTTGTGTGATTTACAGCAGTCTGACATCCAAGTATTTTTTAGAAAAATATATTAAGTGCTAACAATGTAAATTTTTAAGAGAATAGACTGTACAATTAAACTACAATTTTTTTTAAGCTCAAGTCACACTAATATTGTAGGGAAATAATTATGTAGAAGTATATATATAAAAAAATTCAATTAAAAATATATTGTGTCCGATTAAAAAAATCTGAAAAACTAAAAATATTTAAGATTATTTTTTTTAATTGATGACAGACAATTAGAGTGATTTTAAAAACATTTTGACAAAAAATTAAATAATTTCCACTACTTTCCACTTGAATCATTTAACTTGAGCAGTTGCATTGTGGTAGAGCATATTTCAAATAAACTAGTAAATCTATATGTATTGAGAATATAAATCAGTGTTTGTGTATGCAAAAAGGTAATTTTTGTCAGACTTTGCAATTAAATATCAGAGATTAGATCTAACAAAGACATTATGAATTATATAGTTAATATATCTTATTTTGCAGAATATATTAACTATACAGTAAAATAAACTAAAATTAAGGATCCTGCATAAAGAAACAAAAACAAAAGGAATAAAAAGCTTGTGTACATATCAGTACACCTGGTGGGTCAACAGGAGTATCAACCAATAAGACTCCTCAGTGGTCCGCAGTGTGCTCAGTAAAGCATGACGAGCCCATGCTCTCTGTTTACCCATAAACCTCTCTGTCTTCTGCTTTAGAATAAAGCAAAGGTAGGGGGGGGACACAGAAACAGCAGGAATCGAATCAGAGTGGACAAAATCAGTCCTGGATCCCATTATTATTACACACCACTAGCATATAGTCCAGTGTCTGGGTTTATGGCGAGCCCAGTCCATTTCCAGTTAAACCAGTTATATCCCAGTAGGGGGCGCAGCAGTCCTGCCTGACTATTCCAGAATATTTCCTATTTCTCTCTAAATTACCTTTATTCCCAAAATCTAATTAGTTATAAATGTTTAACACATCTGTGATACTCAAATGCAAATAAGGCCGTTATCAAACCAGCCACTTGTTTTTCTGTCCATATACAGCATGTCAGAAAGCTAACTCATTGACCTCCAACCTGAGCCACTCAGTGCAGTAGTATGTGTTTTTTTGGCTGCTTTTCAATTGGAGGCAGGTTCTCAGAAGGAAGTAAACACAACACAATACACAGAAAATGAGAAACAGGATGAGAAACAGATGAAAAAGTGAGAAAAGTTTGTTGGAACAACTCCTGACAGACTCATTGTTCTTCTGGCAGAAGAAGAGTAGGATATAAGTCTTATGACTAGGCCTAGCTCTATGTGTAATATTCTGTGCTCCCACTTAAACAACATGTGGGAGAAGAAAATAAAAAGAAATGAATCACTGTGATTCGGTGTGTCAATCCCTGAGTCACTATTGCCCTGTTTTTGAGAAGACACCCAACTTTCTGGAATTTCACAGGTGAAATAGCCACAAGGTTATATGTGTCATTTGCAATAGCTTGTCATAGACTGTATTGTGTCATTCACTGTCTGAGTGTAGATTGCATTGTTCACTTGAACGTCTGAGTAATAAGTCCTGATCCCACAGAGAACAGGTGCAAAGTCAGCGGTGAAGCTGTACGCAGTCAGGTAGTCCACAGGAGAACGGTGAAGATGAGCGGGAGTAGCGGTGAAGATGTCCTTAGTGAGCAGGCATTGCGTGGAGGTTTAGTGTCTGAAAGAGAGACAGAAACTTATATGAATGCTTATGAACAATATTCAGTATACGGCCAAATGTATCTGGTTTGGTTTTGGTCCGCTAGCAATGGAGGAAAATGTTAATGTGAGAGCTACAATAATATTTCAGACAACAGTAGCCGTTGAGCATAATGGCAACAGTTTAGGGAAGTCGAGTTGTTTTCTAAATCTGGTTGGTTTAACTTTATGTGTCAGTATGCAGCCATGACTTCAACTGCATCCAACATGACGATCGCATTCCTGATAATACTGGTTGCTGACCTCACTGATGCTCTTGTGGCTGTATGGGATGACATTCCTGCAGCCAGATTCCAAAATCTTGCAGAAAAACTTCCCAGAGAAGTGGATGCTCTTGCAGAAGCATAGTAATGTCCATGGCATCATCAGAAAAAGATGTTCAAGATTTGTGTATGTAAATGTTTTTTGTTTGCCGGTTCGCATTCAACTTATTTCTGTTATTGTTTAAACAAGTTTCTTTAATGTATTTTCCTGTTGCACAATCTGCAACAATCTCTAAAATACAATAATAAAATAAAGCACATTTGCATTAGTGAGAAAAACAACAAGAAACAAAAAGAAATGACACACGATATAATCCAAGCTAGGTAACTATGCAGACAGTCTATACATATTCTAAAACTCACAAATAAATCAGATTTAAAACGTTGCATCTCACCTTGTATTTGTTTTGAACCCTCTGATTCTGTAATAAGAGAGATGAGAGGGAGAGAGGGGGGAGAAGGAAGATTTAGATAAAGTTGAGGCAAAGAAACAAGTTGCTGATTAGTCATTTCTGCATGCTTAACTTTCTCAATAAAGCAACTGCTTTGTGGAACAAAAGGAGCAAGAAACAGACAAATGACCAAGCTAAGGTATTTACCATTACTCAAAGCCAAACGCCATGAAAAATGAGTACTGACTAGGTGTGCAACCCCAAATATGTCCCCTATGCAAATTCTCTTAAAGGTCGAATAAAAAAAGAGCTTGAAAAGCATGGCAACAGGAAAAGATAGTGTTATGTAAATTAGAAAGAGTAAGAATGATCAAGATTATACAGCGGTGATACAGGAAATGAAAAAGAAGGGGGAAAAAAACACAAGAAAATTCAAAATGACAGAGCGAAACCAAGAAGTGGACAGAAGATGAAAGGATGAGCAGTGGAAACTGGAGGGAGAAAGTACGGTGAAAAAAAGAAGGTTGGAAAGATTGAAACAAGGTCAGACAGAAAGAAAAGGGAGGGAGAGAAAGACAGGGGATAGAGGGGTGTTTGTGTCGGGGCGTCACTTTCTCAGCAGGGGGCGGACTAAAAGGAAATAACGGAGGGATGGTTAGATGAGGGGAGCTGAAAAAGAAAGGAAAAGACAAAAAATATAGGTAGTCAAGCTAAAAAGAGGAAACGGTTAAACCTACTCAGGAAAAAGAGCTGCTGTGTTTCAGTGAGAGAGGACAGAAGGGTCAGGAAACAGGGATGAGGCTGCACAATTGCAGCTGTTATTAAATTGATCTACGCCCTTGAACCTACCTCTGACACTGCAACCCTAAAGACACACAAAGACAAAGTGTGTATTGCTGTCTGCAGGAAAACTACCACCTATCCACATCCCACAGAGACTGACTGAGATTAAGAGAGAGGAAATGGAACACTCCACACTCCTCTGTGGTACAGTGACACAGAGAGAGAAAGGATTTATTAAATGATGGCTTAGCAAAGAAACGCTGTCTGTAATATCCGTCTTGTACCGACAGGTCTCTGCAGCAACATGTTGCTCCAACAGACATGAGCCACTAAATTACTCCCAGGTCCTGTACAACTAACGACTATCTAAGGGTTAACGAAGCATTAAATAGCATGCTGGGTATGGGCCTCTCACTGGGTGTGTGTATGTGTGAGTGTGTGTGTGCACATCTGTATGAGTGTCAAACATCTATTTAAATAGCATTACTTGCTCAAAATAAAACAAAAAATCATGTCTATGACCCTGAGGTAATTTATATAATTTATATTTATATAATTTATTTCTTTAATTTGCATGTACACGCAACCATATTTTATTGCAATTTCATTATCAAAGAATATTTAATAGTTAATTGTCCTTTCAAGTTAAAATTGTGTTGATACAAAAGAAACAAAGAGTTTATAAATTCCTGCAACTGCATTATAAAATCAGTTAAATAAAGTAAAGTAAATGCTTTATAACAAAAACAAAAAACTAAATTAAACTTTATCAAATTGTTTTTATTGTGGACATTTTAAATGTCCCAAACATATGCAGTATTTATGAAAAAGAATTTCCAAATATATTTATAGATCACACGTAGTTTACTTGGTTGGAAAAACTAAAAACTGTGTATTATCAGCGTGTCGCGCCGCGGTTTGAAACTAAAATCTGCTGATGTTAAATGCCTTGTGTTTACCCAACTGTGTGTGATATGTGTGTTTTGATCTGGCTTTTAATCACATCATTTGTGCAAAAACTCAACACAGAGGACGCTCGTTTGTGTCAACATCATAATTTTGGTTATGGCGAGTTTCGCCACAAAATGGCATCCATGGTTGCATGACTGCGAAAACAGTGTCTTCTCTGCAATGCAGTCAGAAATATGTGGCACGTGTAACTGTACATGCACAACCATGGCTAAGTGTGTGTGTGTGTGTTTCTCCAGTCGGCAGAACGCCCCACTGCAGAGACAGACACTGTTCCACCATCCCACCTCTCCTCTCATGCCGCCATTTTACACACGCAGGAGCTAATGCTAACCGAGCTTGACAGTTAGCACTGGACTAAAAACAAAAAATGAAGCGAAATTTGCAAAAACAGAAAAGAAGCGCGAATGAGAGCGCAAATCGACGAATGCGGTTTAAATCAATGTGCGAGTTTTGAGTTCGGGATCCAAGAGAGCTCAGCTAGACAAGCGGTGGTGTGTGTGTTTGAGTTTTGTCCTTGTGTGCATCGGGTTCAGAGGGTACAAAGGTATTTGGATGAGAGCAGATGGGGGTAAAGGAGGGCAGTGATGTAAGAAATTTCAAAAAAAAAAGAAAAAATAGCAAAGGAAAAAAGCGGGGAAAATGGTGAAGCTCTGCAAACAGAAATAAATGCAATGGACTGCTCACAGCAGGAGAACGACAGAAAAAAGGGAAGAGAGACAGAGAGAGAGAGGGAATCAATTAGAGAGAGGTGGAAGTTGGTCTGTAATGGTTTTTCACAGTAGGAAGACTGAAAGAGAAAGACAGAGAGGCAGAGCGACAAGGAGAACAAGAGAGATAAAGACAGCAGGAGGAGTTTTAGGGAGAAGCTGTAGTAAAAAAAAAAAAAAGGTGAGTATGGAGTGAGAGAAGTGAGCCTGTGAAAGATGCAATAGAGGGCTGCAGGGTGCCGGAGATTTCACATGACACCAGTCTGCTGATGCCGATTCAGAGCCTTGTTTTCTGATGCAACACATACTCAAGCACCTTTCAGCAAAGCTCTTTCTCTGGAGTGATTCGTGACAGCATTGTGGTCAAATAAACAACACATCACCACACACATCACTACGCTGAAAAACACATTCATGCAACCTCTCATAACCTCCAAGCAAGAACTAGGATAGGGAAAAAAGTAACATCAGAGAAAGACAAACACAGTCACACACAGAGGATGTCATTAGGAGCTTCCTGCGTCACTGACTCTGTCCTGCTTGGTTTGTTGTGTTCTTGGGTTAAATTAAGGCGATAAACACACACATTCACACACTGGAGAGGAGACTGAGGGACCGACGAATAGTAGCTGACCTTGGAGCAATGACAGCGTACCTGATGGACCCTCTCACTGTCACCACTCTGTCCTTCAGACCAGTGTGAGGCAGGTGTGTGTGTGTGTGTTTGCTGATAATTAATTCAAACACCCACAACAGGGCATGCCCACATGGAAGTACCTTTTAATCACACAAGCTGCTTTCTGGGGAAAAAAAAAACTTGGGAGGAGAATAAGGGAGGGAGGTGCACGGTTTGAAGTTTAGACAAGAGACATGATGTAGCTGAAGGACGAGAGCTGCCATCACCGAGGGCCACACACACATGCACACACAAACATGCACACACACTCACAGACACGGTGTGCCCTGCTGCCATGCTACCTGTCAGATAAAAGGGAACCTGTGCAGGAAGGAACCAGAGAGTATGTGAGATGTTACCACAGGGAACAACACAACAACAGCTGTGGTAAACTGCCACTAATGGACAGCCAAAGAGAGAGAGAGAGAGAGAGAGAGAGAGAGCCTCCAACTCTCCTTCATCTCTTCTCTCATCCATCTCATTCACTCTTCTCTCTCTCTGGTCTCATGTACTCCCAGCTCAATGCGCTTGGTGCCCAGCATGCGCACAACAGAGCTGGAGCGAAGTGGAGAAACAGGGAGTTGGTAAATAACTGTATAGCAGATATGAAAACACAACAAAGTGACTGAAAAGGCACAAGGAAGGTGTAGGATATGGGCTGAGCCTCCTCACCCTTCGGTGGTGGGGCGGAGTCAGGGGAGGGAGGAGGAAGTGTAAGAGACTGCCATGGATGGTGCCTAGATTAGTTTTGCTCCAGTAGTGAAAGATCATAAAAAATGAGGAGGGGAGGAGAGAGCTGAGGAGACAGAGAGAAGGGGAGGATTAGTGCCACTTCAGGAATGACAGAAGAGTAGAAAGAAAGAGCGGGGAGTTGGAGTGGAGGGGGGAGTAAAAGACAAGGAGAGGGAGATCCTGAAATTTAGTCAGGATTAGTTTTGGTTAAGGGACAGGATGAGAGGCAGAGAAAAGAGATGACAAAACAAGAAAAGGAAACAGTAGATTGAAGTATGTGCATCTCTGTAGGTAGAAGTAACGTAAAGGGCTTTGACACTAAAGTCAAGTGTGTGTGTGTGTGTGTGTGTCTCCCAGCATGCATAATCCAGGTGCTTTCAAATATTTTGATTATTTTTATCCAGTTTAGACAGGCTGATTAGGGAATACTGTCAGTAGGTCAAGACTACATTAGCATTTTCCCACTGATCAGCTATCTGTAGTATTTCTAATTAATGACAGCAGGATAATTAACATATAAAAAAGTCCTCAGCCTTCACTCTGGTAATAACGCAGCAAATTACTCCCCGTCTTGCGCCGGAACAGTGATGGCATTTAAGAATTCATTTGAGACGAATGGGGCTCTTTTTATTCCAGTTTTAATTTTTTTTTTTTTCATTCATGCCAAACTGACACAAATTTAATCAAGGCAGCAGGACTGGGAGGTAATCATTAGAGACGGGTTCCAACACGTAACGCAGAGACACGCAAACTTGCAAGTAGTTTCTTTAGAAAAAATGTGTGCTAGTTCAGGCTGGGACAGCATAACAAGCCCCCCGCAGATAGCACTAGGATGGGAACTGGGACAGACGTCTCAGACACACACACACACACACACACACACACACACACACACATTAGCACACACACATTGTAGAAGTTAAACCACCAGAGAACACACGCAAAGGACCATAGACGCATGCAGGAACGCACAAAGACACAAAGTGCACAGACACAGAAAAATGGTCATACACGTAGAAATGTGCTCTCATACACACACAACAACTGTAGAGGGATTCCCACAGTGACTGGGCAACATTCCCAACCGGAATGGACAGCTCACTGGACTGGAAGACTAACATTACTCCAGGCGGGCTCTGGATTAGATCAGCTGTGGGAATTTCACACTGGGACCGAGAGATGGAGAGTGAGTGAGTGAACGAGGAAGACGGAGGTAAAGAAAAAGAAAGAATGGAGAAAGGGGTGAAAGAAGAACAGAGATGCGCTTTAGAGGGAAATAATTCTCTTAAAAAACATCAGTCTATTTAAAAGACAGCATGGAGTGGAGAGTGGAGTTCATGTAGTAATGAGAGTCATTATAAGTTTAAAGGGAATTAGAGCATCAGAGTTACTAGAAAACAAGGAAGAAATCAGAAGGAAGAGTAGTAAGGATGAATAGCAGTCTAAACATCATGCTATACAGCTGTGATAGCAGAGATATGAAGCGGCAACGAGAGTAGTCCTTCGAGTACAAGCGGGAAACACGAAAGGAACATCGGATAAAAAGAAGACTGTACTCACTGGGCCCACAGCACACGGTGACTCGCAACTTCATACATGGCAGAGGAGGGCCTTCATCTGTGGGTAGAGCTAGACAGAGCAAGAAAAGAAATGAGCTGCTTATTTATTAAACCAAACAAGAAGTTAGTATTCAAACTGCTTGCATGTCAAATAAAAAGTGCATTTACATATGCTGAATAAAATGAAATCCTTCCATCACATCTACTCTTTGAGAACTTTCTTGCTACTTTTCTGAAAAGAAGAGGTTGTTTTTCTGTTCCCACCATTTCAATACCTCATGATATCAGTATAAAGAATTGCACCATCTCCCTGTGTCACAGAGACCACATATCACACTTATCTACACAACTAAATAAAACAATAAAATGCACAATTGAGAATGCAACTTCACTGATATCAGTGTTGATCATGGCTTACAAGGGAAAGCAGACAAACATCAGTTGTATTACCTGTCAGTTTAGCATTGCTTTTACAAAAACAAATCTGTTTGGAAACTGCAGTTAAAGGGCATTATATCTGAATAATTCACAAACAGCTGCTAACTCAACAGAGGCCCCGCACACAAACTGAGTATATGATCACAGTCTGTCTCAGTGATAAGATAAAGCACAGAATAACAGGAACACAGATTTAGGCATGAGACATGGACCTGAATGTGCTTAACACACACAAACAAAAAATTAAGAAAACATCATTACTGCTTTGACAACATACCCAGGATAATGCATTTAGAAAGAAATGCTGCAAATTAATGAAAAACAAGCAGAAATAAATGCACCTGCATATAGAAAGGCGCTGAATATAAACAAAATGCAATCTAATAAATGCAGGTTGTGTAGAGAATGCAACATAAGTCAGTTCATTACAACAGCAATGTCCAGAGGAAATTAAATTAAAATCTTCTCTCACTCACTCAATAATATACTATTTCCTATATAACAGACAGAAATGAACAGAAAATGGAAATATCCAGGTCATATAGTTTATATAGTTTAAACCATAATTATATGCAACTAAGTGGGGAAAACTGTTCCTGTCAGCCTCAAACTTGTAATTCTGAGTTGGAGATACTGGAAATTTCTGACAGATAATATTTCCCGTTTTATTAAAAGAACTGTTGGCAGAAGGGTTGAAAAATCATCACGGCTGGCACTTGCATCAACACGCAATCATTCAGCTAATGAACCGGTACAAATATGGCCACTTGTTTCTGGGAAAATGCAGCTAATTTAGCCTGTTTATCTCATGCAAATACAAGGTTAGCTCTAGATCTAGCCACCTTGGAATAATGTGCGAGCACTCATGTTAGAATAAGAGGTGTTTTTCTTTTTCGCAACACATTCTACTTTTGAACCTCTGACTAATTGCTAATGTGTTTTTAGTGTCACATGAACACCTTTGTTGTGTTACGTACAAGTAGTATTATATTACATCCTTATACAATCCTAATAAAAACTTTGAATTGTCAAACTGGTAAATGTGTTTCTTTATTTGCACGTTTTATTTATTTTTAATGCAATATATCACCAAACTATACCTCCTTGTGTATTGTCTATGTGCTTGCATGTTCGACATTTGCAGCGTGTTGAGCCCCTGTGCCAGTGTTACCAGCCCTTAAAATGGTTTCATGTTGTGCCCAGCTAACTATCAGAAGATGTCATGCCGTCCCCTGTTTTAGGGATCCAGATGTAGAAAGCCAGTGGGCACAGTCCGGGGGCTAGGCAGTGGGTCACAGACCCAGAGAGGATTGGTTGAGAGTGTCATAGTCGGGGGGAGACAGAGAGCGGAGCTGAGCCCAGCTCATATTGAGCCAACTAATGTCATTAGTGTTTCTAATACTATTGTAGTGTTGTCCCAGCCTAATGCCATTATACTGTCTCCAGTGCTGCAGGGCCATTCAGAACAAAAACCCCAGAGCCAGACATTTGGACCAACTTTACGCCTTATCACTGATGTGGACAAAACACACAAAATCGCTCTGAGTCCGTTGTGGTCTGACCAGGGGGTAAAGACCCATTGTTTCTTTTCTCTGAACTGGCCTGAACAACCACAATAACCCAGTGTGTGTGCGTGTATATATATGTGTGTGTGTGTGTGTAGCGTGTGTGTGGAGCCGCTCTTTCATACCCTCACAATGCTCCATTGTCCCTCAGACTGCAACAGTAATTTATTTAAAGATTCTTTCTCTCCCTTCATCTCATCTGTCCCTTTTCTCCATCGCTTTTGTTGCTCTCCCTTTTCTCCAATGTGGATTCCACTCATCCGGCCTCTCTTGTCCCTTTCTCCCCCCGTTTCCCCTGCCTCCCTGTACTGTCAGACTGTGTCCATCTTTTGCTCTTTCTCTCCCTCTGTCACTCCTTCATGCTTCTCTACCTCTGTCTGCATCTCTGCCTGAGTTTTTTTCTCCCTCACCATCATTGTGTATTGATCTCCATTTCTTCTTCCTACACCGTCCCTCTGTCTCTTTGTTGTCACCCTGCCATAGTAAGCATTCACTTGACTCTTTCATTCTCGTCCTTGTTTCATGTCCTCCCCCTCTTGGTGGGACTGACAACAGAAGTTGTAAAAAGTAAGAAAAAAATGTCAACTGATTTTACAGCCACTAAGCCATCTTCTCTCACTCCCCCTCCCTTTTCTCCCTCCAGTGGTTTGAAATAAATGAGCGAGGAGAGTGGAGCACAGGAGGGTGTAACGGAGAAAGAGAAAACCATCACTAAAACTGTGGAGCAGCCTGCAAGTATAAGAAAACATCATATTAATGTCATTCAGTGTGAATTTATGGAAAACATTAATGCCATAAGTTGAGGTTTGTCAACACTCAACCCTCATAAAAGCACATTGGCTAAAGATGCTCTAAAACTTTTTATCTACTAAAAGTTTTGGGTTGTCTGGTTCTTCGAACGGAAGTGTCTTTGCAAAATCTGATGAAAATGATACATCAAATATTTACATTTCTTCTCCCTTTACCTTGATACTCGTGTATAGAGCAATGATTCATTGTTTTACTAAAAATATATTTATCTCAGAAAAACATGAGAAATAATGTATTTTTCATATTTAAAAAAACACATTTTTTTGAACCCATGCTTTAATCGTTTTATGCCCATGACTGGGCATCAAATCTTTTTGAATACCAACAGCTTTAACTATTAGTTGATACATTGATCAGTTGGGCTTTGAGGTTTCAAGGGCAGTTTTTTACTGTGTACTGCACAAAACAAGCAATTTGATGGCATCAGCTTGGATTTTAGGCAAACTTTTGCAAGGCTGCTTTAAAAAAAATTGATGGGTATTTTGTTTATTAAATCAGCACCCTAACTATAGGATACTGTAGTATTGGTAACAGACAGCCACAAAACTTACAGCTGTAGTAGTAGTGTCTCCCTGGCAGAAACTCAAACCCCAGCGAGAAGGGAGTGAACCTTTGGATCTTCTCAGAGAAGCGCACTGGTCCAAATTGAGCATGTGGGGTGTTACACTCCCATCTTTTGATGGCCCCTCTTGTCTCCACACACCCCTGGAATGATGCTTCTCCCACCAAGTAGAGAGCCAGGGTCTCTGGCGGCCCAGAGTCCATGGTCTCCTCGGAGGGGTAGTGGGGACAGTAGATGTCCAGGTAGTCATTCAGATTCGCCTGGATGGACAGATCTCCTGCTGTTAACCTGGAAGAAAGAATGACAACAGCATTAATATTTTATGTAATGATTACACAGAGTGATGCATGGCTGAGAAGCAGTGGTGATTAAGCACACACACACAGAAAGAGAGAAAGAAGACAGATGACAGGTATTCCATAATTCCTTTGTGCCTGGAGGAATGTGGATAATTCCAGCAGATGGATAGTTCATCAATATTACACATAACGATTACACAAGGTAATAAAGCAAAGTTGAGCAGGTGTAAAGAATTTTTGGGAATTTCATACATCACAGTGATACAATAGTCCATTTTATTTCCATACCAGCAAGAGAGTGGTGTTGAGCAACAGATAGAGAGAGAGAACAACTGCTACTCTTATGCTAATTAAAACCACTGAGAGGAGTTCGGTATAAAATAAACTGACTCCCTCTGCTTTCCACTCTTCCCCTACGCAGCACAGATATATACAGTTCTGTAAAAACTTATGTAGATGTGCATGTGCATGTGCATGCACGTCTACTGTCAAGGTTGACTGGCTTCAGGCATAACAGTAACTCTGGACAAGACAACATCATTAGAACAGAAGAGCTGCATAATGTATGCCCCTTTAGACTGAGGATTCTGACTTCCTGTCAGTTACAATATAAAGAGTTACCCGTGCACAAACTAATACAGAGAAAGAAGATGAGAGAAAAACTGAGGAAAGTACATAAAACTAAGATCATAACAGCAGAAAAGACAAAACAGGAGACATGAAATGAGAAGAGAAATGTGTGAGCAATTGAGGGAAGGAATGTGAGTGATGGAGTGACATGAGACAGGGCTCACTTCTGATGGTGAAGACAGAATGAAACCAATGAAAAAAAAAAGAGAGAAGTGCCACTGAAAAGAATATAAAAAAAGCTAAAGGAAGTGCAAAGTTGGATGAACAGGTGAAAAAAAGTGGAGAAAAAGAGAAAATAAAGTAAAGTGTTTTAATTAGTGACTCCAGAGAGTCTGAGTGCAGACTCTCAGAGAAGAGAACAACGAAGTGGAAGAAGGTAGGAGACGGACTTTAATTGGTCTCCTCTTCACATGGAGTGCACGAGAAAAGAATGAGGGGCAGAATGTGGCCTGGGCAGAAGGTTTAGGTCTGTCAGTAGGAGTCTTTATAGAGGGGTGACAGAGCGGAGGAGAGAGGAAGGGAGTGCTGGGAGTCAGTGAAGGGAAACATAGGAGGGGAAAAAGAGCGTGGAATGGGGTGAGGGTGGTGGTGGTGGTGGTGGATGGCGGAGTAGTCTCAAGCTAAGTAGGCAGACAGGGAAGAGACCAAAAGAATAATAGGGAGCGAAAAGAGGAGCACAGGAGACAGAACTGATGAAAACCAAAATGAAACAAATAGACATGACAGGAAACAGGAGACGGAGATGGTCCAGCAAATCTGCAGAGGGTATCAAAGATGGATGGAGCAATGAGAAGAGAAATGACAAGAGACCGTCTGGGAGAAAGAGATCATATGGCATGACTAAAAAACAGAAACAGAAATTCCAAGTTCTGTTAACTTTAAACCTGAGCAGAAGTGTGTGTGTATCATAGGGAGGCAGGTGAGACCCTGGAGGTAGGTTTCACCAAAACTGCTTCCTGCTCAATAGCTAGTGCACAGAATTGGCAATCTATCAGTGGGACAGGAAATCATCGATCAGGATCCCTTGCTCAGGACACATGCACACTCCCCTGATCAATATCGCCTCTCTGAAAGTGTGTGTGTGTGTGTGTGTGTATGTGTCCGCATCCAATAGCTCTATTACCTGTGCACTAATTACAGCTGAACAAAGGCACTTGTTTTTACATTTAAGAGCACACACACAGATACGCATGAATATATACGTACACAGGAGTACGCTTACTCTTCGTACTACCTGTGTTCTGAGGTTTCTCTCAGGCAGAGAATTGTTTACTTAGGTGCACCAGCTGTGGTAGTGTGTGCACAGGCGTATGCGTGAATGTGTATGCGTATGTGTGCTGTGTCAACATGTTGCACCCCATGCTATACATGTCAGTCGCTCTAAAGCTGCTCACGCCCCGTTTCGCTCACCCAACCCCCAATCTGCATTCCTCCTTACCCCCTTCTTCTCCTCCCTCGTCTTTCCCCACATTGGATGACACACACTCTACCCCCATCTATTGCTTGAGAGGCTGCAACTCCCCCATGCTCTTCCTCCTATTTCTGATTTCTCTCTATCCTATATAACTACCCCTTAGTCCCACAAGCCTCCAACTTCGGCCTGCGCCTACACGCCAGCAATTACAGAGACGGTGTGCTCTACTGATGTCAAACTGTCAGCCCTCTTTCTCTCCTCTACCCCTTCTTCCTCCCTTTCCCTCTCTGGCCTTGGTAGGCTTGGATACGCCCTAATTACACTCCGCATCCTCCCCTACTGCCAGCCACCATGTAGCAGACTGGTGACAGCACAGGGGCATCATGGGAGCACTGAGGAACTGTGGGTGTCAATGAACAGAGTGCTAGAGCAGCCTATCAGCAGGAGATCCCTCTGCAACCGGAGGAAAGGATTGGTCTGGTCCAGTGCTGAAGCATGGGGGAGAGGGAACTGCACACACTCAGCACACGTGGGCGTGAATGTACACACAAACACATGTTCACACACACTAGGACATGAAAGCACTTCAGGAGAATAAAACATGCTTCATCCCTCATGCCAGAGGGTGATCAGTGACACCCTTCTGAGGACTGGTGCAAGCTCTTGGTTGATAAAGAAAAATCTCACCAAGGAGCTGAATCACAAAAAACATGCTGGGCTCTTCAGTGGAAAACTTGAAAAGGCCAACATTTATCCTTTTTATAATTGTGGGAAATAACATGTAAAATTCAAAAACTAAACATAACTGATACCCTCCCCTTGTCTGTCCATGTCAATGTAAACGGGCACAGAAGCACATGCACTTAAGTGTGTGTGTGTGTAGTTATAATGAAATGCAGGGGGTTGACTGTGGCAGAGACCTTTGATCCTTTAATATGAGAGAATAATTAAAGGAGCAACAATCCCACAACACGACTTCAGGCATACAGAACAGATACTCGATCACGCACAGCAGCTGCATACTACGCATACTGAATACACTAGGGCACTCTACACTAGTACTGCTCATAAACATGGGGGATAAAAATTCTACTACAATGAAAATGCTAACATGCTTACACTGTACCATGCATCACAAATGTATACTGTGGGTACAGTAGTTTTCATAAACACGTTCATGCTTGTGATCATACACTAACTAGACTGCAGTGAAAGTGTGTTGGTTGCTTGTAGTGATGATGGGAGGCTGAAAGGCTTCGTAGAGCCTCAGTTGTTCTGTTGTGAATGACAGCTGGGTGACTGCTAACTTGGGTCACTATGCTGACTCGGTGCAGCACGCTGTGGTCACGGTGCCTTGGCTGAGCATAGCATGACACAGCTCCAATCTCAATGGAGGGTGCTGTAGGAACACTATAAGGTGATATGGGAGGATTTTTAGTGCTTGTATTGTTTTTTTTTTCATGTGCCAAAAACATGGTAGAATGCTCCCTTGAATTTTTTACTTTATTACATTCAGAAAAATACGAGTCCAAATACAAAATTAGGAAGTGTCTTTGGCATTAAAATATATTAAAATGACGGCAATGTTTGGATTTAACACCTAGACAAAAAGATGCATATGTGGTTTATGTACTACTGCTGACATTTTAGGGGTTACCTCACAGGCATAGATTACCAACTACCCAGGCTTAACCTCCCTCAATCAACCCCCCCCCCCCCCAACCTGTTATTAGAGATGTATTAATGTTTTTTTCTGTGTGACTTTGTGGTGATGTCAAGTAACTAAATCAAGAATTATGTAAAAACACCTGCAGTGATGATGAATGTCTGCAGGTTCACATTATCACATTTTACAGTTAAACAAAAACTTGGGATTGGGTTCAGTAAATAAAACCAAACTTCACTAAATACCCAACTAGCTAAATAGAACTTTATTTTCTTGAGCTCTCCAACACTTTAGTGATCTGCTGCTCCACAGGCTAGATATCCTATATAGAGGAGGAAAAAACAACATACTGCTATATCTATAAGTCACAGATGGACCTTTTCTGAGAATTTGTATGGCTGAAACCTTTTTGCTCACCATTTCCTCTCTTTTACTTGATCTTTATCTATGTGGATGCAAAATGGAAAAGAATCAGGACAATCCCTCCCCTCACGTCCTCTCTATTAGCTGTGCCCCCCCTCCACGCTCACACAAATCCATGCTGCGTCCAAAGCCCAAGCGCCAGTGTTGTGTCTAACCTGGTGCTTACTCCCCTCGACGCGCACAAACAAGGGCTTCACCCCCCACCTCTAACCATCTGGGGCCCCCCCATCATCCCGCTTGCCCAGCTGGCGGAAAAATCCCTTTACCACCCCCCTTATATCTCACAACATCAAGACTCTGCAGACCCCGCCTCTTCAGATCCTCTGTGTCATCAAGCTGTGGCCAAAGACGGTGATCAACTGCTCCTCACAGAGAGGAAAGAGGGACTTAAGGGGAACAAGCTGTTGCTCTTATCTACTCTTTCCTGTTTGGTATGCCTATGTGAGTGTGTGTGTATGTGCTTCCTTCAAGGTCAGCAGGAAGTGTATCTCTCCTCTACACCAGACCTTTTGGTTTCTATTTTATGACTCCTAATCTCCAAATGGATGGTGTGTGAACTTCCCTCCTATGTTTTTCCCCACTTCACCCTCCATCCATTTAAGTCTGTGGTTTTTCCTTTGGCCTGTATGTAAGTTATGAGCACATACATTATATTAATATGCATCTGGATCTGTGTGGCTTACCACCCATGCCAAACTATTTCCTGGGGGAAAACCTGGGGGTAACCAAATGCATATGTCCTCATAAGGACAGAAGAATACGAATACCAGTGCAAACACACTGAAATGCATCATTTAGTGGTATGACTTTTGTGCATGAGAGTTGGTGTCGCTGTGGGTGTATAACCTAGATGGAATGATTGGTTGCACCTTTCTTGCCCCGCAGACTCCATTAAATGACCAGAAGACACAGGGCATTCAGACCACTCCACTCCTTATTCAAACTGCACGAATCAGCAAGCTGACTCCTGGACCCACATTCCCTGTCAATTTACAGACACAGGCAAAAACACAAAGATATACACACAAATACACCTGCTACTTCAAGCCCTAAAGGACATTCAGCCTCAGTTAAAGACAGGCCCTATTTTCTGCCTGTTATGGCATAGGTCGTCCTCTGGTGTGTGTATGTGTGTCCATTCTATAGGACTCAGCAGCACAACAGGATGTATAGCTTTGGCCATCAAACCTGAGGAAAATTGCATGATTCAAGGCCACAGGACCCATCAGTATGGAAACCAATCCATCTGAACTATTTTGATACGGCTGCAGGTCTGCAGAAACCATCATCCCCCTCTGTGGCAGAGCCCTGTCATGCATAGGAACCGCTCTCCATGTGTGGTCTAGTCTGATCCTAAAATAAGTTTTCTAGTGACTTTTCCAGGAGGTATGAAATTACTGTCCACAATATAAATGGGCAAGAGTGCAGTCTTACAGTCTATAGCTTGTTTATATTTTCAGTTTGAACAAAAAGATTGCATTTTGGAATGCTGCCACACTACATCCACCAGCACAACAGGAGCTAAAAGCATTGCCTGACTTGACTCTTTTACCTGCTCTACATGGTATGTGGACACACTGGTAAGACAAGTGTGAGGAGCACAAGAGGAGTTTCAGCTCACGTATATAAAAGAATGACGGGGAAAGTGTGTACTGAGAAAGAAATGTGCAAGGGCGAGAACTGAATGTGCGTACGGCAAAGGGTGTGCAAGGGGGTAAATAAGGTCAGACGTGCTGTTGCCAGGACAACAACCAATCCGGAGCTAGGATTTGTGCCAAGCCAACACCCCACCCATCCATCCTTCACTCCATCCGTCTTTTTGCCTGCATCCCTCTGTCGGACAGCCTAAACCTCAGAGTAATGAGTGCTCTCCATGTTGCTGCAGTCTAAATGGAGCTGCAGTGTAAATACAGGGCTGATTTGTACAGGTGCCAGGCTTGGATACATAAACCTGAATATAGCTGTAGTACCTCACTGCTCAGACACTGACAGGATGGTTCGGGGAGCCAGACAGTGACAGCTATGATGGGTGGACACAAGAAGCTATGATTCAAACTAGTTATGAAATCTATCAAAGTGTACTGCTACAAAGTGGCAGCTGGGCTGATTCACCGTGTCAACATCATTTGTGTCATACTTATGTACAAACTTAGCCATTCGGGACCATTAGATTTGCATACAGTGCCTGAACAGATAAGTGCAACTAAACAGAAGGTTTAGACAAATTTATTAATGTTAACATGGAAGAAACAGTCACATAATGCCATTTTTAGCATCGACAAATTATAAGTATGATTTGTGTTTTATTGTACTGTATTTTAAGTTGCTAAGGCTACCTGGCTCTACACCTTTATTTTGAAAGTTTATCTGGGACTGATAATTGTGACAATCGGCTATGCCTTTTGATTGGTTGGAAATTTAATAGACCGCTTTACTTTCTTTGATTTAATTTAGATGGAGCTTTGGAGCCTGGGGAGCACATTAGTTTTTGACCGTGCTCGTGCTCATGCTTGACCATGTAACCACCATGTAGTTTATTATTTTTATATTGTTTTTTCCTTCTTTGTATCTGAAGCAAGCCTGAGTAAAACGTCAAACGGAAAACATGGTTTACGGAGTTTTTCTTTTATTTTCTGGAATAAAGCACGCGTCAACTATATGCTTGGGCTCCATGGCATAAGTGGGATTTTTTATAGAACAGATGGACCCACGACCCATGGTTGGTCAGAGTTGGGTTTATGCAATTTGGGCAGGTGTAGTAAGAGCAAGGGGAAAGTGGAAAATTTATCTATATATAAAAAAAAGATATGTTTAAAACAATGCTCTAAAAATTAAAGAAAAAAAATTTAAGAAAAATATTTCTTTTCTTGTTTTACAGTTTTGATGTCCATCAGAAACCTGCTTTTCTTAAAGCTGAAAAAATGAAAACACCACAACAACCTTTATCACTGATTAATCATTAATAAAAAATAAAAAAATCAGATCAGCTTCTCAAATTCTCCCTGTTTTATATATATTTTTTAAATATAACTGTTATTAACCAGTGTGTGGCAATTCAGGGCACAATGATGATGGTATAATTGTCATTTTAGGTGCTCAGGCAACTTGGGTTTCAGTGTGTTGCCCATGAAGACTGACATGTTGACAAGAAGAGCTGCAGATCCAACCTGAGCCATCACCATCCAACTCATTACATATCAAATATATTTGGCATTTGTGCATTGGTCTAAAAATATGTTGTTTTGTAGCTCTAACAATTTGCCAGATAAGCAAATTAATCAATAAAATAAACAAGCATTATTTGCTATAGGTTTGGTTTCAATTTACCCTCTCTGATCTTTCCAGTACAACTTGTTTATAATTAATTGAGCTTTGTTTCCGTTGACAAATAAAAAAATCATATTTTTTTAAATGCCGCTGTACAATGACAATTTGACTTTGGAGCTGTCAGTTGCTTTGAAAACTTGTGTTTAACTGTCTGCCAGACAACAATGCTGCTAATTGACACTCAACATAATACAACTCATCTTTATAGCAGTGTTTACATCTGTGCTTGTGTCATGATGTACTGTTGCTGTCATCTTAAACATCACATAATCAACATTTCTCAATAACATTTTTATTTGTGACATCTAAAAGAATTAATTTTAAAATCCCTTTCTTACACAAAAAAGTATGCTCTGTGTACCCTTATGTATGGTTTTAACTATACTTAACTACACTTATCTGTGTCCCAGGTCTTTCGGCAAGGCCCACCTGTGTAAGTGGGTTAAGGAGGACATGCAACACCCGTTAAAACATACACACACACTTATTCAGACACACTCTTCACAATAGTGAAAAGGGCGCTCGCAAAGCAGATACACTCAACCAATAAATCAGAGTTGGCTTTTAGAATCCATCATTTACTAAGTGGGTCACACTTCTGATGTCGTAGACACTCTCTTTCCTATTGCTGTACTCTGTTTATGTCTCTCTCCCCATGGAGTGAAGGTCAGTGCTGGATAGGCAGCATAGACTGTGCATTCCTTTTCACTTCCCTGCTGTATCTGATTATTTGCTGGTTGTTAGCAGAGGAATAGTCAGTTGGAGGACTGGAGCTGTCCTTCAGTCAGTCAGCGAGTCAGTCAGTCAGACACACACATAGAGGCAGCACAGTTAAGACATGTCAAGGTAACCTACCCTATAACACAACCAACAGGCTTGAATTATTTAAAGGAGAAGATGGAGAGAAACAGATTTGAGAGGCATGAGTTAAGGAGTAAATAGAGTAAAGCTGGCCTTTTTCGGTCCCTCTGACTTCTGCTGAACTTATTAAAAAACTTTTATACTTGGTTTCACTCCCATCTGCTTTCTCTCACCCCATCTTCAGCAGGTCGCATTTCCTTCCCCTGTCAGCATGTCTACACCTTCTCATCCTCTCTTCCCTCCACTGCGTCTTCCACCACCATTTCACCCACTTTGCCCTCCCTCCTCCCCCTTCCTTCGTTGTCTTTCTCTCTGTTTATCTAAGCACTTTCACGGTCACTGCTTTGGAATCCCAGGAGTCCAAACTGCCCCCTTCACGTCTCCCTCCCTCACAGCTGATCCACGCTTCTCTCTCGCTCTCCATCTTTCTCCATCACAACGCTTAAGATACACATCGCTCTGTGCATCGAGGGGATGGAAGGTCCCCCTTATTCCTCCTCAAGGCAGCCAGCTTTGTCCTGCTCTATAGTCACGCACAGACGACTGCTCTACCAACTGAGCTACTGCTTCCCCAAAAGCCTTGCTCTCACTGAGCTTCAAACTTGTGACCTTCTGCATGGAAAGCCTAGGCACAGCTGATCGAACTAACGCGCCAGATAATGTTTTTGTGTTTTTCTTACAGTAGTAACGTAATACAATAAATTAAACTCTACTACATTAGCTTAAGGGTATGAAATTTACTTCATAATTTTGATATAGGTGTAACGAGACAGCATTCTCTGCTTCGAGGCTGGATGCCCATGAATGTCTTAAAAAGGGCAGTTCCACATCACTGATGAAGGGTTTAGACACAATAAGAAGGAAGGAGGGGGGTTGTATTTAAGGGCAGAGAGGAAGGAAGTGGTGGGTGTCTAGTGGAGAGGTGCAGATGTCAGCCGCACATACTGCTAAAAGCCAAACTCTGGACTGGGATTAATTGATTAATTTGGGATTAAAGATGACTGGTCGCTACTTCAAATAATGAACCACAATGACCTAAAATTACAAGATTAACACACAGGAGGTGCAGTACAGTATGTCTGCCTGCAGATCAGTGTTATTAGACACAGTCCACTGTAAATCAGTTGTAATACACTACATTTGACGAAGAACAACGCTGCTAAATCCATCAGGGAGCCTCCCTAAATGTAAAAATATGTATTGAGTAAGGGATTTTCTGACTTTCATATCCAGGCATTTGTCACTGGGTGTATGTTAGGAGAACAGAAACGTTAATTCCACAATCATAAACAGTGAGTGTCTGCTCCAGTGTTCTGAGAAGTGCACTTCGAGCAAGAACTCCATTTCCAGCTGAATAGGAGAGCAATGAGATTCATGAATTCTCCTGCTACAAGGCCATAGCTATGGAGATTTGGGACAAGGCTATTTCCCCTCTCCCATTCAGCACAAAATACAACCACCACTTCGGATGCTCTCAGACTATGAATTATAGCTATCTGATCATTTCTGATGAACACAACAAAACATATGTTTGGGCACTTACAAAGTACAATTGATTTTTAAAATGACATAATAGTTTACATAATATTTAAAATGAGTGACAAAGAAGCAATTTTGTTTTTTGTGGGTTACTCTGTTTTCTACCATGTCAGCAGCCAGTCAGTTTAGTAGATGGTACAAGCTATATTAGGATAACTACAAAAGCAATAACATACAGTATGTATGGAACTGCGAGAAAAAGTTGAAACTTATAGTAGAGGGTGAACTGATACCACTCATGGCTGGATAACTGCAGGGTGATCAAAGAGCAAATTCTGAATAAAAGTCTACATTCCTCAAACTGATAAATAAAAAATTAGATTTTTTTAAGGATTGGAACAAAATGATAATAAAAGACAGAAAAAATAACAAGGAAGCAGATAGAAAAAATAGCACTAAAAGTACCAGGAGATAGGGATCAAGCTGTGCATTACTGCACACACAAAATTAATGTGGTAATGGTTATTGCTGCAAAAATAACACATTGAAATGTGATGACACACAAAAACACGCACACACACATACCAAAACAATATCCCATCTTACTGGAACCTTAAAAAAATCTGAGTGCTGGTATGTTTATTTAAACATAAAATATCACTTTTTCCACATGTAATCCTTTTTAAAGAGGTTTAGAGTGAATGACTATACACAGTATGCTTCGTCAAGTCACATACAAACAAACCTGAAAGCCATGGCAGTTTTAAATGGATTGGGATTCCTACATGGACTCTCCTCAGAGTCTGAGCAGCCATGTGTGCGAGTGTGTATGCAAGCAGGGCAATGGCACTATTGATAGCGTGTGTGTGCTTCTCTCCACTACGCCTGAATGTATGTGTGTGTGTGTTGGTAGGTAGGAAGGGGCGGAGGTGAGGGTTTGCTCCTCACGCCTGGTTGTGACAGTGATAGTAATACCTGCTGACGTCTTTCCCTCTCTCTCTCTCTCTCTCCGTCTCACCTCATCCCTCCATCCTTGGGGGCCTTCCTGAGCAGTTTTGGGAGTTGAAATCTGTTGACTTTCTCTACCATTCTCTCCTTAACATGTTCTCCATTCCTCACTCCCTTCACTGCAGGTCTGATGTTTTTACCATCTCTGGGGGATGACGAGAAAAAGGAGCAGAGAGAGTGTGCATATTCATATGTGGTGTGTACGTATATGCCGGCACTAAAAGAAACAAAGAGAGGAGGAATGTGTGTGCTTCCTGTCACTGGGGGCCAGAAAGTAGGCTGTGCTGCCATACTTCTGGGAGGCAGTGCCAAAATAATATTAATTTTTGTTCCACCATGGAAAGGTTTCCCAAAACCATACAACAGATTCAAAATTCATTCAAAAAGATTCATAGTGCAACATATGTAATGTAATCTATCTCTCTGGATATCACAAAGCACACAAGCAAAGGCGTTCTTTAGCAACTGGGAATATGTTAACCAAAATCATTTATAAAAAAAGCACAATACACGAAAGTATACACCCACTAAACACACACACACACGTTCACTCCCCTTGGAGTATTTTTATCTAAGCATGTCTTTGTTGTGTCTAGATAAAGTGTAGAGGAGCTGAGCTTTCTAGCTTTATTAGTTCATAAACTTCTGTTCTTGAAGATGGCCGCTCCTATCAATGTTCTACGGCTTTGTGCGACAAACTGTACTTTAGCACGTACACTAAGACAATTCACAATACAGAAAACTTAAAAAAAATCTACATGAAATGTGATTAAAATGTGCTGAGCTGTCAAGTCAAAAGAAAGGTCAACTAAACATAAGAAAGTATGCAGTGTATTCTCTTTTTTACTATGTAAGGATTGATCATTTCATCCAGTGAGTGCCCATCTAGTAGACATATAATTTCATTTAAAAGCACTGTGCAACCTCGATTTCGATGATAAAGTTATGGAGGTACATCATGCAACTTTATATTTGCTCAAGTCTTAATAAATGTTACTTAAAACCATGTCTGTGTAGCATTACAAGACAATTTGTGTCAAAAAAGAACAGTTAAGCTTACTAACAGATTTCTTGAGTCTTTATTTTAATCCAGTGACATACTGCATCATTTAAAGCGAACAGATATGTATGAATATTAAAGAGCTTACAAACATATCCCCCCGTGGACGCTTAGAGACGACTGTCTCTCGAAATTTGTGGCTTTTAAATCTATTCATCACACATGGCTGTTCAGCTACTGCACAGAAGACACACTACCAGGGTCAGAAGCAAATGAGATTTTTAAAGATTTAGCTACAGAAAGAGAGTTTGCTTAACAATGCACCATATTCAAATAAAGTAATAAAAACTGCATCAGCAAAGTAGGATTGTTCCATGTAGGCCATTAATAAGACTGTCCTCTTAGCAGCTGATGACAGCAAGACTCATGTAGTAGCCAAAACTAAATTTATAAAGTAAATTGATAAAAATCAGTCACAATTTTTGTAAAAACAAACAAACAAAACAAAACAAAACAAAAAGCGATCACATAAAATAGGTTATAGAAATGAAACGGGATAATTTGTTGTATAGTGAAGTTTGTCTTTCTGCTCTCACAGATAATTAAAATAAAACCTTCTGGAGTGACTATCTTTAAGCACCTTTGAAGACTTGAGGCACGATGGCAAACATGTATCAGTGTCCTCCTGGCAGTGAGGACCTTGTATGGTACAATAATCCAGGTTCCTGCTACAGCCTTTTGCTCTGCCTGGGTCAATACTAATTCAATTTCAGTCTCAAGGAATTCCCAGGTTGCCTCTTGGCAGGATTTCTGAGCTGAGTGGAAGAGCATTGTGCTAGGTTATATGTACGTGAGAGTGTGTGTTAGCCTGGTTCTGCCTACACATGTGTTTATGTGTGTGTGAAATTCTAAAAAGCACATATTGGCTAAACAACAAGCAGACTGTGTTATTTTAGCTTAAGATTATCGTGTTTCCCACATTTTAGGTTTACAAATTCTCATGCACACACAATTTAATTGCTGTTTTGTATGTCAATGAAATACACAGTTGGCCTGGCACCTTCCACAAAGCCAGCCCATTGTGTGCCATGAATGAATGCATGCACTTCGGCTCACCAACAGACCTTAACCACCGTAACCACCCTCTTCACACACATATGTCAAAGCAGCCATTTTATGCCAAAGCATGCATGTGCTGTACCAACCAAGCAGCAGACGCTGAACACTGAACCTCATTTCATTCCACAGCTGTTCCACCCCACGTGGAGACATTCATACAATACAACTTATTACAGCTTAATGCAACCTAATATTGATGCATGTGTGTACACAGAGAAACAGGGCGGCGTGAGGAGAGAAATTGGGAAAGAGATGGGTCCATATGCAGTCTAGCGATAATGCGAGAAGCTGGCGATAATATCTGGTTGTTAAATTGATATCGATTGACTAAATATCCTGACCAGGAGGAGAGAGCGACTGTCCTTTCATGCTTGTTCACCGTGTCTGCTCTGACAGCTCCAAGCTGAACTGTGACTATCTGATCCATTTTAATACAGACATCCTCACCGCAAGGCCTCTCCCTAAACCTCATTTTCAACACAGTGTGCTGGAGTCTTCCTGTGTGTGCGTCTGGGGTTTCATTTCAATTGCAAAGATGATTGTATAATATTTTTATGTTGGCATAATATAACTCTAATGAAGGATTACTGATTTTAATGGATGCACATAAAAAAACAGAAAGCAGTTTAAGTTTAAAAGTAATTTCAACCTATTCCTTCAATGGTTCTCTTGAAACTGATCACAAAATGAGGCCACGTGACAATTTAGAGCTAAAGACATAGTTACACAATACTCTATCTGCACGCCCCACCCGAAAAAAAACGAAGAAGAAAAAAAAAAAAACAAGCACCCAAAGGCAATAACACACCTTTTCCCTCGAACACTTTAGTCCCACCTAAAATCAACTAACGAGTGGAAACAAAACAATGCCCTATTTAGACGAGAGGCCGGCACAGCGGTTGGTAAATGTTCCCACAGCCACACACCATTGGCCGGGATTGAGAATTTTTCCAGTCAAAGCCACTTTCTTGGAAAAAAAAAGAAAAAGGCAAAAACTAAAACATTAATAAACTGTTATAATAGGGTTGGGTATCCTGGTGCATTTCTGGGTTTTGTTTTTCTAGAAATGAAGTTTATCACACTCCATCTCTTTTCAAGGAAACAAAGACTTCCCTTTTACGTAAACCAGGAGGTCAGTTCCAAAAGCACTCGCACACACATATACACAGCACGCGAACATACGTCTCATAGAGCTATTGTTCTACTGAGAACCAACAACAATGGCACCAAATGTCATTTCACAGGCTTACAAATCACTAAAAACACTGCTCTGCATTGTTTTCTGACAGAGATGAAGACACTCAAATGTACACAGAGTTAACCCATCCACAGTTTACTTCTAGATAATACACTAAATAGAACAAACAAACAGACAAAGCACATTTACAAAGACAGATAAGGTACACAAATACACTCACACACACATCCCTGGATCTACATAGACCACAGCAGCTAGTGAGACAATAACACAATGACACAGTAAGACACAAAAGGGAGAGAGACACTGATACAGTCTGATGACAGTTGAAGAGAGTGAAAGACACTTGAGGGAGGGAGCGAGAGAGAGAGAGAGGGAGAGAGAGACAGAGAGATTGCTTTGTTAGCAGGACAGGGAATAAAGTGGTAATTACCTCACTGTAGGTTTGTTGATTATAGTTCAGCCAGGTTCTCCATGTTAATCATTTACCAGGGGAAGACAGAGATTAGTACAGAGACAGACACAGAGAGGAGAGATAGCAGGCAGTGTGAGAAATACATTCATTTGCATGCACACACATGACAGAGGGGGAATAGACACAGACAGACCGGCGTGTGGAAAAAATAAATAAATAAATAAAAGTAAATAAATGAGTCTAGAAGTACAATCATCTGCCCTGACATGGGGTGTGTGTGCGTGCAAAAAGGTATGGTATGCAGAATGTGATTTACTTTGGTATTTAAGCTAGATCATTCATGAGTGCACACAGAGGGAAATGATGCATAAACAGAGCAGAGATTACACGGAAGACTTATGAGGGCTGCTTTCAATAAAGATACAGAAAACCAATACAAATATTCATCTCCTCATGCACCATTTAAACATGCTTCACTGGCTTGGAGCTCGACCTTAGTTGTTGCCAGAGGAGTAGAGAGAAAGAGACACAAAGAGAGAGTTCAGAGACTGGTTCAGGAATGGTTTGGTGTTATTTTGAAAAGGTCCAGACTTGCAGAGTGAGTTCAACTGTGTGCTAAAGTTGATACAGGTAAGAAGATTTGGTTATAGTATTCCTATTGTGCATATAAATGCTATAACACTGTTATCTCCTATTTAAACTCTGCTAGAATGCTGCTAAAGCCAGAAACTAAGAAGAAGAAGCAAAGAATTGGAGACAAGTCTGAAGTTTGAGGTGTGATCCAGAGGAACTGTTGTAACAAGTTTGCAGATAAAAGGGAAAAGGAAAAGTAGAGGTGCGAGCCAAGAACAAGGGTAAGTCAGAGGACAAGGAAATGAAGTAGGTGATTAAAGGCTCAGGTATGGGTGACATTCATTCTTGTTACAGATGTCTGAGCAGCTCATATATACTGTAGATGGTAAAAGCCTCTTTCAAGCCATCTCTTGCAAAAAAAAAGGCAATTCAATCCTTAGTTTTAGTGTTCTGAGTAAACTTCCTGACAGACCCTGAATGAATTTATGAGGATGAATGTAGCACAAGAAGCAGACATTGTTGTATCAGCAACAAGCAGGCTGGTCAACTTATTTGGTCCTACAGGTTTTAAAGTGCACTATGGCACACAAGAGGGAGCTGAATATACCAATAAACTAGGCTGAGGTAAGCTACAGTACACTGGGAAAACATATAAACACACGCACTCAGGCTAAGAGCACAGTGGTTATAATATTTTACTGACCTTTAACTGCTCCAGGAAGTAAAAAAATAATTCCTCTTCTAATAAAGAACTATTGTTCTGAGAGACACACTGTTATAAAATCGAGAGTGATCGTAAACTCTGTTCATATAATCATAAAAGAGGGCAAGTGAACCACTTGAGCCCCACAGTGAAAGACGTCAGGGTATCTGATTCCACGATGTTCAACACTGACCCTGCAGTCAGTCCATCACTTTTATTTCAGAGCTACATTTTTCATTATGGAGGGTGCTAAATGTGCGCCAGTTAAAAGTGTTTCACTGAGCCTTTGTTACAGCCATATTAGCCAACGAAGAACAGAGCAGAGAGGCCCTTCAGTCTACACTTCACTGCCCCTGCTTCATTAAAACCATAAATCTAGATGTCGAAGGAAAGGTGACAGCTAGAGAAAGTCTTCTGTCATCTGTATTAAAAAAGAGCCTGTTTTCTCACCAGCTCCAGTCGTGTTATATACGAGCACAGTCTTCAGTGTAATGCCCGGAACGGCAGCCATAGCTTCCCTTTAGCTGTTTCCCCCGTGTAAGATATGGCGGGAATGATGAAGGCATGACTAAAGTGGTCTAAACAATTACTTTACTTTTGCTGTAAGAGTGGTTTATAATTGTGACAGTTTTTTCCCCTTTATCACCATTATTTTAAAACGACTGATGGATCAATGGAAATGTGTACAATGGCTAATTCAACAATATTTTGCCAGTAAATTTAAGATGAGATGATTAAACCTACATATATTTTTCTAAACATAACATTAACTGTAGTTTTTGCAAATGTTTAGCAAAGCATCAGACTCGTGATAGACCTAGCATACTCAGAGCAACATTAGCATGCATTTCAGGAGTCCAAATTTCACTACTATCCAGTATTTCAAAGTCCAACATCTGCCTTGCTTTATCTCCCTAAAGGAAATATCTGTCTATTTAAATGGTCACCATTTGCTAATTTCATCTCTTTGTTGATGTTGACTGGGTAGCTTACAGAGGGTTTAGCAGAGTAATTTTTCTATAAACAGTGGTAATGAAAGGAGTGAAAATGAATCAAAACAGCAAACTTGCTCACTGTTCAGCCAAAATAAAAGAGTTAAAGATGCTAAAACTCTGGACTCCATATCACATGTTATCTGATTTACTAATATAAACATTTTGACCAGAGCAGCTTTAAGAAATTAGTTCAGAACATAATATAAGTAAAGATATTAACTTAAGTTTATACTATTACCATAAATAAAGGGCAAATGAGGTTATTTTGTTATCTAGACTGTACCATTAACCTGCTTCATGCCACCAAATGTATAGGTTCTCCTGTCTCAGTGCTTGTTTTCCCTCGCCAGGCCACATTTACCTCAGGACAACCTGGCTGGCAGCTAATAGAAATGATGGTATGGGAAAATGAGTAAAGCTCAACTAATCATGGCGCCAATATCC
>JAUMHL010000009.1:11199341-11261211 GCA_032362345.1 Sandelia bainsii | reverse complement strand
GCTGGGGGAGATAAAGGTGGTGTGGGAGGAGTGGGTAATGATGACATAAAAATGAAAAAGGATGTAGGAGAGGAGAGGAGAGAAAGTGAGTCATAGTTGTAAACACAGGGGATTCTAGTTTGGGTGCAGCATCATGGCTCCACTGATAGCTTTGTGATTGGGTGGTGCTGCTGATGAGAGTGATTCTCTGCCACAGTGGGTTACCTTGCGCCATGATGCTGATGGCATTGTGATTGTGTGATGTTGCAGCCGACTGTGTGGCCCTGCCACAGCCTGTGACCATTCATCCCTGAATCTCTGGGGAACAAGAAGGTACTTCCTAATCCTCATAGTATTCCTCCTCACCACATATCTGTAGGATCCCAATTACAGGGGAGTTCTACCCGCCTGGACATGCTGGATATAACCTAAGCTGACTCCAGTACAGGGTGAGTCCAACAAACCTGACAAAGGAGGCTCTGGGGAAATTAGAATTCCCAGGAGGCATATTTGTGTCACATTTTGTGTATCCACAAATGTGAAACACAAGCCAAATCTGTGACTGACAAAGTGGTCTCAGCGGCTATTAAGTAAAAAGGTCATTCATCTCAAAGAGTGCTTGGGGAATCTGGAGGGTGTAGAGTCTCTAAATAAGTGGGTGAGAGAATAGCAGATGTGTTATTTTGGGCAGTAGCCCTATTGGCCCTGCAGGTCTCCCACCTCAACCCCTCAATTAGCCAAACTGGAACACCTGGATCAGCAGGTGAGCTTCCCTCTGCCTTGCTAATGGCCCCAATCAACCCATTACACACACTCACACCTTCCCATTACCCAACTATATATTTGCTTGTGCACAGCAGCACTTTAGACTTTAATATACACCTGTGTCCCCAGAATGCTATCTAGGGCACTATTCAGAACAAACACTTAAGAAGAAACCCTTACTTCTGGTATTCTGTAAGTGGTATAATCACTAACTCCAAAAGGCAGTGGACAGGTGAAAGCCAGGGTTAGAGTGGAGCCATTACGTACAGCATCCCAAGTTCAAGCTTTCTCATTTAACTAAAATACCCGTGTGTAGCTTTTAGGGCCGGTTCAGATAATCATACCTGGTCTGCACACACGGACATGATCTGCCGCATAGCAGAGATTCTTTAAATCCAACCAAAGTCTGACTCATTGAGTAGGAATTATTGTGGTCGTTGTGCAATAGCATGGAATTACAAGTTCAGACGGGCTGCGTCCTGTGCCTTCATTTGTCCCGCAGTGTGAAGACAAACACGTCTTCTGATTTTGCTCTGGAGAGAAGCGTCATTACGCGCAAAGTGTTCTCTCACCTTGTGTTTGTAGAATTCCAGTACACGACGTGTCTTTTAGCCACAACAGCTGAGATTATGTTGAAGAGAAAAATCGTGGCTTTCCAAGCGGGCACAGCTCCCGGTGTCCACATCAGGGAGCCCATCCTGACCGCCGCGGACAGTCTCTACACCGCCTGGGAGTGGTGTGTAAGGTCAGGTGAGACCGGACAGAGGAGGTCCGTGACCAACTTTCCGCAGATACTTCACCAACTCATAAAAAAAAAAATCCAACTTCTACGTCATGGGCTGCTGCAGTTCCGCATCATCTATGACGGCAAATTTATACAAAGCGCAAAAGAAAAAAAAAGACTTTAAATAGTTGCAGGCTGCAGAGGTGATAGTGTGCTCTTCCCCTGGAAAAAAGTTACTGAGAGTTTATCAAAGTTCTGCATGATGTTTCTACGCTCAGATCTATACAGGAAAACAATAATGTAAAAAAAAAAGAGAGTCTAAACCTGGGTTACAATGTCAGTGTTTCGGATACAGTAATAACAGAATACCAATTGAAACTGCCAGCTGGTTTGGCAGCAACAAGCTGCAGAGCGCTGGAAGGGCGGGTCCGCTGCGTGGCGGGCGGTGCCGGGGGAAACTTTGGACCAATCAGCGGACAAGGGTGTGGTGGTGTGTTGAAAGTGTAGTTCAGGCAAACCCTTGTGAGGTGCGCCGACTGGCGTGGGGAGGGAGTTTGTCACTGTTAAAAGTTTTTTTCAGGGAAAACCAGGAACTCTTCCATCAACTTGGTGTTTGCTCATCAGGTACTCCAGCAGTGAGAGCGGCTGGTTCACACAGTTCAACCAGCAGACCTCCTTCATTCTCTGCTTAACTCCCCTCCAGCTAAACACCTTGTAGTAACTCTACAGCTCCAAATAGGGCAACATTACATGGTAAAATGGTGCGTTCAGGTACTCAACACACGAGATAACAGTGGGAAGCCGCAACACCCATTTGGCTGCCGTCTGCAACATCCACATTTAGTTCAGCTTCACCTGGCTGTGTGAGGTGTTAAGTATTAATTCTATGATTGTAGTCAGCCGCCTCAGGGGAGGGTGTAGTGATAGTAATCACTACGCCTCCATGGGCGAAAGCCATTGGTGGTCCTCTCTAATTATGTGATCTGGCTCTGCATATGTGAGATTACTGTCCCTGTTACTGTTGTAGTGCTATCACTCATCCAGACAAAGTAACATTGATAGCTTTGTTATATTAGCTGCTACAACTGCACACTTGGCTATTTCCTTTCTGCCGGACCCCCCACCCCTTGCTTTCTCTATATTTTATCTTGTGTATATATGTCTGTGTGTGGCTTGTGGTGTACATGCACATGTGGTATCAGGACTCATTAGCTCACTTCCTGGAGGTCCAGATCATTAATTTCCCATGATGCCTCAGTGCTCCTGTGTGGCTAATTTGTCCCTGGTGAGCTAGTGCTCCCTCTGCAAACGTGGAACAGACCACAGAGGAGTAACTCACTCTGCGGGGGTCTCTCTCTCGCTCTCTCTCATTGTGATTGATCTATGGGACCAGGCAGTTCCTAACAATTTTTTTGTAAGAATGCCAGAGGTTAATAATGCTTTGTGAAAATTCATTTTATTCTCCCCCTCTTTCTCCTAAAACCCTTTCTAACTTTCTATTTGGAATTGTCTTCTTCAGGACTGCTGAGTTTTAGTATTCAGCAGTCCTGCAGCTGTTGCGCACTCTAAATTGACCACTTTGCCTCCTTGACTTAGAGTAGATTGGAGAGAAAAGCAGTGTCATTTACCTCATGGGAGCACCAACTGAAATTCACAGTTACTGTATGATGCTCAAAATTAAGAGCCATGTTGATTGCAAAGCTGATGAATTTTGCGCGTACTAATGGTCATTTAACTAAACAGGCAGAAAAGAAAATCTCACCACCAACTTTATGCCTTTACTTCTTTTCTCTCAAACCTCCCTTCTCGTTCTTCTTTCTTCTCTGTTTAATGTTTGTTTCAGCTTCAGTGTGTCTGCTATTCATCATTATCAGCACTCTTTCCAAAATCTCTTTCCTCTTTTTTTTTGCCCCGAGTCTCTATGCGTCATCCATCCTAATCTTTGCTCTCATTGATCTTCTCATTACTGGTCAAATATGTTTTTTCCTGTCTCCTGGCACAGTTTATCTCAGCAAATATTCTGTTATACCACAGAGTTTGTCAGCTCCAGGTAAACCTATATCCAAATATACACTTTCATTTGCATTATTTGCTAAAATGTTGTATATCTATGTCTAAAGTTTTAATTTGGTTGGAAGAAGATCTTAATTACTGTCATCATGTTATTTATATTTGGAAATATTAATCAGTTTCATTGGAACTGTGTGGGTGTAAATGCCTTGTGAAATTAATGAAACTGTGGTAAAAAAAAGTGTGTGTTCATGTAAGAACACGTTCTGTATGTAGTTCATACTGTACTTTAGTAAAAAGCTGATAGAAATAATAAACTTGTAGGACCTTTAAAAGCAACCCTGATGAAGTTAAAGATTATTCACGAAGACGTCAAATTAAAGTTTTAGCTAGAATTTATTTCTGTCACTGCTCCAGGTGTGACTTAGTTTTTAGCACAATATTCAGTTGTTTGTGTTTCATTTTTTGTGTTATGGAATCAAAGATAAAGCAAAAATGTTCATGTCCATGCACAGATCACTGATGAAGGAAAGATCAGAATGAGGTGTTTTTAGTAAGATGTTGAACCACCACATGTTTCCTGAACTGCTTCATTGGCATCAATCACTCAAGTCTCTGAACTCCACTAGGGAAATAGTCACTATTCTTCCAACAAGAAACAATATATTTCCTCATATGGTTTTTGTTCTTTGATATTTGTCCTAAATATCTGAAAGGTATTCAAATGTGTTGACATCTGGTGACTACAAAAACCATGTCTTATGATTCAGATATTTTCAGTGTTCTCTTTTGCCCTGTGATGAAGCATTTGGAATTTTCAGCACACATTTTTTCAGCTGACAGTATGAGTGATTCTTTTTATTTTTTATTTTCTGCTATTTTAGACTTTTGTTATGAGTGTATTGCTCATTATTTAATGTCATACAAGTATTCCTTTAAGTTTCTCTTATTTTTAATTTGCATTTTGAAAATTTTTACTGCTGTTCTTTCTCTCCTCACTATCACTCCTTCTTCGCTTTTGTACAGTAGTGTCAGTAGCCTCTTAATCCTGTTATCTCCACATATACAGGCTGACACCAAGCCACTCGCCAGTGCTGTAATCAACTACACACACACACACACACACACACACACACACACAAACACACACAGCATGAGCACACTCCACTCCCTATATCACTCTCTCTGCCTGTTACACACTCGCGGAGAGCAGGCCCCATTCTCCGTCTACTCTGTAATGCTGCTATTTTTGGTCTCTTACTATTTCAATTCGTCTATCACTCATCTGAGTTTGAGTACCACTACTTCGGAAACATATCTTATCTTCACCTGTCACTCGTCTCTCTCCTCACTTTTGCTATACTCTACATCCTCTTCTTCGTCTCTTTACATTTCAGCATATCTGTGTTTGCCGCAACACTAAGACTCATCTCCACCGACTCAGTGTTAATGATTTAATTTGGCTGAACCTTCAAACATTCTTAATATGTTCATTTTCTGTGATTGTTCCATGAACAAATGAAGTAACTCTCCCCACACACACTTACAAAGAAAGTTTCTCTTTTCCTCTTTGTACTTTCTGGAGCTGCATTTTTCTTTCCTTTCTTCTGCACGCCTACCACACTTATTTGCAACAGTGCCAATTTTATGGGGTCATCACTTTACTAGCGTGTGTTTCTCATTCTCATCTTTTCCTTTTGTAAAAGTACATTGTGTGTGACTCTTTTCTAGTGCGTCCCTCTGCTCTTTTCCTCCCCCTCTCTTGCTGCGTCTCAGTTCCATAATTACAGCTGTGGACTCAAGCAGTGATGGTAAATGCTTTTTATTCCCCTTCTCTCCATCACTCTCCTTCAGCCTCCACTGTTCTCTTTCTCTTACCAAGCTAATTACATCTTGGTTACTATAGAGACGTGTTTATTGAATGCTTTTTTCCACACTTTCTTATTTCCCCTTAAGCCCTTTCGCCTTACCTCCACAGCTCCACCCCTCTTTCTCTGTGTTTACTCTTTGCTTGCACTCTTGTGTATTGATGGTCATCTGTGTCTTTTTCCTTAATTTCTCTGTTTTGTTGTCTGGGGAACCATTTCAACTTCTTGGTGACTAATAGTTGTAAAGAAAAGATGAGAATATGTTGGATAGATTTTCAATGCAGTAGTAGGAGTTATTGTTATTGCCATGTACCACATGTAAGCAGATAAAGAAGGCGGGGTCTCTTATTGTACTGATACTGCATGTGCTATCAATTACTATTGACGGTGTAAGTGGCCCCTACTGAATACAAGACTCTGCAATGTGAGCAATCCGATTGCACCTCTTCTTTCTCCTCATCATCACAGATAGTGTCCATACTGCTTTTCTTTCTTGCTCTATTGGCTTTTTTTTGTTGTTTGTTTGTTCATCCCTGTTTCAAGTGGCAAATGCAGAAGAAAGGAGTGATAGCACAACTAGAGAAGAGGTGTAAAGTTTGCAAAATGTCTCTCTTTGCAAAATGTCAGCTACACTGCGCCATTTATCTAAAGTCTGCTGAGACTGTAGCAAAACTCTGTAGTGTACTGAACTGAGCAAGGGTTGTTTCTTATACACTCAACTTTTAATTTGTAAGCAAAAAGTTGTGTTGTTACTTCTTTCTTTTCAAATTCTGAACAGAATTAAGAATCATATTCTTTTTTTAATTCAATGTTTATTTTACATCACTGAGACTAAACAGACAAACAACACAAAGCAAGTCATGCATCCAAATCTATCACTATGTCTCGTCAGTGAATATCAAATAATGAAATCACCAAAACAAAAACAACAACAACCCTAAAATAAAAACTTAAGTTAAAAACAGCAGCAAAAACTAGCAAAACCCTGACATTTACAGATAGATGATAATGAACTGAGCTCCTGCAGCAAAGCTCTAAATCTACCCAACAGAAAGAGCTGCCTATGCAAAAGCTCTTTCACGAAACTCTGTTTGAAACATATGTTTAGTCAACAAAAAAAGGTTTTGTGAACAAAGAGCATAGTGATTAGATTTTTTTTTCTTTTCATGTACACACATAAATCTGCTTGTAATAGCCCATTAATTACTTTCTAAATAAAGTAATGCTAATGGAAAATCATTTGAGAGGTCAAAGATTGTCTCTCAAAAGGAAAAAAAATATTCCCACATTAATAAAAATATTATGACAAAATGTTAGCCAGCATACAGTGTTCAATGAGTCTATATATCTGTAGGTTTACTATAGGCATTTTCCTAGATGACATTTTAACTTGTCGTAGTAGGAAAAGTGTGGGTGATAACATTAAGGATGGTTCTGTTTTTAGTAGTAGTTTAATATTGTGTATCATTCTCATCCCTACTCTCAGTTTCCACATTGTTCCTCATTCTTTCCTGTCACCTACTTTCTGTCTCTCCTGTCCTCATCCTCTCTCCACTTGCAGCATTTGTGGATGATTAGTAGAATCAGATGGAAGCAAGATGAGGACACACGGCCCACTCTGCATATTCATCTGTCCTTCTGTTCTCTCTATTCACCGGACTACTCGCTGCAGTCCCTTTCTCTCTCTGCTCTCTGTCCACTTTCTCTCCATCCACTGTGTGTGCCAGCAGTCATCCTCTCCCCTAAACACCTTCACAATTCATCCTCTCCTCTACCTTTCTGTCCCCTACTGTACAATACCCCCCTCTGCTCCTCCTCTCCATCCCAGATGGACAGAGTGCACCCTCTGTAGTAAAATTAACTTTGAGATAAACGAGGGTATGGCTGTTTGTGCATGCAGTGTGATTTTCTGCCAAAAATGCAGTGAAGGTTATTTCTTGATCTACTTACTGCCAAGACTCTCCACTTTTGTGTCTTGCAGCTTCCTTGGTTTATGCTCTGATGTCTAAAGACAAACATTTATTTTCTGTGCCAAAACAGCTTTTATTTGAATCCATCCAAAGAGGAGGCATCAGGGCAAGGGTTGAAGCATCTGTGCCACTACAACACATTCAAGTTTGAACCCCATCAAAGTGCCTTTGAGCAGGGCGCAAATCCCTCACCTGCTCAGTCATGGCTCAGAATGAGATAGGTAAGTAAATGTAAGTGAATAATCATCTATTCTTAGCAGCTTTGTTCAACACATACAAGTACAGAATTGTCATTTTGTGTGTTTCTATAATGAAGCCAAAAGTGTATTTATTTACATTTAAGTGGATCCATGCTTGTAGGAGAATCGAAGCTTGCAGGTAAAAGAGCCAGAAAACAAACAAAACTAGATTTTTGTCCTTTTTCATAAACCTCTGTATATTCACACATTTCTCACTTTTGCAAAGCTTGTAGCTTTCTTCATTAAGCATACGCATACGAATGTTTCCCAGTTTGTGCCTTTGTGTCTGTAATCTGACTGTCAGTGTGTGTGTTTTTGTGGGCAGCAAACTGATGGGGATTTGGCAGACATGCTTATGTGGTAGGAACTAAAAGCAAGTTAATTGTTCCCTTAGGAAACGTTCATACAGGCTGGACCACTTAAAATTATGGGCTGAAGATAAAAATGCAAATTTTTTTCCCGCTGTCAATGACTTTTTCCCCATCAACGATTTTTCCTGTAACTTATTACTGCGGAATCAGACTCAAGCACTGAAAGTGTGTGTGCATGTCTTTTTATTGTATCAAGAAATTGTAGTTCAGCATGATTTTTGCACATTTCCCTCAGTCCTCACGACTTCAACCTCAGGGGTAAGGGTAGTATTGGGGTTAGGGTAAAGGTTGCATTCGGGCATTTAGTTGGGATGGTTAAAGTCAGTGTTAGACACTAGGGAAAGCAGTATATCAGCGAGTGTCCTAAACACAAATCCTTTTACCCAGTCACATTGTGGAGAGTCAACTTCTTTTTGGGGACAGTAAACAAGTCCTTATAATTTATCATTGAATTTTAGGATAAATACCTGGTTTAAGGTTAAGAGAAGGTTGGGGTGGAGTAGTTTGAAGTGTGTTTCAATGTCATTAAAAAGCCTCTGTTCTGCTGTTCTTACATCACAGTGGTTGACAGCTTTACAGTGAATACCTCCAAACATTTAATTAAATGGGAAATGAACACATGTTTTCCAATAACCTCACTTCATGCTTTGTAAGTAACTCTACATACACTTTAATTTAATTGCTCTTGGATGAGATGGGCTGTAAAAGAACAAATAATATGCACAGCCTATAGCTAAGGTAATTACCCTGATCAGACAGATTTACATCCGATGCAGATAAAGTAAACTAAATGAACAAGAACATTAAGGTTTTCTTAGCAGGTTTTGTAAACCTCACATGTCGATACATTGGCTGCTTTGTGATTTGAATTATTAATTGCTAGTTATTGTTATTACTCAAGGATGTGGATTCTCAGACTGTATCTGTGCGCTGTGCCGTTCTTCCCCTCGTCAGTACATGGGTGAAAATGATATCTTCTAATGATTGCCCTCTTGTGCTCTCCTCGCCCCCTCTCCCTTGCTGCCTTTCAGTAAATGAGGGAAAGTGATAGGCTTCTCTAATGACCAGTGTGAATAATCGCCATCTAAATAAAGGCTCTGTTTGATGCTAGAAATCTCCCAGTCTGCCTTTGTCTTTCTCATCCTGTCTTTAACTCTCCTCTGACCCATTATCTGGTGAATATATGTCTCCAGCCTTGTCCTCCTCTGTCGATTTCACACCTAAAACTCTGCTTTTACCATATTTTTTCTGTTTATCTGGTGACTAGGGTACTGTCACTCTTTTATCATTAGTTTTCTGGTTAAAATCTTTTTTTTTTTGTTCCATGCTTCCCTCTACCTCAAACCAGATGGTTCATTTTTAATGTGCTTGTCAGTTTTCACATCCTCTGTCCATTACAGCTGTTGCGTGTGCGTGTATTTTTCACTCCACAGATCAGAGAGGAGCTCAAATTGACATCCATTTTGGCTGCACGTTTAGCTTTTATATTCTTAGCTGGAATGAACGGTGAGAGGGACTGGAAGACATGAAAGAGTAGTAGAGAGAGTGCTGTGGACATAAAAGAAAAGCACTAGAAAAATCTTGCTGTCTGTCCGTACGTTTATTTTGTGCTTACTAAAGTTCTTCTTCTCGCACACTTTCTCTCTTCGTTTGGGTGAGGAGGAGCTGAGTTATTAAAACGCCAACCTTTCCAACATGAGGCAATAAATCAAACTAAATATCCAGGGGAGAGTGAAGAGGAGAGAGAGAGAGAGAGAGAGAGAGAGAGAGAGAGAGTGAACATGGAAATGAAAAATAGGCAACGTACAAGAGAAGGGGGATTTGATGAGCAGAAGGTTTGGGAAAGAGGGAGAGGAGACGCAATGAGAGAGCCGTATTATAAATTGATGTAGGTGATGAGAGGAGAAGAAAGTATCGAGGAAAATAATGAGAGTCTCATCCGGACGGTCTGATGCCTGCCTTAGCCTCATCCACTTTGATTACAGACAGACAGGCCGGCCAATCAGGGTTAATTCACCATCACTGCAAATCAGTCACTGAGCGACTGATTTTCAAGGTAACCACAAATATTTTCTCCAGTTTGTGGTAAATGTGACTCAGAAAATGTGAGGAATGGAGGCAAAAGACTTGATGGATGGATGAATTTAAAAAGTCAGTTAGGTTTCAGGCCTGTCTGTGTATGATGGTGATGACAAACAGATAGAAAGCGCCTCATCTGAACCCTCACACAAGGTGGACCGGGAAATTTACAGGCAAAGAAAAAGTGTAGCAACCCTTTGACATCTACTACCAAAGAACATGTATTTCTGAAAATGCTAAGTGTGCAATTATCTGCGAAAGACACTAAGTACATAAAGTAACTACAAATTGGCCACTGAGACAAATTTGGCATCCCAGAGAAAATAGATGCATTGATGCACTGTCCCCATTTCTTACACTAATGGTGTATGTACTGTACTATATTCATCTTTATAGTATACTGTTCTGTCATTAGTATACCAGAAATCAGCAACAAATGTTGTACAATAAAACAATATTAGACATCAATCATTTAGGTTTCTGGTATGAACATAATACATAACCAAACCCACCTCAGACTTAACCCTACTTGATATGTAGTGTGGTCTTGGGACTTGACTTGGGGCTCGACTGTGTCATTTTTGCCAACAGCAAAAGGCAGAGATGGAGCAACACTTCTGTTCTGCGGCCTGCATAAAGAGATGAGAGACAACTTTTTACCAAAATAAAACTCAAATACAAAGTGTCTGACACATTCTCAACGCAAAACGAAATTTAATATTTACTTGGGGAAGGAACTGACCTTGTCATAGACTCAGCAAAATCTGTCAAACCGTAGAACAACCCAGAGGAAAACCAACAGTTTTCCATAAACATCTGTCCTTTTTTTCCTTTTATTCGAATAGTTTGTTTCTGTGGTTCTTACCATTGCAATGACATTTAATTGTTAAATATATCTCATCTTGTCAAATATTTTCTTTCATTTTTGTTCGTAATGAAACCATCTATTTCAGTCTTTCATTATGGTAATATAGCAGAACAGAAATGATTCATCAGTTAATTAGAAGTAGATTTTTTAAAAGAGCAGTTGTCTAAACAATCTAAAAACACTGTCCATTTACTAGCTGCTCTGCAGCATTTGATTGTATCCCACTATTTTCTCTTTAGCAGATAAAGTTTTCAGTTGCTATGGAAATGTTGACATTTTAATTTTTCTGAGCACTTCAACAACTTAATTTACATGTTTAAAAAGTTGATGACCAGCGTTTGGAAATAACCAGTTACATGTAATTAAATTACAAAATAAATAATCAGTTACAGTTACTGAGAAATATGTAATTAAATATGACATTAAATCGCCCTTACGAATCAAAATGTTACAAAGGGGTTACTTTTGGATGTTCTGTTTTTGGTGAAAGCTTATATGTAGAATAACAGAATTATATGCAAAGCAAAGGTGCTGCTTTGCTTTGTGTTCTCTTGTTTTAGTGGTTGTGGTTTTAATCTTACTTCAGGTTGTGTTGAAGATTTCTAATATACTTTAAGTCTGGTAATAATGAGTGTTTGGGGGGTTTACACTGCCTGGTTTGTGCATTTAGTACTTTTCAGCTTTATTGCCCAGTTTAAAACATTTGTTGGTAAGTAATTAAAAAGTAACCACTTTGAAGTAATTAAAGAGTTATTACATTTTTAATCTATAACCTTACATTTACCGAAGTGATACTGTTGATATCACTGCCAGAAATTTAACTTACATGACTTTTAATAGTGGATTCAATGTTCTATGTGTCAAGTG
Source organism: Sandelia bainsii (assembly GCA_032362345.1). NCBI lineage: Eukaryota > Metazoa > Chordata > Actinopteri > Anabantiformes > Anabantidae > Sandelia > Sandelia bainsii. The sequence continues at coordinate 11,249,471 of JAUMHL010000009.1, read as the reverse complement.
CAACTTCTCAACTAAATTTCTCAACTTTTCTGTGTTTTACTATAATTGTAAATTGAATTTAGTTGTTTTTTAGACAATCAGTTTTGGCCACACCTTACTACTCACTTATGGTCATAGCGTGAGTATGAATTTGAGACAGACACAGTATGGAGGAGACAGAGGACAGAGGAGGCAGTCTGAGTGTGTCATTGACATGGCTTTGAGGTTAAGTGGTTAAATTGTTTAGGGCCTCTTAAGTGGCTGTTATTTTTTCTCCTTCATCCCTTGCCCTCTGCCTCTGCCCCATTCATCTTTAAATGTCTAATATGTGGAGAGAGACATCAATCATAACTTAGAGACACACACATACACACCCAAAAGCACGTACACAATCAGTATTTCTATCCACATGCTGTACATTATGCACTTTTCACAGATGGACACTGTGCTTGTGTGTTTTTTTAGAGATTCCGGAAACTTCCAGGGTAATAGAGAGATTCAGGGAGCGTGAAAGAGAGATGGAGCCATAAAGAGTTACACTCTTGTTCTCTCTCCTCCATCTCTTCTCCCACTGGACCATGAGATGGGCTGTATTTCACTACATGCATTTAAAATACAAAGCAATAATTATTTGCCAAGTCTGAGAGTGATTATGTAATTTTTTAAACAAGCTTCCTCTGCTTTGTATTTTATGTGAATTCATTTTTTATTGAAGGTCTGACTTTATAATGTATGAAAATAGAATTTAGGAATCCCCCTGCTGAGAGCTAATTTAAGGCACTGTTATAAAAAGAAAACCAGCTGATCACAACAGTGTTTTATAATGGATCAAGGAGTGGAGAATTCAGAAAATGGTCTCGTCTGAGGATCTGAGGACTGCCACAAATTATATATTCTACAGTTTCTCCTAACATGAAAATTCTTTCCTGCTAACAATTTGTATCTGATTTTTGAACATTGTGATTATTAAATTCTTTGAAATCCTGTCTTAGTCTAAAGTCAACTTCAGTCAAAAGGAACTACATCTTAGTTATAATTCAAGGTATTAATTTAAAAGTTATAACACCTTAGAAGCCCTCTTTATTACTCACAATGAAATGTTTTAAATGCTAATTTTTTAACTGAATGCCTCTGGTCAACACTGTTTCTGAATAAAATTTGCAGTAAAAATCTGGAAACCCTGCAATACCTATAGCCTTCGGTTAAATGAGTGAACTTTTCATGCCTTTTGTTCATATGTTTGGGTCTGAGGCAGTAGTTGACCCTTAGAAACAGGCTTGAAAGACAGTGGCATCATCCTACTGCTGTGAGCATGGAAAACAACTGCAAGTGCATGAAAACTAGATAATGAATAATGTAAAAGCAAACAGAGATCATCTGGAGACAACATTAGCTTGAGACCACACTTAGGCTAGTGTTTGCTGTTTTGTCAAGTTCATTTTAAAATGCTAAATTGCATAGGTTGATTCAGTACTTTTGCCACCAGAATCTTAATTTACAAGGTAGCCTTTCATTTTATATTTTCCTGTATCTGTGGACTTCTCTCTTCAGCATACAAATTTCTGCCTCTTTATGCTCAAGGATCTGAAAGAAATGTGGGAACGCAGCACCATATATTAATAAATGGTTTTACAATAATGAATGGACTTAGTTCAGCTCTGTACTTTAACACATACACACGCGCACACACTGCTATGTCATACACACAAGATATCTGTCACTACTGTACTGTTTAAGGTGCTAGTAATTGAATCACATATTCAGGATTAGTTTAGTCTGAAAGACTGGCAACTGTAAGACAGTTGGTATTTGTGCATCTCTGTGTGTATTCTGTGTATTCATTGGAATAGATAACCTACATATCAATAATTCATTTTGCGAGCTGCTCAATCACATACTCAGGAATCCATCTCTGCATCTTTCTCACCTGCAGGGATTACAAGAGGTGTGGTGATGGGACACTCTATGGTGGTTTCAAATTAGCATGCTGTTCCTGTGACAGCCACCAGGAATTGTGAATGTGCCACAATGGTGCTGGTTTTACTGGGTGATTTGTTGTTGCAATACAGTATCACATGATTGTGTATAGCTGGAGGAATTTCAACCATCAAGACCTGGAAGGGGGTATATAAATTATTTAAAAAAAACAAATCTTGGAAGGCATACACACTGCTGAGAAAATAGTGAACAATAATTCAAGCTTTGTTCACTGTTGAATATATTGATTTGGGTTTAAAGTGGGGCCTGTAGATTTTTTTTAAAAATTGCTCACTGAAATGTATTTATTTTAAACTCATGCTTATAGTAAAAGATGCGTCTGTAGCTGTGCTAGCAGCTCTGTAAGGCTGGATACAATGATACTTTGGTGCTTTAGGCCAAATGCTATTATGCTGATATTTATCAGGTATGTTAAGCATCTTCAGCATCTTAGTTTAGCCTATTAGCATGTTCACATTGCTAATAATCAGTAACCACAAAGTACAGCTGAGATTGGGAATTCCCACAGTTTTGCACCTATATGGTCAAAAACAATGAACTGACAAAATAAAACTACCAAAAAAGTGGCAAATTACACAGCAATACATCCAATATTCATCAGGATATTTCATTAAAAGCCAAAAATGTTAACCTCACGGTGGCAGGAGGAGGAGGATCACCAAAGCCATTAAGTACTGTTTGGGAACCATAAATGTGAATGTATACTGTATATTGAAATATTTTACTGAATAAGTGAAATACAGTATGCCTGGTGCTTGGAAAAAGGAGGAACCTTGATTGTCTGTAGCAAATGTCACAGTAGATCATCGAACAATTATCAAGGTATTTCACTCTAAACACCACAAATGTCAGCCTCATTAAAGTGCTATGACTATGACAGTAGCATGGCCAAAATTTCATCTGGAAAAAGATCTGTTTCTGTTATTCCTCCACTTTCATTTTTGTACCAATTTAATTAACATCATGTCTTAACATCACTCCATTTTCTTTGCACCTCTGTTTTGTTTTTATGTTACAAATTTAAACTCTTAAAATCACTGATCTATGCTCCTACTTGCTGCCTTTATTCATCTATCTTTTTTGTAGAAAAAAGTGTAGTTGTTGAATTATCACACTATAGGTGTCCTGGGGTCCCCTAGACAGGTGGACAGTAGCTTGTTAGTAGGCAACTGTGAGTGCGCTGTGACCTTTGAATGGAGCTTGGAGCTGCAAACAGAGGGACTCCTCCACCCCAGCTGCTCTTTCTGTCTGTGACCCTGCAGCTAGAAGCTCATACAAAGTTTAGTCCCCGGTCAAAGGTCAGGAAACAAAAGGTAAAGGAAGAAATACTCACACAGGGACCCATTAAGAATAACATTTTGTAATAATGATATTTGGTTGTGCTATGTTGACAACTATTAGTCCACCACTGCTATTGATTACACAGATAATGATAGTGTACCAGCTCACTCACTTCTGAAAAGCACTGCCACAGGATCTACTGAAAACTCTTGCTGAGTCACTGTCACAACACATGCCAGTTGTTACCAGGCCTAGCAATGATAAAGACACTATACAAGTTGTGTGCTTGTGTATCTCTAAGTCTACATGTCATGTTGTTATGTCTCTAAGTTTGCATTGCTACACACATTTGATAATAATATAACTCCAAGTAATAACATACAATTCAATTAGAGGTAAGCATTTTTGTTGTTGCGAAAAAACAAACAAACCTTCCCACAAGTTCCATTTACTTGCTTTTCTGTAGCCTTCAACCACTATCTAGACAGATATCATTTAATTGTAGTTGTACAAATTTACATTTTTACTGAGAATTTTGTAAGTGTTGACAATAAAGGTTGCAAGTTCAGTCTTGTCCTATGGAATAGCAATTAAAAACACAAGATCTATTTACTAGCTATTCTGAAGCTTTTGATAATATCACACAAGCTTGACATACTGAAAATTTGCTACAACAAAATAATAAAAAATAATAACTTTTTTTTTTTGTTATAAGTAGCATTTAAGAGTCTGTAGTCTCATATTGTTTCAAAAGCACATATTTCAAATTAGATCTTCTTGTAGTCATGTCATGTTGTTTTGATAGCACAAATATAGGGTAATTGAATGAACATGGATATAGTATATTACTGATGCCAGGGAAAGTTCATATCTACAAGTTGATAGTTGTATATTGAAATTAAGCAGTTACGTAAATACTGGAACCTCCAGCTCTATGTGAGGCAGTGAATCAGTGTAAATGTGTAGATAACTGAAGTCAACGTCGATAACGGGCTAAACATGTGAAATCAGCAAATTGTTGGCTCATTTATTTACATTATTGCAATCAGTTGCTTTGTGACTACACAGTGCATGTGGTATTATTTTTGCTTCATGCTTTGTGTATGTACATGAATGCCAGAAACAAGAATTGGCATGGACCACCCTCAACTCCATCCAAACTTATCCCTCTATCCCTGCGGGCTCTTGAGCAGAGAGAAATGCAAATGACAACAGTGAGAGGCAGAGAATGAGGGATGAGCCAGAGGAGGACAGTAACACGATAAAAAGCACAAGGGTAGGTCTCAGAGCCTATGTGTGGAAAAGAGAAAGAAGAGGAAAGGAAGCAGGAGAAGAAGAGGTAAGTGGTTTACAGTACTGTGTATACTGTATGTAGGAGGGGTGGAGCAGAAGCAGCAAGATTAGAGGAGGCATTGACTGGCTTGGAAAGACAATAAAAATAGTGCTGACATGGTGCACTTAATGTGTGTGTGTGTTTGTCAGCATGAAACAGGGAAGAGGAAGAGGGAGATTGGAAATGAAATACTTTTCAGAGCAGTGATGAAAAAAATGGAATGATGTTGAAACAAAGGACAGATATCAAAGTGAAGGAGGTGGAAGTGCACAAGTGGCTTCGATTACAAATCCAGGTGTTAAATGGCACCTATTTAGTTAACTGCAGATGGGACTGCTGGATTGTGGGAATTGAGAAGGGGACAAAAGATGTAGTGGGGAAAGAGCAGGATCAAAAGTGGCAGGAGGAGGATTGGAGATGGTGGGAGGAGTGAGGAGAACTGTGGGAGAAAATATGGTTGCCATGCAAAGCAAGAGCAGGGGAGAACAGAGGTAAAGAAGGAGGGAGGAAAGAGGGATGGAGGGTTGAGATGATGGATGTGCTGCTCTCGTTTCGTGCCCCCTAACGAAGACTCTAATTAGTGTTTGTGTAATTCCACACTGTCTCCTCCGCCTGCTCATCTTAATTAACTACATTCATCTTCCCCTCCCTCCATCCATCCCTTTCTCTCATGCTCCCTCCCTCTGCCCTCCTAAAATAACATACTGACTGTCTGAACCCCACCTGGACCAGACCTGCTTTTACTTACTCACTATCTCTCTTTCCTTCTCTTCTTCCCAGCCACCCGCCTTTACTCCCTCTTTCCCCCCCCATCCTTTTCTTTTACTGTACGCATTCTATGCCATCTGATGACTCTCTCCCTCTGCTTTCTCACTGCCTCACCTTGAAAAAACTATCCTCTTTTTTTTGCACTGTCTCTCTTGCAAGCACTGTGTTAATGCTTGGCCGGTGTAAAAGCCTGCCCACCCCTGTGAGTCTCCAGAGCCATGTATTGTGACGGCCCATTTAGTCACCTCAGTCATTAATTTCATCAATAGGCTCAAGAAGTAGCAGCGACACCACCAGATATACATGGCTGCTCCAAGTGAGTCATACATTAAAGCCAAGTGACATTCCCCCCTGCCCCTCACCAACATAACAAGCCAATAAATTCAGCACTAACTCTAAAACAAATTGAGGATGACACGAGGCAAACAAAACAAGGAAACAAGGGAAAAAGGAGTCACACAAATGATTTCACTGAATCTGGCTCTACTTCAGCTATATGAGGGCCAATTGGGTTTAGGGGACAATTACACAAGTGTTTGAATGGCAGGAGGAGGAGGGTGAGAGATGGAGAGGGCTGTGTGAAGTGCATTTACAGATGGAGATGACAGAGCTGTTGATGACTGGTCTGTATTGTGTTAGTGCAGCCAGCAGCGGATGGATCGGAGTACCTGTCATCATTTAGCCCCTCAGTCTGAAATGGCTTTCCTGCTTTCAGCCTTTCAGCAGTCAGTCAGTGTGACAAAGGACTGCTGGGAGTCAGAGCACCCCATCTCTGCAAACACACATATGTGTATACACTGTTGTAAATATTCTGCACACATGGGCACCCATGCACACAAACCCAATCAGACAAGCTGTATAGAAGAGGGCCCTTAGCACTCACTTTTGCACAAATCAGGTGCCATTCAATGTTGGTACAAGGGGAAAAATATATTTAATTTGTATTTATGTCTTTCTTATGCTGGATATATGTGTGTCTGCATTTGTGTGTGTTTGTGTGTATGGATGCTCTGGGTGCAGTAGTAAGCTCCACTTTGCTGAGAGCAGCAGAAATGTTTTTTTTTTTATTACCTGTGGTATGGACACCAAAGACACCCATAATGCACCATCACAACCCAGAATGCATTTCACCCTTTAAATCTGAAGGCTACCTGTGCTTTGCCAGATATCCATCATATTGCCCAAATGGAGAAAAGACACAAAAATGCCTGCCCTACACCCACACACATGCTACATTGATAGGAATTACAAGCCAATTGGTGCCACCTCCTGCTGAAGGTCAGAGGTTAATTTAACAAGGTTTTACTTGACAACGCTTCCACACAAGCAGAGAAAAGGGAGGGAGGCCAAGAGCAATGGGCAAGAGATAGAGGAGGAAGCCAGGAGCCATAGGGCGACAGAGATAGCAGTGAAGACAGAAATAAGGGATTGAGATAGAATGGCAAGGAGATGGCTACAGGCAAGAGATAAAGAAACAGAACGAGAGGGAAAGAAAGAAGGGAAATGGTGAGAGATACAGACATAGAGGACACCGACTATCTACCAATCACAATGGTCCATATGGGCATACAGTTCCCCACCGTCCTTTCAGCTTCCTGCGCAGATATGATGTTACCATCAGAAGCTCCATGAAGCTGTCCTTGAGGGTGGAAGGTGCCTTTAGGCATTGATCTCAGATCAGCTTAGCCACTAGAATACCTAACCTTTAACAATAAAAGAAAAATGCAAATCTGACCTTAGATGACAGTGTAAGTTAAACCTCTTCCCACTCTCCTAATCTCAGTGCCCACTGGGCTCAGCGTCACCTGTGCTGCTGTTGCTGCTGCTGTGGTTGATGAAATGTAGATGTTACAAAGAACTGGTGGCAGCTGGCTTTTTCAACCTGCACCTGTACCTTTTCCGTGTGTGTGCATGAGTGCTTGTATAGGGGAGGGGCTGGTTCTTTTATATGTGTTTGTCTGTCTGTGTGTGTGCATTCCTGCTGTTTTCAGTGTTTTTGTACTGTCTCTAGAAGTACACTCAGGGGGAATGATACAGAACTGAGAGCTGTTGATGTATGAGGCGTCAGGTAGATTTGTCTAAATAGCCCCAAAGTCCAACTACTCTTGCACCGTTCATGCGCACACTTGCTTCTAAAAGACCGATCCACAGAACACACACATATATTGCTAAATATCTATGTAAATGCCTAAACATTTTACATTTTTTGCAAGATCTGTAAATGTGCAAACAGGTTACAGAGTAAAGTGAAAGACTGAATATGTGGAGACATGTAATTAATTCACATGCTTCCATAAATGCTCTGTAACATGTAAAAAAAAATACAGAACAAGCCCTGTTCAACAACCAGAATAAAATATCTAATTGACTATATACCCCCATTCATGGGTCACTGACTGGTTTGACAAATACACAAACGATGAGAATGAAATGCTAAGGCATCTCATGGCCTCTTCACTAGAGGTTGTGTCCATCTTCAGTTTAATTGGACTTTCTATCTTATTTAGGTTATGTTCACTTATAGCCACCACACTAATATGCTTTTTCTTTGTTTATTAACCTTTTTACATGCATTATTTTGTAGAAGAAGCTAAAACATGTAAGTTCAACTTTAAGTCCAATGTTTATTCCTAACTATTGCACTTATTTTATTTTATGCAACCCTCATTGGTCAACCAGAATACTGTGCAGTTTGCTGCATTTAGCATTTATTTATGCTTTAATACACACTTTTGTTTGTGTTTTCTGATTTAAGGTCAATAGCAATTATTTCATTATATACCTAATGTTGAAATCTAAAACCTGTGTACTCATGTCTACATGCTTGCTCTGTTACCAAGTGTTAGTACACCACCATTGTCAAAACATCAAATGACAAACAATCCTTTGAAACAATGCTGCTCCCTGTAGTAGAATTCCAGAGACTTATTATGGCAAAGAGCACAGTTTTTTCCTTTCATTTGTCACTTATCTGTGTATGTGCGGCATATAGTGTGATCTATCACAGTTTCTCTTTTGCAGGAGTATAAATACATGGTGCTGTAGACTTTTTCTCTCTGTGAAACAAAGGTTATTACTGGTATTGTTGTCTAAAATGAAAAGAATTAACTCTGAATTGTCTAATTGTTATTATAAAGTTACTAATTACTAATATAATAATCAACAAATAAACTACACATACTCTCCATCCATTTTGTTAACTGTCACCTATGCATTATTTTGTATTAATACACCAAAAATAAAGATTTGTATTATTTTAAAAGGATGTGTAAACTACTTTCTGTCATTCAGAAGGCATGTGAATCATGCTCAGGTGTCTTTACAGCCCACTACACCCCCAGTTATTACTGCAGCCCTCATTCTTCCTCAGTTTCTTTCTTCAGCGACTATAAAACCATCTCCCCAGTCACTGATGCGCTCTACTTGATTTATGTCGAGATCTTTGGTTAAAAATGCAGAGTAAGTGAATAGAAGTCTTTGTGTGCATGTGATAGAGAGAGAGAGGGGGGGAAAAGAGAGATTTGCTATTGTGCATCACTCTCCGTGTGTGATGCTAGTCAGATATTTCTATCAGTGCTGTTGTTAAAATGATAGGCCTCTCAGGCTTAGCTGAAGATTAACATTCCCTGCAGGGCTGCACAGGGAGAATTAATTAAAAAATATATTTATTTATCCAAAAAGAGACATAAAACATCTGTGGACACTTTAATAGCACATGATCGAGGCAGAGAGCGCTGACTCATCATTTTGAGGATGTGAATGTGTGTGTAGTGTCTTTTTAAACTATCCAAACTTTCCCCATTTACTTCTCTAAATAAATCGCTCATGTTCTTCTAACAGATCCACATCCATTGACAGAGATTCCCTGCTTTAGAAATATCATGTGAAATTAGAAACTCAGCAGATTCCAGTTTTTTGGATCGGTATCGGTCTCCTCTCATTGAAATTTGGGATCATTCTCCCGAGGCTACTGACACCAACTTCTGATGTAGAAGTTAAATAAATAAAATCATTTCTCCATGGTAATTTTCATCAAACCTGCCAAACGCAGCCTAAATATTTGACATGGAAGGAGAGAAGATCAGTGAGAAGTGAGATCAAAGGAGTGTGTGTGTGTGTGTAGGGTGGGGGGTGCATGCGGGCATGTGTGAGAGTGTGCATTGGTTTGGTGCAAGTAGTGATGAAACGTATTCTGCAATGTGATATTTTATACCACCACCAAATTCCGCTCCATCTCCTCCACACATGGGAGCAATCTAAACTCAAAGCAATGTCAGTGAGTGTGTGTGTTGGTCTTTAGCCACTAGCAACTATTCTTCATATTCCTGTCACCTATTCTTCTTCTCTCTCATCTTCCTCTGTCTTCAAAACAACACACAGACTAACAAAAAGCGATTGTATTTTTCTTTATCAGTCCCCCTATTTTCTTTGCCCCTACTTGTATTCTGTCTCCTTCGTTCAATATTTCATGCCGTTGAGAGTGTATCTATTCTGAGCTCTCTCTCTCTCTTTCTATCTATATATGCCCTCTCCTCCCTCTCTTCCTCCATCCCTCCCATCCTAAAAAAACCCTCTCTCTGCACATCACTCTTGCTGTCCTCTCGCTCTTTCTGTACCTCTATAAATCTCTCTTTCCCCCTCACTCTCTATATCTCATTGCACTCCTAATGTTCTGTGCCCCATCTAACTCTTTCTCCCAACCCTGACTTACATTCTCTTCCACCCTTTCATTTCCCTTTCCTCCCCCTTCCCTCTGTCCCCTTCGCTGGCTGAGTTTGCGTGACTATACAAAAGTATCAGCTCCTCTTCTCCTTCCCTTAACCCCTCACTCCTTCTCTCTCCTCTTTCCCCCTTGGATTCCTCTCCAACCAAAACACAGAGAAAGCCCTGTTCTCTCTTTTTGCACCTCTTTCGTTTTTGCATCCCCTCCCCGCCTCCCCCTGCCTTCGCCGTTCTCCTTCTCCCATCCAGTCTTAGTAGCACCTCTCCTCCTCCTCCTCCTCTGCCTTTTTTCCTCCTTCAACGCTCTGTCGTACTCAGCTCCATCACCATCTCCCCCCCACCAGTCCCCTCCTCGCTCTTAGCCTGTACCAGTGTTGTTTTAGGCACAGCAGTGAAAGGTAAACAGAGAGATTGAAAATTCGTGTCAGTCAGTTGGGTGAGAGAGGGACAGGGAAGGAGGGAGTGCAGCAGAGGTGGTGAGGGAGAGAGAGGAGGTGGGGGGAGTGTCAGTGCAATTTACTAACACAACAGTGAACAGCGAAGCAGGCCAAGACACAGAACGAGTGGGAGGTGGAGTGAGAAAGAGACTCCCAGTTCAAGAATGCCATTGAAATGCAATGAACATACAAGTGTACAAAAATAGTGTTTACTATTTACATGATGCACATGCAACAGTCTTGCTGAATTTATGTGTACATTTTTTACTTCCTGGGGCCCAAGAGAGGGATGTGTGCCCTACAGGGGCCTAATATCCAGTTATCAGTGCTATGAGAAAGCTCCGATTAGATTTCGAGGTTGCAGAAAGGAGCACTTGACAGATGTGTTGTTGGCCAGCTCTTGGTTGGAAATGTCATAAGAGCCTCAGTGTCACCGCATGCAGTCAGCCCGGAGGTCATTTCTCATAATAACCCCAATACAAAAGTAATCCAATAGCACTGCAGCCCACGCCTGGAAAATCTAATGTGAATGATTGGAATTGACAGGGGCGTTTGCTGAAACACAACATGTCAGCATCTGTTTAAAATAAACCAAATGGAAAAGAGAGAAATTGAACTCTTTCAAAGTATCACAAACCTGCTTTCATAGGTGTTGAATTTCCAACTTTGTCTTGCATCTTAGTTTCCTTTAAAATCCAGCCATACAGTATATTTACAACCCAACCTCCTGTAGCCTGCATACACTCAATCATCCATGTTCTATATGCTGGGAGTTAAAGGGTCACTACACCGAAATGTAAAAAAACATTCTTACGCACTGCATAGTTTTGTTTTATTGACATCTATAACTGAGATTTCTTCTGTTGGATGTTGAATGTAAGTACGATTTTGTCTGTGGTGCCCACAGCAATAATAATTTAATATGTTGACATGATGTGTGTAGTGGTCTGGGTTTCAAGTGACATAAGGTCACATGATAGCACCTGCACGTTTCATTCACTTAAGACGGCAGCAGGACATGGTCAAAAAACCTCAGTAAAGTTAGAAAGTGAACCTTGAGTTGGGAATATTTTGACACATATGCTCGTTCAATGTCAACAATAATTCTCCCTGCTTTTATCCTGAAGACTGTCTGGTGAATGTGGAAACTTTGTTTTTCTTAAAGGAATAATTTTACCTTGTGGGAGACTTTCTTCTTGCTGAGAGTTAAATAAAAGCGGATAATCTCATGTTTTTATGCTTTAAATACTGCAAATGTCTGACTCTGTCCAAAGATAACAAAATATATTTCCCATAAATCTTATTGAATCATACATTGTTTGTCTAAATTTAAGTATAAAAATGTTGAATTGTGATTTAATGTTTTTTTTTTTGCTGTGCTATGTCTTGGCAGGAACCCAGAGCCATTTCACCCTGTTTCCAGTCTTTATGCTAAACCAGCTGACTGTAACTTTGTCTTTATTGTGCAGAAATGAGAGTTTTATCAATCTTCTAATCTCGGCAAGAAAGCAAATAAGAGTATTTGCCAAAATGTCAAACTATTTGTTTAATTTTTCATTGCTGTGAGAAACGCCATTGCATTATATAGAACCTAAACAAACCCAAGATTATCTGCATAGATATCACTAGAGACTTAATCATAAAATTCCCCAAGCGGATCAATAAAGTATCTATAAAGTATCTATAAAAATATGTATTTTTATGGTTACTGTGAAACAACCCTTTAAAAACAGAAAGACTGCATGTGGTTATGTTAATGTACATGTATAAACCTGTCTGAAGGCATGTACATTTACTGGCCCCTTTATGAGGTGCACCTTTGTAATCCAATACAGCAGCTCTGTCATGAATTCTACTCTTAAAAGGTTATAATTTCTCAGTTTTTGTTGAAACTGCCAGAGAAGGTGTTAATTCTACTATTCCACACTTGACACTGATCACTGTCAAGTGCTCCACAGAGCGCCACAGGAGATCATTTCTGCCAGTGACTGTCAAACTGTACAACTCCTCCCCCCTCTGTAAGCGGGAGGGGGACTGACAATGATCATAATCATTATTCATGTCATATTTATGTTATCACTCTCTACATTGCACTACATTCCATCTCAGACTGTTATTAACAAATTTCATCCACCATTAGATTTTGTATAATCTTGAGGTTTTTGTATTGGTGTTATTTTGTATTTGTGTGGAAAGGTTCTTTCCTTTTGAACTGAGAGCAGCTGCAACAAGGCAAAAACAATTTCCCTCTGGGATTAATAAAGTTATCTGAATCTTGAATGTATTCATTATTGAGGTCACACTGGGTGGGGGAGTATTGGAGTGCGTTATAGTAAGAGGTGTTTTTAATGTTTTCTTCATTTAAGTAAATGGGGTGACTGAGGAGAAATAATTGACAGAGGAGCAAAAGGAGGGATGCTCATTAAAAAGCTGCATACCTGCTGTAATAGAGAGAGATGGAGAGAGAGGCAGAGGTGGAGACAGGTGGACCACCAGAGACAAAACTAACAAAAGACAGAAGCAAAACAGCAGAGCCCAGAAGCAGGGATCACAGAGTGGAGTAAGTTTGCATTGGAAATCGTAGAATAAGGTGAGGAGAAGAGAAGGAAGAGAGAGAGAGAAAGAGAGAGAGGGGATTAAATGGACAGCTCGTGAGAGAGGTGGAAGGACTGGAGAAGACAGAGGGATTCCCCGATGGCATCTCATCTCTCTTTCTTTCTTGCTCTCCTTCTCCCTATTTCCCTCCTTTTTTCTCCCAATAAATCATTCTGACTTCTCCTTAACCAACTCATTCCCAGCAGGCAGCTAGAAAACTGTAACAGTCTTTCTTCTATCTGCTATCTCTCTCTTTTTCTCCTCTCCCTCCTCCTGTCTCCTTCCCTGTCTGGCATGGTCCTCTCTTTCTCACACACAGGGGGTGGGGGCAAATTACTAAACATTTTATCATGTCTCTGCAGGACAGAGGTGATGCATTAATTTCCAACTCAGAAATATATAAGTCACATCACACTTGCATGGAAAGAACTCAAAATTAATTTGAACTTAATTGCTTTAATAAAATTTAGATGTAAAATTTAATTTACTCTATAAGTTGCAAAATAAAACAGCGGGTCACTTTGTAAAACTTTGATAAAGTAAAATCCCTATAATATCACAACTTAATCCAGTACAATTTACAGTTTTCATTCTTTCTTTATGATGGATGGAGATTAAATGGAATGACACGTGCATGCGCCTGAGTGTTAATGTGCTGCAGCTGTAAGAGGATTGGACATGATAATAGTACTGTACTAGACTGACTTACAGTGTCTGAGAATCCAAGCAGGGAGGGGTGGAGTGCAGAATGTAATATGTGAGGTCATAGTGGTTGGTGGAGATGTATCTTAAGAGGTGTTTCTGATGTTTAGGCCCGGTCATTTATGTAAATAGGATGACCAAAACATTATAACCACCTCTTAATATAATGCACTTCAGCACCACTCCACCACTCACTGTGACCTCAATAATAAACATATAGTAGAATTATCACCTTTTCTGACAGTTTACAATAAATGATAACCTTGCAACTGTAGACTTAATTGCAGAACCTCTGGATTGTCTTGCAATAAATTGTGCAGGCGTACCTAATAAAGTGGCCAGTGAGTGTAAGTATGTGTGAGAGACACACACAGTTTCCGGCTGTGTTTAAAAATGCAGAAGTGCGCACGTGTACGTGAGAGTGTGTGGCAGGGGAGGAGGATGGGGGGGCGTTAAAATACACTGCATATAGTTGCTGCAGACGTCTCAGGCAGAGGAAGGGGATTCAGAGATTTCTTCTTTTACACCGGCAGTGGAGGTCGAACAGTTGACACCAAAAAGTTCAATTCGCAGTGATGCCTGATGTGCAGCGACTCGGCCACAATATTGGAGGAATGCGCTTTTGTCGCTCGCAGGGGGTGGAGTTAGAAAGTGAACGAGTGCTGCCTACCAAACAGAGAGAGGAGAAGGAGAGGAGAACGAGGAAGGAGAGAGACGGGTGGGCAGGCTGCTTACCGTGAACGATGGTTGCTGGATAGAGTCTTGAAGACCTAATGAAACTGCCTGGTTGAATTGTTTGCAGCATTTCAGCGCTCAGTAGCCCGGCGTGCTTTGCATCTCTCGGATCCTTGGAAGGAAAAGAAAAAGAAACTGCAGCAGCACGCAGATATCAAGAACAGTTAAAAAAAAAGAGGGCTTGCTTAATTTTTTTTATTTTCCATCTTTTTCCTTAATTTTCCTTTTCACATCAGCAGCACACAACACTTTCCCGGCGGATAGGACCGTTTCATGCCCGCAGGAAACTCGACCTCCCGCTTGGACCCAGTACCTCACCGGCCTCCCACGCTCCTCTGGCGGGCTCAGACGCAGCAGTTCCCGGTGAGAAGAGAGGACCAGGCGCAGCTCAGTCATAAAGGGGACCCGCTCATAAGGACTCCCACAAACCCCCTTGTTTGAAGCCCAGGATTTGTTGGGGAGAGAGGAGGAGTGCAGTGCCTGGTTTACGGGGGAAGGGGAGGGGGGCATCAGTCACTTCACACCACAATAGACTTTTGAGTTTTACAACACTTATTAACCAGAGCAAGTGCTTTACTCTTTGACCGTTTGTATGCATGCATGAAGCTTTGTTTCCCCCCCTCTCCCGTCTGTTAGGCATTTGCTGGGATGTTTGAGTCGCGTTGTTTGGTGGGGTGAAGGGACCGAGAGAGTGGCTGGAGAGAGACCGAAGGGACGGAGGCCGAGAGAGGAGTCGAGAGCATGGCTCTGGTAGCGCTGTCTCTCTGGGTGCTAACGAGTCTCACCTGGGCGAACCTGCTCCAGGTGTCAGCCAACAGGCATTCCGTCTACTGGAACAGCTCCAACATACAGTAAGACCACCACTCCTCATTCTTAACAGTGTGTGTGTGTGTGTGTGTGTGCACCATTACATTTGATCTCTCTATTCTCCACCTGTGGGCTGCTAGTTCATCACTGGTGCAGGTTCTGATCTTTGCTTGTGTGTGCGTGTGTCTCACATGCTTTATCAGGGTAGCAGCCTATCTATTTTTCTGTCATCTAAGTGGAAGAAATAATTTAGATCCCAACCTCTGTTGTGTCTCTGTATGGTACAGCTATTCCTGAGCCTCAAACTGCTCTGTCAGACCCTTACTGTGAAGTCAAGGTGGCTCCAAATCATTATTTCAACACCTTTTCTTGCTCAGCTGCTCACACATATTTAGTTTCTGTCTGTATGTGCATATTACAATTTATTGGGTTTCTCCTTTCTCCGTTCTCTTCCCCTCTGCTCTACCTTCAGCCATTCATGTTGCAGGAGTAGAAAGATGAGGAAAAGAAGCACATTTGATTCTTATGCGTTCCTCTCCATCATGTGGCTCTCCTCTCGCAGTCTTCCAGCGCTGTTTCTCTCTGTCTTCTACTCTATCTGGTTCAATTAGGAGCACTTCTTCATTCTGACCTCATTGTGTTGTAGCAGTGTCACTATTCAATCTCTCCGTCTTGCTCCCTCTCCAACTTGCTCTCTCCTTCTATCCTCTCTAACCCCGTTTCTTGTTTACACTCAGTCCGTTGGCCTTTTTGTTATCCTCCTAATCCCTCGCTCCTCGCCTCTATCTCGATTCAAGTGAAAAGGCTTTTTTCTATCTCTTCTTTTTTTTTTTTTAACGCTGCCTTTTTAATACTGTCCTCATGAGTCCATGGCTCTGTTGCTGGATTCTCAAGAATGTTGTGTCAGTCTGCAGCAACACACTGTAGGCTCCTCTTTTCTGCAATTCACAGTAAAACGTTGAGTTGATGTTGTACCAACTGTGTTTCTACATGTCTCACGTCTGTGCATCCAAATCTCATTTGTTGATTTCACAGGTGCTCTCTGCTCTAAATGCTTAGAAAATAATTTAACAATCCAATTTGTACAGGAATGACACATTTGACATAAAAAAAAGATTTTGTTTGGTGAGTAGCTCAGCGAGGTGTGATCTATTTTGCGTTCCTGATAAGGTCACAAAATGATGCAACAATCAACCCAAACTGTTAGAGGTGCACAAGAGCGCATGTCACACACTAACACACCTTCCTTTTCATTCTCCATCTTGTAGTGAGTCCTGTCTTTGTGTAAGCTATGTTGCGGCTGCCATGCATCCCTCAAAACATCTCACTATGTGGTGTTTACCGCTTCAGCAGAATTTACAGGGCTCCTCAGATGAGCAGTCAGATAGATAGCAATTCATATTTTATGACCGCTCTTATTAAAGATGTAAACAATATGAAAACTCAGAAAATATGCTGTTGTTTTTGCAGGAGGAAGATAAGTGATCCTGTTCGCTGACAGTAACTCTAGGCCAATGATTTTAGTTTACAGCGAAAAATAAAACTATGAAGGGCAAGTGAATTTATGCCTTGCAACAGAATTACTTTACATGAGGTACTGTGTGAAGCAATAAGAGCGGAAAACATCATGGTATTGGTTGTGGTACAATTCTGTAAACAATATTAGTTTTCCTGAATGTGAGGAAATTATTTCTGCACGTTTTAGACAAACTAATATTGCGTGCACAGTTGCTGCTAATGCATTTTAGATTATATTTTTCTGCAACTCTCAATGTGAAGAGTGCTCAGTTAATGCTAATGAAATTCAATCTTTGGTTTCAATGTCTGCGACAGAAGGTGATTTAGATAAACCTGCCAAAATAAAGGAAAGAAACAAACCTGGTACTTTGTACAATCAGCAGTCAATTGATGTAACAAACAGATTTTACCTGATAGAACTGAGTAATATTATTATTTATTTAAAGTTTTTAAATAATTGCTGTAGTTGGTGTTTCAGACAAAGCAGTGTGGAGCAGCCTAACCTTTAACCTGGCTGCCCAGGACCTGAGTACTGCAGAGCCCTGCAGTCTCTCTCCTCCCTCTCTCTCTCTCTCTCTCCCCACGTTCAATGCAAAAACTGTTTTCACCTCAGCGGCAGAATATTCTTAGTCCCTGCAGTGTCTTGGTGTGTGTGTGTGTGTGTGGCTTTTATAAAAGACTGGTTAATTAAAGAACAGTGCATCTCAATGGACATGCCTCATCCCTGATCTCCCCATCTCTTACTCGCACTCTCTTTCTCACTGCACACATACAGTGAGTGGGGATAGCCTTTTCAATTCAGCCTGCTTAGTGAATTAGGAGACAAAGGGGCCGTGGACAGTGGCACACAAAAGACAGATAAACTGCAGGATAACCTGTCTAATCTACTCTTTGATACACTTCTGAGACATTTTCAGCAGCATACATCCTATTGCCAGCATTTATTTTAATCTCTGCACTCAACACCACAACATTCAACTTTTGTAGGGTTGGCTGGCATGTCTCTAGCCGTTGGCGATCGGCCTCTCTGGAGTTGCTCTAACTCGCAGTGCAGTGGAGGTTTAGAAGGCCAATAATAAGCTGTAGTATAGCTGTCAGTTTGAGTGGTAAACACATTGTAAAGCCTCGGGACCCTACAGTTTCTCAACCAGCTTCTGACCCTGAGCCACTTGTCAACCACATGAGACGGGCTGAGACTATTACCAAGGATTAAACATCTTCACACCTACATTAATGCACATGTTGTGCATGCACACATGCTCACATCTATACACGTGCACATCCTCATATGCTCGTTTATTTGTCTAATTCTGTGAGTACACTCAAGCAAACGCGTCCCCATGTGTACTTATTTTTAACTTTGTGTAGAAGGAGCATTTCCTGCATTTGCGTCGTGCACAAAGGCTGTTGCCACTGCCTATCAGTCACTTGTCACTGATATCCCTGGGCATGAATGTGTGTATAATGGTGTGCGTTTTCTTTCCATTTGTGTGTGTGAAACTCAGTGTATGTGTTTGTTTGCCCTGTTACAGATGTCTCTGTTCATTGATGGGTGACCGAAACAAAAACAAATCCATCAGTCCGTTAAATCACACATTATCTTCCGCCACCTGGCAATTAACCACCGCTGTGATTGTGAGTGTGCGCGCGCATGAGCATCTGCTTCCATATACATGTGTATGTGTGTAATCTAATAACGCAGCAGTTAGCTGATTTGCATAATGGAAATCTGGTGATATCTCTTAATTTATCAGTTGTATATTTCGAAAGCGATTAGGTTTCAGATAAAAAAACGCGTACGCTTCTATTGACAGTAGCATTGTGTATGTGTGTCCATGACACTCTCACCTCAATGCACGCCACGTATATGAAGTCAGCTATTGCAAACACAATTTGCTCCTCATATAAATGCTCATGTGTGGTAATCAATGCAGAGGATGGAACTCGTTTAATATTCATCTATCTCATCAGATTGCACGAAGACACATCACATAGGGCAGAAGAGAAGTAATGCAAGAAAATGATATCGAAGAGAGACAGAGAGGGAAGAATACTGTGGGACTGGTTAGAGGAGTGAGGGAAGTCAGTAAGAATACAGATAGATTTTGTGTTGAATCATAATAGAGTAGGGGGAGGAGGGTCATCATAATAATGGTAATCATACTTTGGCCAGTGCCCTTGTCCACACACTGCTTTCTCACATTAGGCACCATAACACACCTGTGTGTGTGTGTGTGTGTGTGTGTGTGTGTGTGTGTGCATGAGAGAGAAAGAGAGGGAGGGAGAGAGAGAGGTGAACATAGATGCGGACAAGAGGATCAAACAGGCTAATCAACCAACATGGTTGCAGAAACACAAACAGTCCCAGCTCCACTTAGGACAACACCATTTACATTTATGAATATCTGCGCAAAGAACTTTTAGTCTCTCACTATCCCAAGGCCCGCCTGTTTGTGTGCATGTGTGTACAACCCATCCTTCTTAGATGGTGCCGCTACGCATGCAAGCTACAGCTGTGATGTGTGTTTACGCACATGCTTTACACACAGGCTCGGCGATCAACATAACGGGTATATGGACACAGTGATCAGACTGATCATTAGCAACGAATAATAAGGCCACGTAGAGCACAGGTGAATGGATTCTGATTAGAGTAGCGACGTGTGGGTGTGGTGTGTGTGTGGTGTGCAGACACTTGCAGAGAGACGTCATTAATTAAAAGCAATAGGGAACACGTGTGTGATGGATGACTACTGTTTGCATAATAAGATCCAGTAGTTTTCTCTTTCTCTCATGTTGTTGCTCTCTCTCTCTGTGTGAACAGGAGTAAATGCATTTTTTTGATTGAAAAGCTATTGTCTGGTAGGTGAGCGAAGCAATAAGAAAGGTGGAAAAGATTAAAATTATTTTCTTCTATCATTTTTTTTTCCTCTTTGGTGATGAGCTAGATTTCTGGAGTATGCTCCCACCTCTCTGTTCTCATCTTATACCCCAGTTGCCTGATGGGAAAGCACTCTTGGGGTGGTGGTATTTTGGGAGCTGTGGTTTAATGTACATGTTGTGAGACTCTTTCTCTGTCAAATTAACTTGGACTAAATCTTTCCAGTGATAAAAAATATGTTGCCTTGCTTTGAGGCCTGCTTTTCTTTGCTTCTCGCCACTCTTCTCTTCTTCTCTCCTCCCACACACTTTTAGATTTTTGACCAAAGCCACCCCTTATGTGGCTCTGTCTTAACACGCCTCCTTGCAGATGCTATAAATTTACACGCACACATAAAACACTCCCATTGATCTTGAGAAAAAGAACAAGCCTGAAATATTGAGCCCACCCTGTTTATCTGCATCTCTCCATTGACTCTTTTTCATTTCCTCAAACGCGGTCTCGTTTCCATGATCGCCTAATCGGAAGCATGGCTATGAAAATGCAGCATTGATGTTCAGTGTTTGCGCTGGCTTGGGCTTGAGCCAAACTCTAACTGGTCAGTGTAATGGTTTGGTTTCAAATCTTACGGCTTTTTGGGATGTTTTTCTACTAACACCAAGCTTAGATGAAAGTCACACCGAGTCGGTTAATTTTGATCAAACCTGACACAAAGGAAAGGAATAAGTGTCTGGCTTAGGATTGGTATTGATTTAAGTGACTGCTGATTCCGTGCTGATGGCTCAGTGCTTAGCGCAGCTGCTTTGCAAGCTGTATCTATCAAGCTTCTCAGTGTCATTGCTAGAATCTCATTGACTAGAATTAAAAACACTTCTACCACAGTTAAGGATTAAGTTGTTTTTAGGTGAAAGTAAAGTAAAATTATTTTCTTTTTACCATTTCACAGCAGTCGCAATCAGAATGTGAAATTAAGATAAGGCGAAAAGGAACAGCGATGAGTTGATCATGGGAATTTTGATATGGATTCAATCTAGGTGATGTCCAGATGATAATAAATACAGGGAAAATATATAACTAAAGAAAATACCGTCACTACTGGTGTTTCCCAGGTTGAGAATTTCTTTTTGTTGTCAACCTCAAGGGAGGTGGAGGTGTAGCATGGTGGGCTGCAGAACTACGCATGAATTCTGTTTTCTGGCCGACTTTTCAGTTAATGCTCAGTTTCAAAGCAATTTCACACTAACTTTAACAAGAAGAAATAATAAATAAAGAAGCGCAAAAAGTCTGTTTCAGTGGGAGCAGATGTGCTTGGATGGATCTATTGTGTAGGAGACATTTTTGTGTTTGATGACCTACTTATGCACAAGTAATGCTAAAACATGGACTGATAAATAACTTAATAACGTACAAATACATCTCTATAAGTGTGAGTGTGCCTTGCTTAAAGCATTACTGTAGGTGGTGTTTTGGTGCTGCTGTCAGACTGTTTTTATGTTCTGTACACATCTGTGTGTCATTTGGCCAAAACATCAAGGGTAATTGATGCAGAACCAGTCTGTGTTGATAAAGCGATATGGCTTTACTTGGAATGTGACCTTATCAATTCTTGGACCAGTGATTTATGTGATTTATGACACTGACAAATCCCCGAAAGTAATACATTTACGCAGAATCTTTCTTTCATGACATGTAATGTCAGCAAATATGTCGTATTAGAGCTTTGAAAGACAGTTATGTCTCATGCAATTGCTGTATTCCTTTGTTGTTCATGCATGTTATTTGGGGGGAGCATTATATTGTAGATAAAATCCTTCATAATAAATTTGAATTGAATATGAATATCTTTGCGAATGACGTTTCTTGTTTTAAATCAACTATTCTGCATTCATTTATTTATTTATGCATCTGTGTGCAGGCATGTTTATCATATCATTTGCCACCTGGTGGGAACTCCTAACAGCTTAGAGCAGCATTGCAGCTTGACTAAATCTTTTCTCACAAAATAAAAAAAATAAAAAAGTTTTATACTTATGCCTAAAATACTGACCAGATATGTATCACTCTGAGATTTTTGGGTCAAATTTCCTAATGAGAGATGCTTGTTAAATATGATTCCTGAAGTTTGGTTCTGGTGTGGAGTTCATTTTGCCACTGGTTCTCTATGCCATCAGTTAGATTGGACAGGAATTACCCAAAGGTGCTACTGAGAGTGTGAGTGATTGCTTTCTGTTAACTGTCCACTGTATACTCTCTCAGAAGTGCTGTCTGGACAGTCTGGATGTGATTAAAAGCTCCTCTCAGGTGTTTGGACTCGGCAGGCCTGTGGTGCCCAGTTATTGTAACTTTCCAAAACTAACAATCAATCTGTCGCACCTGCGTTCTGGCCAGGTGAGCACACGTGTGAAACTAGGCTCTAGTTGTGGTGCAGGAGCATTGTAGCCACAATTGGAATCAACATCTTAACAACAACTGGCAACAATGAGAGACTCTCCCTTCACCTTCTTGAATCACAGTGATACCATTTCCTAACTTTCTTTCACCTGTCTTTTTAAACATTGTGGGGACGTTACAGTCTCCCCTCTCATTGTGTATTATGTTGTGTAGTTTCTCCACCATATCGATTCTGTGGTTTATGAGACATTGTCCTACCATTTCATGCCACATGCAGTTGGTAGGGCAGTCGGCAGTAGTCTACGAACACCAGGGTTGGTGGTTTGATCCCGGTTCCTCCCTGATTCTTGACCACATGTCAAAGTCTCCCTGGACAAGACACTGAACCCCGATACTTTGGCACCTCAAGGGGGCAGCCTGTCCACAAGAATTTCCCCAAGGGGATTAATAAAGTATCCATTATTATTTATTATTGTTATTATTATGTCTGCTGTGCTTTCCTGCCACTCACCCACTGATCGTGAAGTAGGTGAGCAGAATTGCTGATTGTATACTAAGAAATGCACATCCCATACCTTTGGTGAGATTTTGCCAGCGTTTTTTTAACAGCGGCTTGTGAAAAGAGATCCATTTTACATTGTAGTTTATTGACTTTTTATAGCACTAAGACGCACAGGAGTTCACACAAAGTCAAACATCAATATTGGCTTCTCCATTTAGTGATTTCGAGACGTTTGTTGGTCTGTGTACATTGTTCTGCACATCCTGGAGGTTATCCAAGGACAGTGTCTGTGTAAGCGCTCACAAAGAAAATGTAGAACTCATCTTACTGTCACTAAACAGATCTTTATAGAACAGTTTGTTTGGATAACAGTGTACTCTTAGTTGACTCTTAATGATAAATCCTAATGTTACAATAACAAGAGGAGCTGTGTTATAGTCATGCAGTGTTTGTGCTATTTTAAGTTAAAATGGTTCCATCTGAGGCAGATGAATTGCCTTTTTCCTTGACAACCAAATTACTGAATGACCGTCTTCCCTTGTTATCTCTAGGTTTTTAGGCAAAAATGCAGGGCGAAACAAGAATTTATCTTCCCCACCCATGTGTTAAATTTGAACAAATTGTCCACAGAGAACAACTCCCACAGTGATGGGCTGGAGGCTGTACACAAAAACACTCCCATTCATACACATTCAGATGTACACACTCGATGTTGTTGTTGTTGATATTACCATTATTTTCTAAGCTGATGCCTAAGCTCCAGCAGTGTAATCAGGTGCTAATAACAAGGCTGTGATGTTTACAAGCTGTTTCAAAGTACTTTATGTATCTGTGTGTGTGTGTGTGTGTGTGTGTGTGTGTGTGAGAGAGAGAGAGAGAGAGTATTCCGTATGTGATGTCTACCCTATTCCCCGACAGTGCTGTTGGGGCTTTGGGGGGTTTCTAATAATGTAGACTGTCAGCTTGTGCACACACACACGCGCACACACACCAGATGCTCATATGGTGTGTTTGTGACGTGGTTAATGATAGCAACGTAGCGGCAGTCTGAGGCCATATGCTGAGCTTGATCACAACCGAACAGAGTGATCCAGTGTTAATAAACTCTACCGATGTGACAATTAGAAATTCTTCACATAAAAAGAATACACTCACGTGAAAACACAACTGTTTTCGTCAAACGCGCGCACACACACATAGCAGGAATTAACTGTCGCTGGCCAGGACAGAGGAGCAGCAGGGAGGAGAGCTGCTGCAGTGACAGGAAACGTGTCTGTCACCGCTCGCAGGACAGAAATGATGCTCATTGTTGAGCTTTGAATATTATAATATTGGTTCAGCGAGATATAATCAACAGATTTGAATTGTGAGCCTACAAGAAATAGTGGGCAGCCTCTCTGTAACATATTTTCATGAGAAACAGCTTTTGCGAGATATGAGAAAGTCTTGATTGTGAAGGTTTGATTTAGCAGCCCAAAGGGGATAAAACGTCAAGGCAGGGACCTCTCTTCAACAAACTGCAGAGGACACAGAATTATGCTTATTCCATCCACAGAGAGAGCGCGGCAGAGAGGCAGAGTCTTTAATTGAGGTTTTATCCATTTAAGCTGTCACTAAGAGGCCAACTCTGAAACCTTTTAACCACTTTCCTCTCGGTAATGACACAAATCAGAGAGGAAATGTGTTTTTGTCAGAGCGTTGGTGTGAATGTGTGAGGGTGCGTGAGTGTTCGTGCGTGTTAGTGCTCATGAAGCAGGAGGGTAATTATGCAGAAATTGGGAAATGGCTAAGTGAATTATGACCTTGTTTCAGCAGAAGGCTTTAATCAGTCCCAGCCAGGCCAGGGAGGGAGGTGCTACACAAGCACTCTTTTCCTGATGGCAACAGCAACCAGTCAGTAAAACTGACAGTCAACTGGTCTCATGTGTCAGTGGAAACCAGTCAGACAACCAATGATTCATATACTAATAGGCAGATCTGAAAAGCAGTGGCTGAAGATTCAAGTAAGATCATGAAGCTGAAATGCTTTTGAAGTTGCATCCTCTTGTCAGTGTTAGTTTAAAGAGTTGGGTTTTCCATTGTGTGTTGTATCTGCCCGTTTTCATTATTGATTAACTGCTTCTTGTCTTTGTTTAGTGGCCTTGTCTGAATGTATGTTTGAAAATAGGGGAGACTGCTCAAAATGAAAAGAAATTATTAGGTATTTTTGTATTAAAAAAAAAAAAATTAAACTTACTTGTCAGAATATTAACCCCTTTATTTTTCTGGGAACTGACACATTTTCTGATTATTTTTTTTTCAGCCCTAGCAATGATTAAAACAAATACACTGTATTGTATTATAATAAGATTAATTTACTAATCTGAATTGTTTGGTATATTTTCAGAAAATAATGAACATTGCTCATCCGTGCACATTCCAATGTGATGTATCAGATTGTTTGTTTTGTCCAACCAAATTTTAGGATGTACAAATATTTAGTTTACAGTGATTGTAAGAAAGACAAAACTATATTTTGCACTTTGAGTGGCTGCAGCCTGAGCATGTTAGGCATGTTTTGCTCAACAAATCACTTAAACAGTTAATCAATGAACTGAATGTTGATCAATGAATCAACATTGCTGCCAAATTGTTTCAGATCTGAAGATGATATTGTGTTATGTAGACAAAGTTTATGTTTCAAATTGCAATTAAAAAATATCAACTTGAATTATTTAAGCCTTTAAACATAAATAACAAACACATTTACCCAGCGCCTGATGCATGTGCATGAACACATCAGTGTGTCACAGTCTGCTGCCAGTTGTTTTCAGGTTTTGTTGTGTTCTTAAAGGTCACCTAAAAATAATGTAGAAACAAAATAAATTGTTATCAAATCCAAATTTTAGTCCAATCTGTTGCTGCACATTGATTATTAGGTTAAGTATATGAGCTAAGGTACTTTTTCTTTATTATCCATGCTGCAGGTTTTATGCTTGTGTTTATGTAAGTGCACAAATTTATGTTAATGTAAGTGCACAGCGTCACATCTTCAGTAGGTCCGGCCTTAGATAAACTGATTTATCTTGGGATGAGTAAAGGAAAAAGAGGAGGATTAACGTAACGAGGTGAAAGCAAAGTAAATATGCAGCCCAAAGGACACATACAAGTAATTAAGTTGTTGACTGATTACAGGTTGAAGCTGAATGATAAAACAAAAATGTTTGAGTAGTTCTACCAACCATGTTCATACTGTTGTGATTGGTTCCAGTGCAACATGTCACTTTGTTGACTGGCCAGCGATAAAACATGCTAATTTAAAATGTAAATTGAACATTAGGTGTGTGTGTGTGTGTGTGTGTGTGTGCACTGTTGTATGAATAGCTCCTTGCTGCTCAGATGTATGTAGGGTTAGCATCACTGCTGTGTGTCAGTGTGTTTCATAGTGCCTCTGTTGGTCCTGGTCCGACTGTCTATTTCTGTCAGTGTTGGATCGATGGCGTCCTACAGACATTGCTCTCCACTCCTTGATGTTTTAGCCTGTTCCTCCTCTTCTTCTCCATGTATCTTTCACCCTCTCTTTCCTCCTGCTGCCTCTCTTGTTGGCTCAGCCTATCAGCATCACTTCCTCCTGTCCTCCTCATTGTCTTCATCATACTACTCTCAAATCTCTCTTCAGATCAGACAATGAGCTCTCAGTGTGTGTATCTGTGTGTGTATTTTCTGAGTGATTGTTGCCGCCTCTTTATTAGTGATTCCTAATTCCTAGTTTGTCTGCTGAATGCCAATACTGTGTATGCTGTAGCTCTTTTTCATGTTATTTTTGTATATTAGTGGGTTTTGGCACTGAGAAAGTTACTTGATTAGTCAGTCTACAGAAAATTAATCCACAATTTTGAGCAGCAGTTATTGTGTAGAGCAAAATATTCATGTGTTTGAGCTTGTCTAATATAAGGACGGTTACTCTGTTTTATACTGTTGTAGATTTGTACAAAAAAACCTGTGTTAACAAGTTGTACTGGACTGGGGAACATTTTCTCACAACAAAATTAAAAAATAGGAAGAAAATAGAAATTATAATTTGCTCTGCTATGTAATAGTGATATGGCTACAGTCTTCTATCATGGTGTATTGTATGTAGTAGGGAGAAACATAAGCAACAGTAGTAATAGGGTGAAACAATTGGTTGATTTATTGACAAGTCAGTTGAAAGAACTTTGTAGCTATTATAATAAAGTGGTACAGGGTATTGTTTAAGTTATACATCAAGCAGAAATGTCTCTCAGAGTCTTCTCAGATATCAGGATTTGATTATTTCTATCACCTATATGTTTATATCACTGAATATGTTTGGATTGTGGTTGGCTGGATAGAGTAAATCAAGGTAGCACTTTGGGTTCTGGAAAACTAAAAAAAAATTTCTGTTGAAACAACTAAAATGCCCTCCACACAGTCACAATCACTTGTACTCACCTAATGATCAACATTTTGGATGTCTGACCTTCATCATGTTACATACTGAAATTAATTTATTGAGAAATCATCTACAGATTAAATGGGGAAAAATGGGATATATATTGTTTTACATTTTCCAATACATTATAATTAAAAATACCCGATAAATCCATTTGCTTCATCACAGCTTTGCAAAAATGCAATTCTTTTCAGATTTGCAAAACTGCCTTCGGTGGCCATAGACTAATTTCTGACTCACAAAATATCTTGTCTATCATTCAACGTTTTTAAAGTGTGGTGTGTGTGTGTGTGTGTGTGTGTGTGTGTGTGATTTCGCATGTACCTTTTGACCTTTGGTGTGCAATTTAGTGAGATTTTTTTTTATTGTGTGCACATGAATTTACATGAACAGCTGTGTCTTTGTGAACAGATCCAGTGGCTGTCAATGGAAGGAGATGGAGAACAAGGATGGCTGAGAGCTAGTGATGCTGGCTGGCCTCAGTGCGAACACCCACGCTGTCTGTAGGCTCTACTTTGTTCTCCTACGCTTTGAGGCTCAGTAATGTGCTAGCACTGCTGTAGTAAGACCGCATATGAATGAGTGTTTACTACCTCACTCAGCCAACTTCTCTCTCCTGCTTGACTATCATCTTTTTAATGAAAGTGCAGGACGGCTGATGGAGGTGGATATGTACTCTGGCTTTATTTCACTTTATTTAGCGAGGGAGAAAGAGTAAAGGATGGAGATGGGTGGAGAAAATACAGTGGAGGGGGTGTATGGAGGATGTGGGGGTTGCAGAGTTGTTGTAATGAATGTACTGCAGTTAAAAAGAATTCTGTGTCACTTCCCGGGAGAGAGAGAAATAAAGGTGGTGGAGGGGGAGGGGAGATGTGGGAGGAGATGTTGCGAAATAGGATGTGTTGTGTTGATGGAGCATAGTTCTTCGCAGCCGGGCAAACTCTCCTCCCATCCTAGTATGTCTGTATATGTCTGTGTGCGTATGTGTGTGTGCGTTTGGGGGGGTTTGCAGAAGGAATGTGAGAAAGAAGGCTTATGAATGCCCCACAGCCTACAAGCATACCACCCACACACATTACCCACATGTATTAGACCCATACATATGCATACTCCTTACTTTTCACTTGTGTGCATCCACAAACACCGTCTTTCACAAATTCACACACACATATGCAGAGAAAACGTGTTTCACTGGGCCAGTGTCTGACATTACCTCCTACAGGTTCCTCAAGGGAGTTATTTTTTTCCACCCCTGATCAAATAAAGCAGAGCAAAGAAATAATGCACACACACACTCCTTCACACACAACTACACAGAAAAACACAATATACACTCCCATGTTAGTGTGATCAAATAAAATACAGAATGATGACACTCATTCACCTGAACGCTGTGTGTGTTTGTGACCATTTTTGTGTGTGTAAATTATCTCTCCCATCACACATGCTGAGTGTTTTTCCCTCTTTGAGGTAAACGGCATATGTATTGTATCACGCATTGCAATTTCCTACAGTATCAGTTCAGATAATCAACGCTAGATAGCAGATAGGGCTGTAGAGATAGGAGAGCATAGACGGAGAGAGCAGTTTAAATCTCCGTCTGCCATATTTGTTGGCCTGTGTTGTTGCTGAAGAGAAAAGGCAGAGCACACAACATGAAAGACCAGACAGAGGAAAGAAAATCATTGGTGGAGGGTGAAGGGGAAGATGGGGAGGGTACAGAAGAATAGAGAAAGGAGGGCCCTGCAGAACAGTACTGCCAAAACCGAGGTCAATTGTGATGAAAATGGCCGTTCACATGACCACAATAGTGGCTGACTGACAGCACTAAAGCAGCATGGATGGGCTTATCCTGATCACTCAGGGTCTTGACTGGGGAAATCACAATACCCTGGAGATGTGTCCTTTTTGGGCTTGGAGGATCACAGAGTGCCCACGGTCCCAAGCTTTGGCCCTGAAATGTCCCTGACATTACCATATCAATGCCGCCCCGGCTATTCCGCCAAGGAGCAGGGCGGCTAGCGATAGTGCCTCCTGGTTAGCATCACCCTGTGCCTTCACAAGGCTATTCAGCGGGGAGTCAATGCTAACTCAATGCTAAGTGTGAATGGGAAGAAGTGTAAGCTCAATCCTGTAGTGTGAACCCATGTCTGGCGGTGCATTCAGGCTTTCAGTGTTTGTGTATGTCTCTCATTCCTCCTTTATCTCTCTGCTCCACTCTGTTTTTCACATTTTAAGTTGTTCTCATGTATATGGCTGAGTGGGTGCCAACTGAAATGTATAGCACAGAATACTGAAAACTTTTTTTCAGACATTGGTGTTCTTCACTTATTCTTCGATCAAAGTTTCTGTTTGTAATCATAATTTTGAACTTTTGAAAATTTCTTTTACTTAACAGCATGTAACATTGATTTTATTTGAAATGTTTGACTTCTTTCATTCAACAAAAAAAAGAGATTTTTATATGGAAAAATACAAACATTTGAGCATCTACAATTCGGTGGCAACTGGGCCAACAATTAATGAAATTCCTGGAAACTCCAGAATAACTACCAAATTTATCTTGTGGTCAGATTATTTTCGCAGCTGCTCTTTCCAAGATCTAAAAGAAATCTAAACTTTCAAGCTCACATGGACAAAATTGCCCAGAAAAACTGAATGGTCAAACATCTACAATTCCAAACTCCTTCTGGACTGGGTTGCACCAGCTTTTCATAAATGCATCACTAAGTTTGTTTGCATCACTAAGTTTGTTTGCGTTTTTAAATAAAATAAGTAAAGAAAGAAAACTAGCAGAAAAAACTCATGTCATTTTAAAACTTCCCAGTGTCTGCCAATAATAAAGATAATTTTGAAGCAACATGTCAGATGAGTTGATGATATTCCGTTACCCTTTCTAACTCGGTCTAAACAGTTCATACTAACATTAGCTTTGTCGGTTTCTTCAGTTAGACAGATTATCTCAAACTAGCTTCTGTGGAACAACTTGTTTTTATTAGTGATGCAATAGTGTCACTAAGCGTAGTAAACTTGGTATGAAGTGGGAACTTAAAATCAGCTGGTGTAATCGGCTCCCGCCTGTCGAGATAATATGATATGTTTGAAAGCTACAGAAGAGCTAATACAAGGACACTGTCATGTAATTTCTTAAAGAGAAAAAGCCTTGCTTTGGTATCAGTTCTCAAGTATCATCTGCTGCTAATATAAAGTTCTCCACAACCTTGTACAGTTTCCTTGTACTGTGAAACTGACTAAAACAGCAGAGTTAAGGGTGTATAAGGGAAGACAGTATGGTGTGAGAAAAGGATACAACCTTCCTGTGTTGTGAGGATATATCACATGACACTTGCAGTAGATGGCGTTTGATATCATCACAATGCAATTAAAGATATTAGCCAGCAAGAGTACAAGCCACAATGCAGTGTTAACCTGATTATTACACCATGAGGAGGAAATAGATGATCTGGGCTGGTTTTTAAATGATGCAGAGGGAACGGACAATGAGATAGAGAGAGGGGAAAGAAAGAGAAAATCGATGACTAAAAGTAAAGGATGGGAAACTAAAAGGGCAAAGAAGAATGGAAGATGAAGAAGACAGGTGCGATATGGGCTGTAAACTTCTTGCTTTGTCATTGGAAATCAGAGCCATAGGGCAGGATGCTGCTTGATTTGCTGTTCTTGTTTTATTTTGTCAGTCAGGGCACTCGCACAGACACACAAACTCAGAGATGGCCTCCAGTCTGCCACTGACTATTGGCAGAGCGCTGAGAGGTTATCATGCATCGTCAGGGGCCAGGCCGACTCTTGGTAGCAGGTTTGTCATTTGTAATTAGAGAGAAAAGGAGAGCTGGCTTGTTTTTTCTCACCTCTTTCTCCTATTCTCTGGCTGAAGGCTGTCTCTAGCTATCGACAGACGAGTGATGAGGACACACACACAAACATTCACTGAGACACGTTTGATGGGCCAAGTTTGATTCCATTAAGTAGAGTTTGTCAATTAGTCAGTGAAGTGTTGGGGCGAATGCTGATGTCCAGACAGTGAATTCCACAGAGCTAAACGGGATCTGAAGCAGCATGTTCAGACACTCACAACACTGAGGGTGACTGAGCAGTGGCAGACCTAACTATGACTATTTTATGTCAGTCACATAGAGACACACACATGCACACCCTATCTGGTGTTGTATGACTATGTGGTCACGGTCCATGCAGCTCTGAGTTCTGGTCACGGTTAAAAAGGCTTCCTTCTGGAGAGGAGGGGGAAGTGGAGTCTTAAGACGAAGAAGGAGATGGGGAGTAGGGGGGGGAATAAGAGAAGCAGGAGATAATAGGAGAGGGCTAACAGGGGGGAAGGGGGCTGGGATGGACCAAAGAGAGAATGAAAAGGGGAAGATAGGGGCTGAAGGTGGGTTTTCGGAGTATGAAAGCCTGCGTGCCTCCATTCCTGTGCCATTGATGTATTCTAATGCTAAGTGTCTAATGCTGGGCCTCAACTGGTTTCTGGTAGAGACGAGCCTTTGATAGGCACAACCAAGCTCTGGGACAGATCCCTTGCATGCCATTCATATGCATATCTCTCTGTGTGTATATGCGTGTGTGCATGTACACACAGTTTTTAAAGCAAATTAAGTAACTGTTTTTTACCCATTTGTGGCAGTGGTTGATTGGTCTAATTTCCATATCAATGTGAGCATGTTTTAGCATCACACACACTAATCCTAAATTACCTCCTAGGACCATGCTGGTGGATGTTTTTATGATCTGGCTTCCTATGAATCTGTGTCTTTGAATTTTCCATGGAAGACGCATTTGAACATGCAGTGTTTTGTGTGTGGCTGTGGTGTAACGCACCACATCTGATCGTGTAATTGGCCATCTGCAGAAGAGGGCAAAGTACAGAATTGCAAAGAGACTACATCTCACCAGCCTGTTCAGGAGCTGTGTCTGTGTCTGTGGTTTACGTCAGCCCCTATAAGCTGTGAAAGCACGTTGTTGTGCAGATTGCTTTGTTTGCCATGTGTTCCGGTCCCCAAGTGATTATAGCATGAAATTCCACAGATATTGTATAGCAATGGGAAGTCTCATATGGACAGACGCACACAAACAAGTGTATACATACCATGACACACCAAAACGAAAAGTCAGGGAGGCCAGTTAATGACTGTTGGGGACAGAAAGGGAGAAGGACTGTGGTGGTGTCAAGGCTTTGTGATAGATGCTGGTTGTAAAATGGCTTGCTCACAGGTTTATTGTTATGAAAAAAGTAACCATCAGATTCAACAAGATTGATGCCATTCTTTCTTTTTTTGTCACACGCACACACACAGACACACAGCCACACGCACACACACAGACACACAGCCACACGCACACACACAGACACACACAGCCACGCACACACACAGCCACACACAGCCACACACAGCCACACACACAGACACACACACACACACACAGATATACAGACTCACACTCTCTAAGTCTTAATCCCCCTCTGGGTCCTGGAGAGTCTCTCCCACAAGTAACCCTCCTTCCGCTTGAGCACTTTGGTTTCCTACTTGGATTTCTTCTTCTACTCCACCTTCTTTTGCTTGTTCATCTGACTTCACCTCCTCTCACCTGGATACCTCATGGACTGCTGTGTATTCATCTGTGTGCGCGTGCCCTGTGCATGCAAGTGCATGTGTTTTTGCAGGATATAGAAGAGGAGTGTCAAAGAGTCCTCACCTTTATACTTTCATTGCCTCTCTTTTTGCTGAAGAATTTGATGGATTTTTCAAAACAGAGCGAAGCCTGAATATCGGTGCCAGCCACTGATGTTGCTTTCACCTGTGAGTGTATGTGTGTACTGTATGTATATGTGTGTGCCTGCGCTTAGAGGCACTGGAGGTTATTTGATCTCATTGTGTTGTTGGAGAGGAGGCTGCTCTCTTTATGACCAGCGCTGTAGGGAGATATTCAGCCTCACCTGCCTCCTCAACAATCCATCATCCCTCTCTCAGCAGACAAACGTACTCCACTCATCTTATTACTTCCCCTCACACTCTCAGAAACATTTAAGACTTTCTGTCGCTAGCTCGCACTTACGCGGGCCCTAATGTATGCACATATTCCCAGACTCACTCCACAGTTTGTCTCATAAGCCAAAGGAAAATGAGCAAAATTGTCTCTGTGTTTGTGTGTTTCACATTGTACAAATGAGTGACAAAGTGAGCATGTGTGCATGTTATAATTGTGATAGTGTTTCTGCAAGCTGTTGCAGTGTGAAAGCAATGCAGCTCCTTCGTTAAGATGTTAAGTGTGTGGTAAACTGAACAGGGACGAGGACTCAGCTAATGACTGTTTCTGCACACTTCATCAGATTGCTCGCCTGCAATATTGCCTCATATCACTCTCTGGCACCATTGGCGCTTAATAGCGTGTGTACGTTTGATAGTGTTTGCGTGCCTGTGTGTACGTCTGATCACGATGTATATTGCTTTGTTGAGCCATTACAGTTTAATAGGCATAGTGGAATGTGTGACGCGTTAATGCTCCGACAACATGAAATAATGACACAATGAAACAATTAAATATGGTGGAGGAGAATTACTTTTCAAACAAGCAGCACCTAGAAGCAATTTGGAGTACAGATTAGGCTTATTAAGAGAAGAGGGGGAGCTCTAACTCTTCTGTCTTACTCTATCTCTCATCAGTATGACTTTACATCTGCCGATTCATAGACTGACAAATCACTAAGAAATTCACCTTGAAATTAGACAGAGATGATTTATGAGTAATTGTATGCATATTTACATTGGTGTATAGTGTGTTGGCTCAAGAACAAATTACAGTTTTCAGATGACTATTTCCATTACTGAACAATCTGTCAATTATTTTTCTGTAAAATGTCAGAAAATTGGGAAAAATGTCCATCACAGTGTCGTAGAGCACAAGGTGATGTCTTCAAAAACATTTTTAAAATAGAAAGTCTGAAACTCAAAGATATTTAATTTACCATGAAATGAAGTAGGAAAATCTTTGTATTGGAGAAACTGGAAGCAGCAAATGTGCATCAAAATTTTTGACTGAAACCATGAATTGATGTCTAAATTGAGTTCAGCAGTGTTGCTGAAGTTTTATTATTTCATTACTTATTTACAAAATGTTGAAATGTCAAGAATTTGTTGTTTTTTGCCTATCTTAAGCCAAGATCTTTCAGTAACTGTGTAGGTTTGCTCTGGATACTCTGGCACTGTCCAAATGAGGTCAGGGGAACTGGAAACGTTTATTTGTTGCTCATAATTGTGAATGTACCCCACCTTATGTTCCATTGTATTGAATACATGTAAAAAATGGATGGACAGATCAATAGTCTTATCTTGCATACTTATCTGTTTGATAAGCTTTTGTACAAATCTGTTTGGTTATTTACTCGATTATCAATCTACCTTTGGGAAACTGAGAAACATAAATTTCTCATTCTACATAAAGCAGTCAGTAAGGATTGTTATTCTGTCTCCCATTTTTCAGAAAATGACAACTAAAGAAGCTTTCAGAGAAACACTAAAGGTCCATATACAAGCGAGAAATGTATGAAATCATGAATCAATTAATTTTATTTATTTTTATATTATTTATTTATATTCATTCATACTTATATTTCTTTATATTAGTAACCAACGGTTCCCTTTTGTGAATATGCTGTAACACCCTCATGAGGAGCATCATTTTCAACGTTGATCTAAATGACCTCAGTGGTGTCTGGAGTTAATTTAAAACATGTCACAAATAAACATTGAGATCTTTTCCCAAAATGTTGTTAAAATCTGGTCAGCATCGGGCAAACTAAGCTACATATGAAGACCAATTAGGGTCAGACCTCCAACCATATTCAGTGTGGGCGACAGCCATATGTGTGTATTTGTGTTTAAATGTTGATTTGCTTATGTGTTGTTAAGCGTAGGAGTCAGTGAGACTGTAACTTTTCTGAGTCATCAACTAGACTGAGAAACTACTGGGAAATTCTGAGGTGATTTGTCAATTTTTATGTAGGCGTTTGTCTGTGTTTCCCCCTGTTTTTCTTTTTCTCTTTCTTTTTCTTCTTGTCCTCTCTCTCACATGTGTATCTTTATGTAATCGTTTATAGGGATCTGTGGAGAATTAGAGATCGAAAACCCATTTACAGAGGTTACCTACGTAAAGTCAGCCTATTTGTCTGCTGTGAAATCGAAACCTTACCCTCTGCCACTTTCTCCTTTTTCTCCTGCTCCTATTCCCCTTTCTCAAACTGTCTCTCTGTCTTAACCTCTCTCTCTTGGGGGGTCACAACTCCACAATGGAGGAACGATAAGAGGAGAGATAAGATGATTGGGAAGAAATGAGCGGATTTATTAAAGATAGAGGGATGGACAGAGACATTAGTGAGGAATAAAGAGGAGAGGGAGCGTTAAGGTGAAGTCACATTTGATGAAGGGTGGAGAGTACACATAAAGGGCTTTACTATTTTCTGTTGTTGCTTGACACCAAACAGATGAAGCTTTTCAAAAATGTCGTAAAAACAATAAATGAGAATGTTTGATTGCCACGTTTGGCACAATGAAATGAAACTGTGTATTGTTTTTCCACACAAACACTGTCATAATGGCATAAAGTCTGCTCACTTCCTGTTTTTATGTACACACTGTATGTTGCCCTCACATATTTGTGACACATAAACTACTTTCTGCAATCACAAAACACATCATCAAATTTTATAAATGTGAAAATTAACAGCAGTGTGAAACTAAACCTGTTGGTGATAATACTAAATGAGGCTCATTCATTAGTGTCTGAATCTCAATTTGCTGTTCACTACACAGAGTAAAATATTGTGTGAGTGTTATATTAGAAGTGAATGAGGGAAGGGGGGAGTGAACCCAAGAGGTAGTTTAGAGAAATGATGACTGACATGATTCTGAATACTTTAATAAATATCACTTCATAGTGACCTTGAAGTATTTTTGACCCGATAAAATTGCTGCTCTATATTTGTGAAGTCTGAGAACAGAAACTAAAAAAAAAATTGTTTTCTTGTAGATTAGGCAGATGCAAAAGTCATTTTGTGGTCACATGTTGCATACGCCCTTCAATATAACTGCAGCCTGGTTTGTATAAAAATTTGCCGCATGTTCAGTCTGCATACAACAACTCCGTATCCTTGCTGCTGCCGCTGCTTCCAGAAATTTAGTTTCACATGAGCAGTCACACCACTAAAACCATAATGTTTGTTGTTGCAATGAAAGTTAAAAGTTGACTGAAATGTCAGTAAGAATTTTCAGTTATATGCAATCACATAGATGGTCACAGGTGACAGAACAAGTATTTAATATGAAAACCAAAAAGTTTGTCTTTATGGTGTACATGCCTTACCAGATGCTGATGGTGAAGTGCAATTTTATAATGGCCAAATGAAAGTGAAGGAAGTAGAGGTTTTTTATTTGTTTCAGCTCGGATGCCAAACTTTTAGAAAAAGGCAAGAGATGGAGTAGATGGAAGTATTTCTGACACACACTGTGCTTTTCAATATATCTGCATTAGTGTGGTCATTGCTAAAGTGAATGAGAGAGAGGGAGAGGAAAAGATGGGTTGGAGGGGGGTGAGAGTGTGTTATTAAATGATGCATGGTGACCGGGGTGGTGGGGGGGTAAGGATTTATGGTGAGAAATAGCATGATGTGAGTGTGAGAAAAGAGAGGAGAGTGGAGAATGATGGAAAACAGGATTAGATAGACAACGCCGCGGGGAAGTGGTTTGGGCCTGTAGCGAGGAGAACGGTGTGCAGAGCAAAGTGGCAGAGAAAGCCAGTGTACGAGGGAGAGAAGTAGAGGGAAGAGAGAAGAGGCATAAATGAGTCAAGGTAGAGAATCGGAGTGGATAAGCTGGAGCCGGGCAACGGAGGACGAAGGAGATGTGTTGGGGACGCAGTGAAGGGAGAGGGAGGCAGAGGAGAAAGAAAGGCAGTGTAACTGTAACAGAGTCTGACACAAAGCTCCGACCTAAGCTAATAGCCTGTCTATTAATATCTCCTGCTAATGACTGTCGCTCCCTGTCACAGAATAGCAGAGAGCGTAATCCTTATTCATCGGCTTTTAACTTTTACTTCCTGAGTAATGATTCTAATAAATTCTCTAAATGTGGAGGAGAGTTGAGTGACCCACTGTGTGAAAATCATGTGGTTATGTCCGAAGGTTTCTGTAACTTTTCAGTCCTGACATTCTTACCCACTTCACACCATGATTGGCCAGCTGTGCACAGGTGAGCCAGGGTTTCTATACAGCTCCCTTTTATTCATTACACAACTATACTTGTCATTTTTTGTCTGAACGAGTGCAACAGGAGGAAGGAAATGCCTGGAAATGTGCAGTTATATTTGCCTGACTTTCCAATCCACAAACACCAACTACACTTCTGATTTCCAGTGCGGTCAGACAACACATCTTTTACAGTAGTTTTGTATGAGCATGACTCAGCTAGTTGAATACATCGCAATGGCAATTATCCCTCCTGGGACCTTTTTTGTGTGTTGTTATTCCTTGTACTCTTGTGATGATTCCTGATCATCTCTCCACAGTCCACTATCCACTGTTAAATAAGCAAACATCCCTGAAACATACAAGAAATAAAAATTTAAGTGGCTATCTTAGTGGAGACGTATTGCATCAGGTACTGCTGAGATGAAACGGAATCAACATTGGTCTCAGTGATACATCCTTGAGATACAAGGCTTATCAGGCTTATGAGTTATCATGAGAATAATTTTACTTCACTGTTTGGTTGGTAAATAGAAAATAGAACAACTGTGTTTACTATGTGTTATTTGGTTAGGGTCCTCTGCACTGCACTGTAAAACAAAGAACAGGACTGGATTGATTGAAGTCACTGCTAAACCTGGTATAATAATTATTTCCTCTCACTTACTGTAGCAAATGCTGTTGTCATGCCCATCAACTAGACATTTAAAGAGTGATTTTGATGTGGAATCAATGTTTTTTTTACTCATATTTAACATTTTTCTCATCCCTTCATTGTTAATTCTATTTTAATACACTTGGTTAAAGACATTTCAGACCTCTCAGGCTCATTAATTCCCATTCAACTGCAAACAGCAAAGAAAGCCCCAGAGACATGTAATTCAGTCAGTGTCGGTGTGTGAATAAGAATCCAATAATTTTTTTTTTTTTTTGTTGCATCAGCACGCTGGCATCAAGCTATAGAATTTGGTAAACAAGTTCACTTCACCTTTTCATATAAATGTGCACCTTTTCAGAGAGAATAAACACAACGGATCAAAGTTTGCATTTCATTATTTGTCTGATTCCTACTTTTTTCTCTCTGAATAAAACTTAAGTGGCAGACCTCAATTGATTTTTCGGTCATGGGCCTGGAGGAAGGAAGACAGTGAAGGCGAGAACTGTGGATTAATCCACTTGGATTAAGAACAAAAGAATCTCTTCTTTGTCTCAGTAGATGGCCTTCTGAAAAATCACCACCCAGCAGACTGACAATTCAAATCAACAGACAGACCAAAGCAAGACACTACCAGCAGTTAATTAGATTCAGATTTTAGAGCTTTAGATCTTAGACTAAGGTTTCTTTATTTCTGAATAATACATTTTTTAGTGAATCTAAGACAGAATATGTGACTTACATTAATTTACTGTATTTGGCAAATACTTTTGTCCAACGTGACTTTCAGCTACACTACAACCATGTTATAAAAGCATTAGAAAGCAGACAAAAACACTGCAAAAATAGTGAGGGACTGCAGAAGGTGAGCCGAAATTTTCAGAGAAGATGGAATTTTCCATTAAAATCGCCAAATACTGTTGAGCTACTCAGTCACCACCAGTAGACTGTTGCTGTACAATTCAGCATTCAGGTGGAAAAGTGTCTTTATGAAAAGTAACATGTTACCAGAAATAAGTCGACGGGCTCAGATTAGTCTGAAAAGAAAAGATGAAAAACTTAATTACAGTAGACAACAGCCAAACAACAAATGGATGCACAGAAATCACAGTGAAAAGGACAAGCGTTGTGAACAGTAACTCTTACATACATTATACCCCCTACCTTCATTCCCTTTCTTTTCTCAGGTCCTTTGCCTCCTAACTTCTTCACTTCTTGCTCCTTAGTGCTGCCCACTTACAGACGAGTCAGTGCAACACGTATTTGTTAAGTGGGATGCCTTTGCTCAGTCAAGCACCTTACAATACGTCACACGTTTCAATTAAAGCCTTCCGTTTAAGATGCTGCTGTGAATGGTCTCTTCATGCTTCCCTTCACCCTCTGAGAACCAGTTAAAATGTCCTTGAAAACAGAGGGTCTTGATCGATTTTGTGCACACAAGCTTGTAGGATGGACTGTTGTGGAGATGAAGAACCAAATCTCCTCTTGCAGTCCAGACTGTCTGCCCTGCCTGTCTCCCTCTATATCTTCAGCATTTCTCTTCCTGAAACATCTCCCCGTCGATGTGACCCCTGACAAACGCATACACAGCGAAGCACACACAAAAACAGTGCTTACAAAAACTAGAACAAATACTAATGTTTTGCTGTCTCTCTGGCTGCCCCACTTTTCTCCTCGCGCAGTGCTTATGTAAAGCCAGGACTACTGTCTCACATTTATGTAACATACATGCATAATACCATCCATGGAACAACATAAATGTCATTCTTAAACGGTGCATTTAACTCTTTGTAATGGATGGTGGGGGGTGCACTGAGATGTATAAACGATATCATATAGGTGCAATTTCACTGGAACATTTCTGCTCTCACTCTCTGCCATAACGACTGCACAGAGAGGAAGTCGTGAAGCAGGGAAAGAGAGGCGAGAGTGTGGTAGTGAATGAGTGGAGAGGAAAGTAAACAAGTTGAGAAAGGCAAGAGACAAGGGGGTAATAAAGAGAAGGCAGAGGCATGAAAGCTGACACTGCACATTCATACTCAGCGGGAGATCTGAAGTCCTCTGAAGTTTCTTTGTATCAAACACATGGACAGAAAACACCACTGATAGGTGTCTGTGTGTTTGTTCATGAGACACGTGTCTGGACTGTCTGCTGTTGCATTCACTGGCACTGAAGAAGACCTTTTGGGTCACAAGAGTGGTGAAACACATGCACACATAAACACACCTGCTACATGTAAATGAAAAGCAATCTTTTCCACATTACAGCCAGCATGACTCATTGTAACCACACATATGAATTAGTGCATTAACCAAGCTTGAAGGTTTATGTCACTGGAAACATCTGCCCAGTCGTCACCCTTCGCTTCATTTTCTCCATGACCTTTCTGACCTCTCACCTTGCCTCATTCTCTCTCCCTGACCACCGTCATTTGCTCCCTCTGTCTCTCTCTCCTTTGTTCCTCACTTCAGTCTTCCTTCTCCTTTCAGAATCTACCACCAGCATCTTTTTTTCCCCCTGTAACATGCAGAAAATTAGTTAAGGGTTTGTTTTTGCAGTCAGCACGCTAACAGATATACATAACAATAGCAACACAGTGGTATGTGCACACACACACACAACATAAACAAGAATTTAATTTGTATGTTTATGCAAAGCCAGCATTTGCTATTCAAACCAGCCGACCACAACCAATTACAACCAATCCAATTACCTTCTACATGCAACACTTGATATCAGGAAAAGGTCTGCTCAGACGCACAATGCTGTGATTCAGACAAGCACATGCAGGATCATTGTTTGTGTGTGCGTCTGTGTGAGCTGACCTGCGGGTTATTCTCCGGTTGGCTC
Organism: Sandelia bainsii; assembly: GCA_032362345.1. Lineage (NCBI taxonomy): Eukaryota > Metazoa > Chordata > Actinopteri > Anabantiformes > Anabantidae > Sandelia > Sandelia bainsii. The sequence goes on along the minus strand of JAUMHL010000009.1, from coordinate 11,208,593 downwards.
ATCGTCATGTTTGATTGGCTACCTGCCGGTTTCATCACATTGCACCAGAGACGGAAACGGACCTCATGGCCTCTCACCCACAGGTCCCTCTCTTTATTTCTCTCACTTTCTCTTTCTTTCTGTCTCTCTCACTGTTTGCATCTCAGTCTGACTGAGCCAAGCTCTGAGCCCATCGTTGGCTGACTTTGGTTTTGTCTGCCAGGCCAAGCTGTAGGGAAGCACTTTGATTGAAGAGACAGAACAAAGCTCACACTGCCACGTTTGAAGCAGCTGTCCTGCGCATGACAGTCTCACAGATCCACATGGATGCACTAACTTACTCGCACACATGCACACACATGTAGACATACACGTATGAGGACGAGTCAGCCTGCAGGTGCAGCTGTGACACCTGCATGTGTATGTAACCTGCATGCTGCTCAGCAAGCCAATATCCCTTTCTCTCAATCTCCAAGTACACACACTTGCACATACAAAGACACCATGTGCTTATCATCTCCGCCTTCATTTGTTGCAGTTTTAGAAAGTCTAAACCCTGAATTATTTCATTTTATGTCCTAACAACAGTATCTGTAAGATATAGTACATTTTGTGGTACCTTGGTGGCACTGGTGATAACTGACATACTTTAGTATAAAGATCAATACCTCAGTATTAGTGTGTAAGGTTAGGTTGTGGGGATCACAATACTCAAATAACATCAGAAATATCTATGTAAAACAGTCTTGATGATCAGGAAACCATGAAAAGGTTAAAAGTTAATATTACAATGCTAACTGTACACACACGGACACTTACGTTATCACCATTTCATCTTCTGGTCTTATCTATCATTCTTTGCCGTTCCTCTGACTGGGTTACAGAAAGGGAAACAATTGAGTGAACAAATCAGGGCAGAAAAGGTGACAAGGACTGGATGACAGAAGTAAATAAGACCAGACAGAGGTGTTAGAGAATGGGGACAAAGAACAGAAGCTGTTGTGAGGGGAGTTTAGTGTTTAATGCACACGAGCCAAAGAGTTTAGAGTGAGTTAACACTGCTTCTGTGAGACAAAGTAAGTTCAGAGAGAACAGAGAAGAGAGAGCGTTGGCTGTTTCCCACTGCTGTTAGCTTGTTGGTAATGATAAACATTACAGAAAACTAATGGACGGACGAGTCAGCCGCAACGACCTCTGATGTTACTTTATCTTCTCTGTTAGCGCTCAGCACCAGGTCGCTTACAACCTCCACAGCCACGGACAAGAATGTGTGCTAAGCAAATCACTGGCCACACAGGCCGATAAAAAAGCTTGGGTTTGAATTTCAATCAGCCCGTGACCGGGAGGAGGGATGGAAAGATGGAAGTAGGCAGCCAGAAGGAGGGCGCTGATGAGAGGAGGAGAGATAGAAGGATGGAGGGGAGAGAGTAAGGGGTCAGCCCAGTGAGATAAGGGAGGGCTGGGAATAAGAAATGGAGTATGAAAGTGAAAGCAGATGGAGATATTTTACATAGAGGCAGATAGATGGATGACAGTGGGTGTGACAAGGGGACAGGGCGGAGAGATAATTACTAAGATAGGGAAGTAAACGACAGGAGAGAAAGGGGGAAAAGGATTACAGCTTTCCACCAGGGTGGATAGATTGGCAGTGGCAGACAGAGAGAGAGGGAAGATGGAAAGGTGCAAGAGATGAGAGGAACAGGTGATGTCAAATAGAGACAGAAAAGACTGGAAAAGAAAGTGTGTTTGAAGGGGAGTGAGGACAGTAAGCGAGGGAGAAAGTCCTTGCCAGAGGGGACGGAAACGTCCAAAAGCAAACACTTTTGATTCATTTCTTTCATGTATTTTTTGTATTGTCAGCTGTGCCCGTTTGTCTTCTTACACACATCTCTGATTGCGTACACACGCGCCAACTCACATAGCATCAATCTTTAGCCAGCTGCACACAAACGCGCCACCCATCCATAAAGGCACAGCAAATGGCCTCCCAAGACACAACAGCATCTTTTCATAGTCTTGAATTTGGCAGAATCAAAGAGCTGTTAACAAGGCAGGGAGTCGGTCTATCGAAAGAGCTCCACAACAGTTGAGGTGTGCAGGTGGCACATCTGGTTTCAAAAGAGATATTTTTTAATCTTAGACCAGAGGGCAGAATTACAACAATGACAGTCCCTGTGTATACTGAAGCTGCAATCATATTTTGTCAGTATCCAGTGCACTGGAGGCTGTACTACTGTAGCAAACTAGAGGTGTGTTGCATCCCCAGATGTGTGGTTAACTCTGAGAAATAGAGTTGTGTAGTGGGAGGAGATATTTTGGGCATCCACAGTTCTGGATTTGAGTCCTGTTCAGTTTGTACATAAAGCAATATTAGGTTGTGACCAGGAATTGGAGCACGTTGCTTGGATGCGTTTAGTTATTAAGGTGAGCAAAGTTAGAAAATATATGGTCTGGCTTCTTCTCCATAGAAACAGCAGCTGAGACTCATGTTTATTATAGTATATGATTTCTCCAACTTGCCTGTGGAGGTGAAAACAAAACAGTTCTTTCCTCATTCTTTCCAATAAAACAAGAGCTTTTCACAGACCCAAATGGGCTTTTTAGGCTGCAGTCAAGCAACGAGAGCCGTGCACATTAGCAGATTGATGTCGGCTGCACCTAGGCTTACAAGTTTTTGGGGAAACAGGATGGAGGGATGATGAAAGAAAAGGGCTGAAGAGAGCAAAGAGATTAGATAAAGATGAAGCCCGTCTTGTAGATGTCCTGTTTACATGTGCTCCCATCTCTGTCTCCATGGATGATAGAATATGACGCTGACTTAGTGTCAGGCTTCATGCTGACACATACAGTAGTTAGACAGAGATTAGAGAGATGTATTGAGAGAGGAGAGGATGGGCGAGGGAAGAGAAAGAGAGGGAGTGAGTGAAGGAGAGGATGATAAGAAAGAGGACAGATAGATTTGAACACAGTGGTGTACACTCAGTGCAGTCTATGTGTTAAGTTTGAGTGCATGAGAATTTACTCTCTCATAGAGTCATTCTGTTTTTCTTCCTCATCGCCACCTTCTTCAGATTTCACCTTCACCTTATCTTTCTCTGTCTGCCTTCCTCCCTTTCTTTGTTGTTCACCTCCATTAACAGTTTTTTTAACTTTGCTCTTTTTCTGTGTATTTGTTTATTGTTACATGCTGCAGCAACTGGCCATGAGTTGGGCTTTTTCAGATTTTCTGTCACTGTGACTTTGTCTTGCTCTCTCTTTCTCTCCATCTCTCTCTCTCTCTCCATCTCTCTCTCTCTCTCTCTCTCTCTGTCTCTTTCTCTCTCTCGCTTTGAGTTTCATATTAAATTTTAATTCCCTGCACTGCAGGGCCAGAGAGCAGGATAGTGACAGAACCTGACAGAAGTGTGGTAGAGAAAATATAGACAATGACAACTTATACGGATGGCACGTGTGTGTGTGTGTGTGTGTGTGTGTGATAGACTCAGAAGACATATGCTTGTTTTTCTCTATGTGAAGACTGTCTTCCACTGTTATTATGTGACAGCTGTTTGTAATGTCTTTAGATTAAGACTAGAAATTTAAAGTGAGCAAATGTCACATCTCTTTTCTAAAGGTGCTTGGATGTGTGTCTGTGTATGTGCGCATGTCTTTGCCTGTTATTGCGTGTGCACTGTCAGCAGAAACTTGGCACTGAAACTGATAAACCATTATGCACAACGTGGGAGTGCATGTTTATGTGCCATTTTGTGTGTACATTTGTGTGCAAGGGAGCCTGTGTGTGTTAGGTTTAATGATCTTTTTTGATGGTCTGGTGTAGCGGATATTGAGATGGATGGTCCATATGCTCTTTATGGTCCATGCATATTTCATATTCCAGCAGCAAAGCAGAGCAGAGCAGACATTGCTTATATGGCCAGGATGTTGCACTGGGACGTGGGCTGACTTTATGAGAGCTCATATACACATCCCACTGCTTTGTCCCCTTTGAATAAATGTCCAAGTACGAATAAATACAACACATATCGCTTTCAGAAAGACACCTACATATCCATAAACTTTATTGTTGGGCAAAGGAACCAGATCTTAAACAAACCCTTGTGGCCACCTGCTGTATGATTCACTGCTGTTGTCAGTGATGCATGTCTGCATGATGCTTAGTGAAAAGAACAATACTGTAGTCGAGTTATAGTGATAACCTGCAGTGTCTTATTAATAATAACTTCACTACTCTTCACTGCCATTTCTAAAACACAATAGTTATTCAACTGGTACCTTTTTTCATTTCCTGTTCTTTCTTCGGAAATACCAGCAGCAGAAGTTTGTTTAGGAATAAACAGAAGAAGAGCTCAGTAGTTAGAATAAAAGAAAGAAACACACAGAAACTCAAACCTCATCAAAGAAAAGTGCATTTTTAAAAGATACATCACACTCTTTCATATTTTGCTGCAATATTTCAGTGATTTCTTTTGGAGGGGGGGCAGGGATAAACACCTACAGTAAGCAGTGATCTGTTAGCTCGTTGCGAAAATAATAAAAAAATATATAGAAGGTCTACAGTATGTGTATTACCCCTTAATTAAAGCAGTAAGTCACAGTGAGGTTACAGCACAGGAACATGCAGTACACCCACACACAAACACAAAAGAAGAAAAAAATATATTTTTCATTATGGTGCAATTGCTTTGTAAAGTTCATGATACAGTTTGTTACAAGTAGCTTGTCAGTTGCTAGCACATATTCACTGAATTGCAAGGATGTGCAGAACATTTTAATATACTTTCTTGTCTACATCTTGTAAAAACGTGTAAAACAAGCCAAAAAGAAGATGCATAAGTTCTGAAATCTGAATATCTTGATGTACAGGAACATTTAATTTCTGATATTTAATTTACTATGGATACTATTAGCTGTACTTGGAAAAGCCCCCCACACAAGCACACACACAACGTCCATATGAAGGCACATTTTGCTGACTGTCATATGATGATTGACAGGTTGCCACCACATGGAGAGGCATATTGACTTCATGAGAGAGTGAGAGGGCGGGGACAACAGATTGACGGGGCAGTGGAGGAAGACAGAAAGGGAGGGAGAAGTGTCGTTGGAGGAGGAATGAGAAGACGTCAAAAAGATTGAACCTGAAATGAAAAATTGAACGAGAGACGGATGGAAGGACACTGATAAGGAGGGAGAGACAGAGGAGGAGAGTATAGAGCGAGGCGAGAAAGAGAGACAGAGAGGGGGGAGGGAAACAAGAATGGGATGTTCTACTGATAGGCTGTCGAGTCTGACAGAGTCTGCTCATGTTCAGTGGAGAGAGTCTGCCACATCATGGCATACTGACACCCCCTAACACACATACAAACACACATACAAATGCTTGTAAATCCTGGTAGATGTCAGTAATTGTACACTAAAAGGTTTTCTTAAACTACGCCTATGCTTCTGTACATTTTGTCATTGTCACACCAAAAAGCAGTATGTAGCTACACAAACTAAATATGTTACTATGTAAATTATTCCATTTTCATCACTGTCCTGCTCTGTTTTCATGTTGCATTGTTTATGTCAACTTTAAAAGGCTTTGCAGAGTTGCAGGCTTCTGACAGATTTCTAATTTGCTAGTGTGAGGAGGACAACATGCTGCAGGTCAGACACAGCGCACAGTGTTGGCTTCTCAGTTCTGGGTAGGAGGAAAGACTGATTGAAGATAGTGAAGCAAAGCTTCCAGTTGCATCTGTAAAAGCGCCAACCACGCACACTCACACATGCACACATGGACACAGCTACTGGCTGATAGACTGAATAAAATCAAAATTTAAGCACTTTATGTGAAAGTCTGTTGTGTGCAGAGTTAAAAACTGGCAGAGAGATTTTTGGCTCATTCATCACCCAACAAAATCTTTTTGGTTCTATTATCACTTTGGCCTGTGCACTGCAGAAGGTTTTAGTGCTGAAACATCTGTGCCCTGCTCGTCTTTTATGTTGTGCTTTGGAAAAGAATAAAAATAGAAAACTCTCTAGATGAACTGAGTCTGAGCATTGTGTTTTTGGAGTACATGAATTTTCCTCCTTTTCATTATTCAACTCCATTGACTCCACGCAGTGAAATTATTATCCTAAATGGCTAATTGAGCCACTTATCGCTTAGATTAGCATTGTGTCTTAATCTGCATGCTTTAATTTCAGGCCTTTGTTACTGAGTGTATGTGAATACATTTAATTAATTCTCCATGTCAGAGTGCATTAATAGAACATCCATAACGCTTGAAATGTTAGAGCTCAATGTCATCTTCTATCTGTCAGGAGTACCTAGATGCATTTAAGCACACTGGTGCCTGCTTGTCCTACCAAGTCTGCTATTTATCTCACTGTGTTTGTGTGTGTATTTATCCATCTGTTGCACCCTGAGAGTAACACAGCTTCTATTTTCCCCTAAACCCATGTGCCTGTTCTGTTCTTTCACTTGTTGCAATGTGCTTTGTATCTTTCTTAGCAAATTAGGAGGCCTGATAGATGAATTTTAAGCAGTTCCAACTTGTCCAACTTGGTTAACAGATAGTAGATTTTTACAGTAGTGTGTCTTTTATAGCAATGTAAATGAAGTAAGTGTCTAAACGTTAATAAAATATTCACTTTTCTCCTAATTTCACCTTAGGATGAAGCCACACAGCCCTCCACATCTAGATGGTCGTAGTACATGACCATTGCAAATTTTGTCTGTCACCCTGAGTAACACACCCCCTGCTCTCCCCTTCTGCTTTTAGCTTGTATTCTTTATTCATTGTGAAGCCAAACCAAGATGTAACAAAAAAAAAAAAATTTTCTCCTGAAAACGGTGTGAAACACAATTTGCCACAGTAATAGCTGATGATTTGTGATGATGTAGAATAGTAATAAGTGGTACTTAATTAGCCATTAGCGAGACAGAGGAGAGATGGTGGATAAAGAGGGCATAGATGGGTTTTCACACAAAGCAATGAACCCCTGTAGCCCCCTTTTTTGCTACAATAGCTCCAAAGCGAGGGCTTCTTCTGTCGTCATGGAGACTAATGTTGAAAGCCAGCTGTGGTTTTGTCTTGGAAGCCCATTAGGCTGGAGCTCAGTTGGCACTCCTCTCTGTCTCGCTTTTCTTTTTGGCTTTTCCTTCTTGGACTTACAAAGGCGAAAATATCCTATCTGTGTTTAACTTGTCGGTGACATCGGACATAGGTCAAATAACGATTGCAAATCATTGTGAGCTTTTGTTTTACCCTGTTTGAAGTGCCTGATGGAGGATATTTTTGCCTCCACATGCACAGTGTTGGCTACAGCACAGAAGAGAACTAAAGTGAGTTTTAAATAGTTTCCTGTAGTAGTTCATATTGTTTATATGGCAGACCCCACCTACCTTGCAGTTCAAGTAGGTTAAAACAAGTGCAAGCAGATAAAGAATAATTTGCAAATACTATCTGACCTAGGTCTACTTGATGGATTACACTACTTCTCATTCCACATTGTCCTTCTACTCAGCAAGTGCCGCATCTTGTCCCAGATCCCTTGTTAAATGTGGCTCAGGAGAGGGATCTGAGTAATGTTGTTGTTGTTGTCGAGAATGGTTTATCCCGGCGCTGTAGCTCTTTTCCTGCAGCTCTGATATTCAAGCCTCCAGACCCTGACCCAAACACATCAGTCAGCGAGACATGGGTGCCATGTGACTCGGCCAGGAAGTGGGTTGAGAGAGCCAGGGAGAATGATTGTTATGCAGCAGATTGATCAGGTTTCACAGGACACCGCCAAACGATCAATCCGTAGGACTGTACACACAGACGAGTGTGTGTATGTGTGTGTTTTGTGTGGTTTTTATTGTACGGGCAGGGTCAAGGCTAGTGTTGTGTGTTTGGGGCAATGAACGCAAGAATCAATAGCTGGGTCAGAGGGTAATGTCTCACTGAGTGCTGAGTCTATACACAGCCATCAGACAGGATCACTATCAATCATGGGAGAGCTTAGGGAACATACACTCTCTTTCTCTTCTTTGTATGTCTCTTTGCCTATGCTGGGCAAGTGTGTGATGGATTCTATCACCATTGCTCATGTAAGGGCTTTGGGAACAGAGACAGAGGGAGACGTAAGGAAACTAAGGGATAGAGTGGCCCAGGAAGGATTGATGGGAACAAAGTGACAGAATAAAAGGAAGATATTGGTTAATATTGGCGGATACACGGTGAGTGACACTAGGGGTTTTGTGAAGTAGAAGAAGTCTTAAAGTGAAGAAACCCTTTGGAGCGTATAATAGGCTTGGTGGGTGGGATGGTAGTGAAGTAAAGTGGACAATAAATTAAAGTTGAAAACAAAATCAATAAACACGCAAATTAAGGTAAAGACCACAAGTCCTGGTTTTATTCAGAGGTTAAACAACATTTTTCTTAATCAACGTGTTCTATCGTCCCTCCTTCCTGTTGTCGTTCGTCCTTTCATCCGCCCACATCTGTTTTTTTCCCCCCCTTTGTCTTCTTATTCTGCTTGTGTTTCAGCCTTGGCTTTTGCCATCTGCTGTTTTATGCAGTTGTTCATTTTCATTTCGTCACATTCATCCATCTGTGTCATATGTTCGGACACAATCTAAAGCATTTATGATTGATTGCAAAAAACACACACGTGCAGGAGTACATGCTTGTTATATGCATAATGGCTCAGGAGCGTGTCTGTCGAATGTGGCTCTGTGTGAAAGCGAACCAGCTGGGTTCAAAGGGCTAATAACACTTGCTATTAGGTTTTGTGCTTCTGGAACACTGCTCTTGCACCACATACTCAATATCCACAGGCAGAGAGAGAAAGAGAAGGAATGATGGATGGAGGACGGATAGGAAAGAGAAAGTGCTTAAGAGAATGTAAAGATGACGAAGATGTAAGAAAAGAGTGGAATTAGAGAGAGAGAGAGAGAACTGGAGAATATTGCTCGTGTTATGGGATCATGTCAGTGCTTGGCAAGAAACCTTGTTAGTTGTAATACTTTCAATTATCAATGATGAACCATTGTTACTGCAGGGCAGGAGTGTATGTGAGTGTGTGTGCATGAGAGAGCATTACATGTGTGTAGAGGCCTTGAAAGAAGGCAGCCTCATTGGACATACTCTAGACAGGTATTGATTCCAATGGGGAGAATTTAAAACCTACTCAAGCACTACACCAGATCAGACATCCTCCCTGAAATACACACAATTCAATTCAATTCAATTCAATTCATCTTTATTTGTATAGCGCCAAATCATAACAAAGATCATCTCAAGG
>JAUMHL010000009.1:11163290-11199241 GCA_032362345.1 Sandelia bainsii | reverse complement strand
GGCAATCTGATCGGATAGCTTGTCTCTCAGGCCTTGGGGACCAAATAGAATAACTTCAGTCTTGTCTGAATTAAGGACACACACGCATGTTCCTCCTGTCATCCATGGAGAGATTGTAGCAGGGTGGGGAGAGAAAAGAATAAAAAGAGGTAGTGTGTAAATAGAAGGTGAATTTCACCAGCAGTCACACCTAACGACATCTTCAGTGTCAACCAATATTGAATCATATTGCATCACTAAGTGAAATGTTTACACACAAAAGAGTCATGAGTTTGTCAGCATACTGTCTCTCACACAAAAGCCATACTTCAGAGTCAGAGAAAGAGAGAACTAATAGAAGAAAGGAGAAAAAGAAGAGAGTGAGCGAAAGGAAGACGGTCAGAGCAGAGGGAGTAAGAAGAAGAGGGTACAGTAGGAAGGACTCCTGTCTGTGGTTGATGAAGGCCTCATTGATGCTACAGATCTCTGGGAGTCTCCATTCAGCAGGGGAGCCATTCAATTATACCTACCACTCTGCTGGTTGATTGGAGTCCTCCCGCAACAATGTTAGCATCTCTGTAGCGAACTGAGATGGGATTAAGAATTCTGGCCTCAGGAGGCAGAGTGGCTTTTAAGTCATCATTTGTAACACTGCTGGACAACTTTTAATCCAGCCTAACCTTGTGCCCATCAGTAATGTCTCTTTGATTTCTTTAACCTTGATTTATGTTGGCATGCATGTTTTTTTAGCAGTTAACTGATGCTCACACAGTTACATACTTTATACTCTTGCAACCCAGTCAGCCACTTGAGGTCTTCTGCTTTGGGTTGTTGAGTACTTAGTAGTTAGAAAGACTTAGTTACTTAGTTAGAAAGAATACAATCACCATCATTTTTTCATGTTAGTTAATATTGATATACAACACCTTATAAATCAAATCACTATTTCTGGAGAGTTTGAAAGTTCCTTTTTACTCCTAAGTGACATTTTCGACCGTTTTTATGTCTTCTGCAATAAAGAAGGCTATTGCATTTGTGATATTACTGTGTCTCTTTGTTTTTTTGTCCTAATGCTTGGTCCACCAACACTTGCTTGAGTCTGTGACTGTAATGTCTTGCATTAGAGCTGTGTGATTTTTGGGGGGGGGGGGGGGGGGGGTTGTTAATATTTTCTGTTATTCTCTCTTTTATCTTGCTCCCACTTCTAACATACTGGTATGCATTGTTGCAGTAGCGCAAATATTACCATGTGCGCTGCTACACTCTGTGCTGTGGTGTCTACCTAATCTGATGTGACTGTAACTCTTTTCAAATCAAGGAAACGTTATTTTGTGATAATTTAATTTATCATTGTCATTTTTATTTCTAGCTGTGAAGTGCCTGATGATCAAATCCAGGTGCTTCATGCAAACATGCTAACGTTTACTGTTAAGTTACTGTAGACAAGTCATTAAAAAAAATGAAGCATCTTTTAAGCTAAATTGTCATTTAGTATTTTTAAGTCTTGAGTCATGAGCAATGTATGATACAGCATATAAGCATTGTCATGCATGTAACCAAAACAAGGGTAAAAATGCTTACGCACCGTTTACACTGTAAATGGATGCGTGTTCATTTACTTGATGAAGGTTGGTTATACCAAAATATTGCTAAGCCAGACAATGCACTGGAGTTTTGAGTTTTTAATGAAGCAGAGCAAGACTACAACACATTTTTGACATCATTTGAAAGTATAATACTCTTTTAAACAAGTATCTAATTTTGGAAGTAATTATTTTTTTATTGTTATTGGGTGTAGCGGACGGTAAAACCTAAGAGTTGCTACAAATGTTGGCAATGAACTCATTGTTGCTCATAGGTAATTGCTCTAAAAATAAACTTCCCGAATAATGAAAAAATCAAGCAAGAGACTAAACAAGACATTTTGACTACACATAATAGGAAAGGCACTTTAACAATGGCTTTGCTATATTCAGGAATCCCATGTGACAGTGAGGCAACATTCAGCAGCTAAATGGAATTCAGCCATCGTTTAATTTAATATTTAAACCTGTGGAAAGATCCTGTTGATAAAAATGTGTGAATGCACGGAATATGCAAAAGGGCTTTGAGATCCCCTCAGTGCCCTCTTCTTTACAGAATCTACCATCTTACCAGCAGAGAACAGCACGGTAAACCAGTTCTCCGAGCTCATGTTATAAAAAGGAATGATTGCTCTTACTGTCAAAGTGTTTTATTGATGTACAGAGCTCCAACAGGCCAGGCAGATAATGGTCAGGCAGCGGGTAACTTTGTGACATTGCGTTGCCTACTACTGATTTATATAGGCAACATACTGTGTGTCTCTCTCTCCCCCACTTTTGCACTTCTGGATGGGATTTTACAGTAGTGACATTGATCCAGGCCCACTTTGATCTTGCTCTTAGCTGTTGTTCCTTCTCACTCCCTCCTGCTATCGCCCTCCACTCCCCGGTGGCCAGACTCTGCCGCTTTTAACCCCGACTACCCCTCGTCTTATCCTATAAACCCTGCCGCCCATCTTTCACTCCATCCTTCCATCACTCTCTTTTGTGAATCTGTATGTAAGTGGTCTTTCGCTCTTAGAATCTGTTGCTCAGTTTGTTGAGTTGCGTTGCTGATAAAACGTTCCTCTCCATTTCTCAGCTCTTGCTGCTATCAACCTCAACTAGCCAGGTATCAATTACAAGCGAGGAAATTACTGGTGACAGTATGAAAGGGAGGCATCGGGTGAGAGCAGACAAAAGCAACACATCGTGACATCTCATAAACTACTCTGCCACTTTGTTTCTGTATCTCTGTGTCTCTCCATCTTTCTTTATTTTGAGTTTTCAGGCAGCAATACAATCTAATAAACTCTAATGTCGTTAAAGGAGAATGAAAAAGCCCAGATTTTGGGATATAAGGAGAAACCTGATTTTCTCAGAATTTTTTCTTTTTACCCACAATTCATTTGGAAGCCAGTTTTTAAAATTAAAATATTTATTGCATTTTCTTTTGTCTTGAAGTACACTGGAGGAATAATACATTAATTATAAAAATATAAATATTTAAAAATGCATGCACATACACTCAACAACAATATAATGTGTGTGCAATGAATGTAAAACATTTATATATTCTGCATATGAATTTAGTTATTGTTTTAGTATTCGTTTTTCTCTAGATTGACTAAATTCTCTGGTACATTTTGTACTTGAACTCTGTGCTGTTGTATCAGAATTATATTGAAATGTTTTTTTTTTCTAATATTGTTTAAACTTAATAACAAATGCTTGAGCTAAAAGTTTAGAAAAAAAAACAACATTCCCATAACTTACCAAAAGTAGAGTCGAATGAACACCTCTCTGACACACTGATCATGTCAACATTTACAGCACTTGTACAGTTTGAATCTGTATATTTCACTGTTGTCATTATTCTGTTTATTCCCTTACTATGAAAGTTTAACTCCACATATGTTTTTCAGTATTCCAGTTTTAACGGCGTAGTTGCTGAGGGTTACAATGTTATGTTCATACAGTTTTGTATCAGAAGTGTAATGAACACTACTGAGGTCAGTACCACTGAAGTGTATCTAACGGGTATAACAGTTGTTGTAGTTGAATTTTCAGAAAATTTGTACCAATTACAAAACCAAAGAAAAATGTAATGGACTGTCCGGGCACAGATTTGTATTTTATTTGCAACACCAACTTATTTGGAGAAAAGTAACATCAATAAATAGGAGTCGGTGTAGCGATAGTCAAATCTGAAATTTTCAATAAAGGTCTGTGAGCAGACAAACCATCAGCAAATACATTGTGTTACAGTGTCAGAAGTCTAGTTCAACGGGAGATGGATACATTTAACAGTTTTAGCAAAATATTTCCTATCTGGTAACAGATGAAAATGGTAACAGGTTAAGATGTTCCGACAAAATCTGGCAACAATCAGTTTAATCCTCAAAACAGCTCTAAGAAACTGGGTTCTATCCAAGAATTTCAGTCTTACTTTTTCCTGACTCTCACTGTTCATTTAATGTTTTATTGTATGGTTAAAAACAACAAATCTTGGTTGGCTATGCATTGTAAAAGGTTTTTGTGTGAAGGGTTAGGGTCACATGATCTGCAGAACCACATGCATGGTAATGGTCACAATTCTTTGAAAATGCTGCTACTGAGAAACACGTTTCTACCTCCTTCACCTAAGAAACATTTGATTTAATTTTGTCCTCTTTGTGTTTGTATGTCAGATACACACCCCTCAAAGATGCCACACTATCAAATATACTGTAAAGGGTTGGCAAAGAAAGGTGAAATGCTTTGATGCCATACATAGAAATATGTGTTCACACACATAAAGCAAAGTGGGTGCACACACAAACACACACGTACATATTAGGGATCCTAAAGCCAGCTTTTATCCTAGAGAAGTGATTTGCTTTCAGATTACTCAAGATGCTCCAAGCTGCCCTCCTCATTTTCTCTATTTCTTTTCTGCTATTATCCCTTCATCTAAGAGAACTTGCTTTTCTTTGGTAGTGTAAAACCTCTGCTCTGTTCTGGCACTCACTGCTCTTTTACTCAATTTGCATTCACGCCTCCCTGGTGGAACCAAATCCATCCTTCACTTCTTTTCTTTCTCTTTCTCTTTCTCTCTCTCCCTCTCTCTCTCTCTTCCTCTCCCTCTCTCTCTTGCATTCACTATAAATATAGCTTCCATGAAGTATTTTACACTCTTCTCTAGTACTGATACCACAAGAAATAAATCTTCTGTGCGGGCTAGTAAATGATGTAATGAGAGGAGAGAAGGAGGAGGAAGAGAGAGCAAAGGATGAATGTTGTACAATTCATCTTGCATTCATGTTTGAATGAAAGAAAGGGATGAGGGAAATGGAGAGCAGGGAGAGAAAGACAAATTCAAGATGGATTTGAAGAGAGCGATAAGAAGTGATGGCGAGAGGGAGACATTGAGAACAGTGTTTCGATCTTGATTTAATAATTGAATAATAATCTCCCTGGAGACGTGACCTAGAACTGGCAAAGGGGGAGAGAGGAAGTATCAGGCTGAGGATGGCACACTGCTGCCCCCTTCTGATTCCACAGTGTCACCTATAGAACATCATCTGAGAGGGTGTGTGTATGTGTGAGCGCACATGCTCATCGGCGTGTGTATGATTTACAACTGCAACCTGTCTTTGTCACACAGATATGGGCCTGTGTCTGTGATGGAGAGAAAAAGAGGGCTTTTGGATGTCAGAAAAGAATCTATTTCACTTTGTCACACAAACTACACACACACAAATGCACACCCAAACACACAGACCTTATCTTCCTGTCAAAATGAGTCTTTTTTAGGGTTGATGCAGATATATGAGCTTTGGGTGGGGAGAAACTTAGCCAGGATGTTGACGGCTGACTTGAGTGCAACGTTATGCTCAGGTTGATGTACGAGCACTGGGGTTAGGGGACAACGCTGCGCTGACACCAGGAGAAGGAGCTGTGGCCCTGGGGCCTTGAGTCCATACTGAAGCACTAGCTCCGCATTCTGTGCATGCAGCAACCCTGCAGCCACAAATACATATCCATACACCTGTTTTGTGTTATTAATACCCCGATAACTCTAAAGGGTTGTTTGACCCCGGGTGAATCCGAATGCAACATACCATGCAATAATCTGAGATATGACGTTGTCTTTGTAGTGATGTACGTGTGTGTTGGTGAGTATAATGTCCAAGACGTGTGTCTTGAATGTGGAGCTTTATATTAACTATGCCTAAATATAACACAATAGTGCAGCTACATTAAATGTGGTGTGTGTGTGTGTATGCTTTTAGAGAAGACACCACTTTATATGAGTATATTCAAATATCCACCAGTTAGGTGAAAATATAGTGTAAATTGTGTGTACTACGAGGAACGTTTGAAATTGCATTATTTTAAATACACAATAAAAAAGATGAGGATACTGTACTTCAATTCAATTCAACTGTACAGATGTATTTATTTGTTTGTGTTGTATGTGGCTTAAGCACCCTGCTGCTGCATTCAATGAATACATTGCACATCATCACATTATTACAATGTTATTAAGCACCATGTTAAGAAAGTTTCATTCATTTCCATTGGAAGTTTAGTCAAAATACAAAAGTCTAACTGGCAACATTTTATCTTATATTTACAAAAGAGGAACTAATCTACATGTCCAGTTGTGATGTGTTGACTCTATTATTTTTGAAATTTCTTATAGAAGATGATAGAAGAATTTCTACAATCCCCACAGCAGAGAGACTGACAAGCCATAACTCTCTACAGAATGTCTACATGAAATGCCTCTGATTCATTTTAAAGGGAAAAATTTAAATGATGTGTATTCTCAAACTTTCTGTATGATTTCTAACAATATCGGTTCTTTTTCTTTGTCCAGTCTGCGTAGGGAGGGATACACAATGCAGGTGAACGTTAATGACTACCTGGACATCTACTGCCCTCATTACAATGACAGCCAGCGCATGGTGGGCACCGGCGAGCAATACGTCCTCTACATGGTCAGTTACCGTGGTTACAGGACCTGCGACCCCCAGCTGGGCTTCAAGAGATGGGAGTGTAACCGACCACATGCCCCCCATGCGCCCATCAAGTTTTCCGAGAAGTTCCAGCGCTACAGCGCCTTCTCTTTGGGCTATGAGTTCAACGTTGGACAGGAGTACTACTACATCTGTGAGTGACGTCAAGCCAGTAACTAGTACAGTATCTAAGGATTACATTGAAAGTAGAACCATTATCTGTTTAACACCCCTTGTATGATTACATTTGTTTCTTAATTGTTACATGGATTTGATGAATACTGAGTTCAAATTAGTCCTCAGTTAATTTCAAGATGACAGATTGCTGCCTCAAATCTTATGACATCTCCCTGCAGTCAGACAGACTCATCCATTTTGTTGATTGCTTATCAGATTAACTCGCAACACCTTGTGCCAGTTGGACTGTGTAAATAATGAATTTTTAGCTGTCATAAAACAATTTAAAAACACATATTTCAGGTGAATTCTAAATGTCTCATGCAGTAATTGGCTTTATAACGGTTTTATTACTACGTGAGGGACATCTCTAGAAAGTTGTTTTGTTCTGCTGCACTAAAATCAGAAAGCTACACATTGCTTTACTACAAAGAGAAGTCTTATCACTTGTTCAGTTCTCACACCAACAGTACCTTTCAATTATAAAATCAAAGTAAAATGTCAGACTCAAGCACAACACAATTGGTTTGTTATAATAAGACATTTGAGCTTGAAGGTAAAAAAAACTGACAGTTTGAATTTGTGTTATTTTTAAAATTGTGCACAACATTAATAAGCCTTTTTAACAGCTTCAGCAGCTTGACTTGTCATTGTGGGAAAGGCACAGGTGTCAACATTAACGATGGCTCTGTTCTATTGTGTGCCAGTAAGACCTAACAGTGTGACAGTGAGCCAACATGAATGAATACCACAACCCTGAAAGTGGAGCAGCACAAAGGAAATCAGCTATTAATCATTTTCTAATTTACACCTGCAATTTCTTGCAGTGACATGAAACCAATATAATAAAATATCTTTATTTACTTTATTATGTATACTTTATTGAAATAATGAAACATTATACATATTAAAGGAATCAAGATCAGATATTTTTACATGATACCAAACGTTGTGCTTCTGCCTTACATGTGTTTTCATCTTTAAATGTGTTTCATTCTCTCTTGGCGTTCTGTTTTCCCAGTCCAAACGCATACAGGTCAGGTACATTTGAAAAGCCTGAGGTATCACTGGGGCTGTCAGCATGTTGTGTTTCAGTCATGTTCATACAGACAGTTAACCGTACTTATCTTTCCTCAGGTTACTGCTAAGTACAGTAAGTACAGCATGGCATATAATATTGGTCCAAAATGTTTGGTTATAAACAAGAGTGCTTTTGGCAATATAAAAACATTTCTAGCCTAAATTTCAGTCATCACTATATTTAAGAATATATTGTATTTCACTGGATTTTACTGTTTACTCAAGAGAACTGGTCGTGGGCCAAACCACTGTAGAAATGAACCCACATTCATGTGTTGTAAGGTTCCAATAGTTGACAGTGATGAGAGATGTGCCATCTTCAACATCTTCAGCTCATTGCTCTGACAGTTTAACAATCCTAATTCTTTGCTTCATAGTATCTGTGATGCTAATGTTCAGGACAAGCAGAACCCTAATTAAACATGATTTGAACATAATCAGTATAAATGTGATGAATTCTACATTTTAAGCAACAGTCTGCTGCTTTGAGGATAGATGGATTTTATTGGTGGCAGTAAATGTTTAAAGATTTTCTGAAAGAAGCTCACGTGACAGAACTTGTTGACAACTGTCCCATCTGATTATGACTTTTATCTTATATAAAGATCAGTGAAACTGTCAAACTGGTGTCTGCTTTGAGTAGAGACTGTTTCATGTTTATTTGATAATGGTGCAGGTTATTTACTGGTGAAGGCTACAGATCTTTAACAAAGGAAAACAGGCCAGACTTGCCAGATACTGTACGTCAAACACATTTAGTCCGATCCAAAGTATGTTCTCAGCGAAGCCTGTAAATTGGGCGACATTGTTTGTCACCCAATGTGTGTGGCACACTTAATAAAAATCAATATATAAATGGAAATAAATGGAGATCTATGACATATAATTTAGTTAATTCAGTTCAGTTAATTAAATTAATTTATAATTCAAGAAATGTGAATGTTTACTTCATCTGTTCTTTGAAGTTCTAATTTACTTTTTTGCGCATATCGTGCACGCTGTTAAAAGCATTTATATTATGTATGAAAAAAAACTTTAAGTTGTAAAGTTGTGTAGTGATGCATGAGTACCACTTTTTCTTTACCCATTTACCCCAGATTCTAAACCCTTAAATTCAAAGTACTGGCTGGTGCCGCCTCATTTTTTGGGGATGTTCATATACCTAAACAGTATGATAGGCATGTGCAGTTGTGACACTTGTGCTTTGTTGCTGTGTTGTAGAAGATTAAAAATGTGTTCATTTCATATGTCAGATATATCAACTGTGTCTAATGCACAGCAGTCATGTCTGGCCAAATATGGTTGTTATCAACACTGACACCAATCCATTAATTTTTCAGTGTTCTGGGTTATTATTAATTAGTTGTACTGTAAATTATCTTATCAGTACAGAACAGACAAAACTTTATCACATCAGATGTAGTTCACATAAGTTCATACAATAGTATGATGACGTAGCGTGTATTTAACGTTTTTACAGCCACACCCACCCATCACCATGGCCGCAGCTGTCTGAGACTACGAGTATACGTCTGCTGCTCTACGGGTGAGTCTCTCACTTGCCCTCACTGTGTGTGTGTGGGTGTGTGTGTGTGACCTTTAATGCATTTCATGGACCTGTTTGCAGACTGTACAGTACTTGCACCCATCTGGCCACTGTACCCATCTGGCATGCACAGGGCTTCCCACTCACAAACCCACACACACATTTAGTTTCTTTACACATTACTCACAGACACACACTGGCTGCATACAGATGCATACACAATCTAAATACAGTCTGAAACAGGCAGAGCTATTAATACTCCTGCTGAGTTTCCCCTGCAGCAATTTCACTCACAGCACAGCACCCCCCTCTTGCTCTTCTTTTTCTTTCCTTCTCTCGCTCTTTTTCTGTCTCGTACTTCTTTCTCTTCCTCACTTTCCATCTACAGCAGCAGAAAGAAGCAGCTCCAGCTTTGAAGGTCCTTCCTCTCTTTCTTCCTCCTCTACCCCTCCTCCCTCGCTCCCTGTCAGAATCCATTTATTGCTGTATGCAGCCAGTGGGTGGCTGTGTATATGTAGTGTTAACCTCTCTCACTCGCTCTCCTGCCATCCTTCAATCTCCTGACCCTCTCTCACTCACTCACTCACACACACTCACACACTCACACACACACACACAGACTTTGATCCCTAGCCTGTCCGGTCCTTTTAACTTCCACAGGCCTGTAGTATTAACCTCTGCTCACTCTTCCACACCCCGATTCCATTGCTCTCCATCCCTTTTCACACACTGCCTCTCTTCAGTGTAATCTGCCTCCCCTCACCTTCCCTCTTGTCTCTCTCTCCCTCTCTCTCTCTCTCACTTGCTTAATCATTCTCTCTCTTTCTCTCAGGGTTGCTGGTGATGTTATGGCTTCTCAGTCTCTCTGCTGAGGGGATTTTTTAACCCCTGCACTCAGGCCTTACTGCACTCTTGCATGTTTCTCTAAAAATGTCAAGTTGGTTGTACTGTAATTAAATCCTTTGGGTTGGAGCAGTAGTTTTACCCCTGCTTCCTCACTCTCCCGCTCCCTTTTTTTCTGTCTCGCTTGATTTCTTGTTCTCTCTCTCTTTTACAGCCTCTGATGTGGATGATGAGCCAGAGCCTACAGAACCAGAATACCCACAACCAGGTCTAAAACTTGATGATATTGGTGAGTCATACACACATTCTTAAAGTTATACACACATCAGGATGAGTAACCGTGGAGAATATCTGTGTGAGACACCTGGAGTCTTAAAAACAGACATACTCAGGTTGTTCATTCAGACCACATGAGTCTCAAATCATGGAAATCACATGATTCACGCTCTTTAAGTGTCCATATTGCAGATCAAGGATAATTATTTTATAGTTTTTTGTGTTATGTGTTCGTCTGTCTCCCAATAATTTCCAGCTTCCGTATGCTTGGCATGTGGCACAAAGCCCAAAGCTCATTAGTTCCTATCGGATATGTAGAACTTTAAGACTGGTCACAAATACTGTGTGTGAAAACATTGGTGAATGTCAGACTCTCCATGAAAACTGTGTAAGTGGGTTTTAAGAAGAAATTTCTTCTTAAAAACGGTTTGTGAATGAGGCCCATTGTTCTTAACTACCTTGTATTTGATTCATGAAAATAAATTTGGTGTATTTTCACATGGTCACCTGTAAAGCAGAACAAAAAAATATTTTTTTCAAATGTTCTGGAGATAGTCAGAACAGTCTGTACTGCATCTAGTGTGGAAGGCAAAACTCAGGGCAGCATAAAGTCTTAAGCAAACACTTATATGGCGAAACAAAAGCCAATTTTTATATTTAACTCTCTGGACAACATGAGCGCACAGAGAGAGAGAGAGAGAGAGAGATTGTTGTTACGGAGTCAAAACATTTTCATTAAGTTTTTTTGACAGTACTAAATATCCCTAGATCTTTCAATACTGACAGCTGATTGATCTATAATATCCAATGGCAGAGTGACCAGTTCATCAGTCATACAGCATCAAAAGGGGATCAAATTAAACTGTAATATGTCATTTTCAAAAGAAACCTCCAGCACAGTTAACTTCACAACACCAGCTGGCTTGGCAAGCTGCTGATCCTGCGAAACAACTACATTTCACACTCGCAGTTTTCACCGGATAAGCAAAGAACACAGAGTTTCATGGTTAATTACAAAAAATATATAAAAATTCATTCAGAAAAGAACATTCTTAATAGGACTTCCTGTTTTCCTGTCACTTTTAGATCTTGGCAAGTGCTCTCTCTTTGCCCTGTTTTTTGCTCTCGTCAGGTTGTCCAGTAGTGGGAATCATGTGAATCATGCTAAATCTAGTAGCATTGGATGAAGTGTGGCTTTAATTTAAGGGAGAACCTGGGTGGGAAATCAATAATTGACAGATTTTAACCTAATCTAAGATGATCATGTGCTTGCTTCTCACTGTTGTGGCAACAACACTGCACCAGCACAATAACAACATGTACACCTACCGTGGTGTGGCTGCCTGCCATTACACAACCAGACATGTGGGTATCAATCATCATCCTGTCTAGCTTTCACATTTGTGTTCAAGGTAGCCTGTAAAATATTGTGCTGTGTTGTTGTTAATCTGTGTGTAGCACATGCACGCGTGCATGGTTGTGCGTGTGTAATAAATCAGTCTGTTCTTATGACTGTCATAAGAAAACTCATCACAGGCTGCAGGTCATATGAGTTTGTTGAGATACCTCTGCCTCACTTATTTTTCCTCCCTCCATCATTCTTTCATCTCGTTTCTCTCTCACTCCATCTTCTTTCCCTGTGCCCTCCTTGTCCTCCCGCCTTTTAATTCCCATCCTCCATTTTTCCTCCCAGAGTACAAGTAGGAATGCAGTGGAGGGGAAAGCCACTAAAACTCAGTTTATTCACCTTTTGATGTGTGAAATTGAGTTTTTTTCCTTTTTTGACTTTTTTTTTTCAAAACTATTTTAATCTTATGGTTTTATAGTATGCATTAATGTTAGCACAGTGATATAATCAATCAAAAGAATCAATTGATTCAAAAATGATATGGCAACGGTTATGGATCCTCACCAATTGTACTCGTTCATTCTCACAAATTGTAAACACACACAGTTGTAAGTGGAAAAAAATGCTCATTCCAGTAATATAAAATGTACACTTGTATCCAAGTCACATACAGTACACACCTAGTCAGACCTATAGCAGAGAACAAATTACTGCAGCTCCTATGGGTCATTTTCACCTGTAGTGCTGTGTTGCCAATTAAATTAATATGATAAGTCAAGTGGTGCAAGAGGAAGTGTAGAAATCAGCAGAGCGCTGTGAAATGCACTGAAAACAAAGAAGCAGTGCAGTTTCCTATTCCTCTCCCTCCCTGTCATCCTCCTGACTGCCAATTAGACTCATCACATCATAGTTTTAATTACTGTTATTCAAAGTTCACATCAGCACGTTCGCACAAACACAAGGCGACACACAAACTGCTCAGGTCAAACTTGCCTGATCACCATGTCTGAAAATGTTTAACTAAGCTGAATGTTGCAGGCTCATATTGTAAACCACCTGTCTCTCTCTCTCTCTCCACGCTTCACTGTTTATTTCCTGGGTGCTGCCCCTTTCAATCAGTGTCTACAGCTCAACAGTGGTTCCCTTCTGAATACAGCCTCTAGTATTAGATTTCATTTAGATCTCATTTACAACACAGATGGAATGGTGCTAGCAGCTCCCCATGCAGCCATGTGATTACTGATGGCTTTCAGTGGGAGGATACTCATTTACCAAGGCTGTTGGCTCGGGTTACTGCATCCGACGATCAGGTCCAGCCATTAGTGGAGAAATCAGAAGCTTTTTCTTTAATGGGGTTTATTGTAGCAATTACCACTCCTTGAAACGACAGCGTGTTTGGGGTACTTTGCCAGCAATATCAGGCTGGATCTCAGTGAGCAGAACACAGCTCAGACTGTTACAAACTGACTGTTTTTTTGTCACATTTGTAGAAACTATTATTGTATCTGTTTTAATTTAAGAAGTTAAAAATATGTCATATAAAGGTCTATGAATTACACATGTTGCTAATTATATAATTCAGTATTATGACCACTTAGAAAGACTTGTACGACGATATGATACGATACAACATTTAATACCACATGTAAACAGTAGCTGTTAAATCACTTCTTAAAAAAGGTTTCTGTCTGCTGGTGTTACATGTTTTGTATATTTTTGTTTATCCATCACAACCATGTGGTATTTTTAATGCTTATACTGCTGGAGGGTGTAATTAACATTTCATACACAAACACTGTGGATTTTCAGATGACACAGCTGATGTCTGAAAATCTGCCAGTTGTTTTAAAAGTAGGTCAGAAAATATAACACCAGTTTATATTCACAATGACAATCAATGCTCGTTCAACCAAGTTTAGAAATTGTTCTTTATTGTACAGTAGTGCTCCGTTGATTTTCCATATCAAACACAGCTTACAAGCTTGAAGGATGATTTTTCAGCCACTAAAAACACTCGTGTGCTCTGTGGCTTTGCTGCTGTTTTATAGTTTTAGGATGAAAGTCATGGGTATTAACCAGTCAGAGAGAGTATAATGAAAGATGCTGTTGTATCAGTATTGATCCTTATTATTTTAATCTGTGTCTCTAAAGTTACTCATCTCTATTAAAGTGCAACATTAATTCACCTTTTAATGAGAACATTCTGATCTGGAAACACCACAAATTATAACGTCTAAGAAGATTACAACACCTCTCTTACAGTGTCAACAATAATTAAAGATAATTATTTCCACAATGTGTTTATTACAGGGCTCTTGAATTAAATTGCATAGTAGTGTACTTTCTGTTTTGTAGGTCACTCAGTGTGCATGAGATAAAGTATTTGGGATCATATAATTTGGTATTTTCCATATTCATCATTTAACAAATAAATTAAATTAGAAAAACTGTACAATATATATGATTTAATATTTTAGCTCAGATGTAAACTACCACTACAAAATATACACACATCTTCACTCATGCACACAAATAGAGCCCCCATATAGAGACACAACCAGGGACCAGTATATTTCCTTGTGATTGTGACATTTAGATTCATAGGCATATATAGGTGTCTGAGCTTCCAAATTATCAGGCAATTGTTTCCTGCTTTAAAATGTTGCGTGCGCACACATACACATACCCACACACAGAGTTTCCTTGTGTGATCTGATGTTTGGCTCGGGAACATGTCAGAAGGTCACAATGTACGTCACATGCCCCTGAACAAACATCATGCCAAAACTGTGTGCCAGTAATAATGTGTTTATCTCTGACAGTTAGTGACAGACTGTGCGTGTGTGTGATGAGGCGATTAGTAGAGTCACGCTTTAGAACCAGTTGTGTGAGATGCTCCAGAGTCTGCTGTTTTTGTCTTCAAAACCACATTCCTCTGTCAGTCAGTGCCAGAGTAACGTAGTGTTTTGACCCCTCAGCTGCACTCTCAGTTACAACGTGGTCAAAGCATTTAACCTGAGCTCCACTGCTGCATAGACCTCATTAGATTCGGCAGCAGAGCATACCAGAGGAGGCCATCTCTAAAACCAGGTGTCAGCCAGTCATTACTCTGCTGTCTGACCCACAGAGCAGCTGGAAATATTCTGGAGCTAGATATGGCGCCGAGTGGAAACGGTGAGAATACCCCCACATTACCTCGATGCCATCAGATCATAAACACAATAGTTCCTAATAAGCATCAAGCGACTTACGTACAGACAGAAAATTTTGCTTCAGTCTGGTCTCCACTCTCATTAATCAAGTGACTACAGAGGGTGTGTCTGGCCATATGTGTGTCTCATAAGAGCAGGCATGCAGCAAACTGTCTAGTGGCTTGTGTTTTTGTACATCAACTAGACATAAACAGTCTATGTGTAGCCTGCAGCAAGAGATTACAGACTATTTTAAGGTCATCACCAGGTGTACATACAAAGGGTTTGAGTGGGGTTAAAGTACGTACAGTGTATGTAAGTATGCAAGTGAGTGTGACTGGAAATGTCTCACTTTAGAACACTGAGAGCTCTTTAATAACGACTGAAGTCTACTCTGGTGCTGCTGTTGTGTTGTCTTTTTTGCAGACTAACCATATTTCAGTGGGCGAAAGACTGTGTGTGCTTATAGCTGCCTTTTGTTCAGCCAGGCTTCCTAATTTCAGAATTGAGTCACATTTAGTAACAGCCGTGCTGTGTAACAAGATTATAGCACAATTAGGAACTCCCATAAACTTATCTTAAAAATATTCTTTTCAAGGTTTTTAAGTGTAGAAAACTATGATATGATATTAGGACATCACTTTGACTCATTGTTTTTGCCTCTTCTGCTCTGTCTCTATATTTTCCAGGTGAATTTAACCCTGAGGTTCCCAAACTGGAGAAGAGCGTTAGCGGAAGCAGCCCATCAAGAGATCGCCTTCTCCTCACCATGATGATGCTCCTTCTGGCTGCTCTTTTCATCTCCTAGCAACGGCCATCCCATCAACATCACCATGCCAACTAGCCTTGGGAGGGTGTACAGTAACAGCGGGTGGGAGAGTGTGGGGGGGAGGGAGGGTCAGGAGGAACGCAGTATTGAGGACAGTTAAGATACCACAAATAGAGCAGAAGGCAAGAGGAGAGTTTGAAATGAGAGTTTTCAAACATCACAGAGCGAACTGTGCGTGTGTGTGTGCGTCTGCGTGCATGTGTGTGTTTGTACAGCTGTGTGTTTGATGGAGTGTGGTTTTGGTGGAGTCGAACGACTTTCAGGCACTGACTGAACCAGACAGACTGAACCATATATTGCATTGAAGTCAGCTGCAGATGCAGGTGTAGACTGTGTGTGTGTCTGAGAGTGTGTGAGTTCGTGTGTTAAGTGTGTCTGAACAGGCCACAGGTTGAGCTTGTTGAATCATGCGCACCACACAAAGCATTTATACAACGGGAGAGGTGGGGCTGAAATCCTAATAAAAAGAAGAATAAGCATCAAATCCACTCATCCAATTGAAAACATTTGAAGACTTTCCCTTGGATATGATTGGCTGAACACTTCCTTAGGGCTAGTTGCCATAGTTTCTTGCAACAAGACTTAAACTGAACTCAGATGAACTGAATCAAGTACATGTCAGCTGAACTGAACTAAATTGCCTTTTTTTTTTTTTTTGTTATTATTGTTGATCTTGATCCCGGGAACTTGTCCCTGCCAACGGAGGAAAGAAAAACAAACCAGCTGATGAACTGTGCTGGGACTATGTAGGACACTAGTCAAAGTAGCTAATAGTTCACACACAAACACACCCTGGGACTCCAGAAGCAAGTGTTTCTGTTGCCATCTTCATTCAGCTGTGTCATCCTGTGTTCACTATCTACTGCACATTTCTAAAGAAGACAAAGGGACTGGACGGGGTCAGGGGAAAATACAGAGCATTTAAACAATGAATTAATCATTAACATCATTTGGGGCAACAAAGAAATGGGAATAGGAACTTAGATGTGCCAATGACACAGAAACTGCAAGGGTTTAGTGGTATAAGTTGCCATGTTACTTTTCTGTCCTGCCTTTGAAGTTCTGGGTTAGTCCTCTGTCATCTCCGAGGTTAACGAAGCACACGATGGCTACAGAGCAGCCATGGATACACTCAGCAATACTGCCCTCTTCTCAACGGACTGCAGGCTGTTTGAAGGAGAGAGAGAGAGAAGAGCAGAGAGGAAGAACTAAGGAGGAAAGACAGTCACTCACACCGGCATCAATGAACAGGTCAAGTCCCAGACAATAAGAAGCGCTGCACTGGTCTGTGTTGGTGTAGCAGCCTGCTCTACCAATCTCATCTATGTAAACCCATTTGTCAGATGCCACATGTAAACAGTTTTCTGATACTGTATGAGTGTATTTGTGTGTACCTGAGAGGGAAAATGTGTATGTTTGAGTGTGTGAGATTATTTTAAATGGTACTAACAGTCTGAAAATACATCCACATACCGTACATCTTGTAAGTATAAAAAATGCAAAATGAGAAAAAAAAAATCAAAATACAACTAAAGCAACAAGTAATACATACAAAACAAGTGCTTTGGTGGGAAGGTATGGCAATTCAAAACAGCTGCACCAGTCAGTTGCATCAGTATAGCATCTCCATAACAACCAGTACCTTATTCACCATGGTTACCCTACCCTGCCAACAATGCACTGTAGTAGGGCATGGCCTACCATTGTAGCTGATAACAGTGATGATTAAAATGACAATGATGATGATGATGATGGACTGAGAACTGACTTGGCTGAGCAGTTCACACATTGACTCACCCACTGGCAAGTGAGGCGTTCAAATGCTCGTGTAAATGTCAAAATGGACTAAGAATGGAATTCAAATGTCTTGAAATGTGCCGAGGTGAAATGTGATGTAAGCATTTTTACAAATTTGAAGCTCAGTTTCTTTGTGGTTGTTTTTTTACTATTATTACCATTATGTTGAGTTTAATAGTTGGAAACTTGGGTGGGTTGAGTCATATGTACACTTGGGCTATACTCTGTAAGTCTCTCAGCCAACAGATTATTCAATTTAAAGATTAAATTATTATGTAGAGTATTATTTTTTTTGTTTCCGAACCTTTTACAGTAATTTGCTTATCCTCTTAAAGGGACAGTCCACATGTTATACACATGAAAATGAGTTTACTCATGATGACAAGTACAACTCAGCCTATGTAGACTAATATAAAATGTCTTATACTGTACATACTGCCAAACATACAAGTTTTTAAATTCATAGAAATGTATCAAGAGCAACTTTTAATTACAGTACAATACAGTGTGTAAACAGCCCAGGTGTATATATGGCAGGGTAGGAAAGGTTTGGGGTCTGGGAGGGTCAAAGAGCTGTGCCAGAGGGTAAATCACTCTTCAAGAAGTTGCACTTAAGAAATTTAGACAGGAGAGAAAGAAAGTCTGTGTGTGTGATAGAGAGAGAGAGAGAATCATTTCTGATAGCTGATTTCTGTTAATCACTTCATGGCTGTGTGAAGGAGCTTTAGCATGAAATGCTGTCTATCTTTGTGTGTACTGGTGTCAGTGTCTGTGTGTGTGTGTGTGTGTGTGTGTGTGTGTGTGTGTGTGTGAATGAATGAATGAGGGAGCAAGGGAGTGAGCAATGGTCTTTTTGTTTCAGCTGTTTCCACTTGTGTATGAGTGAGTGATTGTGACCGATTGATTGCAAAACAACAGAAGCATTTAATAGTGTTGGAAACAACAATTTACAATCATGTTTACCTTCGACTGGAATGACTTTAAATGAACTTGAAAATAAACTGTAAACTGAACAAACCATAACAGAGGTTATAACAATGATCATGATAACAAAATAATAAGCTTACAAATCTTACTTTTAACAAGATGTGTGTTTGGCTCTTTATTTGTCTCATTTCTCAAAGCCCCGCTCACCCTCCCCTGCTTTCTGTGACTTTGAGGATCTGAAAAAAGGGAATAAGCATGGAGTTAATCCAAGAAAGCAGATGGAGAGGTTTGCAGGAAAGGTTTTACCTGGTATATTCAGTTCTCTGTAGATAATGTTGTTTTGGGGCTTACAGATGTGATTTTCCATATCAAAGTTGGCGTGGCGACGTTCTCCCAGAGCAGTAATACCTTTGCACGCTCCGATTAGGAGAGATAAGCGAATCACCAGCCCAACATTTGAATGACAACTGGACGGGCCAACAGCGTGTACCTGTGTGACTGACTTGGCCGATGGACAGATAAAGCTGTTGCTGGTGTAAGAGCACCTCGAGACTCATTGTCTGTGATCTTACGCAACAGGTCTTTGTCACACACATGGAGATATTCTCCACTGACTAGGCCAGCCTGGTGAAGAAGATGGACAGATAGAAGTCAGCAGATAGAGAAAGTAGAGGGAAGGAAGATGAAGAAGTAAAGATTAAAGTAGTTGGCAGATGATGTACAGTTGTTAGATGAAAGATACATGGCTACTCGAGCTACTGTCAGGAATTTGGAAGTAAAACATTTCAGTAATCTGCTGCACAAAATGCACCACCAGGTCAAGCTTCTAAATTGTGAGTACATGCTGCTTTTCATTATCAGATGGGATGGAACACTGAATATCCTTTGATTTTGGACACTGGGGTAGATAAGCAATTATCAGTCAACAAATTAAGAACATTACTGGGCAACTAATCATTAATCAAAATATTCCACTCACAGTTTTGTAGCCTTTTTCTCGAATTGCTAAAAACTTTTCTAGTCTACAGCGAGGAAGCGCTTATTATTAAAACAGAGTTTGGGTGTGAGTGCTACTTGAGATACATGCAATTGCAACCCTAGTTTTTGCTCCTGTTAAGTTAAAAACAAGAGAAAAAGTGGTAGCCAATTTGTCTGCTTTATTTACCAATACACTAAAATGCAAAATACATCTTTTTTTCTGGATGCTAATGTTTCTGCTTTTATTTACAACTACAACATTTCTTAATCACATACAGAGGTAAGTGCTCCAGTTTTGTTGTTGTTGTTGTTGTTTTATTAAGATTGTAATAAATTTAAATATTGTATAACAAACAGGTTTTCTTATCACCCTGCTGATCTAATGTTTCAAAAAAGTTTCATCATTTCCATTTGGAATCAGACACATCATCCACTCAGTGGATCCAGGCAGTGATTCAGAGTTTGAATAACATTTGGAGGGAGACATGAATGCTATGACTGACACCACCCAACAAACCATATTCTGCCGAAATGAAGTCTGTTTTCCGAGAATCACCCTGACTCACTTAGGGTGATGTGAAGTTCCCAGAAATTCTTATTCAATTTTTTAAATAGTCATGGTTTTCTTTTCCTTTATTGATCTCAGACCACTATTATTCATCATGCTTATAGCTGCTAATTGGTAACTGTAACACATTGCGAGGAATGTGGGATCTGAATCACGAATATGGCTTAATTTGATTTGTGTATAAGCCTTTCTGTTCACGCATCATCATTTCATCGTTTCATCACAGAAAAAAAAAGCCTTTTACTTTAAAAAAAAGTAAAAGACTTTGCATCAAACACAATTGTGTGTGTGATGTGTGAAGCACGATTTATGCTCTCACACAGTAAATCAGAAACCCTGCAAAACCATCTTGCAGTAGTCAAGGCTGGCCACTCGGTGCCGCTGTTCAGTTGCAGCTTTGGTGAGAAGAGGTGTCCATTGTGTAACTCAGTGGTTCTCAAACTCGGTCCTCAGGCCCCACTGCCCTGCTTGTTTTCCAGCTATCCCTGCCCTACACACTGGTGTAACTGGAGAAATTGGGATTAAACATACTGATTTATTTTACTGGATTATGATAGAACCATTTATTTGTAACAAGCTGAAAGAGGTAAGCTCATAGAGAGGGTTTGTTTTGGGAAGGTGGTAAAGTGTCTGTCGAGGCCAGGGACCTATACACTCACATACCAAGCAGTGAAAAATTATGCAACAACTATCCATCTGAGGCTATTGCAAACGACTATTCAAATTCAAGGTCTCCCCGTCACGGAGTTAAAGGCAGCTTTCCTGTCAGCAGTCATTTATCACAATGAGTCAGGCTGAAGAGAAAATATCTGCCTTCTCTGATTGTGTTTGTTCAACAGAGAAACCAATGTTATGCATGGGCAGGCTTGTAAATATGAAGTTATTTACATTTACACTCACACATTTTTTTTGTTCTGTTATAAGGGCCTCTAGTGTAACAGTTAATCCACCACCCAACACTCTGCATTGCAAGGTTAACTTTAAGTCTTGTCCTGAATAAAAAGTATTATGAATTTTAACAGCAATACAAGACACTCTGCCCAATGTATTAGCTGCCCCAAAGCGTATCCTTCTTACAATCTAAATCATAACATAAAAAGTAATTGTTTTTTGTTTTGTTTTGTTGCTGAGACTATCTGTCTTAATGATTATGAAAGCACTGTACCCAAGTATGTGCTGAGGTCATGTAGCAACATCCCTAAAAGTAGGACCAATTGAACATTGAGTAAATGTGGTCAGACAAAAATACAGATCAAAGGACAGATAAGCTATCACTTTTTTTTTAGGTCAGAATGGAAAAAGTAAGCTTATAATAATAATGATTAATCATCACACAGACCACGAGTGTTCACAACTACTGTACATTGCATATGACAGATCAAAGTTGAACTAGGAGGCGTAGCTGTAAACCACGATGGGGGCTTAAATTGGACAATCTTGGACAACTGTACATGTTGTGTTGTCCACCTTGATTTGCTCCTCCAAATAATTATGACTAACTTGGGGGTTGGTTTACAGCCTCTATGATCATCTGACAGCTCATGCTTGTTGCCCCGCTGAACCTATTCTTGGTAATATTACCACATTCAGAGAGCTCAGAAATAACTTTGATCGGAAGCAACGAAACAAACTGTATGTTGTTAATCATTTGCGAGACCTCTGCCCAGACCTTCTGTCAACCATCCATCTACACACACTCAAAGCCACACACACACAAGAGACAGATGATCCACCTGGATTGACACACACTCCGATAAACACGCTCCCTCAGTCACTTCTGCGTGTCAGTGATGACTCCTGTGATTGGGGCAATGATGTGATGAGGGAAGCCTTCCTACTCTGCCTTATGGTTCCTGTTCAAAAAACCTGCTGCTCCATGTGAACACGCCTTCCCGTGTGCATGTTATTTCAGTCGATGAGCCTTGAATAATGTGTTCTATTCAGCCCGCAATGTTGCACTGAACATAAGGGGTGACTGCGTCAACGTGCATACACATGGTGTATGGTGCTCATGTATGTGGTGGGCATGTAACATAGGTGTGTATGTGTGTGTGTGTGTGTGTGTCCATGTGTGCTGTGTGATGCAGCATCGCCCCAGAGTCACAGAAGGTAAAAGCTTGCTGAGTCACTGATTGTCACGTTGTGGCACCTGGGGCCAAATTCAGAAAACTTTCTCACTCGTCTACTTAATCATCAATCCTGGATGCTGATTAAACTCAGGTGTGGTTGATCAAGCAACCATGTTACAAGTGTAACTTGGTGAACAACAGGGGTTTATCAAAGAGTTTTCTGTGAGTCTTCTAAAGAAAACTTGAAGTTTATCAAGTAGATTTTCTGCTTTTCCATCTTTTTCTTTGGATTTAAATCAAGTTCAAATACTTTTTTTTTCTCGTCTTTCTGCAATAACCTCACACATGTTCAAGGTCTTAGAAGAATCCCCACGTGTATGCAGAACCTATAATTCCTATTTATGGCCCTGTCTGGTGCATGCCAAAGCAGCTCTGACTAGTGCTTCAGAGGAATCCCACTGGGTTTTAAAAATGTAATTTCATCACTGATCACTGATGCCAATCATTCAATTTCTCAAACCTCATGGTGAATGCTTTATGGTTATAGTAATAATCTGTGACATTTTCAATACATGTCTGTCTTACTATTCCATATTAAACTGATGCATAACCTGTAAGAGGAACATTTTATGTTTTTTAGATTTTATTTAACCATGTACCTTTCCTGGGAAAATCTTGTAAGTCATGGAAGTTATTTGTTTTATAAATGCAGCAATGTGTTGTTTGGCTCGACTACAGGTAAACGACTTTGACTGGGTAGACATGGAAAAGAGAACCACATAGAACAACTCAAACTGTAGCACGAAAGAACCAAAGAAAATGGAAGACATGCAAAGTTACCGCTTGTTGGTGTAATTCTCTTAAAGTTTACAGCAAACTTTAACTGTCATTTTGACTGTTACTTAATTTAACATTTACTTTCAAGTAAGTTTTAAATACTTAAGATATTGTAATCTGCAGACATCTTCACCCTTTCACAATCACACAGTGAGCAGTACAACAGTGGAGAACTTGTGCAACATGTGAACAGCCCACAGGCTTCTCAGCTGAGAGCTGGACACAGCTGAACTTTTCGTTGCCATGAGCCACGAAAAGGCAATCAGTCTTTTGTGCCTCTTTGCTTCCCTACCAGTATAATAACATGTCTCCATCTGACAAGTGTAAAAGAGATCACTTTGTGATCGCAGCTTCTCAAAGTTGCCTAGTTCGCTAATTTTATTTGAAGGACCATGGAAACTCCAGAGTGCCAAACAAGCATCACACTACATAAATGAATATGAGTTTGTACTTTGTGGATTTTAACTAGTAGTTCTGTGTTGACGTGACATTTCTTCTGATTTCTCATAAATCCTCGGCAGTTTTGGTAGTAACACCTTTCCTCCCAGCAACTTTTGCTTATTGGATATTTTTAACCACCTATATCTAGGACTTTGATGAGATGTTACGACAGCATCTGATGTTTCTGTCTTTACATTACTCACCCCATTTTCCTTATTTGTACATTTTCCTTTTCCCCAGTTTCTCATCTCTCACATGGATGCAACACACTTGGCCCCATCACAACTTTGCACTGCCTGCTTTGCCAACTCTTCACTTTCTCATCCTCCCTCTGAGCGGCTGCTCTGACGCTGTCATTCGCCCCCAGATTTATGCTTCTGGTGTTAGTCACTGCCTGGCTTTCCCCTCGTCCTCTCATCACATGTCCCCCTCTTCTCTAATTTTAGCACTAATCCTCTATTTCCGAGACAGCATCTGTACAGGGCTAACAGATGGGAGGGTTATATTTACTCTGTCTAACATATATATACAGTATAGACTGTGCAAACATTAAATACACACTTGGGGTGAAAGACCCATTAATGAAATTATTGAGACTACACAGTAAATATAAATGTATAAATTCAAAGTGTAATTTGAGCTGTCAATTTATTCCAGTGTGAATTGTCAGGTCATAGTGTTGTCATGTTTCATTTATAATTAAAGTGTGTGTCTGCCCAAGGCCAGAGGATCATTACACCATTATTAGAGATGTCTGTACAAGGGCTGGGTCTGAGAAGTTGCCAGGGCTGGCACTGCCCCCACCCCGCCAGAGTCATATAGTACTTGTGTTGTTATAAAAACAGAATGTAAAACCTATAGGCAAGGAAAACTGACCAAATTTTATGCTAAAATAGAATCTGTGTGTCAGTGTTTCCTAGAACCCAAAATTCAGCTAAAAATGACATTATCTGGCAATGATAGCACATTTAAGTGATTTAAATATTTATGCACATTTACTGCACACAGCTAAGACATAAAAATCTGAGTTAGTCAGATCTTATCAAAATGATGAATTGTGCATAGAACAACTTCACTGACAACTGAAGATTTGAGAATCAGAAAAAGGTTAGTTTGTCATTTCTGCACCTAGCAGCTGACAGACAGAACTCAAACAGCAGCACAGAAAATCCAGAAAGGGAAAGAGATGCAAAGATTCAGCTTGTTAGTGCGAGTATTCTTAACTCTTAAAGTTTACTGCAAACTGTCTATTTTGATGTTACTTAATTTTTCATTTCATTGTCACAAGTAAAAAAAAAACAGCAAATTTCTTTTATTTGTTGTTTATTGGAGTAAATGTTTTTTTTTCTTTATTGATACTATTTCATATCAGAAACATTAAGTTTTGTTTGACATTCCAAATACTGAAAACTAATTTGAATTATTTTATTTATTAATTATCTGTTATTTCCATTTTAAGTCACCTCACACACACACATCACTTTAAGTTTGAGTCTAACACCTTTTTAAACTTTTTACAAATTTCCCACCCAGCCCAAACTACACCCCCCATTTAAAAATGTCTAGACACACCCCTGCACCTGTATAGTGTGTGACTGTGCATACGTCAATGTATTTGTCTATATAGTTTTATACAGTGTTTGTCAGTGTTTATTGTGTCTTTGAACTGGTCTTAAGGTCAGATGAGGTATAAGATAGACTTAATGGATTTAAATCTAATGTATCAGTGCGGAGGAGTTGTGTGGCTTAACTGTACCTCTAACCTGCCATGTCCTCTTTTCTTATCCTCTAATCACCAGATTATCTGACCCAAGATTTCTGAAGTGACCGCCTCTGATCTGTATTTTGGAGTTTGTTTATTACTGACGACAACAACAACTTGTTCTGCCTGTTTAGATGACACATGTGGGGAGGAGCCCACACATAGCTGCCCTGTTTGCAACATATGACGCGTGTATCTTGAAAAGAAAATATCTCTCATCTCTTAAAAAACAAACCATCACTACCAAATGAGTATAATTCAGTTAAGATGGTTCTATGAAAATACTATTCACAAGGTCAAAAATGAACTATAGCGCTGAGTTTCTTATGTTGCTGAATACCTGAGGTGTACAGTGAATACAATACATTTTTCTTCTTTCTGTAACATACTCACTGTATATCAAACATGACACTGTCACTGTTACATGACATGTGTGGTATGTGAGATACATGTGACAAGCTTGTCTTAATCATCTCTGTCGTCAAAGACATGACACATGTGTGCAGACACATACACATGCACCCTCACACAACCTATTACTGTACTCTACTTGCTGTAAGTTCACACAAACATTGACACAAACATGCATGCCCAGGGCTACCATCATGTTAGACATATTGTGTTATTTGTTCTGTGAGGTCTTCAGACTGCGATGGACTTCATCTCACATGCTCCACATGTGAGCAAATACAGTATAACCACCTGCAGTATGACCTCTATTCCTTATTTTATGCATTTATTCATGCCACACACACAATGGCAAAAATATGTTTACTTCACAACCCAAATGTCAGGTCAGTATGAAAGAAATAATTCTCCAATACATAACTAGGAACAGATGCTCATCAGCATCAGGGTTGTGACAAATCTGGTTAAATGTGCCAATTTCCATGCAGATTTATTTAGTGCATTAAATTAAAATATTACTCAGATTTACATTCTGCTTTCACTGCAGTGTCATTGTTGAATAGTTAAACAAACTGTACATATTTTACATGTGAAACACACTTTGTAGACTTTAATAAAGTTTTTCATTTTCTTCATTGCTTATGGTCAGTTTGGATTCAGTCAGTTACAATAGATTTTAATGTGACAGGTGAACTGCTTATAGAAACCTCTTTAACCACTCCTACAGTTGAATCTTCATTCATTCATTGCTCTACCATAATTCCAAAATGCTTCTATTTGAACTTCCGGCTCTATTTCATAACAGTATCACTTAAAGCCTGTGTAGAGTATGTATCACGTGTATTTCTGAAAGATTGCGCTTGTTCATGTCCGATTAATTTATCTGGAAATGAGGAGTAAAAAAAAAGCTTAATGCTCTACTTTAGTTGTTGTTTAGCTGAAGTTCAGCTTGGAACATCCATGGGGTGCACATAAGTGCAAGCTAAACTGAGTTGGTGGATAATGGGGCTGCGGGGCATATGGTGTGTTGTCTAGCTGCTGTTGTGTCCCTAGATTTCTTCTTAATCTCTCATGTGTCTCATTTTGATCTGTCTACTTCTTTGTCCGGCATAAAAAGCAGGAGTCTTTTTTTATTGTAAGAGCCCCATTTCCACTTTTATCCACACTCAGTCCCCCAAATGCCCAGTGACTTTGAAACAAACAGCTGAGCCATCTGGCCAACACATACACAAGCTGATGGGCACGACTGAAGCTGTGAGCATGTTGCAACTTGCTGAGTTCTGCTTTGGCCAAATAGAGGAATTAATGAGGAAAAAATAACAGGCCGTCCTAGTGGGACACTGTGACAATGTGTGTGTTACAAAATGAGATCTCAAATGGCTGTGATACACTAACCAATGTGGACCGTGTCCTCACATATAATGCATTCCTATTTTCTGTGGCATTCACATTTTTATCTCATGGCATTTTATTGCAGTTAAAAATGCTTTTAAATGAACCAAAAAATCTGTTTGTCGTTTAATTTCACCATCTCAAATGGTGATATTACACAACAAATAGATTTTGTCACCTTCTATTATTCACTCTTAACTTAATCCAGAAACTTTTAAATTCCTAGAGTTGTTTTTCAGTTACGTTTTGAGGAGGTGTTGTAGACAATTGTGTCATTTGTCATTTTCACTTCACCTCTCCTCTGTCTATCTTCTACTCTTTATTCATCATTTAGTGTCTTATGAAAATCTATATTTTGCTGAGCCATTTGCTGTTACTTCAAATTTCTCAGCCGCAGTTATACTGGAAAATCAGCTCAGTGTCTGTTTCACACACTAACACATACTCAGACACTGATTACTAAACATCTCCCAGACTTTAACCTGCATGGTGATGTACATTATTGAACATTTAGGTGACAAACAGGAACTGAGGAGCAAAAATAACATTCTGTCAGTGTGCCATTACATGTTTCCATTTGTGTGCTAATGTGTTCTTTTCTGTAAGCTTAATTACACGTGTATTTGTTGGCACGTGGAAGCTCAGAGAACGAGGGAAACATCCTCTCATGGACATTACACTCTCTAAGCTTGTAGATTGTGTGTATCATCCCGTGCCCCTCGAAGCACAAATAACCTCTCTCATTTAGTCAGACATGCGCTAAACCTCCACATCATCTTCTTATCTCATATAATTACAAATCAACATTGTCCCAATGTTGCAGAAGCTTCAGTTTCTCAAAGCTGTTCTTCTATTGTCCCAGACGACCCTTTCAATTTATAGTTACCTCAAATCAACTCTCAGTTTCTAAATTTATAAACCTCTGGATTTGAGGTTTATCTGGAGCTGTATCAAACATAATCTGCACCCTGTGTACTGTACATTCTGAAATACAATTGTTATTGGGGTCAAGATGTGACGATTTTACAAAATCTAGATTTAAAGTTTTTGCAGGATTGAATTGTTTCTACAATGGTTACAGGAATGGCATTTTAATGCATTTTCCTTATGCAAGTTTAGGGATTTCATTAAAGCCTATGGCTTATTACATTGCAGTCATTTCATAACTGAGCCTGTAGGCTCTTTTGCTGCTATGTCCCTATCTGCCTTGACCGTTGACCTTCACATAAATCAGATGCCAAAAATACACACAAATGTTTTGACAGTGACAATGAGACGTGGAGTAATATAAGGACATTTGTATAACAGTGTCATTGTTGTCAATACAGTAGATGTAGCCTCCACAGCCAAATGGGTATTCAGGTCGCATGATTTCATAATATAGACAGAGCTTATCCTTATCTTGTCAGTACTGTCTCATTCAAACAATGTGCTAAAATAAAGTGCCACTAACCCAGAAGTTGTATGTATTAGAGATATACGCTCTGTAAAAATGCATTAACTGCATAACATACTCATGCATTATCTAATGTTCTGCATGTGAATGTTCTCTAATGTTTTCTCCTTCAAAAATGCTAAATGTAACCCTTATTTTGATCTTTTATATCCATTCAGAGGGTCCTTTGACACTAAACTTGCTGTACATTTTAGCCTAATGTGTGCCCATTAAATCCAAGTGAAATTTCCTCCACATTCATCTCCGTAGATGTGAATTTTGACAGCATCATCAAATGTAATTTTCTTTTTTTGCAAATGAGCCACTAGCTGATGGCAGTATATTGTTTTCCATAAAACACCCATAACTCAAAACACTCATGAAAGCATCCGTTCAGTTTCTGTCTGTAATTGTGCTTGTCATATCTTCTGCTGGGATTAAAATGTACTGTGCACTACTGTTGTGTTGTATGCTGTGGATCTAAAAACACTTCTGCTGATGTTTCTTTTCTGTTCTGAGCTTCTGGTCCCTGTCTTCTTACTAGTGACAAATTAAATAAACAACCTTTATACACAAGTGCAATTGCTACTGTCTGAGCAGATATTTTTTTCTGCCTACATACATGCCATATTTCAAGTGTTGCTATGATTGCACCACTACAGCAATTTTACTATTATATATCTTAAATACAATTAGTTTCTCCTCAGACTTAGTGCAGTTACCCAACTGTGTGGCACAAAAAAACTTTCAAAATCACATAAACTCTTTTATTTGATATCATATCTGTTTTACAACCACAGAACAGCGGTTATGTGTATAATGCTAGAAAATGAGGCAGTTCTAAATAATATTTCTTATCTGCAAGTGCTGACAGAATATCTGAGAATATTCCCTTTCATAGTCATACAAAAGGCAACAGCTCAAGGACAGATATTCACTTCCATTAGAGATGTCCAGTTGCACTTAATTCTTCCAGGTCTTTGCCTTGTAAAAACAACACCACACTATAGTAACAAAAATACACAAAATGTCTTATGGTGTTTTTGTGCATATACCAAGCTTCTTGCTTATGTAGAAATGCTGGGGTGCTGAAGTTCAGCAGCCCATCTCCTCTGTTTTGAACAGCTGCCTGTCTTAACCACAGCCTTCTTCAAATGTAATACATAAAGGCTTTTTGCAACCATGAGCAACATTGCAGGAGTGGTGGTGATCCAGCATTCTCTCAGTTCTATAAAAATACCTGTATCAGTCATGCAAACACAGTGATTATGTTTAGTTGCCAGCTGGAGCAAGTGTTTAATTGGCTTATTATTTCTATTTTGGCAGTAGCAGTATTATGGTGCACATTAATGTAAACAAAACCATTAACCAAAAACAATACTTTTAATTGGGAATATGACAGCACACACAGCCTGCGAAATAATGGAATCACATTTTATGGTATTGCCACTTCAGATGGAATTGCACATCTGGTTGTTGTGTCAGTCTTCATCTTTGACAAAAGGACTGGTGATGTGCATCATTACACCCAGAAAATATGATGATAAATATTTCAGATGATCTGCCCTCAGGGGTGTAGTTCGAGAGATGTATATTTACGTTTTGCATTCTCTATATTCATATTTTTGAACTGAAGTGCAGCACACTGAGTTGCCAATTTATTTAGTACACCCACACAGTCCATTGCAATTCAATAGAACAGACCTGTGATAGATCATATTTGTGAAGCATATAATGGTTTTGTTGACGCTGTTTCAGAGTGGTGTTGATTCACTGTATTGTCATTTTTAGCCACTCAACTGGTGTCTAGGGATGGCAATGTCAGTTTGTTGGTGCATCACTTTGGTCCAAACTAAAATATCAGTCACTATTTGGGTTGATTGCCATACAGTTTGTCTAGACCATTTGGCAGCTAAACTAATGATGGTGAATATTAAACCAGCTTAACATTAGCATGTTGGCATATTAATCTGAGCATCAACATGCCCACGGACAGAGGTGGGTAGTAACCAGTTACATTTACTCCGTTACATGTACTTAAGTAACTTTTTGAAAAAAATGTACTTCTAGGAGTAGTTTTATTGCACCATACTTTTTACTTTTATTTGAGTAGTATTGGGAAGAAGAAATGCTACTCTTACTCCGCTACATTGGGCAACACTCGACTCGTTACTTTTATTTATTTATTATTATTTATTCTACACATTAGTTTCACCAATCAGATGTAGCAACAATGATCACATGACTCCGTTTCACTACCGGTAATAACGTCGCTAAATTGATTTAAGTTGGTTCCCGCTGACACGCAGAAGGCAGACTGTACAGCTGTGTGCAAATGCAAGATCAAACGGGTGAATTGTGCGCATCCGCACACATCTGTCTGCCTTGGTGACGTTATTACCGACATGTGACTCTAATGCTGTTAATAATGTTTATGGAGATGTAAAGTGTATAAAAGTCTGACGTCAGACGCTGTCCAGTGAGCAGAAACAGTTCACCTGTAAACTATGATGATTTTGTGGCTTTATTTGAGCAGCCAGAGACACACGATACATTTAGTAATCCGTGCTCTCGATTAATCGATAGCATATTAGTTATGTTTTTTTCTCTTCCGTGGCACCTCCCGGGCTCCGTAGGAAATACCAGAATATGCACATTATTTTATATTTTTATTTGTCTAATTACATCATTTCTAAAAAAATTAATCAGACATTACAGTCAAACAGTTACTCACTACTTGAGTAGTCTTTTCACCAAATACTTTTTTACTCTTACTTGAGTAATTTTTTGGATGACTACTTTTTGCTTCTACTTGAGTAATATTATATTGAAGTAGTACTCTTACTTGAGTACAATTTTTGGCCACTCTACCTACCTCTGCCCATGGATTCTCTAGCACTGAGACAACATGTACTGGACAATATAATTTGTGAGATGTTTTTTCATATTCTGTCTCACTGTGTGCTTGTAAGAAACACTTAAAAAGTCAGAAACACACTATTGCTGTTTAATGCAGCTGAATCAACACCTCTTTGTGAGAGTGTTGACAGAACATTTATGATCTAAATGAAGAATTTATTGGTCTGATTTTAAAAGAGGTTTGAATAATAACTATAGAGAATGATTTCCTGCCTGCCAACCTAGTTTATAAGTAAACCAGAGGCA
Organism: Sandelia bainsii; assembly: GCA_032362345.1. Taxonomy (NCBI): domain Eukaryota; kingdom Metazoa; phylum Chordata; class Actinopteri; order Anabantiformes; family Anabantidae; genus Sandelia; species Sandelia bainsii. The sequence continues at coordinate 11,167,628 of JAUMHL010000009.1, read as the reverse complement.
AAAATATAATAAAATTCTAAAGAAACGTAAACTCACTCAAGGACTTTGTGCCTTGTCCTCGTGCGTTCATGAAAATGGGTCCCTAAACTTTTAGATTTATCTGGCACACATGATAACCATTTGAAAACACTTATTTTCGGCAGTGTATGAAGATCAGGTTAATTATACAGACAAGCTTCATGTTAGTTAATGCACTATGGAAGATTTGATCCCATTTTCTCCCTGAGGTCTTCGCTAAGGACAAACATATTAGTTTGTGTAACATACTGCCAGAGATAGACCCAGATATAACAACACAGGGCCAAGACACACACACACATGCACTGACTGACACACATAGTACAGTAAATTAGTATGAATCCAAACACCTCATTAACACACATCCTGCAGGGTGTCCTTGATTCATTTTGGCATCAACAGCATATTAACACGCATGGCTATTGGGGAGTTATACCATTCTAGTTTATGATCTAAAAATACACTTACACCCTCCACAGAAGTGTTATACATGACATGTCCAATAATATCACTTGGAAAAAAGAGATTTACATGGGAAGAGTGATGGACAGACAAATACATAATGAAGACTAGGCAGAGAGAGAAAGGAGATAAAAGGTGGGGATTACACATATCAACAGCAGTAAGTCAGTGGGGCAGGACAGAAGGGAGGAGGATGATGGATGAGGGATAGAGAGAGGAAAATAATAATCTGGAAACATCTGGGCATTCTGGCACAGAAGTGACGCCTCCGCCCTTTTTCTATATTTATACATTGTTCACACACATCGTTGCAATGTTCCCTTTTATTTATCCTTCTATATCAGCCTCATGAACTCTTACTCCTAGTTCCTACATTTCCCAGAACCACTTTCACCACCAGTCCTCAGAAACATGCCTGGGCTTATCCCGTTTCTCTGTTTATATGCAGGTACAGAGAGCTTTGGTGATATGAAGGTGACAATGACAATAACAGTGCGAGCTCCCCGGTGGGTAAAAGTAAGAGCTGCTGTGCTTATTACTTGAAAAACAACTTGTCTTTAGGCTGTACTGCATTATACTCATCTGTGGCCACTGCTGTTGAAGAAGATTTGTCCCTGTTTATCAGCTTTGGGAGTCAAAATGGTGAGTGGCCTAAACCTTCAGTTCTGACAACAGAACATAAACAGCTAATGTTATTGTGGGTTTAATTTCAGTTTAAGATTTACTGATTATTTTGCTTGTCGTGTCCACAATTGGCCAACAATAAAAGGCCATATATGTACAGTACAACTGACATACACACACACTGGGATTAGCTTTTCTTTTATGCCTTTTTTAACAGCAGACATTATGACTTGTCATAAATCACAGGTGCTGCTAAAAACAACAACTCAAATAGCTCAGTTTATTCAAGCATCCCACTAAACCATGAAAGTGTGACACTGAACCAGCCTGAACAATACCAGCAGTAGTGGAAATTAACTAAGTACAGTACATTTACTTAAGTACTGTACATTTTTACTGTCTATCATTTATGCTTTGTAAGGTGACCTTGGGTTTAGAAAGGTGCCCACAAATAAAATATATTTGTTTTTATATTACTAGTATTATTATTATTAGTATTATTGAGTATTGGATTTTGAGGGATTTCTACATTATTCGAGTATTTCAATTTCCTGCTACTTCATACTTCACTAAATTTAAGAGGCAAATACTTTGCTCCTCTACATTTATTTTAGATCTGTAGTTACTAGTTTCTTTGCAGAATTTGATTAATGATACAGTATAATCATAAAAAATCACAAGATACCCAACCGTATGTAAACTGATTCAAATTATAATTATTACATCCCAAACATATACCATCAAAACAGTGTATAAGCCAGTTATAATAAACCATGAACACATTATTGCATTAAACATTTAACACAGTGATTTAATATACATCATTTAAAAATGGGATATTCTAAAATGACTATGTTTACTTTTGATAGTTCAAGAATATTACTGATGTAAAAATACTTTCGTATTTTTACATCAGTAACCCTTTGCAGGACATTTGCTTATAACAGTGTATTTCTACGCTGTGATATTTACTTTCGATTACTTGGGTAAATTAACTGAGTACATCTTCCACCATCATGACCTTGAAACTGAAGTAATTACATTAAATTCAGCTTTCTAATATTATTTTTAAACCTGTGCATCTTCTACTATAAAAATCAAGGTCAACGTCCTCTGCCAATTATTGTTGTCTATGTATAAAGAGCAAATTTATGTCAGGGTAGTGATGGAAGGTTATAGGGAATGAAAGATTTCATTAAGTTGTTTTTGTAGTCTTTATTTCTCTTGCTGAATGTTGAACCAGATATCAACTTTATGATAAAAAGTGAAGTTAATCTAACCCAAAAGCTTGGTAGTGCCACCCAAGCCAATTAGCACACAGCTCTATTAACAAGTTTGTTGTCATTGTTTTGTCACCTTTCACTTGAGAATGACACCACAGAGTCATACAGTTATAATAAAATAGAAATAGAATTGGCACTGTAGTAATTTCACCCAAAGTCACAAACAGTCTTTCAAAAAGAAAGTGAAAATACACAGAAAAAGCTGCAGGGTCAAGGAACATGCTGAAGCACTGATGACTGTTGTTATAGTTCATTCAGCATTAATGTGTTGTGAAGGGATCTGAGTATGATCAGTTCTATCATGTGTAATATCATGTGCATATAATTAGTAATATTACACAAGATTCTGAGGTGTGTTCAAGTGTGTGTGTGTGTGTCTGTGTGATAGCATGTGACTCCTGACTCAAAAGACAAGGATTTCCTAACTGACCACAGTGATCAGCTAAGATTGCATAACCATTGAGCCCACATTAATTTCTTCTTGTCTCTCTTGCTATTTTTAATTCTATTCTCTTTTTCTTTCTCCCACATTAATCTCAAGTCTGCCTCTATCCTTCTTTTATCCTTTATATCTTGTTTATTCCTGTCTCAAGCCTAACAAATGGCCAGCTAATGAGTTTGTTCAGTGACAACCTCGAACGCTTGCTCTTCTCACATTGGTACCCACACCCACTAACCCATGGACACAAACACACACATATACACTGATCTAATTGTTTCCCTTTGGACACAAACAGAATTCTGCTCAGATCTATCACTGAGCAGAAACAAACAAGGTTTTGACAGACACACACAGAGCTCTGTGGTACAAGGAATTGCAGCAAAGCCAAACAGAGATTGTGTGATTGATGGGAGCATAAAATGATGGGAAGGACGGGGAAGAGATGAGGAGAGCCTTTGATCTCCTCTGACTCGAGAATAGAAAGCTGGGCCACACTGGTTTCTGTAGTATCTGACTTACAGTACAATGACAGTGTTTGTGTAATTTGACAAACTAAAAAAATGTAACTGTTTAATCATATAAAAAAATGGGAGCATTAGGGATATTTGCTTTCTTGTTTTCTTGTTCAGAGACAAACAGGTTGCATTTCAAGTCTGTAAACTAAATGAATTTTACTTTTACAACTTACCCTATGTAACACTGTTGGTGCTAGATTCACATTTAGCATAGGCAGTGTTGGGGAGAAGTGAACTACAGGTAATTAAATTATTGGCTTAAGTACATTTTACAGGAGCTTGCATTTTAAGTACGTTTAGATATACAGATAGAGAGGGGATGGTTTTGTTTAGGACAGGTTTTGCAGGAAGCACCTGGGGAAAAGATTTGGCTATAGTTTTTAATGTTCAGAATCTCAATTTTTTAAAACTAAATTGAATATATTAGGTACCAGCTAGTAAGTATTGATTATTGCTATTTGTTAATGAACTTACCAGGCAATTGCTTGGTACAATACCCCCACCTGAACTCTGGTTTTTGGAAGGCAGGAGTCTGACTGATGGACTTTGTTTACAAAACCAAAACTGACCCTGCATTTTCACATTAATAGTGTTTTTTCAGCAAAAAGATACAGTTGTACAGAAAAATGCATCCACCCATTATCCTAACCGCTTGTACTCGTAAAGGTTGCGGCAGTGCAGGAGCATCTCCCAGCTTTCATTTGGAGAAAGACATGAAAGACATGAGGAGAAAGAAAAATACAATAAGATAAAATAAACAAAATTCTCAACAAAATCTATACATCTTCAGAGATTTACTGTATGTCACTGTTTACTCAGCTCTCTCCACTTGTCTCTTGGAACCAAATCTCTTGTAAAGCACAACAAAATCCAGTGGCGGCTGGTGAAATTATTTTTTGGGGGTGCGCACTTTTGCTAGTCAGATTTCAGATGCACTCTAACCACATATCACCACTAGTATAAACCAAAACACCATTATCATACATCACACTGC
>JAUMHL010000009.1:11129005-11163190 GCA_032362345.1 Sandelia bainsii | reverse complement strand
ATTTAATGTGATTCCTATCTTCTTCTTCTTCTTCATGTGAGACAGGTGGGGCGGCGCCCCAGCGCCCTCTATTGACGGGCCGCCACTGACAAAAACAGACAAGCTTTAGTTTGTAGGCATACAGGAGTGGTAATAATGAGCCAATGTAATAGACTGTAGCTCTGAGCCTGAGGTGTCAGGTTTCAGTGCCTGGAATAATGCTGACCACACTGTGGCATCACACAGGAGCAGATAATGTAACACGCTGATGACTGAGTCACAGAGCAGCTAGTGAAGTAAACAGGAGAAGTGTTTCTGTGTGATGTAAATAGTGTAGTATCAGTGACCCGCCTTACGACCAAGCATGATGTCACCTTGTTTAACATGATGTCTTTCTTTCTTTCTTTCTTTCTTTCTTTCTTTCTTTCTTTCTTTCTTTCTTTCTGTGTTATTAGTCTCTATTTGTTGATTTAAGGAAGGATTTTTAGCATTTTTTGCAGGTCATTTAAGCATTTATTCAATCTCACAATGCTTGCTTTCTTTCTTTGTTACTATCTTTCCTCACTTTTGGACTGCATTTTTCTAGACCTGTTTTCTCTCTGACAGTTTTTTAGTCCACAATCACCCTTTTCAAAGACACACAGACATGCCACTATGCATGTACACAGAAATGTGCAAGCTTACATATACTAACAGATATCTTCTACACACTGGTGCACAAGGCAACAACTGTAACACATGCATGCAGAGACAATGGTGGTTTGATAGAGAGACAATAGCAGCTATAAGCTTTGTGAGTGTTGCTGTCTCTGTGGGATTTTAATGGAATTCATCTACAAACACACACACAGAAAGGTTTCAGAACTGAGATTATAATTCACATTGTACTGTATGTTCAGTTACAGCAATCCAACTTATTAAGACTGTTCTTGAGAAACAGAGGTGAACCTTGAACATACGCTACACTACTAAGATAACAATTTTATTGAGTTATGATAACAGTATATACAGGCTCTCCCTCTCTTGTTTTCTATCTCTTTATCTAAGACTTTCTTATCCGTTCTGGAACAAGGTGCACGCACACCCAGGTAATAGGTCTCACAAATACAGTGTTTGCCATGACTTAAAACACGTACACATACACATGTGATTCAGCAATAGCACTTTCATTAAGTTACCGTGAGCTGCTGTGTATGATCCATTTTATTAATAAATCAGAAATGCAATAGACATTAGCATCTTTAAACTGTATTTTCATAAATGTTGGTGTTGTGTGTTAGTAGTTTGTTGTATGTGAAGAAATCACTAGATACAGTATGCATCCCATAATAGTTTCCAGCTTTGTCTGTGGTTTCCAAGGTAACCCAGAGTGACTGGCCAAAAGCAGGACCTAATTACAATCTTCCATCCTCTGCGTGTTCCCCTTTCTATCCCTACATCCGCCCTTCTCTCTCTAAATAAACCTCTTCTATCCTCTCATCTCTCCCCAACTCAGGCTTGACAGAAACAAGAAAATGGAGGTTTTCGAACAGATATGTGAGACAGACTGCTTAGTGTCTGCTCTTTCTGTCTCCCAGGCATCTGTCAATTAAATTCAATCCATCTGAATCTGTCTAATCCTTCTGACCTTCAGAGAGCAAGACCAAGCAGTGCAGACCTGGTTTGACCGTAATAAGGAGTCGTTAATTTGTGGAGACTGCAGTGGACTGAACAGTGCATTAAGGACACAGGGATCAGGCCCAAATGTCTGGAAAGTGGCCTAAATACAGTTTGTGTACTACACAAGCAAATGTACAGGCTTCATTTTCTCCAACAGCTGTATTAACACTGTGTTAATGGCACCAAACCAGGATCCTTTAAGCTGCAGTAGGTGTCCATAATGTTGTGCATAAGTAGGGCTTAGCCTACTGTTAGCTGTCTGAAACTATGGACAGATGTAGGTCACGACAGTGTGTTAGATAGACAGTGCCAAGTTGGACATACTGTATGTGTACACACACCAGTCTCTTCTTTATTGGGTCTGACAGACTATCTGAGTGTACTGCTCTTGTTTAGACTGCTGTGTCTACACATTAAGTCATTCTGCACAGAAAAGTCAACAGTAATTCTAATAAAACATCAACAGTGCCAACAAGCACACAGACATAGACCAACAAGAGTCAAACAACCCGTGGCTCAATTCAAGGAACATTCACCCCACCCAAACACAGAAATACACCTCCCAGGCCCCAGAGACCAATAATTTTGATGACAGTGTCTGCACTGGGTGTATGTCTCAAAACCCATTGACTTAACAATTTTAAATGACATCACCATTTCTTCCATGTAATCATGATTTCTGTTTTTGTTAGCTGTGATGTGATTTATGTCAACCCCAGCTTTCCAAACATCAGCTGCCCACGTGCATTTTTCTGTTATCTCTTTGTTAATTGGGCTGGTTCGTGTTATATGTGTATCTTTCTTGGTCAGTCAGTCACTCACTCATTCTTCTGTGCCCTTTTCCATCTCTTGTTTCCATCTTTATCAACACTACTACAGTCTTTTCTAATCTGACTTTTTTTTACAGTGTACTTTGTGCTTCCTATCTACAGGTTTGTCTCATTTGCTCTCTTTGACAGTATGGTGCATGGCCATACTGCTCCTCCCCAGTCCTATATATCTGCGTAGTGACACAGAGCTGTTTCTGTTACCCTCCAAAATAAATTTGGCTTTATCAGGACAGAGATCATGTTACCCTGGCTTCACCCTCACCCTATCCCTCTTTCATGCGCTTTCTTTTCCCCTCCCTTTTTCTTTCTCTTTCTTTTTAAAATCTCCCAATTTTCTTGTATCTATAGAAACACTTCCTATCTTACCTATTTCCACCATTTTATTTCTTCCTCAAATTTCTCCATAACACTCATTTCCTGCACACGCTCTGGTTCCCTTGTGGAATGGTGTGCAGTAAAATAAATGGCATAATTAGAATCACACATTGCTAATTGGCTCTTTCCAGCTCCATTCATAATAACACTATTTAAAATCACACCCCTCTCAGGGTATGTGTGTCTGTGTGTGTCACCGGAGGCAAAAGTGTGAAATTAAGCTTCCCAGAGTGCAGTAAAGGCACAGTGAACTCTGGACACGGTGTGTATGTGTTTGTGTGTGTTCCCATTGTATGTGTGTGGAGTGCACTCATTAGCCCATGTCCTCTAATGAGAGCCACGGGTGGTTTAACACCTCGGCCCTATAGACGGGCCCGGCTATGCCAGGCTGAATCCAGCTTGATTGTAATTATAGCAGTCAGTCTGAACAGAACACAGTGCACTAACAACTCTCTCCCTGCAATGTTCTGTTGTGTAATTAGAAATGTCAGAGCTGACCTGTCTTTGGTCCTTTCTCTGCCCTGCTTCTACAGAGACATTCAAGACAAACAGCTGGATTGGGAATTGAACCGGCAACCCTGTTGGCAGCCATTTGTAGTCAGGGACTTATTTCCAGTATGATCATGATGGAGTGGAGGTCAGCAAAGAGGTGATGTAAAACTACAGGGACTGGTCCCATGACCAAGTGTGCATGTAACTGAAAGAGTGTGAGTGCAGCCCTGAACCACAGTGAGCTAACCACAATGAAGAACTGCAATAAAGATTTTTCTGACAATAGCGAGATAACAGCAGAGAAAATGGTCAGCTTTTATACTGACCATTCAAACACACATTATGGGGTGTGCTGGATCTGCCAAGCTACTCTTTTTATCTGTTTTTAAATATAAAATCTGTTAAATCTGTAAAATCTGCTCTTGTAAAGGCAGTTTACGTTTGCCATTCTTATCAGCAAACATACACACCTTGCAGAACAGGACACCCTTGAGAGGGCTTGACTTGAGAGCCTTTCCAAGCTGGAAGGGTTCACTGATTATTTGGCATTCACATTATCCACCAATCTTATTTTAATTCTTAATTAAAGTTTCAAATTATTGTTTCAAGGCATTTTACTTTTAACATTTTTCAGTTTCCAAAATGCAGAAGTACATATCGGTTTCAAAATCTGACACTGAAATCCACGTGTGTGTTGTTTTGTGAACCACATAAATGCTAAACTCAAATATGGCTGACTGATTTTGCCAGTGATTTGGAAAATTGAAAGCCATTTCAAACTTTTTTTTTAAATTTTAAGATAACCATTATTGTACTTGAACTAAGTTAAGCTAATTTGTCCAGTACTAACTATTTAACTACTATACAATCTGGCAGGTGCAGAATTATACACAACCTCAAAGGCAAAAACCTATTTTAATTTATCTAAATTCACATTTACATAATGCTAATGCAAACATACTTGCACACTCTTGGACTGCACAAATCCTGAGATGTTTTTGTTCTGATTTTGGTAAAGGCATAAGCTAGTTTTTTGCTTGCTATAATTATTTGACTGATTTAGGCCAATGCACTGACAATACAGTGTTTCTATACTAAAACACACTGTAAAGTGAGCTGAATGTACACACAGACATACAAATACACACACATATACCCACATCCCTGTGATAGGCATAGTCACCGGCGTTATCCCACTTAAGTATAATATCCAATAAGTGGATTAGCTCTTTTATTCCATTGACAGAGATAAGTAAAGAGAGGAGGGGTCCCACATGCACTGAGACGGTCATAAAATTAGTCTTCAGTGATGCTACAGGAATCATTCTAGTTCTCCATTTCTCTGTCTCTATATCATCTCCAGCTGAACTCAAACTGAAAACAGATGATGGTGATGTACAGGTTAGATAACAACTATTGAGACTGCAGCGATGATCCATAGAGCTTTCAAGTTCACAGCCCTTAACCGTAAGCTTGTTATAATCAGAGTTAATACGCCTCCTCTTCATACCTGATCCCTTCAAATAGACGTGGACACAGTAATGCGATTGGTTTTAACCATATAAGAGTAACAATAGAGACTTTTAGCAGCTAAGTAATCCCATCTGGTACTTTTCTTTGACTATTCTTTGTATAATCTCCTAACCTGGTCTTTAAGTGTATCACAACTAACCTGACCTCCAACTAGAAGGCTGTATCAGAATACTGTACATGTCTCCACTGTACAGACATTGATGACCAGGAGAAAGAGGAAGGGCAGGCTTCAAATTGAGACTTTTTCCTTTAAAATTTCTGTTTACATTAGGACTTTGACTTGAAAATAATACTATAAATAAAAAAAGGATGTAAAAATACTATTTGTCGATAATCATTCAATATCTTAAGTCAGTGTTACACTCATATCTGGAACTTGTCAGATTCAGTTTCCACATATGAAAACTATGTAAACATCTTGACAGGTTTGGTCACCGACCCTATGCAGTTGGCAGTGATCAAAGCCACATGTGATCACAAAGCCTTCATTTTGCCTGCACACAACCATCCAATTTTTTGTTTTATTTTTTGTTTATTTACAGCCTTACTGTCTTTGTCAAAATCAACTATGATCAAGCGACATGTCTTCTGCAAAATTCATTATAATGCATCACATTCATTTTTGAGGCTGCATTCATTGTGCGTCGTGCCACAGTGACTAAGACGTCTTGGTTGTGAGCACATTCATTTCTGACAGTCCTATAAAAGCCCACATCAGAAAAGAACATTTTATTTGAATGAGTAGAGTCCCTGATGAAAAGGCTCTTCCAAAAGAACCTCCCTTTTTCCTTGCAACTGAATGATCTCAAAACATCGTTCTGATCCCTGTGAGCCTATTTTATTCCAGGATGAATGTGTATTTCTGTGTGTCTAACTGAATCAAGGTATTTTATTCCATTAGTCCACTGTGGTAGCCATCTGTTAGTTGTTAGAAGCATTCGGAGAAGTCCACCGCCGCAACTGAAACTTCGCTCACTGCCTTTTTTAACTCTCCCAATAACCTCTAAAGTCTGACCTGACCTTCCCACAACCTATCACCTGCTGTCATCAAAAAAGACTTGATGCACAACCTGTCCACACTTGGGTAACTTGGACATTTCAGTGCCTGCAAGTCAATAAATCACTCAAGTGAAGCATGTCTATCTGTGTGGATGACCGTCTGTTGATCAGGTTATGTGGAAAATCCCAAAGGAACACATTGTGCATGTATCCATCTGCCAAAGATAAACCATTCAAACGTAATAGCATATGTGTGTTTATGTGTGTTCTGGTTTACCTTCTCAATGGATGCCAAAAAATGCTGCTTAGTGGCAACTGGACTTGCTTTAAGTTCTTAAAGATGTTTTACCTTCCACTCCTCTACGAACAGATGTGAGAACGACTAGATGGCTCATTGTCCTATGAGTCCTCATTTTGATTTATAAGGACATTATGATCAGCATTTGTTCTCATTTAGGGGTTACTAAGAGACTGTGGTTGTGGCCAGTTTCAGTTGGTTAGCATGTAGCATTATTGGTTAAAGACAAAGCCCTTTTTATGGTAAGATTTTAGATTTGTTTATATCTGATTATATTTTGGCTAAACACAGCTGAAATTAAATCAATAAATCAATAACCTAACCTGTGTAATATGTTATTGATGTTACTCATAGGATTTTACCTTGGTGTCCTCAGTGCTACCAACAACTCTGGTCTGATCATTTGAGTCCTTTGCCCTATACTATAACCTACAGGGACTAATAGACAACATTAATGTAACTCTAATACATTGTCAATACAATGTCCTCACTTGTATAGAGAAACTGATATGTGTGTACAAGTGGATTTGTCTATGTGTGATAGTTGGAGTAGACATTGCTGCCGCCCACTCATGTCATTTAGGAGACCCTGGTTTAGAAGATCACCATGGTGACCACTTTTTGCCAAGATGTACACACACATACACACACAAACAAATACACATCTCCTGTTCATCTAGAGAGTGCATCAATTATTAATGGACTGTGCTCACTAAATTCATTTCAGGTCTCTCATTAGACAACCTCTACATCTGAGTCACATCTGTGTTGTGTGAGTGATTCCTCTCTGATACTCTAGATCATTACCATCATTTCTACAACAGGATCCACTGATGAAGATGTGAGAGATGTGAAAGTACAAAAACTTGCAACAACAAAACTGCATATGAAATCAAACATAGAGGAGCATAACAATTGTAAGTGTGTGGCTGAGTGTGGGTGGATCTGGCTGTGTTATAATGGAAGTTGCTTTCTGCTGTTGCGTCTACAGGTGTTTTTCTAGTGGCACATTAGCTTTATGCCACACGTCTGCTCAACAGGAGAAAACAAAACATGCAGAGATGATGGGTTAGATGAAGACAGTGATTGATTTTGTGTGCATATGTGTGTGTGAATGTCTATGTTGAGATTCTTTACATGTAGAAAAAAACAGGGACAGGCCCCTGACATGGAAAGTGCTAGACTGAGTGTTCTTGATAATTAAGCGACTGTGTGATTATGCAACCAGTGTGACCGTGCCAGTGATAGACAAAGAAAGAACAGAAAGACAGAACAGGAGGCTTAGAGAACAGTGTGACAAGGGTTGGATAAAGCACTGAGAAAAGAGAAGGCACAGAGAGAAAAAGATGAACTGTAGAGAAGGAGTAAAAGACAACCTCCTTCTTTAACTTAAAAGTTTTTTTGTTGAAGTTGGATAGAAACTTGGTTTTATGGAGTGTGCACTGGGATTTATGCTAGTAGTGAGCATGCAGTAAACTATATTTGGAGAGGGTCAAGCAATGCATATATGCATTAAAAGAATGCCAACATATCTATGACACACATTCTTGAACTTTTTGCCCTTGCACCTGTAACACTGTAACATTAGCAGTGTGTATGTGTGCCTGTGCACCACTGGCTATAAACCTGGTTAGCAGCAGTGATGTACCTTATTGCCTTCTTCTTGCCTTGTTGATCGTTTGGACTGGATCTGTAGACACATTTACAGCATGCATGTTTATGAATCTAAAGGTCACTTCATGAAATTGGTTTTCGTCATGCTGATGTGTATGTGGACACGTAGAGGAAGGAATGGTGGACTTGAATTGTGGTTTTCAAAAAGATTTTGGAACCTGGCTACAAGGATTTTCTTCCTTTCACCCACATGAATATTGGGCAAATCTGGCACCAGTTAGATAGGAGATAAGGTCTGGCTCACAGTCAGTGCTCCAATTCATCATGAAGGTGTCACATGAAGTTGAGGTCAAGGCTCTGCAGGTGTTTTGTGCACAGGGATGCTGTTATGTTGAGGGCTCTCAATTGTTTCCACAAAGCAAGAAAAAACACTAGTAACTAGAGTATAATGGCCAAGAACAAACATTATAGTAAAAGTTCAATGTTATTATATTAGCTAAGGTTTGCATAAAGACTGGAAACAGGGAGAAACAGCTGGGCTGGCTCTGTCCAAGCAACATTTACTCATATGAACTCTGGACAATGTCCATCATGGACATCAAGAGACTGGCTGTGTCAGACATATTGAAAATTTCACTTATTGAAAATACTCTGTTACGTTTAGGTGAGCGACAATAAGTGCAGATAATGCAGGATGCAGGACACAATGCAAAAAGTACACTGCAGAAACCTCAGTGTTTCTTTTACAGTCATAGATGTATCATAAGAGCTGGGTACCAAACTCCAACATGGAGCCCAAAAAAATTTCTGGTTTGATCCCATGTTGTGCGTCAACCATTATATAAATCTATATGTTATCTTATCTATTTGTCTATCTTAGATCTATATCTATTTTATAGTCTCTTTTATCATTACAGTACATAGAGAAAATGCTTTTTGGGCTGTAAAGGGAATTGTCAATGTAATATCACAAGTGGCCACTAGGTAAAAGTGGCTGAAGGGTGGAGAGGCAGCGTCATAGCCAGTTTACAGCACACTGGAGCAGCACCAGACGCATGATAAAAACATCCTCAACGCATGTCACCTCCAAACAGGGAAAGTCCATTCAGTGTCGAGTCAAACTGCTTCAGTTTCCTCGGGCTCTTCTGTATAATAGTAATAATTAAGGAACTAGTCTCAAAGTTGAAAAATCTTGCTATTACCAATAAGCAATGTATGAATATGACTCCTATATTAGTAATGAAACATTAAATTGAAATCTCAAATCTCAAATCTCATTTGACTAAGGAACAGCAATATCACAACTATTTTCACTCACTTTGTATTCAATGGCAGAGCAAATTCCTCTTAAACATAAATTGCTCCTCAGCTGGATCAACTCAATTGTTGGATTTTGGAAAGAAGGGAAGATGCATATCATCATAATAGAGGAATCTATTATCAGGAGAGCAACAAGCTATCTTTTTCTTAGTCAAATGCATGACCACATTTACCCATATACATGTGTGCATGTAGAAGGAGTCAGGCATACATGCACACACAGTTATGCTTACATGCACCCAAAAGACGTGCATGAACACACACAACCATCCACACACACCCTTCAAAGAAGCCACTCACACTTCGCCCCCATAGAGTACATGTCAGTCCATCTGGGATCATTAACACTATGTTAATGAATATAGGGCTGGGGCCAGAAGCATGTGAGGAGAGAGCGAGATATAGAGAAAGACAGACAGAGAGAGAGGTAAAGAGGACAAAGGGTGGGAGGATGAAGGAGGATAATGGATTCTCTCCTAACAAATGCACTGCCCAAGGAACTTATGGAGGGGGAGATGACTGAAAGTGAGGCAAAGAGGGAAGAGCAGTAGCAGGAAAAGCAGAGTACACCAAGACGGTAGAAGTAAGAACTGAAAGGGAATAATCGAGCATAAAAGAGAGTAAAGGGACAGGGATAACGTCAAGAGATAGTCGACATGAAAAGAAAACAGGGAAAAGTAAAGTAATCATGGCAAGATGTACTTGGTACCTTTTGGCCAGGGGCTGATGAGGGCTCAGTGGAAATAACTGAACAGATGACCAGAAGAAAGAGGAGGAAGGAAAGACAGCAGAGACAACAGATGAGCCGAGAGAACAGGCAGGGAAACAGACAAGCAGATACAGTATAACAAATGATGGCAGAGGCAATGCAAGCTGGGTAGCATGGTTAAATATTTCACTGGGGCTTGTTTGTGCTTTTGTGTGCTGCTGTGTGAGTATACAAAAGTGTGTGTGTGTCTGTGTGTGTGGGTTGTGAGTGAGAGTCCCTGGGAGACCAAAAGGAGGACAAAGCGGCAGGGAGAGAGCGAACAAGTGGAGTGTGCCTGTTGACTGGGCAAGTTAATGATTCCTGGGGTCTGAATAGTGAGACAGTGTTAGTCCAGGAGCAAGGGAGGAAGCTCATTTACCCCCTACTGACACACACATGCAATGTTGTGTTAGTGTGTTTGTATGTTTGCCAGTGGCTCATTTTGATACCCTTAGCTTATGTGTTGCACATTTGGAAACAGCTCTGCAGCGTTCCAGAAAATGCTACAATTACAATTTTGTCATTGCAAGAGTCATTATTTCCACCTTTACCAGTTAAATCTAGACACATGCAGCGCTATTAAGCAGAAGTGTGCCTCCCTGTGTTTGAATGGGGGACCACCTGTATGCAGATGAATTGGGGAGACATGCCTTTGTGGTGCCAAAGAAGGAGCAGCTTGTCGGAGTGTGCCGCAATGAGCCAGAGGGCCATGGGCCCATGGGGGGCCGAGGATAAAGGGACAGAGGACAGCAGGGTAACAAGCTGTCCATGTGTAGATGAAACAATGCCAAGTGTTAACAAGCCTAAGCTAGCAGTAATCACAGAGGTTGGGTGAACAAAAGGCAAACATTTGAAATGCAATCTGTGATCAACAAGAGTTAATAAGCAGCATATTACAGTGATTTGGTCGCTTTAAGCCTCTTTATACTCTATTCATTGTGTCATAATGTTGATCTTCAATACGACCTTTTTCCAATGCCAGAGGGGATGTTAGTCAGGAAAAAAAGCACAAATGCTATCAGCAGCTGGGGCAGCAGCTCAAGGGCGCGTCAACAGACGACGTAATAAAGTTAGGACAAAAGAAGAGGCAAAAATGTGATCAACAGGATAACATCTCACGTCTCCTAATAGTGAGCAACAATAGAGATGGCAGCAAGAGATCACAGCACTCCTACACATCTTTAAACTCAATACAAACTCAATATAAACTTGTGGAAGGACATGCCTGTGTTTGGGCGGATGTGTTCATACACTCACCTGAAAACAGTTTCGCTACCATCCTTGCTTAGCTGTTTTGGCACAGTGTTTTCATGTGTCTTTTATCTGTAACACCCTTCAGCCATTGTGTTCTCTTCAAAGTTTCACTCCACCTCGCTTTGACTTATTCTCTGTTCTCTCTATTAAACACTCTTGCTTCATATTTCTGTGTGTGTCTGAAGAAAACTCTCCAAATCTTGAGACAGAGATCCCTGACCAGCTCTGATCCCTGCCTGGGGCCGACAGGATGAGAGGAGAAAGACTGAAAGTTTAATAGGCTGCTGGGACTCAAGTCTTGTTTTTATTAGATGTCTCCCAAATATCCTTAGCCCCTCTTATCAAAACATTTATTCCAATACTCTTTTGGACTGACACCATCTGTTTTTGTTTTAAGGATTTCTTCACTTCCTCAAACTCCTACGTTTTCCCTTCTAATAAAAATACATTTACTATTGTTAAGAGTAGGAAAAAGAAAACCAGGGATAACCAGGTACAGGTAGCACCACATGCTCTCTGTGTTTTTTTCTTACATAATTACGCAAGTAATGTATCAACATAGCATGTTGAACAACTCGTGGTAGATACTGTGACACCTGGAGACAAGTCCTCACAAAATAAACAAGCCAGTTTCTATTTTCTGAAAGGTTTGTATGGTTGTCAGGTCTTCCCCCCATTTTTAATCCACTGTCAAGCTCAAATACTTTTTCTACAAGTTGCTTTTTTGAGCCGTCCAGTTTTTTATGCTTTTCTGTCATTCACAGAAACCCTGGTCTTCCCTGTCTGTGTGTATCTGTCTATATGGGCTGGGGGAGGATTAAGCAGGATTTTGAGACTCATTTGTGGTTTCTTCTGGCAGCAACACAATCATACGAGTCTGCAGAGAAGACGTACATGTTTGTTTTCATGCATCTTTATGTGTTTCCATAGTATGCATATATTATATGCTCATGCGTGCAAAGGGAGATCCCAGCCATCTGACTCTTGGCTGCAGCAGCAGAGATGAGATGTATTTGTGGGTTGTGAAATTCTAAATTTGTGTTTCAGTCTTGCTACATGCTTGGTTATGTGTTATATGAATGAAGCATGAGGATCCCATGTTTGAACAGCAGAAGTTTGCGAGCAGTGAAGGACGATAGCTAGTTGTTGTGTACTGGATAAGTGGGGGAAGAGTGGGGGTTCCTGTTGCTGGTAGTCTAAAGCTGGTGAATCACTTAATAGTCCTTGGAGCTACTGAAACAACATTTCAGTAATTCCATAGAAGTAATCAATAGCTATGTTTAAAGCAGTTTTAGAATTAGTATGGCTAAGAAGAAAAAATAGGGAATTACAGAAACATTACAGGGTTTTGTATTAGGAGAATTTATCATGAAGAAGTTTTTAATTATAATGTTAGAAATTGTTAAAGTGACCAGATTTTCCCAATTATCCTTTATCACACATTATTTCTTTCCTCTCCACTCATCTTCATTCTCCATATTCATTTTTTTGGAGAGATGTTAAAGAAGGGAAAAGCAATGTCAGCCATGATTAACCCCCCACTGCCTACGGGATCTACAGTCTGTGTGTGTGTGTCTGTGCTTGTGTGTGATCTTCTCATAGTGCCAGGACATGTGTGTTCTTGCCCAGCCAAACCTAGGGACAGTCAGCTTGTCTGCACACACACACACACACACACACACACACACACACACGCAATGCCCCCTCCTGTCTCCCCGCAGCCCTGGAGCTCTGAAGTAGCCAACCAAGGCTTGGCTTCATACCTGGGGCCACAATCCCGTCGAAACCCCACGGTCTGGACTTTATCCACTCCATGTGAGGTTGTTTTCTAAAGTTACCTGTCTGGGGACGTGGCTAAGTGGAGACCAGACAAGATTAGACTGATAAGAAGGTAATAATTCTTTACTATCTGACAAAATCAGTACAGCAGTGTTCCTAGACAATAACAGCCTGCAACAACACACACACACCTCAGCAGATGGTTCTCAGATGATTGAAACACAACTGTTGGGACAATCTGAGCCAGAATCTCCTCAGTGTACAATACTGTATATGTATAAAGTTAATCTGTCCTGGCAGTGTTTAACATTTTAGTGTAGAGCTCAATTTTAAAGAGAAACAGTGCAAACCAGTGCTATTTAAAACAATGCAAAAAATGCAAGTTGACAAACTGCATTACTACTCATAATAGCATATCAGCACAATACGATGAATTGTGACATACAGGTCAATGCAACACAGCCAAGCAACAACACATGACAGTGTTACAACACAACAACACAGAAAACATGATACTAACAGCAACAGGAACCAACAGAGAACAACTACTGTAGAAGTTCACTTGAATTATATCTCAATTTTCCAATGGCAGAATATAAATAAGTACATTTAGTTAAGTACTTAAGTATAATTGTTAGGTACATATGCTGACATTTTATGTCATTTCACACTGACACTGGACACCATGAGAAGGCTTTAATTTTGTTGCTAAAACCTGTTCTTGCTTTCTTCATTTTGTTTTCTCTGTACGTTCACAAACTTAGAATTTCATTGTAATTGAGTGTTTTTATATGTTGTTGATAGCTTTGTATGTTTTATACTGTTCCTTTTTCTTTTATTAATTATCTGATGTCCATTACTGCCATTTTTGTCCTAGAACTTCTTGGATGGATTTCTTGTGCAGATTTATTAAGCTATTGTCTTGAGTGAGGTTTCTCAGTCTTGAGTTTTTACTTTCTGTTTAACTTTCTTATTTATCATCCAATTATTCCAGTTTGACTTACATGTGTTTATTACGTTTTTTTTTTTTCAGTTTTAATATTAATTTAGACTTACTGATAGAGGTGTTTTTGTGTATTTCTGTGTTTCCTGGTCTGAAGGCGAAGCAGGTGGAAGGCACGTCTCCAGTGGATGCGGTAGGCGGAGTATTCAGATTGCTTCACTGCTACTGGTCGGAGGCACCTTGATGGGTGGAGCCACCGCCTGACAAAACAGACAAGTTCCATTTCTGCGAAACATTCAGGAGTAGCAACAGTGCGTGTTGAGGTGCATCACTTTGATTTGCTTTGATTACTACAGTAGGAGCGTAAAATCAGCGATTTTTGCGTATTTACGCATTAAACATTCAACAAAAGAAAGTTTTTTTTAAGTTACCGTTGGCTAGTTGACTTGTTGAGGTTCTTGTGAAGGAGAGGAGCTATGGATTTGGTGTATCTGGTGTGTTTGGCGCTGAGCATCGGTGCCTGGTTCGTCTCTGCGGAGAGACACAGCGTCTTCTGGAACAGCTCAAATCCAAAGTAAGTGCAGATCTGTGTTTTTCTGCGTCCTGTATGTTTGGGCGCCTGCAGTGCAGTGTGTAATGTGTGATTATTTGTATGTGGTCAGTCATTTTAAGTCTCATTCTGTTACGGTGAGTCTTTTTTTCATCCGTGCGACGCTTAAAGTCTGGATTGTGAAGTGTAAAACTCGCTTAACAAGATTGTGATGAGTGTATAAGAGCCTACAGGAGTAACCGGGTTTAAAAGCGCAAGAATTGCAGCGGATGCCTGTCAGATGGACAGTTTCACCACTATATTTAACCGCAGCACAGACACAGACATACTCTAATAGTAGAAAATAGACCGGCGAGTATGAACTTGGCCAGTGACGCTGTCTATAGGGTCTGCACCTGTGTGTGTGTGTGTGCACAGTGTGTGTCATGAAAAGTCTGTTAGTGAAAATGAATCATATGAGGTTAACTGAATTATCTGTTTGTGTTGTGTTGTGCTGCGTGATTCTTGATGTGGCACACGTATGCCACATCAAGAATCACGCAGCATGTTAAAGTGGTTTTTCATTGGGGAAGATGTAGTGATAATGTGTGAGTCAGAGAGAGAGAGAGAGAGAGTCAAATAACACTGATTATTTTGTTTTGAGGTCAAAAATCTAGTGCTATCGGGCCACTCACTGGAATCGATGGAGCTTGACAGACGCGCAATAACGCGCCGCGATTTATTGAGCTTTTAGCGTGGAGAGAGTACTCGACGCTTGGAAGACGGAGCTTATTATTTTACAACCGAGTGGGAAAAGAAGGATGATCCCCGCTTCTCTGCTGTCGAGATATGTCGATTAAAACCCTCCACCGAGACGAAACGAGGGATAAAGCCATTATGGCCTTTTAGCCCTATCTTGATTACATTACTGGCTCTCTAATTGCCCTTTAACAATGACAACAGACGCAGGGCTAAAAAAGAGCTCTACAACAAGGAAAACAATTGTCCTGATAATTGGATAAGGAGTCTAATGGAAAGACCTATCCTCATGAGCAGTGTATGTATCATGGGTTATTCAATGTGTGACTTAATGCCCTGAGTGTGATCCACCTGTTTTACACCTGAGTCACCACAGACAGAGGAGGAGGAACTCTGGACCAGGTGAAACTAAAGGAAAGGTAACTTCACAGAAGGAAATGTGAAACCAGTCTTTCTGTTCTGATGAATGAGGAAACTGGAGCTCAGTTTTAGCCGAAATAAGAAAGGTTGATAAAAATAAAAAAGAAGACAGAGAGAGAGAGAGAGAAGTGGGTGGTCTAATGCGAAATCAGATCTTATGTCTTCTTCTCTAATCTGGACCCAGACTATTTCTGCTGTCAGTTGCATAACTAGAAGACAAATCATAATATAACACTAATCCTTTTCTGTTAGGTGGCTAAATATAGACGCTGACAGAGACGGACATAAACTTCACACATCAACAATAATGGAGTATTTATAATGGAGCTGTAGTAGATATTCTTCTTTTGCTTTTCTTACTGTATCTGTCACACTTCTGTTGATATTTTTGCTTTTTAATTCTCTATCAATTTTTTAGAGGTACAGGGAAGTAGAGTTTGTCAGAAAGTCACTGGCAGAAATTTGTACCAGGGGTTAAAAGGCAGCTAAAAGCCAAAAGTGGAGCTGTAATTCGCTGACCTTTAGATGCCACTGTTATTATATTTTTGCCACATTTTACAGCCTAATCTCTATTGCTTTCTCTAAAATCCCTCATTCCCAGACCCCCCCCTCTAACTCCCTCCTCTCACTCTTGATTCTTTCTTGTGGCCTCTCTTTCTCTACTGTATAATTTCTCTTGTCTGGTTTCTTGCCCCAAGCCGTCCTCAGTGATCAATCAGTCACCTGTTTGGAGGCCTACGCAGATCTATCTGCGGCGTTTGACGGCAGCAAGCCATGAATAATTGATGCTAATTGATTCTTGGTCTGATTGTAAGCAGCAGTGATTTGTCTTAGTTCGAGGACAGAGACCAGATGGTTGCAGTTTGCCCAGTCAGGTTGGAGTATAGAGGTGTGTGTCTAAACACAATATCCAGTAACTTCCAGTTCATGACTAAAGCTTAATCATATATTTCAGACTCTGTAGATATTTGATACTTTGATTGTGTGTGTGTGTGTGTGTGTGTGTGTGTGTGTGTTTTCTTACATGACAGGTGGAGAGGCATGTTTTTCTCAGTCTGGTTTGGTCTTGTTTTTACACTACATGTCTCTGCCTGCGTCACCTTTATGAGTCTGTGTGCACACAGAGAGAGTCTGAACTTGTGCTGCCCGTAACCAGAATTTGGCAGGAAGTGACTTTGTTTTTGTTGTTGATTGAGAGTACGTGATTGTTTGTGTCTGTCTGTGTGCGCGTGCTCCAATGCCAGTGTAAAATAGGGAGTGGCTGTTACCATAGGCAGCCTTAGCAAGACATGATAAATGTGTGACTCACACTTACACAAACTGGGGGGCAAGAGGGTGGACATGGATGTTAATATTAGCTACAGCCTGCATTCCACCTCACTGTAACTATATTCAACTATGTCAGCTGTGTGTGTATGTTTTCCCTCTGTACCTGTCTGTTCCTCTCCCCATCTTCACTCCCTTTCCACTTTTTAACAGCTGGGTCTCCTCCCAGGCTGGCCATGGCCCCGTGCCCTCCTGTCCTTTTTCTCTCTACTTACTGATTCAAACACATTCAAGATCTCTTCGTTTCTGCTTAGATATGGATGCTATTAACACAATATTCTGCAGCCTCCTCTGAATCTCTGTTATTTGGCTGCTTTCATCCATCTCTACTAGCTTGGGTTTATTTCCCATGCTCCCAGTATCTGTGTAAATATATTTATCAGTAGTTTGGTGTAATGTAATATTCTGTTTATCTTAGTCTGTGCCTGGCTCAGTCTGCCTTTGCAGTTATTGAGGCAGCCGGGCCTGTCTCGACACGTATACATGTGGCCTGGGGGATAGGGGTGAAGGTGGTCAGTGTCACTATCCCCCCTCTCCACTCCCCCACTTTTTATACTTTAAATTTACTAATTCCCAGCCGCTGTCTGTCTTTCTGCTCATTATTTACCACTCTGCTACACATGTACCGTCTGGTTGTTGGCCTCTAATCTCTCCAGGATGAGAGCACACACACACACATACATGCTGGAATAGATTACGCACAACTTGTAATCTGACCATCTGACCCACAGACACAAAACCTTCAACCCGCTGTTCATTCTTTATACATTTATGCGCCTGTAAACCTGGAGTGTAACTTCAGTGTGTGTGCTCTGGATCTCGGCAGGTGTCATTCCTACAATGCACAGTATAGTGTGTATTTGAAAGTATCTTAATAAACCTGTAGTTGTCACAGTGGATCATTCCCGCCATAATCTTCATCCATCTTACATCAGAACAATCAATTACACGCTCCACAGATCATTTCCATTACATTTGCTTTGAATCCTTTTCTTCTGTTATTCAGTATCAGAAGGCTTTGTGTTTATTCCCTGCTGATATAACTGTCTTCTTACCTAACACACTTATTAATATACAACCATAACTTCATGCACTGTATCACAGAGAATCTCAGTTGAGATTTTTAATGACTACACATGGTTTATAAACCATAGTAATACTTAAAATTCTATGTTTCATGTCTGTAGACACCTTCCTCCCCCTCCCAGTATCCATGTACCTCTGTTTTCTCTCTGCTCTTCCTCTCGATTCCTTATCTCTGGTCCAGACTTCCTCCCTTCCCCTCCCCTCTCTTCATCAGTCCCCCTCTTTCTCACAGACCTTTCTCTGTTTTTACCCCAGTAGTTTTCCACCAGAGGAGGACAGAGCACCTCTCAGCCTTGGCTCTACTAATGCTAGAGAGGCCTTCATTATCATAGTATGTGTGGGCAAACATGCGTGCGTGTGTGTGTCTGTGTACACACTGCTCATTCATAGCATTTCAGGCATACCTTGGCAGTGCTGTCTACTCGCAGCCCATCATCGCCCCCTAAAGAACAGAATTTGCAACAAATGGAGCTAGACTCAAGTATTTGAAGATGTCTTGTTTTGCATCAGTCAATCCAAAACTTATTTTAAATATAAAAGATCAACATTTTATGCAAATCCTTATAAGTTACTGAACTTTTTGCTCTTTTTCTCTCTGTTAGACAGACCAACACTGGCACACAGATTAACTCTCCATGACCCCCAACACATTAAACCAAGCATGATACCATTTGGCCTTCGTCTATTCATTACAGATAGAATGGGAGGCTACAAAAAGGGGGGACCGGGTGAAAAGATTTTGGGAGCAGAGGGGACGGGGGGGGGCCTCAGTGAAGGGTGAGAGAAAGGTGAACTAGTGAAAGGAATTTGTGTTGAAAAATTAGCCTGGATGAAGGGCTCTGGTATATTATGTCAGCATTAAGAGACAGCACAAAATAGAGGATAAGGAGGTGGGGGTTGGGCTAATTTTGGAAGAATAAAGGAGAGGCAGACGGAGGGAGGAGAGAGTGGACAGAGATGGATGAAGGGGGGGAAGACGTTTGGAATTGAATAAGTGAGAAAAGCAGTGTTGACAGTTTTAATAGCTCTCATCCTGCAAGGGCCAAAGGGATTCTCAATGTCTTAACTACAAGCTTTGCAAGCAAAGTTGTACACTGGAATTATAATTCTGGCAGGGACAGCAGCTCGTATTGGTGCCTACTGGAGGAAAAATTCCCACTGGGTTCCTCACTGCAATACAATGAGGTAGAGGAAGCATGAAGGTAGATTACATTGGACTTTTTGGTGTATATTAGATTGGCTTTAATGGAGTATCCCACTAGTGAGCAGCTAAACCCATTATAACCACTGACAGCTCCTCAGCCTCTGTGAAAGGAGGTGTGAATCTGCCATACCACAGCAAATTAATAGGGTATTAAGTGTACACCTCAAAGTAAAAGTGTGTGAGAGTATGACTGGAAATACGATGAGCGTGCCTTGCGAGAACATAGTTAAGCATCCAAACCGCAGCCCCCGTTGTGACATTCCAGTGGGCGCACACTTACTACTGATTACCTGTGGAGCAAATGGTGAAATGGTTGAGGGGGATGCATCTGTTTAGTGTTTCAGTGGTGCTGACCCATCTCCATGAGTGTGTTGTGTGTGTGATATATCTTCAATGCTGAGTCAGACAGTGGTGTGTGAGAGTTTGCGACCCTGAACTCTAACCCCTCGACCTGGGCTGCCAGTTTGACACAATCCCCAGGAAGACAGTGAAAGACAGAGTTCCTGTGTCAGCTGTTTGACCAAAACCAGAGTAGGCTTAGGGGACAAATGGAGGGACAGCAGTCAGGGAGAAAAGAGGAAAAGAAAGAGGGATGTCAGGAAAAAGAAAAGAAGAATAACACTGCAAGGACAATGGCAAGACTTCAAAGCTCAAGTAAAGCCAGTCAAGCGTTGAACAACTCACCTAATGTCATAACCACCAGAGCTGTAGCAATCTTACTATTTTATACCCTTACAACACACACCTTGCCTACTGACGCAAAAGCCAGAGTAGCTCCATAGTGAGAATTGACCTGCAACACATAAGAAGAGATACTACAGCCACCTTCAACCCTTACTGTTTACCCACACCTCATTTACACGCAAGAAAACACACGCACATGCACACATTCAAACACACAAGAGGCTCCAGTAGGCCTTGATAAACAGATGTGCTTCATGAGCCCGGGGCATGAGACGCCCTGAATAAGGGTCTTCAGAGAATCCCTCTTGCATAAAAAAAATACACACACACACTTATGGAGACAAACCAACACACTGGAGGAAGAAGTTGCGTCAAAAGTAGGTTTGTAAAAACTCACACACCTGGCTCTCTAGCTCACATACAACATAGATATCACGTTACTGCGAATCTCACTCTCATGAGAACTGTCAGTTACAGGCAGGGAGATATAAGACTCTCTAGCGTTCAAGAGCTTTGATGAGTGAAGATGTAATGGTAGAGAGAGAGAGAGAGAGAGAAGCCTGATTAAAGACACAGAGGAAGAGAATTCAATAGGCGTGGGTTTGGCTAAAGTTTTCCCAAGTCACTGACTTGTGGTTGCATAAAGATAACACAGTCTAAAGCAAAAAAAGACTCATTCAGGCATAAAGAAATCTGGACAAATGCAACTTTGAAACCTATGAAAATACAATTAGTGACATGAGCACTCATATTACACACATCCACAGCAGGCAGGGTAGTGAAAGGTCCACAGGGGGTAAGATACTGGGGCTGAAGGGGCCCTGTAGCCTTCAGGCATTCTGTCTTTGGGGAGGGAAAGGGTATAATTACACCCCATTCATTCTACCTCCTCTCCTTTTCTAGAGAAGACATTGGCCCCAGACCCCTAACAGCTTTTAATTAGCCAGACCAATAGAGTAGGGGGGGGTGAGGAGGTGAAAAAGATGAAAGGAGAGTTTTTTTTAAACATGAGCTGTGAATGAAATTAGCAACAGAATCTGTATGTTTTGTTGGCTTTTGACAAGCCTGCGTTTTCATGCGGAGGTCAGCCAGGCCACTAACAAGGACACAGTGTGGGAAAAAGGTGTATCCCATACAATTTAAAACTATTCTTCACTTCAGAAGAGACCACTAGAGAACTCTAAGTAGCTTGTTTTCTCCCACTCTGTTATTACTGGTTTGACTCAAAGAAAAAAAGAGTAGAAAGGGAAAAGATTAGAGCAGAGATTATTTAGCCAATTAGATGTCTACAGATGTGTCTTTTTTCCTTTCACTGAAACACTTGCCCTAGTAAACACACATATTTATATACACAAGCAGAGGCGTGCACATTTCCACACTTACAAAGAACCTTGTTTTAGAAAGAGCAGTGATTGTAATTGGAGGGTGGTGATCAGCCCTGGGTAACAAGTATAGAGCTGTGCTCAGCTAACAAAGCATGTTTTGACAGGTAGGTTAGCACTAACTGATACACACACACACACACACATACACAAATACAGAGACAGGAAGGAGGGGTTAGAGGCCCATGTTTGGAGCCGGTGTGTCTGTGCCGGTGTGTCTGTGACTCGGCCAGGGGGTCCTAATACGAGCCACAACAACAGGAGGGGGGGGTTGGAGCTGCGTCCCATGCTTTGATGCCAGGGCACACACACTTACTGCACACATAAACAACAGTAGACACACAAAGGCTGTGTTTTGTCACTTTCACTCTCTATAACATGCTCACACACAAACACATACATCCACAAGCCGAATTTGCAGATTAGAGCTTTTTCTAAGCACGTTGTTGGAGTAAATAATAATTGTTCTTAGCCTCCTGGCTCTTGGCTGATCTTATAGCTAGCAAGCTGAATGCCAGCATAACACAGCGTCACCTGCATCATGTTTACTGAAAAGGAAACACATACTGCACATAATATGTGAAACTGAAAGTGACAATACCAGGTTAGAGTTCATTCATTCATTTGTTGCTCCAACAAATCCATTCCTCACTTAGCAGTAGTTATTTATTTACAGTTAGTTATAGTTAATACTACTACTAAAGTGAAAAATTAACTCCACTTCCTGAACCCTGTTTTGTATTTTCACCGAGCATCATCACAACAAATGTGTGGTTTGTCCAGGCTTTTTACTTATTTTTCAGCTCTTTTTTCTCTTTGTAATTCATTAGAACACCAAGAGGGAAATCAGCATTCGAAGTGAACAAAAGAGAGACAGGAAGGCTGAAAAAGAGCCATAAAACTAAATGAAGGGTAAAGATGAAAAGGGAGGAAAAACAGTCCAACTGTCTTCACCCACCGTGTCCCTGTCTTTCATGAATTAAGGGAGAAATTTAGAGACGGGATTCGGAGAGACAGCAAATTAGGATGAGGATGAGCAGACAAACATCTGGGTGAAAAACTAATAAGACTTGAAAACAGTTTAAAAAGACTTGACAGAAAGAGCTGTTCAGTTAAAACAGAGGAAAGAAATGGACTAGCAGAAAAGGTGAAAGGAGATATTGGGGAAGATGAGCTGCCATTTTAAGTTTTTACTACTTGTTAATCGGGTGAGAAGTGAATCTCTGCTGAAGGCGAAACAAGGAAAGAGTGAAAGAAAGGTGTGTGAGTGGGACAGTGGTAGCGATTGTAGGTGTGTTTTCTTACCGAAAAACAAAGTGAACAAGTCCAGCCTGATCAGGCTCTTTCTAAATCCGTCACAGAGGTGGGTTTGCTCAAGTGCTCGAAACATGTCAGCACAAACATCTTCAAATGTTACCTGACTTCCACCCTGCTGTACCTGTGTGTTGTTTGTGTGAGTTAGACTTCACGTGTCTTTGTGTGACTATCCCTCATTATTATACTTGAACATTTATTGAATGTGCTAGGGTGTGTTGAACTTGTATAAAACAAATGATATCCACCTGTATAATTCATGTTGTTATTCATTTTGTAAGAGGTTTTTTCTTATATAAAATGAATAACTCATGCTGGGTGAGGACATCTGTCAGTAATCTCCTCTTTCTTCCTGTGTGTCCTCAGCTTCCTGTGGGATGAGTACACAGTAGAAGTACGTATCAACGACTATCTGGACATCATCTGCCCCCACTACACCCACGGCGAGGTGCCATCGCATGCAGCTGAGCGTTATGTTCTGTATATGGTGGAGAGGGAGGACTATGAGGTGTGCAAACCTCACTCTTTCGACCAGCTCCGCTGGGAGTGCTCCAGGCCCTTTGCACCCCACGCTCCTGAAAAATTCTCTGAAAAGTTCCAGCGATTCACGCCCTTTACTCTGGGCAAAGAGTTCAGACAGGGGGAGAGCTATTATTATATCTGTAAGTATCAATAATACTATAACACTTGTATTTTATTGTGGTCCTGATTATGGTTCTTATATTAAATCTGTCTCATTTACTGACCTTCTCCAGCTAAGCCAATGCATCACCATGGTCAGGAGTGTCTGAGGCTGAGAGTGGATGTAGTCGGGCATAAAAGCTCTGGAAAGAATCACCTAGACAAATCCAAATCAGAAGACACAGTAAAAAGCTCGGATGCAGGACAAGTAAAGTTTCCTGCTGCCGGAGGAGTGCACAATCCCTCTAACCGGCTCCCAGCAGGTGAGGATTCTTTTACAAAATACCAGACAGATAAATAGTCACAGCAGGGTCGTGTCTAGGACGAGCTCAGCTGGGTGTGTTTAGCATGCCTAAATGATGAAATCTGAAACTGACTCATCCACCCTTTTCTTTCCTTAGATGATCCTGATGTGATTGAGCCAAATGTCCAGAGGAGTATTGGCAGTTCAGGAGCGCAGCTGGTCTCCCTATCACTCTTCTTAACCATGAGCCCGGTCTTAATAGCCCTTTCCTTGCTACACTAAGTCTGACTGGGATATCTTAACAGAGACTATGCTAACCCGATGCTGGTAATTGGGACCATGAACTCAGATTTTTTTAATGCAGATTTTTTTATACGAGAATGGACAGTGCTGTCAGTGTGTGTGTTTGGTGTGTGCGTGTTTTTTATTTTGTTTTGTTTTTTGCATGAATGTGGAACGTAGATCGTTCCAAAGAAGAGGACCTCAAAGAAGTTTTTTTTGTTTTCTTACTATATTTAAGATGCACATTTTCTGCCATTATGTTAAAAAATTGAAGCAAACTGAACAAAATACTTAACTGATTGAAAAAGACAGGAGGAATGCATTATCCTCATTATGATGTGTTTTCTCTTTTTTATATCTTTGGTATAGTTGTGCAAGTAATTGTAAATTACTGATCTCAAACTGTCATTTTTCTTCCTCATGTAGAGAAATGATTGATTCTGTGTAATGGAAATGCTCTTGTTCAGCTTCTCCCAAAGTGTTATACATTATGTAGGATTTGTTGATATGTTGTTGTGTAGCACTCAGCTCCCTGCCCTCTCTGATCCTCTGCTGAAGCACCACTGTGACATTTACACTGATGCAAAAGCACAAACTGCAGTTTAGGAAGTACAGTAAAGTTTGACTTTACACATCTGTTTGATTTTTAATACAACAGAAGTAAACACATTGTCTAATTCAGACTTTTTCTTTGCTCATAAACTACTGAAGTGATCATTACCGGTGCCTGCACATAGTAGACTATAAGTAAAACGAATATTTCTCAAAGTATTCATCTTTTTTTGTTTCATAACAAACAAGCCCAAATGATTACCTCACCAATCTATGTTCTCACGAGAGGTTATTTTCCAATGTTGAGAGCAACTGATCAAACGCTTAACTCAAAACACTAAAACTTAGAGGTTTAGGGAGCTGAGCTTCTTCAGTACTTATTTTATGGTTATTCACCCATTTCTACTGTTTTGACAGTATCATGGTACACGTGGTACACTGGCTGATGTTTGCAGATGTGATCCCACTTGCACACTGCCAAACCTCAAACTAAAGGGATGTTCCACAGTACATTTACAGTTGTGTTTTCTTGATATACTTGTGACATTTTGTAAATGTTAATATGTACATTTGTACATATAGAAAACTATAAGAGATTGTTTTAAGATGTGAAAGATCTTTAGTGAAATAAAAAATGTGATGTAATAAAATATGAGTGATTATTTAGAATTTCTCACCATCCTACTTTAGAGCACAAAATCCCACTGAGTTCATTGAGATTTTGATGGATGCCACAATATTTTGGCTGATTTATCCATCTCCTACTCCATGAAATCTCTCCAGCACCCACCACATTTCCACCCCCAGGTCTTTCACAACCTCGGTTTTCTCATCCCCACCTTTCATCCCTGGTGACACAGCTTGCCCTGGCTTAGATTTCACAGACTGAAAACCAAACACGAGAACCGAGAGGGGGACGATAAAGGAGCAAGAGAGCAGGATAGTGAAGGGTGAGAGGCCCACAAGCAAACTGACAACTGGGTGTGAAAGTGTCACTCTCGCCTCCACACTTGCACCCTTTCCCTTTTTTTTTTTTTCCCCCCCTTTCTTTTAATATTCTGTACATCCTTTTTGGAGGGAAAACTGAACATCTGTCTACACAGTGGCAGGTTGGAATGAAGAGGAGCACACTATACAAATGTTCATCCTTGCAAACATTAGAGCTGACTGAAAACTGTCAAAAGTCACTATCCCCTGTAAAGCCACGCAACACATACATTCAATACCAGAACATACAACTGAGTTATTTGTTTTTTGTACTTGCATCATAGTTTAAATACTCATTGGATGACCACAGTCTCAGAAATATTTTTTCAGCGTAGCACTCATGTACTGTATGTGCATTGTAGGTTAATGCAGGGCAACTTTCATGTGGACCTGATGCAACAGACCAAATATGGCAGGCTCCACAGTACCATATGCTCCAACACCAATAATGTCTCAGTTCAACATGATGTCATACAGCTATGTGCCCAGATGGAGGAAACCACTTTACAAAAGGCATAAGGGAAAATACAAAACCTTTACTTTGCAGATGATATCTTAAAAGTAAATTTAATCAGAATCAGAAGATTTAAGTATTAAAGTAATATTTTATGATTTGATTTCAGTGCTGTATATAAAAAGCACAATTTCACAACATGAATCTAGTGCAGTGAAACCAGAAAGACTAAAAATGTACTTGAAAAAAGGTTATATTGCATGTCTGAATATGTACTGTAGGTTGTCTAAATATCAATGCTAGACAAAGACAGACTGTGTTTGTAAAAAAGAAAGATAATACTGTTCAGCATCTACAGCATCAGAAATGACATTAAAATAATTATGTAAAAATTAGGTGAAAAAAATAAAATGTCAAACGCATGCACACTTGAAATAGGAGAAGGTAAAAATAACAAATGAGAGACTGTTGTTAAAGGTCAAGTCTGAGAGATTGTATATTTGGCTTATACTTGTACTTATATAAGTATACTTGACGTATCCTGACAAGTATACAGAAATACCCAGCATGCATTTCAGTGGTTTAACTTTGTAAACAGACGACTATAAAAACAAACAATTGATGTATTTGTAATTGATGATTTGCCTTTTGAAGATAGTAAGTATGGTAGGTAAGAGTAAAAATTAAGAGTAAAAAAAGAAGGGTAAGCTGTCAATTGGCCTCCCTCTCACTTATCACTTATTGGGGTACCAAGTAATACTTTGTAAGTTAAATATGTTGCATAGTTGTCTGCAACTGAAATAAAACAGTTGTTGTGACAGTCAAGCAACAGCCCAATTCATGTATGCAAAATTTAAATGCACATTTAAACGTTGATCAGCTCATGAATGTGAAACAAGTATACAACAAGTGAACTAATAGTATACCTGTAAGTACAGTATTTGTATTAAGTATATTTTATCAACTACAAAGTACTGTAGAATAGAATAGAATAGAATTATCCCACGAATGAGAAATTTAAGTGTAACAGAGCTCTTATAACAAAAGGAATATAGGAGAAGAACAAGTAAGTTAGTTATCTATATACACAAAGTAACCCTATATATATAAGCAACCAAAATTTACAAGATGTACAGAGATATGTACACACAAGTGTGAGGAGGTGTGAATGATCCGGATGAGATATACAGTGTACAAGCAAGCTGTAAATTAATAACAGCAATTAAAAACAGATATGTCAATCAAAAAGGTGATAAATAAATTAACCATGTTAAAGTCTGACAGATGCCGGTAAGAATGACCTGCGGTAGCGCTCCTTCCTACACTGTGGGTGTAAAATACTGTATACCAGTATCCCTAGTAAACTAACAGTATTAGTATATATAAAAGTTTGTTTTTAGTATACTGAAAGTGTACTTTTATAAACTAAAAAGTGGGCCAATTTAGCCCCAAGAAGTGTTGGGAAAGTATACTTATAAGTATACTACAAGTACATTGCCATTGGTATACTTACTACCTGAAGTATACTTAAACATTACTTAAGTATACTTGAAGAAATAAACTTTAATTATACTTTTTTGTAGGGGGGAGGTAAATGATATTGGTAAGAAGGGACAAAGAAAGGTAATGAGGACATTTTAAGTGTTTATCATTAATTTAATTTCTTTAACTTTAAATATGTGTTAAATATTTACATAGTGTTCCTATGACCTGTTAAAGCTCTGTCTGCTTGTGACCCCACTTCACAAAGTTATATATATAGAGAGGTAGTTTCAACCAAAGGGACAGATAAAAACAAGAACTGTCAGACTGAAATAATGCAACTCAACTATGCCTTTTATTAGATCCCCTCTGCCGACTGAATATCTACCAAATTCCACCTGCAGACTTTATACATTTTAAGTCTCAAGTCAGCAGTATCATAATTTATCAGTTGATTGTATAAGGATCTACAACTGCAAAAGTAACTAGTAAAGCGTTTTATATTATAATATATTTATAATCATCAGCTGGGCAATCGAAACGCTTTTAACGTGATGACGCAGAACATCAGACAACGTTTCAGTACCCCATTGGAGCAGATTAGTTCCACGTGATTTGTCTCGCAACCAATCAGAGTGTAGAAACCTTGTGTACACTGATTGCAAACACGGAAATACAGAAAAGGTCTTCGCGCAGATACAGTCTATTTTCTGTTTCATGCAATTAAAGCATTTGTGATTTAAAGCAGACATTGCACGTAAAATACCAAACAGAGCTGTGACTTTTCTTCTGTTCTATGGATTTACTGCAGCTTCTGTCATGGGCCTGCATTGTGTTTACAGTCGGGATGTTCTCGACTGGACTGTAAGTTGAATTAATGATTAATGTTACAAATGTATAGTCTCATGTTCTCCTGTTACTTTAGTTATACTTGAGTGACTTTTCTGAGATAGCTGCATCTCCTTGTTTGAGCTTATGTCAAACACTTATTGGAAACTGGTGCTAGAAATATGGTAGATACAGTGATTTATTTTATTTATTTCATTGTGTCTATCTGAGTTGTCTTTGTGTACTTATTTGTGTGTGTGTGTGTGTGTGTGTTTCTAGGACCGACCTGAAGAAGATGCGAGAATCAAAAAGTGCTGACAACATCCAGTTTCTCCCTTTTCTCACCACATGCCTTAAGTAAGTGTGTGTTTTGTGGTTTTGCACAACCTCTGATCACTATGATCGGTTCAGACCCGCTGATTGTCCTGCTCTGCTTAGCACATCTCATGCTTGTCTTGTTTCCATAGTAACCTTGGCTGGTTGTTTTATGGGTTACTGAAGAGCGATCACACGATTGTCCTGGTCAACACTATTGGAGCTCTCCTCCAGATCGTCTACATTATTGTATATTTCCACTACACAAAACAGAAGGTCAGCAATGTCTTAAGTTTAGACCTGCAGAAGACATTTCACTGAGGTCCCATCCAGCTTTATTAGGATGTGAAAACCCTTCATACCTGTCACACAGCATCTCTGTCTGTGTTTCAGAGGCAGGTGATGTGCCAGACTCTTGCAGCAGGGATGGTGTTGACCTTTGGTTGGTTCTATTTCACCATGTTCCTTCCAGAGGGAGACGCTCAACTCAGCCAGCTGGGCCTCACCTGCAGTGTGGTCACTGTCAGCATGTACCTGTCGCCGCTCACTGATCTGGTACAGCTTACATACAACATAGACAAATTCATATGTAGTTTTCTCCTCACACTTGATTTCTAGATATTACAGAGACAAACTGTGTGCTCCAATCTGAAAGACTTCAGATTTCATAATAAACAATATGTAAAATTCATCATCTATAATTATGGTCAAATATGAACATAATCAAATACATTTACAGACAGTTGATAAATTAATGGAAAAACCTCTTCTTTAAAAACAATTAAGTGGAAAAACAAAACTAATGCACATAAACAGGTGCACTGCACCTATATGGTGGCCAAAACATTAGAACCACCTCTTAATTTAATGCACTCCAGTACGACTCCACGACCCACAGTCAATAATAAACATATAGTAGATTTGTCACTTTTCTTACAGTTTCAACAAAAACTGCATTAGATAATACAGGTGTTCTTTATAAAATGGCCAATGTGTGTAAGTTAATTGTTGAGTTAATTGATTAGTTAATAGAAAATTATCAAAATGGTTTACATTTATCAATGATCAATGCATATTTTATTTATTTTGCTGTTAAAAAAAAGGCTATTTTAACTTTAAAACTTCAGCTTGGACTGTGGTTAGTTGCAAAGGGCTCTGTTCATGTCTTTGTCATTCTTTTGACTGGTTCATTAATCTATTAATCTTGCATTAATTATCAGTTTCAGCATTCAGCATTTAATTGTTCCCTAATTAGATTTATATTGTGTTTTATAAGAGATTTAGTTAATTTAGTTTGTGAATTATGTTTTTTTATCACAGTAATTCTTCTAGTTATTTATCATAATGATTCCTTTGATAGAGGACATTTGCAGTAAGTAGCTATAGCTGCAGTCAAGTTATTGATAAAGCTGTTTTCATATACAAAGTTCACAGTACTTACCTGAACACTCTGTATTCTTTACATATGATTGTAAACAGTATATTTGATGTCTTCTTTTTTCTGATCATACACCTCATAGAACGTCTATACTGACAAGGCAGCATCTGCTTTCTTCAGCATTATTATCGCCCACACCAGCTGACAAGAGGTCAGCTCAGCTCATGCAGCTATTTACCAGAGAAGGAATGAATCCCCTGTTGTCTCTCTTTCCTTTTGTCGCTCTGTGTCATCTTGTAGTTACATCTACTATCCTGTTTGACCCTGTCCTTCCATCTCCTTCTCAGCTCCAAAGGGTCCCAGCTCAGTTTCCTGCTTTTCTTTCCCTCATCTGTGCCTTCCTGTTATTCTCAGTCTCTCTCTTTGTGCCTCATCCTCTTGGTTACATTCTGTTTTCTCCCTACAGTTTACATAATATGATGGTCACACTACACAGAATGAGGAAATCTAATGCCATCCTCATAACAACCATTTTTAATTAAACATTACAGCACATTCCAGATGTGACTCTGCTTTTAAAGGGAAATTTTTATAAGTTTTATAGGTTTATACAACATTTCCAGGTGTAATTACTATTTGTAATAATGAAACGGTTCTGACCAAGTTAATTGCTGTGATTTGGGCATGTGATGACTTTGCTAAAAGGAAGTAAGACAGTGGAACAGTCACACAGACAATCATGAAGGTTTTACACAGCCTGAATACAGGCAAAACTATTTAAACAAAGATACGACAAATTGTGACAGATTAAAAATTACATTAAAACATTACATTTAAAACGTACATCACAGCCTACAGGTCACCATTATGGTTAAATTGTGACCTTCCATGCTTGCCATAGTTATGTGGTTTTCTTTTGCATATGAGGAACTTGTGCATGTGCAGTTGCATGCTTGAAAATACTATCACGTTGTGTGACCACTGCTACTTGTATTAAAGAAGTGTTACTCAATTGTTTTTCTGTGACTAATAGTGAATGTGGGAAATATCTGGTTGTTCAGCTGCTAATTAGTCTGTGTACACCAGGTAGTCTTTGACATTGGCCATCTGCAAGTAGTGTAATAAAAGAAGCATCTGGTAACAGAGTGGAAAAGGCTGAACCAAAACAATCAATTTGTAGGCTGGAAAACCAAAACAGCAAGCTGAAAGATGCTGAAATGTTACATTAGCTAAGGGAAACTGCTGAGTAGGGCAATGATTCTGTGTTTGTTCAGCACCACACATGACATCTTTGACATTTTACATAGCCTTCTGATTGCCACTGTCCTCCTCTCCCTCTTGTTCTTTCCAGGTAGCAATAGTGCGTAGTGGTAATGTGCAGTGCTTGTCCTTCCCTCTGACTGTAGCCACCTTCTTCACTTCAACCTCCTGGGTCCTCTACGGCCTGCAGCTGAACGACTACTTTA
This sequence comes from Sandelia bainsii, assembly GCA_032362345.1. Classification (NCBI taxonomy): domain Eukaryota; kingdom Metazoa; phylum Chordata; class Actinopteri; order Anabantiformes; family Anabantidae; genus Sandelia; species Sandelia bainsii. The sequence continues at coordinate 11,131,994 of JAUMHL010000009.1, read as the reverse complement.
TTGTGGTAAGACATGAATCTGCACCCACATTACACCTGTAAACACAACTGTCAACATTGTAGCTTGATTAAACTGATAACGATTATCCGTCTTCCTGGTTGTGTTCATTCTAGGTTCCAAACACACCTGGAATCTTCACCAGTGTCATCAGATTTTATCTGTTTTGGAGATTTGCGTCTGTTAGTCAAAGCTTGCCATCCAATAAGTCTATGCAGATATAAACTTGTGAGGGCGACAGTTATGAAAACAGAAAGTGATGACAGATTCCATTGAGGTCTGCTGCAAAGTGCTCCCATCAATCTTCTTTTTTTTTTAATAAAGTGAGAGAGTATAAACAATAAAAAAACTGCCATTGGGAAACATCGCTTATAAAGTGGAGATAATGTTTTCTGTTTCTTGACTTGGTCCTTGCAGGACATCAAAAAGTACTGTACAGTAAGTGGAAAAATTATGATGACTTTCAGTTTTTCTTGCAGCTATTTGTTAAACCTGTTTCCTTTATATGTCTTTCAAGTGCCTTGTGTTGGGTCATAAGCACCATTAACGATCAATGGTATTTACAGACCTACCAACATGTCAGGAGACTTGTGTGGTATGGAACATTATTCTAGTTCATAGTTTCCTCCACAGCCTGCTTATGCAATGAATTATGCGTTGCTCTTTAGAGTTAGTACTCATGCAGCCAGATCACTATGTGTACAGAGCATTGACTCATATCAGTGCATGTTATGTTTGTTTGGAAACCTTTTCTATAAATTTTGTGTAAATTATTTTGATACAGGGCAGGGGTGTTGGACTTCTTATTTTGTTCATTCTATTTTTATAGATTCTTGTGAGATTTATTACAATGCATTTTGTAATAAATCTCATTTTGTAATAAATTTCATAAATAAATAATAAGACTATAATGCTTATTTTTGCAGGTGGAATGCTGTCATGGTAATGCAGTTGCATTTGTTATTATCTATAATACGGACATCTGTTATGCAATTAAGTGTTTAAGAGTGTTTAAGTGCTGATTCACAAACTTCGAAAGGATGTAATCATTAAAGGTGCCATGTAAATAAAAATTTATTTAACCATAAATTTGTAGCTAAGTTACTAAGTTGTGGACATAGGGAAATAGTTTAACAAAGCAAGAGAAGTACACTTGAACCTGTACAAGTCTTCCTTGAAGTAGGAAGACTGTAGTTGGGATGTTTTGTTTTGGATGCACTAATGAGCTTACATGCAGACGTGTGTCATTGGGATGGTTGTGCAAGAGAGACAAAAGCCTTTTTGATGGTGCAGCAGTGTGAATAAGTCTGTTTGTGTCAGTATGTTGATAAGAGAGAGGGCAGCGGTGGGAAAGGCCACACCAGAGGTTCTCATCCCATGTGTGTGTTACATTGGCCTCTCTTCCTGAGCTCAAAGAAGCTGCCCCTGACAGAGAACATACAGACACAACACTGTATTGTGCTGGAATTGAGTAGAAAAAAAGCTAAGCTGAGAAAACTGGAGGTGGGAGGTAAATGAGCTACAGCTTGTGTAAAAGAGAGAGCAAGAAAGAAAAGGGAACATTTTTGAGCAGGAGATGAGTTGGCAGAGGAAGAATGAATATGACAAAGATAAACAGAAAACCAAGGACAAAAGTGAAAGGGTTCTGATGATGAATTTAAGTTTGGCTTGTTCTGTAGTTCCTTTGTCACATGACAAAAATGTAACAAGACCAGAGTCTACAGCCACGCTAGCAGCAAGCTGTACTTAGACTGTACTTAGGTACAGCAATGCTTTGAGCCAAACATGAATATCAACATGTTAACATGCTGATTAGTATGTATATTATTTTACCATGTACACCATCTTGTTTTAGTATGTTATCATACAGACAAATGTAAATGTCCCTCGTTAGTTCCATTGAAATTGACTTATCCATGGTCGATGTGATCAGGAGGAATGATCACAGCAAGAAAAATGTTTTTCAGTGTTCACAGCTCATCATGTTGCTGTTTGTTTTTACCAAATTGCACAGCATAAAATTGCCAAAATTAACAGGACTCATCCACTGAGTACCATAAATGTTGATGTTGCAATATTTCATTGAATATATGAAAATTCTGAACTACTAGAAGTACAGTCAGGGCATCACCAAATTATTAATTAGGCTTGATCTGAGGACCACAAAGTTACCTGTAGTTGTTGAGATATTTGTCTGGTTGCCATTAGCGTATACAACATTGCTATGCCGTGCTGCTAGTGTGGAAACAAATGGAAGAGGTAAATGGGGAAAAAAAGCAGAATGTAGGACACGTATAAGGGCCTTTTATGGGTTTGGTCAGTTATAAGATGACAAAGGTTTAGGAAAAAAAAGAAAAGGAACTGTGAAAGTATATAGTGTAGACAAGTAAGGAGTTATCACATCCACATGACTATAGATAAGCTGGCGTGTTGTAACATCTCAGATACAGTCAGTGATAAATTGGGGCCTTGTGAATAGAAATTAGTCATTTAGGAGGAAAAGGTAGGTGGGGAGTTTTAGTTGAACAAAAAATGACAAGTCCAGGAATATAGGGTGTTGTCTATTCTTCTGGTGAAAAGAGACATAAATACGTTTTGAGGGACAATGCATGGAGTCAGATAGACTGAGTGGACGCACCCTCATTAGAACCTATGGCAAGAGAACATGTTAAGTGTTAGGCAGGAAATCAAAGCATCTTTGGTCAACAGCCAAACAGTAACACAAGGCCTATGTTTTGTATGTGAGTGTGTGTGGTGGAGTGGAGGTGATGAGGGGGGTAATCAGCTAAACAATGAGTACAACTCACAAACAGGATCCCTCTGTTTCCTGAAGTAGAGACTGTCTCTTTAAACAACACACTCACACAAGCTGACTTTTGTACTTCTGTACACATTGTTTAGGCGCATAGTCATTGTATGGGGCGGCATGATAGCTCAGTGGGTAGAGCAGTCGTCTCCCAACCCAAGGGTTAGCGGTTCGATTCTCAGTCCC
>JAUMHL010000009.1:11106585-11128905 GCA_032362345.1 Sandelia bainsii | reverse complement strand
GTAGTAGCGCTGACACAGGTCTAGCAGCTGTCCAAACAACAATTTCCCCAAGGGGATCAATAAAGTATTTATTTATTATTATGTACAGTATGTTAGACACAGCGTCTGTGTCAGAGACACATCTCTCCTCCTCAAGCACCATGTGTGCATTCAGATGTCTATTTTTGTCATTATGGCTGAATTCTGATGCATGGGTTTTGTTTCCCCCCATAATTACACACAACAAAGTCTCTGCTAACATGCAGTCTGCAGCCAGACCGTGTGCATACTCAGCATATAAACATACACACACAGCATACACACTGGGAGGCAGTCAGCAGCCTGTGCGCTTTCTGCCATCAGTAAAAGCACACCTGTCCCAGCTGCTGTTTTGAAGAGAACAAGAGGGAAAGAAGGAATGTGCTTCTCTCAGTTTTCCTGTCAGCCCCTCACCCTTCCCAGTCACCCCTTCCCTTGATTTATTTATCTAATTATTCCCATGCTCAGCTATTGTTTCTCCTCTTCCTCCACACTGTCATCTCATTTATCTCTTTCTCACATCTTTTCCCAATTTGTATCTCTTACTCATATCATCTCCCTCCACTGCTCAGTCTCCTCCTTTACCGTCACTCCTCAAAAACAACTGGGCAGTCTCACAGTTCTGTTAGTACATTTATGAAATAATCATACAGTTGACTGCCATGTTTAGTACGCTCCAATCACCTGCAGTGATAATCAGACCTGACTTGTGAAAATGTCAGCCAAAGATTTATATAATATTGTATTATATTTTACAAGCTGAAGGAGGAGATTTCAGCCAGCTAACATTCACACTGAAGCTTTCTATCATAGCTTTTATTGATGTACACATACATCTATGTGGCCCCTTGTTTGTGAATGCAGTTGGTGCCTTAGTTATTTATGAGAAAGGCAGCAGCAGGGAGCAGCAAGTGACTTTCTATTCCCAGTTTTACCAGCTTTTCCACCCTTGCTTTGATTTTATAATCAGCATTTTTCTTTTCAGAGCCTGGAGGTCGCACAGCTGTGTGACTCACAAGAACTGAATATGTAGGTAACACACAAAAAAACCCTTACTCATACAAACACTCACAATCACACATGTAAAAATGTGACTCTTCAGCTATTTTACTGGTGCCAGTTGGTGTCGAAAGACCTTTTCTCTGTACTTCTGCCACGGAAATAGATTAACAGGCCGAACCTCCGGCATGTTCTAAGGGTTTGAGGGTGGTTCAGTATGTCCTGTCATCCAAATTCATTTTCACCTTCCTCCTTCCTTTCCTCCTCCTCCGGCCTCTGTCACCTTTAGAAAGGGAACAGTGAGTGAAGTGATATGTGGACAGCAAGTCATTAAGCTGTCAGCCCAACATACCAAAATACTCTCAATATGGATGAACATACACATTTCACCTTTGATATGAATAATCTGTCAGGTTTTCTTCTGTTTCCCCGGCAGATCTTGTCACAGGCAACTGTGCTTGACTCCAGTGGACCCATCAATAGCAACATTACATGTCAATTATAGTGTTTAAGTCAATATCAATATAGTTATATCATTGTGTTTTGCAAAGTTAAATAAGTAAATTTGCCTTAAACTCAAATGTCTTCTTATACTCTGTCATATTCAGTAATTCATATCTAATACTACGGAATACAGCAACAAAGCAGGTTATCGCTGTGAAGAATATAATTAGGACTTTGTGAAGAGCTAATGTTTTTCCAGTCTAAAAATGACACACACTGACACATAAATACCCACAGAGCCTTAGGGGCTTTGGTCCTGTCTGAGCATGCATGCTCACTTTGGCATTCATCCAGAATGCACACATGTGGCAGATTTGTGTGTGTGTTTGGAAATGTAGATTTGGAAGTGTTTTGAATGGCAACCGTGTAAAGTGGATTTGGATTTGATTGAGCTAGTGTGTGTGTGGGTGTCAGTACAATGGCGTACAAAAATGGTTCCTGTGATGTGTACAGTACAAACCTATGCCAGTGGCATTGCAGTTGACAGTTTTAGGGACTTTCTTTTGGTCAAAACGTAGATCACAGTTGGAACTTAGAGTGTTGCTCAGGGAATTTTATGTAGGGGGAAAGTGTGTGTTTGTGTGCAGAACAGACACTGTGATGTGCAGAGGTGCTGAGGAAAGACAGGAGACACAGCTGTTCAGGGGACACAGACACTGTGCTTGCATTAGCAAACATGTCCGCAGCTTCCTGCCTGTATGCACATTTGAAAATTTGCTACACCAGATTGCGTGTGGAACTTATTCCACACGCAAATAAGTTCCACAACTTATGGCACTCAGCATTTTCATCAGATTGCTTCAGTCAATCTCAACGCAAGAAAATAAGATTTACTGGCTATTCAGATACAATAGTTTCATCCTATGTTACTTGCTTGTCTTAGAATAGATAGTGATCAAACTGAGGTCTGAAGAAGTTACTTGGACGACAAGTGAGACATTACGGAAAAAATAGAAGTTTATTTTCCATTTCTCAACTTCCAGATAACCTTACCTAGATGGCCTAGATGACTGAGCTTCACTGACATAGGTAAATAATCGTTTAACTCCTCCATCATCTGTATTCATCTGGAATTGTAAAACAACAAGGTTCAAGGAAATGAAACTACAGTGTGTGAAAAAAAGCATATAAATATTGTAGTTTAGTTTCCTTTTCATCTTTTCTTCTGTCTCATTTTTTCATCATCAGACAATTTATCAACTCACCTTATTAATTCAGCTTAGACAGAAAACAACACAACAAAATTCTGTTGGAAATTTTGTTGAATTTCACACCCACACACTCGCGTGCAAACTCACAAATACTGACTTAACCTCTGTAGGGAGGAGTTCTATCAGGTAAACATGTATAAACTAAACTGAGCTGTAGCTAGGAAATTATGCAACCACACCAGAAACAGAGCCCTGCATGTGATGTGGATGAGAGATAAAAACACGTATAAAGTTTTCTCAATTTTACATCTTTTAATGAAGTTGAACTAATGAACTTTCACCAGAGTAAAAGTGGGCAGTGTAGATTTTCCAGTTTCGTTACGTTGGAGTTTTTTTTTTTCCTTTCTCTCTTTTATCTTATCAGTATGTAAGACTCTCTACAGCTCAAGTGCAAATTAATCTGTCTTCACTAATTGTAGCACATGTACATTTTAATTCATGTTGACGTATATGCGTGACTAACAAAGAAATAAGTACAAAAAAAGCAAAACAAGAAGAGGGAGGCAGATCTTCCTTCCTGGTGTAATATAATAACTAACACAAAGGTTGGCTCAGATATTCCAAACAGAAGCTGAAAGCTCTTAACTTGCAATATATGACATGTAATCACAGACTTATGACCAGACAACTCAGTGTTGACATTATTGCTGTGCACCTGTTGCTGACAAACACAAAAGACCGAGGAAATCAACAAATTATAAACAATGTCGCCCCCTAATGGTGAATCTGTAATACTGTCAACTCCTGCAGCAGACAGATCTTACTAACAGAGTGCTCCAACCTTGGTTTGTTGCAACAGCTCCCTGTTTATGTAAAAAGAGAATGACAAATGTACGAACATGCTGGTGTTACACAACATACATCTACACTTAACACCGTTAGATGTGTGGAAGGTCCCCATTTGTCAAGGTCTGTGTTGTAATAGATTACATTATAAATAAATTACTACCAGTCCAACTGGCTCACCTACTGAACATGAATTTCTCTTCTGCTGACATATAATACAGATGAGCTCTAAACCCATTTTCTCTATTACAGTCGTTTTGTATCAGGTGACCTAAGGTGTGTTCTTGTTCTCAATAGAAAAGGATTCATGCATTTAAACACTGATACAAAAGATCCACTTTACCTGTTCAAGCAGCTCTGGCGCAGTCAAGTGATTAAGGGAACACTTGCCCTGACATGCAAACTGGCACCACACACTCACACAGACGCACGTTTTTCCGTGACACTGAAACAAAGAGAGTTGATTTTTAATCCTAACTGGAGTTCTGCTCTGCTGTTTACAATCAGTCAATGTGACAACTTAACAACACGTGACAATTAAACAGTTGCATTTGACTGAAAACATGTAGAATTTGGGGGTAGGATAGGTAGAGCGGTGACATGACAGGTGTAGTGAAAATCAAAGAGGTTTAACTAACTCTGTAACTAGTTCTTGGTTACAGTCAGTGTCTGAAAGCTACAAAATAGAGACACACGAAAGGAAAGGTTCTATATGAGCAGCGGATTTCTCTAAATAGCCACCACTGTTTCCAAATGCTCTTGTTGTACAAGAAAAATGCAACATCACAGCATTTACTACAAATATAAACAGCTTCTCGTGGGTCATTATTTCACACACAGTGACTGTTTTACAGTTATCAGTAATTTATTATTTTTTCTCATGACATTATAGAAACATTCTGCGAGCAAGGCAAAGTCTAAATTAGGAGATTCTGTTTTCTGATATGCTACAGTCATTCAAGTGCTGTGCTGTAACACAAGTAGAGGAGTGTAGACAAATACAGAAAGCATGAAAGTCACATGCCAGAGCTCTCACAAACACTCACACCAGAAAAATATATCAAAATACAGTCAGAGCCAGTCAATTTGAAAATATTATCATACAAACAATATCTTGCTTTGAAATGATACATCTGAGCTCTTACTTTCCTCAAACATAACTGTGAGTCAGTTCAGTCTTTAACAAGTCAATAAGTTACTATCAGTGGAAGGAAAAACTAAATCCATACAAGAAAAAGTCAAAATTGAAGTGAACCACAGCTCATAAACAGACATACTCCAGATGGTTACCATGTCATCCATCCACATCCATTAATATGTATGTGCAAATCACTCAAACACCACAGTATAACACTGGACAAGTAGGCCATCTGCATTTTTAACTTTCATCAAAATGTAAAACACCGAAACATATTCACATGTTCATAAGCCATCCAGCATAATGAGAACATAATTCCTCTGAAGCTTTTTACTGTGATTTCTGTTGTAATCTGAAAACACTGGGGACACTGTGAGCATGTTTACTCAGCCCAAGTGCCACACAAGTCCTTTTGAAATGCAAAACAGCGACTACATAAAATACCAACTGGGACTGTGAAATACCACAGAGACACGTGATCCTGACGTAGGCCAGGAGAACTTTACAACTCAACAACCGAATAATACTCACATTCTCTAATTCTGCAATATATTCACATTGTTAACATTCGTTGAGGCTACATAAAAATTAAGATAGAAAAACAAACATACAGTACATCTGAGGTGCTTTTACAAGGTGATCTGCATATATGTAAGTTAATAATCCTAGTTACACTTGCATGCAACCTTTGTTGTCCAATCATCCTGGGAGAAATGAAGACAAGTGTAAAGTTACAGCAGATTTTTTTTCTTACATTGCAAAGATTTTTGTTATAGAGGTGGTTGATGCACCCTGTCAACAGAATTCTGCATAGTCTAAAATCATTTCAGCCACAATTTCCAAAGGAGAATTAGAAAGCAGAGAAAGAAAGCAGAAAAAAAATGAAATAAATCAAGCCAAAAAAAGAGATATTTTCAGGCCATGTGCAAATGCAAAAGAACTTCAAATACTTAAGTCAGATCTCAAAAATCATAATGAAACAAAAAACCTAACCATATTTCCTAGTAACATTTCAATCAAGTATTGAAGTTTGACAAGATCAAGGCAATTAATTATCAGCTTACATTAGGTGGTAAATACAAACCATATGAGACATCCTTTGACCACTGAGTGAACTGAGCCAATATCTCACTATAATTTTATTTACTGAGATTTGTTGCACGTGTTTGGATGGTCACCCTCCGTGGTGGCGGCTCCTCGATGGTTTGATTAGCCACAAGACCCTGCAGCTGCAGGGCTCCTCCGCCAATGAAACAGAAGGCCGGACACACTGGAGCTGAACAATCCACATGCCCTTCCCATAGGATGCGCAAAGAATGGGCATCATAGAAGGTGACTCGTCCTTTGTCACAGTCCAGACACACTCCTAGTCGAGGTGGCAGAGGAGCAGTATGAGGGTGAGGCAGGCTGCTGTGACTGCTGCTATGGGAGTGCAGTCCATGGCTCTGGCTGTCCCCCTGGCAATGGCTGTGACCATGTCCTTGAGGAAGCAGGATCTTGCCCATGCCCATGGTGAGGAAGCAGAAGGGAGGTGAGTCCTGGCCATCCTCTGCCCCGCTGTCATGGCCACTGTCTGGGTCACATCTGGAGAGACAGAGGAAAATTAGGCTGAACAAAAACAATATAGTGTGGGATCTTCGCCAATCAATATTTTTATTTTAACAATAGATAAATGAATACTTGTAATGTGACGAGGGTTGATCTTAGCGATGAACCTACAGGGGAATTATTACCTGACTCTCCAGTTCCATTCAGCTCTACAGAGCATTTTATCCGAGCATTTATTTTCAGCTCACTGTTTTAGTTTTACAACCCATAACCTCTTTTTCTTCAGTTTCACTGCTCTCGTCAGCAGCAGTATAATAAATTCACAGCAGCAGGTGATACTATGCCAATGTTGAATTTACATGTTGTTCTATTGCTCCATAGTGACAGTTCAATTATAAATCTATTAAATATGCTGTAAGTATAGTATGTACAAAGTGACAATTCTGACATTACTCTGTACATTGTAGTACGGTGAGTGTACTTGTATGAATAAGAACATTCTCGATCAATGACGGAAATATTACATGATAACATGTCTGCATTAATATATTTGTCAGTGTATTGTAATTATTGTCATAAGAAACAATACTTGGTCTTTAAAACAGATTTGCAGCTAATAATTATTCTACAAAGTCCTATGATTTAGTTACCGAGGACTGGCCATGTCCTGAGGGAGATGGAACCACTCTTGTAGCTTTGCCTCCTGCCCTACTCCCACCTGTAAGAGAAAGAAATGGAATGACAGAAAGCTGTGATCCATTTTGTGTCAGGATGTGAGGTAGGGCTGATTCGCTATGTGCAGCACATTGTAATTCCAAAAACAACTGGCCAAAAAGCATCCCTCTTACCTTTACCAGGTAAGACCCAGGCTCCACAGAGCATGCCCAGTAGTGTCTGCCTTGAGTGACAGCCACATCAGCCACCAGCAGGTCAGAAGTCAAGTGGCATGATGTGAGCGTGCGGTCGGCAGCCTGCAAGAGGGAGAGGCCTGGCACACTACGGGCATAGGTTTGGCCTTTACCCAGAGCCAGCCTGTCAGCATGCAAACCCCAGCGAGAATCCAAGGAGAAATTCAACACTAGGAGGAGGTAAGAGGAGAGAAGTGAGGGGTAAAGACATAAAGGTAAATAAGGAAGGTAAAGGAAAGGAGTCACGAGGGAGGAAGGGTTACATCATGAAGCAGAGTCGGACTGCATCAAGTCTGAAAACGTCATGGAAATACAGATAAGGAAGAGGGGGAGGAGAATACTGAATACGAGAGAAAATGGTGTGTTCAAGAGGAAACGTAGGAAGAAGTGGCTTTAACAGTAACGTAATGTGAGAAACCAAGTAAAAGAGGCATTTACTCTACTAATTGTGTCAACTTATCTGACGATTCAGTTATTGTTTAAATGTTGTTTTGTTAATGTATGACTATAAATAATAGCGAGAGAAACAAAGGGAAATACAAACAAACAAGAGTTTGAACGTGTAGAAAGAAAGACAAACAGAAAAAGTGTGACTGGGATGACACTGGGGTGCACAGAAGAAAAGAAAGATTTGGTGGAGAAACTAAAATAAGAAAATGGGAATGGAGGAAATCAAGAAATGGAGAAAAAAGAATTAGTCAATCAGTTGATCTATGACAGTACTGGAAAAACTCAAAATACATTTAGTTATGAATGCAAACCAATGCAAGATGAAGAGTTAATATAATGATATAATGTAATAGTTGTACAAATCTCACCAGGTGCCGGTGGCGTGTGGAGGTAAATTTCCTCACTGTACTCTCCAAATCCAGCCTTGTTACAGCCTCTCACCCTGAGCACGTACACACTGTCCATCTGCAGTCGGTCAACCACAGCACTGGTTCCTCTCACTTCATCCAGGCGCTGCCACATTGTTGAAGCATTAGGGGATCGAGTGCCACCCCACGTGGCTGCAGCTCCCCCTGCTCGACGCTGATATTCAACAGAAAAGTGCCAAGCCAGGGCCGAGTCCTGAGGAAGACGCCAGCACAAAAACAGCTGGTCATAAGCTAATGTCTTCTGAGTGTCAATAACTGGAGCCAGTGGGGCTGTGGAAAAATGAAAGCAATTGAGAGATGCTGTTTACATAAACTGGCCTCTAGAAAGTGCCATATCACAGAAACAAAGAAGCTCACCGCGTATAAACTCCAAGCTGTTGATAACTTTGACTTCTTTGGTTGCATCTAAGTAAAAGTGTCTAAAGGAGGGATCCACAGCAAGAGAGAAACACTGGAGGTTGTCTATGGCCTTCACTAGCCTGGAGGAGCAGACACAGTGACAAATAGAAACAGTAAAAGGAAAATGCAAACAAAAAAGTAGAAAAATGTCAACAAGTCAAAGTGAACCAGTTTATTCCTCAAATAAAGTAGAGTAAGTACTGTATGTGTTTGCTGCAGGTACCTGTTATGAGTTACTCTGGCTGCTTGTACAAAGCATGGTGCATCAGTCTCTTTCAGTAGCTCCTGCGTGTACGCCATCAGGCCTGCATTCTCCAACAAGCCTTGCTTCTCTGAGACCTGAGCAGACAGTGCTTGCTCCCTCCTGCTACGAGATTCCTCCAGGGCCAGAGCTAAACCCCCCTGACGCTCAGCTACAGCTGCTCCCAGTTCCCGAATACAATGGGTCAACTGCTGCAGAGCCACTGCACTGTTTGCCTTGAGAGAGACAGAGAGGGAACCCAAAGAGTTGGAGGATATTATGATAAAGTATATACATTCTTGCTGCTGTATGAAAAGGCAAATTTTGATTAGGACTGACAAACACACAGAGGCTTTTACTACCACTAGCAGAGGAGTGTGCAATTACACTAGAGCCCAGGGCCTCTAGAGGGCCCACTAATGCCACCTGTCCCTTCAGACGCAGTTGTAGTTACAGTAAAGTTGTAGAAGAGAGACTGGAGATGAATACCCATTGTGTAAAACAAATCATAAGCATATGTTGTGTATAACACAGTGTATGTTGCCTCTGTACAAAAATAATGAGGAAACACAAAAAGCAGATATAGTTTCAAAACTCGGAAAAACTAGTTCACCTCCATCTGTTTGATGACAGCTTCCAGTTGAGTGATCTGGCTCTGTATTGTCTCCTGGTTGGCCAGGATGAAGTTGACTTCCTTGGTGATCTTGTCCTGTAAAACCAAAACAAACATTTACACTTTAAAGCTGTTAACATCTGGACCCTGATTCAGTCCAAACATACTTTACACAAACTCACCTTAAGGGCCTGGTAGGCCTGTGCTATAGGCAACACTTTGTGTCCATGGTGGACACGTCGCAGCTTACAGAGTGGACACAGCAACCTCTGGCAGTTACGGCAGTACCACTGCAGTCTCTCCTGCTCATGCTCTGTGCATGTTAGGACCTAGGGCACAGAGGAAGATAAATGCAAAGTGACAACAGAACAGAAGCTACTGTATATCAAATGCAAAAACAGACAAACCTTTGGCCTAAAGTTGTTAGTGGGAAGAATGTGATCGTGCTGAGCTCGGGGAGTTCCCCAGGGGTGGTAGAGTTTGAAACACTCGTTGCAGAAGTTGGACTTGCAGTCAGCACAGCCTTTAGTGGCCTCCAGAGACTGAGGAGGTTTACAGAAACCACACATGATGGCTACACTGCCCAGAGTTACAGTGTGCCTGTACCTAGAGGGCAGACAGGGGGATAAGAAGATAAGGACAGGGCTTAGGTAATTCTGCAACAGTAAAGAAATAAATCAAGTAAGAATGTTGAGCTCATCTGAGTTCATCCTGCTCCTTTTCAGTAGTTAGGAGTCCTACGCTTTAAATGTCTGACCTGGATACATCAGCAGCAGCTGCCTTGTTAGTGCATCCTGCATAGTAAAACATGCATCGTCACACTTTCCTGACCAACACAACCCGTGCCTGGGGATAGAGCAGCTGCACTCATCAAACTTTGGTAAAAATTTATCCTTTTTTCTAGAGTTGTTGATGCCATACAGTGCAGTTTTTGACCGGCCCCTGTAATGTGATTTTACGTTTTGCCTTGGATCAGGAGTAAAGGAAGGATTCATTACTGAAACTCCTTCCAGAAAATGATTTTCTGTCTCATTAATAAAGCGGTATTGACTAAGCCCTTCATCTGCTGCCTTTCTTCATTGTCTGCAAGATTGGTAAAAGGGAATTTTTCCAAAACCCTGATTACTTAGTTTTTTATTTCTGATAATAATCTGATTTTGACTAGAGAAAATAAACACACCAGAAATTACATTTAAAACAGCAAAGTAAGCTCTTACTACATCTGAGCTGTGACAGTCTGCTAAAATATCCATCCATTAACCTAACCTCTTCCCCCCCCAGCTGTCACTGGGCGAGAGGCGGGGAAACACCCTGGACGAGGTTGCCAGTCTATGTTAGGGCTGACACAGAAAACCTTCTTACCTATGGGCAATTTAGAGTAGCCAATTAACCTAACATGCATGTCTTTGGATGGTGGGAGGAAGTCGGAGTACGCGGAGAGAAGCCAGGCAGACACAGAGAGAACATGCAAACTCCGAACAGAAAGTCACCCAGTCGACCCGTAGATTCAAACCCAGGCCATTCTTGCTATGAGGCAGCAGTACTAGAATATGTACACTGCATTTTATGGTGTTTGTGCATATGCACACCTCTCCACAATGCGCTCCAGGGTGAGGTTGCGGAGGCAGTCTGTCAGGCCTTTCTCTCCCAGCTCCACGTCCTGCTGACAGATGGGACACGGGAACATCATGGGGGGAGAGGACACATCCTTACGCCTTCGCCCTGGGTAAGTCCCACACACTAGAAGAAAACAAGTACAGAAGAGATGAAGCAGAAAACAACATGAATAAACATACAGTGGAGAAAATGTGAGTGTTTGTAAAATGGAAGATTTTACCAGGGCTGAGAGACGATAGATGAGAAAGAATTAATAAGAGAATTAAGAAAGACAGACTGGTAGAGGCAAAAAGCAGAGCTCAAGTTTGTCCCTCATATACTGTATATGGAAAACAGCGAAAAGTGAAGGTTGGCTCGCAGCGGAGAAAATGCTTTGTTCACACACAGTCTGAAAACACCTGGTCAAAAAATGCTTACTGACTTTTCTGCCTGGATGACTCTCTCTGCCCCTGTGACTCTTGCTCTGCATGCAGTTAAATTACTCATGAAATGAATGCAGAAAGCTCTGAATGTAGAGCAGGATGTTGATGTGTCAGCTAGATTAGCACTGTAGCATCATAACATTATATCTACAGTATATTATTAAATCACAATGTCACCCATAGGTGATTTAATGCTGAGACCATTGGGTTATCCTGTCACACATTAAAAACAGAAACTTTAGTAACTGACTTAAAATCCCAATCATTTCCTCCACCTGTTTTGAGGACCCGTTCCAGGCGGTCAGGGGTTCTGGGTGTGGGTCTGCGTGCCTGACGTGGGGAGCGAGTGCTGGGGGTGGAAGCTGGTGAGTTGGGTTCTGCAGGGAGATCCGGAGGAGGATAACCTCTTTGTACCAACACCTCAGCCGCACACAGCAGACACACGCTGTGTTGGCATGGCAGAAGGATGGGTTGCTTTACCATCTCATCACACACTGGACAATTGAGCTCCTGTTCCATACTTTTCATGTTGGACTGCAGAGGAAGGGAGAGAAATTAGCAAAGAGTCACAACAGATAAAGGCTGAGTCATTGGTATAAATAAAGAATCAGTTGCTCCTTACAGTGTGCCCCTCCTGTAACCTAAAAATGTATATGAGATGTGTAGGTGTGAAAAGTGAAAAGCTGCTGCTGCAAACTCTGGTTACAGTATGTTCTGTAGCCTGCTGCTGGATATACAAAGCACATTGAGGTCAAATGTGGAGGAAAAATAGCTTCCCCTAACTTCATGTGTTAGCCAACCTCCCTTAATATAAATGGAGTCATCTAGCCTCAGCTTGCCTTTGAAAAATGCAGAATAACATGCAGAATAAGCTTAGAAAGCTTTGGCATACGACTTGGCAACTGGGAATAATGTCTTTATCCAAGAGGGAAGATATTCTTAATCAATAACTTAAATATAGCTTTCAGTTTAGCTCATTTTGTTTTACGCATGTAGTCCTGGCCTGTTCAACGCAGCATCCCGTTTCTATGACAACGTGCATCATCTCTGTCTTGTCGTCCTGTGCGGCCCGTAAGCACGCATTTGAAGCTACTGCTATGATATTGTGTTAATTCTGAGCATCAATCATCTACTTCTCTATCTGCTACAACGCTGGGATTTGTGTGGGTATACCATTTGCTGTCTTGCTTTTATGTCTCTATACCGAGAGCGCTACAGAGAAAAGCATATCTTCTTGATGAAACAGAAGCCAAAAATCGTCCAAATGCAGAAGCGCCTCACATTCCTTCATCACATACGCTATCTGTACAGTTCGAGGGGTCGAGAGGAAATAAGGCGTTTGAAATTCGCCTTAATTGAAATACATAGGGTAATAAAAAAGGCTTCGTACTCACACTAATGCGAACCAGCGCGTCCATGATCGAGGTAAAGGTTTCTAACTCCGCTTCTGCCATGCCTCCACGATGCCAGTATCTCTGTGATACACCGACTAGACCGTCTTTTTTGTGCCGGGGGCAGGTTAAAGTCAGTCGTACCACGGTAAGACAAGCGTAGGCCTGGACTAGTGTACCGTCACCATAGATAGTAATAGCTCCAGGTGCTTTCCTGTGTGCTGTTGCGCACACGCTGATTCTGTATAGTCTGTCTGGTAGCGACGAGTCGTGGTAGAAATAGGATGGGAGGGGGGTCTGGAGCTAGGCCTATAGGCTACTGCAGCCACACTGGTTAAGGAACTGATACGATGTGTTAAAACTGCAACAGCTATTTTATTTTAATTTATTGTAAATTATGTAAAACATCCTGGCAGGTGTCGCCATAATAATTACAGAATGATAACTAATGCAGAAGGCGTTTAAAATAAATATTGTTGTTGCATATTTTTAAAGTTATAGCAATAAATTACAGTACTGTAATAGTTTATTATTATATTTCGTATTTCTGTGTTGTCCTGTCATCCTCCTGGTCGTTGTTTTCTTAGGTCCGTGTGCCTTCAACCTAAAAGCCAAATTATTTGTGCCCCAGTTTTTCGTGTTGCCGTTAGATGGCAGTGTTGCATAAGAAAAACATGAACACTCCTCTTTCAGTTGTTGTATGTGCCCGGAACCTTTGAATGAAGGTTGTTTGTTCGGTCAGTAATAAAGGATACACCCAGTCGGCGGTTGTTGTAGCAACTGTGTTCAGCGTTAAGAGCAGCAACGTGTCTGAGTTTGGTTATATTTGTAGATAATTAATATCAGCAAACGCTAAAGTAACGGCATCTAAAAATAGTTTTCCTACATTTAACTTATCTTTGACTTCGAGCAATGTTGTTTTCGTTCGTCTGGGACAAAGTTTGGTCAATTATCTGTCTGTAGCTAAATGCTAAATTAGCAAAACACTTCAATTTAGCACTGAGATAGCTACAGCACACAGTACATTACGATTTTAGTTCACACGCTGTTTTAAATAAAGTATATATTTGCGGCCTTAGGATGTCGGCTGTCAGCAGCCTTGTCCCAGCACGGTTTCTTACCATCATAGCTCATCTCGTTATTGTTATCACTATCTTTTGGTCAAGGGTAAGTAACTCAAGCTAAGAAGATAAAATGTCCATGATTTCTAAACACCTGTGACATGTTATAACGATCAACGCTTTGTGATTATGTCTTGACACTGTATTCTTTTACAGGAAAACAACGTGAAAGCGTGCTTGCCTTTGGATTACACTCAAGAGCAGTATGACGATAAAGACAGAACGTAAGAAAACGTTTGAGAAATACATAAAACACACAGAGAAAGAAAAACGTTGACACTTGTGCATTAACACTCCATTATGTATGTCATTGTTTCAGGTTGGTGGTTGCTTTGGCAGTCACTCTCGGCCTGTTTGCTATAGAGTTGGCTGGTTTCTTTTCAGGAGTATCCATGTTCAACTGCAGCCAAGGTCTCCTGTGTATCCTTTACATTAACACTGCAGGTCCCTTATTGACAATAATTGATATACAGTCAGTATTATTGATTTAAGTGAGAGCAAATAAAAACTGATATTATTCAGCACAGGCTCTCAACATTAAATATTATTTTATCTAAAATCAATTGTTACAGAGATGATGGTATGGGACTCCCACACAGACAAAATTAGGCATGAGATAGCAGCAACAGCAATAGAACATTGACACAAGATAGAGTGGTAGGTGACAAGTGACATTAAAAAGTTAGACTCTTAAGTTACAATTCCATGACTCCAAATTCTTTTATATTTGCTCTTCACCCACAATAGCAGCAGGAGTCCATGCCAGTGCCTCAGTGGCTCTACTTTTCTTTCTGTTTGAGCAGTGGGAGTGTGACATCTACTGGTGGATCCTTGCCATTTGCAGGTTAGTTCATATATAATTAATATTGTGTTTATTTTTCCAAAAACATTTTTCCCTGACAGATATTTCACCCAGCTTTGGCAGTCCACTGCAGTGCATCTGTCTCCTTGTCTTTCTTTGTGTTTGAGAAGTGGGAATGCTGGACATACTGGGTTATTTTTGCAGTCTGCAGGTTTGTGTTGATGTACATGCATCCATTAGCAGAGAGTGCATGTGTGAATAAGTATTAAGTATGAGCTCACATTTGCACTGTGGCTGTGTCCATAACGATACTCCTTAAATTTTTCTCTCTGTCTATCTCTCCTTGTAGCGTGCTACCTGCTTTTGTGGAGATTGTTCTGTTTATAGCTGTTTTCGGACTGAAGAAGAAGCCCTTATGAAAGGCAGCCATAATGTGAAATGCTAGATAATATTATGGATGTGTCAACAGATACTGTAACTATAGAAAGTCTGTGATAAGTTTATGCTGCACAGAGAAATGAACTGAAAAACAATGAATTACTGGCTTATGTGCAGCAATGTAGTGGTGATGCATACACATCTGTGGGCACAGAGATTTATCATATATGTACATAAAATAACATACATCAGTGCACATCTTGTAGACTACAAGCAATCATGTTACAATTGTTTACGTACAGTAATCTGTGGCATTTATGGCAAATAAAAGAATTTGTTCCCTGGTTATATTTAGGCAGTGACTCCCCACAGGCAACATAAGTACCATGATAAATCTGAAAAGCCAGTAAAGAAGAGTGTTTTGAAGAACAAACTCAGGGAAGAAATTACTTCCTTGCAGACATCCAGTAAACTGCCCATCTCACAGCTCACACAGCAACAAACATCTCACAACAATTACACTAATAACAGTTGAAGTGCTGGAAGGAGAAGCATGTCCAGAAGAAGACTGTTGTTGTTGGTTTGAGCTACAGTTGTCAACTATTTAATATACAGTTGGGAAGTGTTATTGTAATAGTAAAAGAAGTGCTATATATTTTATAAGGTCATCATTTCATTTCATGCAATTTTAAAAATATGTTAAGAAAATAGCTTTGTTGTTCAAAATGAAATATAAGTGAGAAGTACAAAAAATGTATATGAATTGCTGAAGCAGAGTTATAAAGTTGGCCAAATTGGAAATAATCAAGTAAAGTACCTATGATTTATTCCCAAGTACAATAATAAAGTAAATACACATATATGTTTTCCACATTACGTTAGCTTCAGATTAAATTAAAGTTATGTAAGGTTCATCAGGGAGAGTAGAGGTTAGAGGTTTAGAGTCACTGAAGCTACAGTATGTTCACCTATGAAGACACTACTACTCCACTGTTTAAAACAAAACATACAACATATGTAACAACAAACATCAGAGGGACATCAATCGGCTTTCTGACTGTAATGTTTGTATGTTAATATATGCACCTTTTTTTATATTTTTTCAACAAAATGGGTGCAGAAAAAGCATATGTTATTTTGTTCACTTTTATGTCAAGCAGATAATTTAGGCAGAATGTGTCCCAGAATGTCTGTTGTAGAAATATTGCTTATTAAATACTGTCTTTCTCATGTTGTCAGTCTATCAAAATTATCTTAGTATGCTACTTGAATCCCAAATACATTTTGTACAAATTCTTTCTTCACTTGTCTATGGTTGTCCGTTCTTCTTCATTTGAACTTTTTCTGCATTCACAACTATTTTTGTCTCTTACAGCTTATTTTGCACTGAAGGGAAATATATCAATGATATATCCACAACATTAGAATTATAAAGAAACAAAACAACAAAGGAAATGCCTTGATAAGATATTTATAGCTTTCTTTTACTATAGAAATGTTTTATATAGTTTGTTTTATACATTTTGATGTTCTCAAGGGTTGTCACAGTACTCTCTGTGTAGTGACATGAAATGAGGAGACATCCTTCTTTTGATTAAGGTAAGAGGATAGATCGGGTAAAACACGTGCTTTACCCATGTAAAATTTGGTTTATGATCATGGATTTATTAAGAGGCAAATGAGGCCTTTGAATCCATGTTTAGTCTTCTTCGGCTTCCGTACATTGGTCCCACCTGTCATTAAGACCGGGTGGTGACGTTTATAGTTCCTAGAGCCGGGATAGTTCACAGGCTCAACGAAGTTAAACTTCACCTCTGTTTCATTACAAGGACTATAAACATTGAATAATGGGTATGTATTGCACGATTAATATTCCGTTCTCGCAATCCTACAGATTTGTTTTTATTTGCGTAGATATAATATTTCAGCATCTGTGGTCAAGCTAACGTTAGCTAGCTAAGGTTTAACTATCGAGAATTATAACGTTTCTATGCCAAATGATTTGAGCAACAGTTTTGTATGTATTTCTCCAAAACAGCAAGAAAATATTTGTCATTTTATTGTGTATGTTGAGCGTTATATTAACCGGCTCTTCTGGCTGCCAACGTGGATTGTTTAGCATGCAGCTAACAGCTAATATCTGTCGGGAACATTTATGTGCGAACTCTGACGTGGCCTTACGGTATATATGGTTTGCCCAGCAAACTAATTCAGATGCGCTCTTATTAACTGGACTCGTCCTGATGCAAAAGTTTTCCAACACCTGCTCTCACATTCAGACAAATCTCAACTACCTAGATTCATGTAATATTTAACGACTCAAGGTTATGTGAATCCCTTGTCGGTTTGGTTGTAGACGGGTCTTTTCAGATGTTTTACAGCCCAATTCTATTAAACCGATTTCACTTGATTAGCGTCTGTTCTTTTCGATGATATTGTATTTTTGGATTTTGTAGCGGTGAACACAGGCACTTCTCTAGTGCTCTCCAGTCTGCTGTCAGTGCTGGTATTTGCTGGGATGCAGATGTTCAGTAAGCAGCTAGGATCTACAGAGTGGCTCACCATCCTGGGGGGTTTCCTGGGCTCTGTCCTCTTCATCTGCTCCCTCACTGTATCCTTTTGGTAGCCTGAAGTATTTAACTGTTTAATTACTTGTTAATAGATTATATCAAGTAATTATTTTTATGCCATTCTTAAAGTAACCCTCTTTTCGCAGGCATCTTGTATTGCCGTGTACCAAATGTTCAGTACAGTACAGTACACAATTAATAAAAAATATAACTTTCATTTAATCTCTAACATCGATAGAAATACTATTATGTAGCATACTGCCTTAACTTTCTTCCAGGCATTTAATAATCTGGAAAACCTGATTTTTGGGAAGGGATTCCAAGCCAAGATATTCCCAGAAAGTAAGTAGTGAAAGAGCTGAGATCAGACTCATGCAATCAGTCTACAGTTTTTCTTTTACATGTTGTTTAGCCTCACAGTCCTCAAGTGTTAGCTGAGCTTACACTGAAATATCAACATGCAAACATCATCACACCAGCCTCTCTGTAACAACACTCCTAATACACAGTTGATCACAGATTTATTATATGCTTTATACCATCTTAATAACTCTAAATATATTTGAAATGTTGTAGATTCATAATATGAGTCTTCTGATGTCTTTAATGTCCCGTTCCACTCTTATATTTTTCATTCTCAACATCCAGTTCTGTTGTGCCTGTGCCTGTCACTGTTTGCCTCTGGTCTGGTGCACCGTGTTTGTGTCACCACATGGTAAGTGACAGTACCTCTGTGGATCATAAATACCTACTTCAGTGATACAGTTAGTCTCTGTAAGTATTTTATTTTAAAAGTGTTAATATTTTGCTTTGTCTTTGTTTCTGCCTAGCCTGATATTCTCCCTCTTCGCCTTGTACTACATCAACAAAGTGTCTGCCGCTCTCTACCAAGCAGCTGTTCCTGCAGTAACACCAGCCAAGGCTGCCAGCAAGGGCAAGAGGAAGAACTGATGAATTTATTGGATTGCAGTTGAATCCAGTTAACCAGTCACTATTACCCAGGTGCTTATAGTTGGTGCAAAAAAGGAGTTGCATATTTTGTCAATAACTTCTTAAATCCATGACCCATGGTGTATTCCCACAGGCTTTTTAAACATTTGGTTTGGTAATATTACTTGGAAAGTGATAATCAGTTCAGTGACAACTACCTTGTATCCATTATACTGACTTTTTTTGGTGTATTTAAGGCCATAAATAGCTAAACAGCTAAGGACATTCCAGTGTTTCGTCAGCATTGCTTTAAACTGGTTGCAGAGAGATTCACACATCCCAGCACATTAATTGTAGATTCATCAGCATCAGTCATTTTTGTTCAGTTCATTTTGTAATTAAATTCTGAAAAATATTTTGTATGTGTTGTTTTTTCCTGCCAAACCCTGCTTTGTTTGCAAATGTCAGTCTGTTTATTTATCTAGGTGTGGTGATATCTTGATGTCGCAAGCTAATAGCCTGGACTTCTCTGGGGAGAAATCATAGCTTCCACAGCTTCCTGTTTTACAAACTATGGTCAATATACCCCTGACAAAGGAACTAAACCAGAGCTGTTTCATGGTCATCAGCAGTAGACTGGTTGTACACTGAGCTCAGATGTGTGAATGTGGGGCAGTGGTGGTCTTAAAGTGAGACAGAGTTTAAACACTGCCCTGACACAAAAAATCTGGATGGGAAAAGTGAAACAACAGGCATTTGAATAAGGCTGAAGCTGATCAGTTGCCAACTGTTGTCCTCAGCAACTTTGTGTGTCTGTCAGTGAGAACAGGGTGTTCCTAACAAAGATAGTGAAATTTCCTTTAGATTCCTTTAGAATAAAAGCGTTTTAAAAAGTCACACTGGTAGTCTTTTAGATTACATCCCGCAAATTTACAGGGTAATTAAACCTATTATCAGTTGCATGTGAGTTGGCAGTTTGAAATCAGAGAATGCCTGAAAATAAATTATCACTTCAAGTTTGTTTTTTTCAGTTTGATTTGTTAAATAAAAAATCATCCAGGGGAAACAGGTGTAAGGAGCCACAAGGGCATAAAAAACTCAGATCTTTTAGAAAAGCTCAGACTTGGCTCAGCGTGTCTCAGCATCCCACCGGAAGACATTAATTGCTGCATTTTGCTGTGCTGTTCCCAAACAATGCTGTGCACCAAATTTAGGGTACACTTTGTGTGGTGAAATGCAGGACTGATAACTGACCAATTAATCGGTCATTACTTAAATTACATTTTATAAGTCCTTTTAACACCTAATGTGCAAGACATTAAAGCTAGTATGTGACTGGGATAGTTTGAAAGGAAATTATTATGGAAAGCGTGTCACATTTTAAAGTTATGAACTCATCTCTGTATCTCTTGTGATGACAGTTTTGTGGGAAAACATGGGCAGGGATGATACACTGTATTTGCACAGTCGCTCTCTCTCTCTACATCCTGTCTCTTAATCCCTCCCTCTCCTTCCCATCATACTGGGTGTTGCCTAGCTGACTATAAATTCATGTATAAACTTCCAGTGAGCCCGTGCCCTCCTCAACATACAGTTTCCACTTCTTCGTGCCTGGGTAAGTTCATTACAAATATTTCAACACGCCCTTCTGTTTTCACTGTTGCCTCGTGTTTTTTTCAAAGTTGCTTGAGTTCATGCAATAAACTAGTTTCCTAAGGAGACCGGAGATTGTTGGTAGTTTGAGGTTTGTACAGTTCATGGAAAAGCTGCATTTTTTCACAGTTTGGGTTTGTTTGTAAAACATACGCATGTTAACATGGGTGGGCTTGGGCGTTGATGGCGCATTAACTTTCCCCTTCTTACAAGTAGCAACTAGCCCTCAGCTACTCTTCATAAGATGTCACTTTTCTTTGCCTTTGATGTCTGTATAGCTTTTTTGAAACTTAACTACAAAAATATAAATAGAAGCAAAATGCAGTTAAAGAATCAGGGACTCATGGGATAAGGATTTCAGTTTATGTGCCAGAATGTCTTATATCCAAAGAATTTGCTTGGAGTGCCAGAAAAACCAACACCCACATCCTCTCTTAACAATGTGTTAGTTTTGGATGAAGTACGGTACTGACTGAATACAGCCTCATTATTTACCAAAGTTTATGTTGCAATAGCTCCGAAGAATCCATAAGATTTACACAAGAATTTTACACAAGTTTCTGAAATATATATTTTTGTAAATTTTAGATGATAATAGCTTATATAATGTAGTCTATTTTAGTGTTTTAAGTGATGCAGGTGCAAATAGTACTCCAAGCCTGTTTGTTTGGTCATTGAAACTAAAGCATCAATCAATCAATCAATCAATTCTCATTCTCCCAGTCAGATGAAGGAGGCTATATTTTCCATTAAATTTGACTGGTGTTTTCTTCTTTCAGCAGCCACATCTTGCAGTCATGACTGAGTTAGAGAAATGCATGGAGACCCTGATCATGATTTTCCACCGCTATGCCAAAGAAGACGGCGATGGAAAAACCTTAAACAAGAAGGAACTGAAGAAATTAGTTGAGAATGAGTTACCTACCTTCATGAAAGTAAGGATATTCTTGTTCTATCAAATCTGCTCTCTATCCTCAATAGCCTACTGACAAAGCACATACAGAATTTGACTTAATGCGTTATTTGAACTTTGCACTTGTTCTCTTACTCTACTCTTGTCAATACTGTCTCAGAGCCAGAACAACCCAAAAACTGTGGATTGCATCATGAAAGATTTGGACAGCAACAAAGATGATAAGCTGGATTTTGAGGAATTTCTTCCCCTTGTCGCCGGCCTCTCACTGGCCTGTGAGAAGTGTTACCAGCTCCATGAAAAGAAGGGAAAGAAGTGATGAGCAAATATAAGTGAAAATAAAAATGCTGTCTTTTTAGAGACAATTTTGTAGTGCAAATGCATTTCTGATTTACAAATAAAACTACCTTTGCCTAGATTTCACTTCCTGTTTCTGTGATTACTTGTAGCTTTTCTTGTATAAATGTCGCTAAATGAGTTCATATCTGATTTGACCCATAAATCCTCATTGAAGATCCAGCTATGGCAGCAGTTTTTAAACAGTATTCAAATCGTTTAGTGTGGGAATATGCTCATATGTCTGTGCTCCAAGGCAAAATGTGGGTGGTAAAGATTATGCCTCATAAATAAACTTATAAATGTGTCACAGATTTGGTGGGGTTTAAGTGCTTATGGGTTTTGGAGGTGGTGTTTACAGTAGATGCTAAACTGCTCATTCATCTAGTATTAGACATACGTGCACATTGTTCTACAAATGTGGCACTGACAGGCTTTATCCCAAGTATCAATGTTCCCGAGGAGAATTAAATCTAAATGCACCAATCAACATGGAATTACACACAAGTGGAAGGTACTCAATAATGTCAAGATTAAAAGTACATAAAGTGCAGTGAAAAGTTATGGCACACTGCAGTAGTGGTGACAGACTACTATTAAATTATTAATTAAAATAAATATTAGAAACACTAATATCATCCTTCACTGAATAAAACAAAAACAGAACAACAAAATGCAACAAAAAGATCAGTTACATTTGTATTTATACATTTAAACAATGTGTGAGCTTTTAACAAGTACTGATCATAGAGCTAACCTTAGGGTTGACGGCGGCTCAGTCGGTAGGGCAGTCGTCAGCAAACCCAAAGGTTGATTGTTTGACTCCCGGTTTCCTCCAATTCCTGGTCACATATTAAAGTGTCCCTGGACAAGACACTGAAACCTGAACCCTGCAGCTGTCTGTCCAGAATAATTTTCCCAAGGGCATTAATAAAGTATCAGTT
>JAUMHL010000009.1:11039424-11106485 GCA_032362345.1 Sandelia bainsii | reverse complement strand
GACAAGACACTGAAACCTGAACCCTGCAGCTGTCTGTCCAGAATAATTTTCCCAAGGGCATTAATAAAGTATCAGTTGTTATTATAATTATAAATCTGGTATTTTGATCTTTTAAATGGGAGGTGATGTTATGTCTTTAATTCACCATTAGATGTCATGAAACCAATATTAATGCAGTTGTACTGAGCACAGTGATGCTGATTGGTGTTTGTGGCCAGCTGGGCCCAGTTAGCTGTGTTTCTTATATTTTAACAGGAATGAACTGAAGTTTAGAATTTTTTTTATTTTCTGAGCTGCTTCTTGCAGCATTCAATACATAAAACAAAACATTAGTAATAATCGTTATCCTTTTCTATTGCGTCTTGTGCATACTACAGTAAAGAGGATCCTGTACCCTACACTTATAACTTTGAGGAAATAATTCTTCACAGGAGACATGGTGACTTACTTCTTTGCTTTTCTGAAGAGCTCATATCTGCAGCAGCATGCGGCATTGTCAGATTATTTTAAATTGTTTAATATTTATATTTTTACAACTGCCTTTAAAATATTTACTTCTAAGATTGGGTGGTTAATCAAATATTAAGAAGGAAGTTCAAAGTTATTTTTTATTAATACATAACCTTTTGTTCTCATGTTGATGTCTCTGGTGCAGATTTACCACTGCAGAGGTACAAAGCCTCTCCAGCAGTGAAGCTGTAACTCATACCCCAATCAGCAGAGTGTGGAAGGATGAACTTTTTTGTAATTAACATCACATGATCCTCCATCTCTGTTTTCTTTCCCTCTCCTGCAGGGAGAATCTGATAGTATTCAATAAGTGAAAGTAATATGGCCTATGTGAGGTAAAGCTGGTCCTGAACAGTTTGAACTGAACTATTAAAGGGAGTTTGCAGGGGGCAGGAGCGGGGACGAGAAAAAGAAATTGCAGCCTTTCTACTGCCTTGGAACACAGGAGTGGAAAAAATGGAGGCTGAGTTATGTAACAGGATGAATGGGAGGGACCTGTATCTGAAACATGTTCAAATAAACAGTCAAGAAACTCACATTGGCATATTTTGAGACTCAGACGCAACTACTACTATTTATATTTTCTTCATTTGATTTGAAGTAGAATATTCATATATGTACTTAAGCTTAATTGTAAAGAACTTGAAATAAAGTACTCAGTTTATTTCTATTGTGATCCTTGGGGGCAGAAGTATATGCAGTAAATATAATGTAAACACTGCACTGAATTGAACATCCTTTCAGTTCTATTGAGAAACTACAAGTTAAAACTGACTTTCTTTGTAAAAACATTTATTTATTTATTTGTTCAAAAGCCAAAGTTGTTAAAAATTACATAATAGTATTGACACAAAGGATTGATTGTAGTCACCATGATTGCCTATTTGTAAAAAAAAAAAAAAAAGGCAGTTGTATGACCCATTTTAATAGAGAACATTATCAAACGTACAGCGGAAACAGGATAGACACAGTCACCTTCTGTAACTTTCCATTTACTCTGACATATTTTCTCCAGAAGGCTACGCTGAGCAGCTTTACAAAAAAAAAGAAAATCCCCCTGCCCTAAATTACCTACAACATCTGTAACAGAACCAATGCTGCACACATGCACACATCTGCATGTGACCAAGTGCAACAATTTTCTCTGAGAAATATTGTCTATCATTTAAACATAAACTATTTTTATAGCACAGCAGGCAATGGCAGCGAGGTAGGACTGGAGAAAACAGAGTGGTTGGAGCAGGGTGCATTACAATGGCATGAATCACTGTTGGTGTGTGTGGTTGTACACATGCCTGCCTGTGTATGTCAGTATGTGTCTCGCTTTAAGAGGAGGCTTTCGCTCAGTCTGACAACAGTCTCACTTAGGGCAGCTGCTGATACAGATCACTCTTCACTTGATTGCTGTGAACTCTGAGGTGAGTACTGATGGAAAGCAAAACAGGGAAGGAGGAAAGTTTGTGGAAAGAAAGAAAGAAAATAGTAGTGTTTTGTTAATTGACAAAAATTAGTATTGATCCAAATCTTTAGAGTATTTTGTGACCTTATTCACTGATACTGCAAACACAAGCAGCTCTGATCAGTAGTCATATGCTTTGTTAAAATTAGTCTACAACTTGTGCCTCTGACAGGAGATTTCATTAACCTTGTCAACACAGTGCCTGCAGAAACTATTTTCCTCTCATTCTGTATGATTTCTAAGGCTTTTTTCTCATGTTTCTTTGTTGATACCTGACAATCAAATTACAACATTTTTCTAGCTACAGCCATGGCTCGTCTGGATCAGGTCATTACCAATATTGTGGATATATTTCTGGAATATGCTGATGATGAAGGCAAGAAAAAACAGTTAAACAAAGAAGAGTTAAAGAAGGTGTTGGAGCAGGAAATACAAAGCCCTGAGTTAAAAGTAAGAAACCCAACATACCCAACACACTAAATTAACAGCATATGTACATCTATTTCTAAGAAAATTAATGCATGTTATTCACCATTTGCATTTGATTATGTGCATTTTGTGCCCTGGTTTAACTATGACAACCTATTTTCCAGAGTAAAATTAATGCAGATGACATTGAGCAGGCCATGGAGATGCTGGATAAAAACCACGATGGTGAGGTCAACTTCCGAGAGTTTTGTCGATGTGTGTGTGACCTGGCAAAATGTTATTACCACAAGAAGACAGGCAAGGGAGGAAAGAGATGCAAGGGCAAAGAACAAGAAGGTGGACAAGAAGACTGAAGAAGATACTACAAACCCTTAAAATGTTTCTAGCAGCATAATGTATTTAAAAATGTTTTATATGGGCATGTCATATGTGACACTGCTGACCCTGAAAACAGAAAGTTCTGGTATCAGGTTATTTGCATTTCTACTGTGATCTCAAGCCTGTTTCTTGTGTGCAAAAAAAATTAAAATGCATGAGTCTTTATTACCTTTGTCTCACTTTAACTTGGTTTTCAAATATATTTCTATCCACAGTAAATAAAAGCTATGAAGTTTAATTTGTTGTGGACTTATCTGTTTATGACAATAACACACACTTAGTGTGAAGTTGCTTAGTTGCTCGTTATCTGGTGTCATTTCTGTAGAAGGAAAGAAGCACTGTCTCATCAGAACTTCAATAGATTTACTATGTTCTCAATAGTATTCCACAAACCAACCCCAGCGACCCCTTCGAAAGCTGTAGCACTTCTGCAAATTCTTGTAGTATATTCATACAGTTTTAATTGAATGATATCCACTAATATATACAATTTTACAGTAGCTTTTGTATCCTCTTGTTTGGATTTTCATTCATTCCACAAAGTGTTGATTCACTCACTCCAGTCTGTCTAGAAACAAACTACAACTACAGTTGTACCGAATGTTGTTCACCTTACTCCTGCCTCCCTGAAAGGTGCTAGCGATTGGTTTAGCAGCCTGTGTCAGAAAGCTTTGTGGGAAGCTATGAGTAAATGTTATGTAACATTGAAAGATGTTTGATTATTCAAACATGAAGACTGCTACAGTTTTTTTGGAAGTGGACTGTATGTACACTCATTGCTGGGCCGTGTAGGTCCTTTGTTGGCTGCCAGCAGATGGAGCCATATAGCTGCCTTCTCCCTGCTGTCCGCCAGGTGGCGCCACTGTACCAAAATACTGTAAATGTTCAACAGAGGTGAGCAATGTCCAGCACACTAGAAGCACAGTTTTACTTTATCTGTTTTATGCTTAAATCAAACTACAAATAAAACTTCTATTGTAATCCATCTCAATATAATACATATTATAAGTTCTAAAGAGCAGAAGAAAGAAAACACAAATTCATATGTGTTTTAATATATTATATATATTATATTATAGTATATTTGAACACAGTATGTGTCTATATTTTTTATTCAATATAATTTCTTCCAAAGAGAAAACAATAGATGATAAGCTAGTCCTGATGAAAAAATGCTCATGGTAACTCAAACTTATGAGATAAAAAGTCTCAATTATGAAATAAAACTAAACTATTTTTTCATTATTGATATACATACCTTGAATAAAAGTTTCAAAATATGGGAACATTTTCTATTTTCTGTCTTCCTCCTGCTTTCAAACTTTGTGCTAAGTTACAGCAAATCATAAACAATGGCAAACAGCTATACTATATGACTGCCTGTCAAGTAGAGCAATAAAGTATCTGCCAGGACACAATAAGCCAAACCATCATCCTGCTTTCAAATGTGTCTCAGTGTCTGTTTGTAGTGATTTGTTTTAAAACAAGAATATTTAGCATCTTAATGACATGAAACCCCTTCCAGACAACAAGTTGTGTAGTGTAATGAGTTGTGTAAATTAACTCTAATGTCTTTGACCATTCCATGAATACATTTAGGCTACAATAATTAATTCTGTAGACCAGAAGATACTACACAGCAAATGGATCATTTTGTAAACTTCTCCTTTTCTTTCTGTTTTTGTGCTAAGTTATAACATGTCACAAATAAAAGTATAGGTGAAAAATATGTAGATTTTATCCTTCAACTATTAATAAGACTGATCACCTGCAGCCATCCAACTGCAGGCTGCAAATCAACTGTATCACAGTTAATGTCACAGTTTCCATGTCATACAGTATATAAATGTCAATGCATGTGTTAGTCAGAAGTCCAGTTGCCATGACTCAACTTCTAGAGTCCAGCACAATGTAATGTATTAACTTGTGAAGTCTGATATATTTTGCTTGTTGAACAGATCAATCAACAGATCCATTTAACATGAGAACGATTTTACAAAAGTCATGCGTGTACAGTAAAATTCAGCCACTAAATGATATTAAGGAAAAAGCCTTTAAATGTATATTCGGCAGATTTATATCCAGTTGTACTTAACAGGTATTTTGTTTTGTAACAATGTAATGCTCTGCAGCCAGAGCAGTGGTAGCAGAGTAGTGGTTTGTTGGAGCTACTGTAGACTGTTCGGTGCTGTATATAGACTTCATGACTGTGCAAGGAAGAAATTATACTGCATGTGTGAAAAGAATGGTGTTATTTAATAATATGCCGCAAATAGTCCAATTACCAACAATTTACAATAGCATAATGTCAGCAACAGCTTCAGTAAAAGCAATAATAATAATGCAAACTGACAAACCATGGAAACAATGGAAACCAGAGGCTATTAAAGCATAAACAACACTGAAAACACTTGGCTTGTGTTGTGCCCTTAAGGTCTCATATTTCCTGGTATCCAGAGGTAACTCGTAAACAAAGATAACAGCAGCGTTATTTTTGCTAAAACCACACAACAGTCAAAAGAATTAAGCTCTACGGTTTGATCTATTGTTCCTTTCCAGCCAAACATTCTGCCAAACAGCTCATACACTAAAGAACTCAACAGGATTATAACGCTATTGGACAAGCAGAGCTGCTCAGTAGCATCAAGCTTTTATTTTTGTTCATGCTACACTGATTGATGGCATATGTTATGCTGATAATTGCAACATTTTAGATGAGCTGCAACTGATTAGACAAATGTTCACTAAAAATACAAAAGCTCGGTGACCATGTAACCTTGTGTTGTGTTAAATATATACATTTTTCCATTGTTCTGTACCACTATGGGAAAAATAATTTATAGCATTCCTTGGAGCAAATGTCCTTGTGTTTAAAAAGTAAAGCATTCCTCTTACATTCATTCCAATGAGTGTTTTAATCACTGATACACTGAGATATTTCAGTTGGTTAAAACGTAACTGCTTAAGTAAATAGGGAGAAAAAGAAATAAGAGGTTAGATTCACAAATTAATAGTACAGGTTTAAAATAAATAATAATAAAAAATAAAGAATTCCTCTTTATTTTCCTCTGGCATTTACCAACTGGCTTTCCTTTGTTTTTCTTTTACTAAATTAAATTTCTTTTAAATGACCTATCAGGACCTTGCTGTTATTCAGTAAGAGATTTTGATTTGCTATCATGATATGCAACCAAAGTAAAATTATATAAAGAAGAATTTGCATAACTATAATTAATCATCATTGATTGTTCTACAGCTATCTGGAAATCCCCAGCTCCTCTAGTAGTACTGCTTTAATGAAGCAGCTCCTAAAGTGGTACTACACCTAGCTAATGTATAGTCTGCTGCGTAATTTGTTCTCTGCATTTCTTTTAGCTTGTTGTGTGTTTGGATTTTTTTTTCTGCAGATTACCTAGTAATTACAGATGTGAGATGAAGTGTAAAAAGCTGAATTTTAAATAGTAAGTAGTAAAAGTAAAATAAGAATACCCTAACTTGTACTCAGGTACAGTTAATAAAAGCACTCAGATGTTTTCCTCACCAAAGACGAATCTGGACAAAGCTGTGAATGTTCACCTGTGTCTCCATTACATGTCATTATCTATGGAATATCCGTGAATTTGTTTGATCCACCCTGCAATGGTTTTGATATTGAGAGTCAATATGTAATACAGCATGTAAAAAAAAGAAGAAGCTGTTTCTTCACGTTGAGAAGAAAAGCAAGATCTTTGTACTCTGTGCAAATATGACTTTACAGTATAGCTTTCCAAAATGAGTATTAATGGTATAAAAGCTGGATTACGTAAAGTGAAAAGCAACATTGACAACTAGACAGCAGTCAAAAATCTAAATGAGAAAAAAAACCACAATGGGGGGTGGGGGCTTAGAAAGAAGGTGTGTCAAACTCTATTTAAAACATTTGTGTGCTCTTCTCTCATATACCTCTGTTCCATCTTCTTACACTACACAGGTTTTTGGTAAGATTTTGGTAAGTGAAAACCCTCCTTAAAATACAGTAGGCTACTTTTATAGACAAATTTGTTTTTCATTCAGTTTAACAGAATAGTTTATAATATTGGTGAGCATAAATTAACTTCTGAATGTGATTTGAGTATTAGGCAGAGCACTGTGTCAGATGGCTAGGACACAATGTAAAGTATATTATGAATCTACTGATATTATTACAACAATTAGAAATTCAAAGTTATAATAGTAAAATCAGTGGGAATTCAGTAAATTAAGGCTACTTAATTTACACGTTGTAAAAAAACTATTTAAATTTGTTTAAAAAGGTTTACACAGGCAGAAAACTGGAAGAAACAACCAGTAACACAAGAAGATGAAAAACTATATGCTGAAATAGCATTTGATACCTCTAATTGTTTTAGAAAAATGTGGCTTGTCCGGCACAACAATATAAAAATGTGTCTCTCTGATGCACCACCCATTCTTTGTCACTAAAAATGTAGTATGTGGCATGTGTTCATATTCATATTCTATGTAGTATTTAAAAATTGCAAGAAAAGAGTAAAATATACAGGAAATGAAATTTAAAGTTTTAGTCTGCATTGAATCTATTTTAAAAGCACCAAGTATATTAATAAGACAAAAGAGAAGGAGTCTTGGGAAGAGACATTCCTGTTTGTATATTTTAATTTGGTGTTTTAGGGCAGTAGAGTCAAATTCATGTGTCCAAATGTATCAGGAAGCACAGCCACACCAATGTAAAACAAATAAATAACAGTAGCAAATAATAAATAAATAGTCAACATAGTCTACAACATTTTCTTGTTCCAGTCACCATGTCAGGGCTCGCACAGGCGGTGGCAATACTCAAAGCTACCTTTGACAAGTATGCTGGAAAAGAAGGAGACAAAAACACTTTGACCAAGAGGGAGCTCGCTGAACTGCTCCGCAATGAGCTTCCCAGTGAAGGAGTAAGTACAAGATGTAGTGCTGCTGCAACACAAAGCCATGAATGCACGTTTCTCCTTACAACTCCTCCTGTCTTTCTGTCTTTCCTCAGCCCACATGCAAGGCTGCAGAGAATAATTTCTTCAGCATGCTGGATGATGACCACAACGATGTTGTTAATTTCATAGAGTATGTCAATTTTGTAGCAACATTTACAGTGATGAGCCATCAAAAATAAATACTCTGGACACATTTTCAGAAATGTCTTGTAGCCTACTAAATGGAAAAAAGCTCCACTTGCACTTCAAGTGCACATCATATGTTAAAAACATATGCATACTGTATACATGTCATGACCATATGCTCTGAGAAGTAAATATTCAGATTAATAGATGGTTATTATTCACAGTAGGTTTGAGGGACTTGACATGTACTGACTTGGATGTGTATCAATAATTGAGAATGTCAGAAATACCTAATAAACAAAATCATTTTGTCACACCAAATGTTGCCCATACAGCTGTAGGTGTGAATGTGAGTGTTTGTCTGTCTCTGTGTGTCAGCCTTGCTATAGACTGGTGAACTGTCCACTGTGTATCCTGCCTCTCACCCTCACAGCTGGATTGGTTACAGCATCCTCACAACCCTTAACAGGAAAAGCAGTTAGGATAATGGATGGATGTTTGGTTTCTGCTGCATATGGTCTGAAAAGAATTGCCTTTAATCATCTTTGAATACATCATACAACATAGCACTGATTTTAGTAAATGATGTAGATTATGTAATAATGCATTACCTGTCTCAGCTTAGCAAATTCCTAGATGATATTGCAATTTATGAATTAGTGAATTGATTAAATTTTCCCCTGGAGCTTTTGTTTCCGCTGGGCATTTGGTGTTCATGGGCCAGCTTTGTTCACTTGGTAATGCAGCCTTGAGGACATCATCTCTAATATCATCATCAACATCATCTTTAGTAAACTGATTCTCAACACCACATTGTACTCCTCTTACATAAGGATGCGATAATGAATCCTATTATTTTGCAAGTCTGTTGTAATTAAGACGATGGCAAATTAAAAAATTAGGCATACATCAATATCAGTCAGTCTAATTATTATTTTCTCTATTAATCAATTAAACCTTTGTCCGTAAAATATCAGAAAATAGTGAAAATGACTATATATCAATTCATAAATTAGTTTTAAGTATGACTTACGATTCATATAAATTATTATAAAAATTGTTGATCTATAGTCACACTGTTTCAAGCTCCAGACCTTTTTAGCTTGTGTCTATTCATGATCCATAATCTGCATATAGTCTTCTTATGGACTTGAGCTGTGAGCAGTCAACCAAGGAGTGATTTTGTTTTTCCTCTTGTGTTGTTTCATTTAAAGAACTTTTAGGTAAATTGATAGGTGAAGTTAGTCAGAATTTCACAAAAGTGATCACTGGTAAACCCTGAGCAACTCCTGGAGCAGGGGCAGATCTTCAGTAGGGCAAGGGTTTGCCTTGTAGAGTTTGCCCCGATCTTCCCCCAACTTCCAAACATCCGCACCCCAATTGTGCAGTGCCTTAAACTGAAATTTAAAATGAAGTGACACATATGTCTGTAAGGTGTTCACTGAAAAAATACAGAAAGACAAGTCAATTGTCAACAAGTCAAAAACTGTATGTGTGTGTTTATTTCATGTCCTACTGTCAGACTTTAAGCTGCTTGAAAAGGAGGTTGTTAACTTCAAGGTGATTTACAAGGTTAAATAAAAATAAATAAAATAGTATAACCTAGAAGCAATCATGGATTACAGTCAGCTGTATTAATTCACTTTATATACAACCTAAAGAATAACTCTGGCTGACTCTGAACTTGTGTGAGATTAGTTGCCTGGAAACTCACCGACCCGGTGATCCACATGGAACACATCCTGGGGCGGTTTCGCGTATCACCGGACGTTGTCGGCTTTTTCCGGAACATCTCCGGCAGTTAGCTAGCAAAGCAGATTAGCCTGCTACTACCAGCTAATGTCTGTAGGATATTTTTTGCTGAATTAGAGTGGATGCTACAAATAGTGTAGAAAAATGGCGGACGTCGAGGGACAAGGAATTTGTTCGTCGGTCCCTCCGTTGCCTCACCCTTCCTCTCGTAACGGCTCCAGTGACGGTACCGTTAAACCGGGCACCGGCGGCAGCTGCCAGACTGCAACCACGGTTACTTCAGGCCCGCGGCTAGTTCGGATAGTGAAGTCGGATTCGGGCTATGGTTTCAATGTTAGGGGGCAAGTTAGTGAAGGAGGTCAACTACGGAGCATTAACGGGGAACTGTACGCTCCGCTGCAGCATGTCAGTGCTGTCTTACCGGGAGGTGCCGCCGACAGAGCCGGGATCTCGAAGGGGGACAGGATTCTTGAGGTGTAAGTGGCTTCTGTCTTAATGTTAGCTTTACCCAGAGCATATTACTAGGCAACATTTACGTCTAAATGGCAGTTTTACCCTAGCATGATTGTCACTGTAATTCAAGGCAAACAGGACCTGTGAGCATCATTCTCTACAGCTTTAGCAGTGGGTCCAGTATCGGCTACCGACAAACCTGTGTGTGCATGCACTGTCACACTGGTCTCACAGTTCATCCTAATGAAAGGAGTGTCAGTGTGTGTCAGAGAGGAGAGATCCAGGGATCATTAGGAGTTTCCGTCACACTGAAACCTATCCATAGCATGCCAAGTATTCTCATCCCTTGTACGTGTTCATATCATCCTAACCAGATGCAGTATGTGATATTTCTGCACTGTGTTCAAGTGTAGCTTGCTTTGACTACATTGACCATGAAGTCAGACCACTAACATCAGAATCATTGCATTTGTGTCCTTCAATGAGCACTGTTGTGTATGTGTGCTGCATGCAGGATGGTTGTCTTCACTGGTGTGTTAGTATGCATGGAGATTGCTTGCTGATGTTAGACTCTGTTGCTATGGAGAGAAACACGCAGCATACAGCACAGCATCAGTTCTGGTTCTGTGTGTGTGTGGAATAAGGTAATAAGATTATGCAGAAAGAGAGGGATTCCTTCAATCCATTTCTGATTGGCTTTGATCTGTAAAATTCCCAGTCTCATTGGCTGGCTTTTGCACACTGCTTTGTTAACTGAGGCCCCGCAGTAACCTGGCAGTTTGTTGGCCCCATTATTTCTGTGTACATATGACTTTATGTGTGTTTATATTCGTAAATTGTGTTCAAAATAGCCTGCTCACTCCTTTATTTTATCCCTGTGTCAGCTGTTTTTGTTAGCATCATTATACAACTTCAGGGTACACTCTGATTAATAGTGCTATATTAGCCTCATTTGTGACCGTCTCATCTCATCTGTGATTTTAGATTGCTTCAGGGTATTAGTTTTACAGTAGGTTATAGGCATTACATTTGAGGTAGTGCTGGCTTCTGTGTTGTTTGGAAAATAGTCAAATACAGGTTTGTCCATTCAGGCTTATTTGGCATGCTATTGTTTAAATTCCAAAAATCCTTTACATTAACACACAGCACAAAGTCCAGGATAATTTAATTTAGTGGATCTCATTCCAGCCTGGTTTAAATGCCTTTTTGTCAACCTATTTATAACAGTGGAGACTGTTTAAAGTTCACTATAGGTCGGGCTGCTACAGCACAATCATCAACAACACTGTCATGCCTCTGACACATGACTGCCAAAGTGCACACACACAGTATTGCTCATAGTCAGCCGTGTCAGTGACACAAACCAAAGGTCTGATTCCTGAGGAGGAAGATGTGAACCCTTAGGGACTTTAAGAGTCTGTCACACTGTCTCACATAAGTAGAAGCCTTGTTTCCTTTCTGAGATTACTTTCAGGATGTATTTAATATTGAGGGCTTTCAATAATTCTCACAATCTGTGTGCTGGGAATATAATTAATTGCTCTGCCCTTTCCCCTTGTGATAAGCTTATGCTATAAAATGATGATGATTGTAGCAGTCTTGTATAAATGCTGCTACTTTTATGACTTAACAACAACAACCACCACATATTCAGTGTTGGACTACACAATACTGTAATATTTTTTTGTATGTTAACTCACAGAAATGTAAAGTATCAGTTTCAGTATAATTTAGTCCAGTGCAAACTATTGCCTCCAAAGATACCATAGACATGAGTGATGAATGCAAAATGTGAATACAGGCTGAATATTAAAAGGAAGATTAAGTTAAATATTTTGCTGTATACAGTGAAATATTCTTCTTTCATCATTCTAAAGTAATG
Source organism: Sandelia bainsii (assembly GCA_032362345.1). NCBI lineage: Eukaryota > Metazoa > Chordata > Actinopteri > Anabantiformes > Anabantidae > Sandelia > Sandelia bainsii. The sequence goes on along the minus strand of JAUMHL010000009.1, from coordinate 11,094,523 downwards.
GAGTGAACGTAGAGGGAGCTACCCATAAGCAGGTGGTGGACCTGATCCGGGCCGGTGAAAGGGAGCTGGTTCTTGCTGTGCTGTCTGTTCCACCCCAGGAGGCCGACTGCTTGGATCCCGGAGACGATGGCTCAGCTCAGTCCTGCTACGACTACTCCGACAAGCAAGCCGTCCCCATCTCTGTGCCGAGCTACAAACACACTGAACTCAACCAGGAGAAGTTTGTGGTGGGTGCATTTGTGAATGAGTGGATAGATGGCTAAATGAAAGCAGCATGGTAAAGTATATATGGATGAGTAAGTGGAGACAGGAAATGTAGCATAAATATAAGGGAAGATGAAATAATATAGTTGTGATCAGAGGACAACATGTGTAACTTGGTTTGACAATATCCACAACTTTAATGTGAACCATGCTAGGATTGGACAAATGTTCCAACCAGGTATTATAAGTAATCTTTGCTGTGGTAGCTAAATATTTTTGTTTGATCACTGACTGACTTTAGCTCCCTGTCATTGCTTTAGGACATTTGTTTTTATTAGTTTCTTTCTCTACCTCAACCCCCAACTCTCTCATTTCAGGTGTATAATGTGTACATGGCAGGGAGACAGCTGTGCTCCAAGCGTTACCGGGAGTTTGTGATCCTACACCAAAACCTTAAGCGTGAGTTTGCCAACTTCTCATTCCCCAAGCTGCCTGGGAAATGGCCTTTTTCCTTGTCAGAGCAGCAGCTGGACGCACGACGCAGAGGCTTAGAAGAATACTTAGAGAAAGGTGAGTGGAAAAGTTTGAAAGTTGAGAATGTACAGTAGTAATTATAATATCTGTGGTTTGTAAACCGAAGTGACAGGACATAAAGTGTGGCAAAGGCTGGGAGAAACATAATTTCACCTAATTTTATGTGTTTGGCCTGCAGTGTGTTCTGTACGGGTGATTGGAGAAAGTGACATCATGCAGGAGTTCCTGTCTGAATCAGACGAGGTAAAAGAGAAAAACTCATTTGTGTCTGTTTTTGTCTACTGCCTGTGACTCACTATACAGTTTTCCCCTTTTCATGAACTAGAACTATAATGGCGTGTCAGACGTGGAGCTGAGAATAGCCATGCCTGATAAAACCACACTCACTGTCAGAGTTCGCAAAAACTCTACAACAGACCAGGTCTACCAGGTAAACACATACACAGGGCTGTATTCAGTAACTATTAACTATTATGACCATGATTTTATCAATGCCATCTTCCATATAGTTATCTCTGTCTGTTTTTCTTTTCCACCCTGTGATTTTGTATCTACGTCTTGCTTTCCATTTTAGGCTGTGGTAATGAAACTAGGGATGGACAGTGTAACAGCCAGCTACTTTGCCCTGTTTGAGGTCATCAACCACACCTTTGGTGAGTAAGAATTCTGAAGCACCAATGCATGAGTGCATCTTTCCACATTGAAAACTTTGACTTCAGTTGTAGCCACAGTCTACTAATGACTTCTCCATAGCCATCTTTCTAGAATAATCCAAGTAGCTTTGTAAATAAATATTCCAATTCATTTTCAGTATGTCACTTCAACCAGTCCTCACATTCTCGAGGCTAGTTTTGAAAAAGGTTATGGTTATATCACATTAAAAATAAAACTATATCAGAAGTTTTTATTATCAATCCACACAAAACTATTGAATTTATTCTCCATGACGTTTGTGCTCTGTCTGTGAGAAGCAGCACTACTGCAGCATTAAAAACAAATGATTTTTGGTGAGAAGTTTTGCAAACATGTCACAAGAGGCCAAACTTGTTTCTTTTAGGCAAAGAACAGTGATATGAAAGGAGGATAATCTGTAGCTGCAGTTGAATCTCCACCATTCCTCTTGACCTTTCACACTTACTTTTTACTTATACTGTTGACTGATTTTTCTTACATTTAATGTGTATTCTATAATTTCTACCTGATGTTACATCATTGACATTTTAGCTTCATATGCAACTGTTGGCTGCTTTAAAATGTTTATAGATGGCTCTTCACCAAAGTTTCTTTACCATACTCCCCTGAGATGCTGAGACTCATCTGTCATATACATTCTTAACTTCTTCTTATGTCTGTTGTTTTTGACTTTTCTTTCTCTTGTTCCATCTTTATCAATCTGAATTTTAAATTTAAAGAAACTTCAGAGACAAAGCAGAATTTCAAAAGACTGAGGGCCTAGAACTATGCTAGTAGGTCTGTGAGTCTGTACTTAGGTGTGCAGTGCCTTGAGCTAAACTCTAAAACATGTTGTATGTTAGCTTGCTAATATTTTGAAAGTATTTGGCTATAAAAGTATTCAACACATTTCAGTTAATATATTTATATTTGCATGCCTAGTCAACGGATTATCTTTTTCAGCACATACAAAGTTAGTCAAATTTATGTAAGTATGACACTGGATGCTCTATTGTCATTACCATTTCTTGCTTAAACAGAGGTAGCAATAAAAAACAATCCAAAATAATAAAAATTTGTGTGACATTTCATAGAATTTAGTGTAAATATAGGAGAAATTCCAGTAGTTTGCTGTTTGCATTGCATAATGGAATTTAATAGTCCCCTTTTCTTTTCTTGTTCTGTCCCTCTCTTCTTCAGTGCGTAAGCTTGCCCCCAATGAGTTCCCCCACAAACTGTATATACAGAACTATACCTCAGCCATCCCAGGAACCTGCCTCACCCTGCGCAAGTGGCTCTTCACCACAGAAGAAGAGATTTTGCTCAATGACAACCAGCTTGCTGTAAACTACTTCTTCCACCAGGTGTGTGCATATGCCTGTCTTTCTTTTGTTGTGTGCTTATGTACATGTTTTTTTTAACTGCCCCCTTTCTTTGTAGGCTGTGGATGACGTTAAGAAAGGCTTCATCAAAGCAGAGCAGAAGTCTTACCAGTTGCAAAAGCTGGCAGAGCAAAAGAAGATGTCCACGGTCAGTGTCTCACACATAGGCACAAACTACACTTCCACACAAGTTCCCAAGTATCTCACACATACTGAGTCAGTATAGTGTCTTATGTCATCCTCTCTCTCCCACCTGTGCAGTCTCCCTTCACTTTTTCTGTTTGTGATATAACAAAGTGGAAAATGCACAAAGTCTTCTGGAGGTGGAGGTAGTCTAACAGTGAGGGTGTAGGTTTGACTGAAATGTCACAGGCACAGATACTTGCTGGAAAAATATACTCTGCTTCATGGGTATAAAGATTACAGGTTACAGTTAACATCAGAACATGCATCCTGCATTTACTGTGTAATACTGTGTATAGTAAAATACTGTCTGGCATCTTGTCTCCTCTCTCTCCTGTCCTTCTCTCTCAGTATCTGAGTTTGTTGAGGGGTTGTGAGGGTTACAATGAGATCATATTCCCTCACTGTTCCTGTGATTCCCGACGTAAAGGCCACGTCATCACAGCCATCAGCATTCACCACTTCAAGCTGCATGCCTGCACTGAGGAAGGAACACTTGAGGCAAGGGCAGCTCTTTGTTATTGTATTTGACTTTGTATAACCATGCTGTAGTTTGAATGGTGGAATCCAAATGTCCAGACTTCATTGCACTTGCATAGTTTACCAGCCAAAAATTTGTTTATTGTCCATCTGCAGTGTGAGGATCCTTGGTGGATGGTTTAATATTGATATGATTCTGGGAAAATAAAACTGTTATTTCTGCTGTAGTAGATCTGCACATATCCTGCACAAGTAGATAATATTAGTACCAATAAGGAATGTTCAGAAAAAGAAACACATGACATCTTTAAGTCTCATCTCATAGTACAGTTCATCCCATTGTGGTCCAGCTCCCTTGTAGGCTTGAATTGTATGCAAATTGTATGGATGACAAAAGGGTGCAAGGACTCAGTCAGAAGGATCAGGTAGTCCACATTTAGATTCAGTTTATGTATTAAGGTGTGAGAGCAATAAACTTTCAATTTTGTTCCAGAACCAGGTGATTGCATTTGAATGGGGGGAGATGCAGAGGTGGGACACAGATGAAGAGGGCATGGCCTTCTGTTTTGAATATGCACGAGGAGAGAAGAAACCACGCTGGGTCAAGATATTTACACCTTATGTGAGTGTCACACACTTTATTATACTGTACATGTTGCATTAAAGCATAGCAGAGAAAACACTAATGTAATTCTGAACTATAAATAATGGATGTTTTCTACACTTTTTTTCTGTATTTAAAGCATCTGCTTTACAGAACAATTACTTTGCTAAGCAGCTTTTTGAGTATCTGACTTTTCTGCAATATTCATATTGGCCAAATATTGGCTTTAGATTTAAGAATGTGTGCGATATTTTCTCTAAGTAAAATAAAAATGTTTATGATGAGTAGAGTAACCGCTTTAATGTAAATTTAAATACTTAGATGAGAAGATAAATACCATAGATTAATGTATAGTAAATATGATGGTACTGTGAGCAACTGATTAGCTTAGCATAAATACTGGGGAAAGAATCTCTCTACCACCTCATCTAAAACTCCTGTGTTTAGTCTGTGCAAAAGTTTGGTTACACTATTTCTACACATTTCTTGGCTCTTAACAGTTAACCGGCAACCACTGAAGACCAGAAGGAAGTTCTTGGTCCCAAATTTTTCTTTATACACTATGGATTTAGAATAGACATGATAAAATGTGTTAAGTAGCAATCTTGAAGGTGTTAATAGGGAAGTGAAGGCGTATTTTTTACATTTGACAAAGACGGCCAAGCTGTTTCCTCCTCCTTCAAGTCTTTGTACTGAGATAAACTAACCACCTGCTGCCTGCAATCTGATATTTACAGGACATATATTGTATGAGTATTATCCATCTTCGCATCAAATTTTCCCAGTAAAACATGTAAAATCTATTTCCAGTTGTCACACAAATCTATTTAGCTTTTCATGTAAATCCATGTTTTTCTCTTTGTGCTTGCTGTGACTGGACAATGTCCAGTTTAACTACATGCATGAATGCTTCGAGAGAGTCTTCTGTGAGCTGAAGTGGAGGAAGGAGGTGATGACCATCTACTTACTTATTGACTGAACTACTCTATTAAAGCCAATTACTTGTGTTCTTTACTCATATCTGCTGTGTGTTTGTGTCTACAGGTGGAAGAGGAGGCTACAGACAAGGACAATAAGAACTGCAGTAAAGATGGTATGTGTGGCAAGGTAAGGCTTTGCCTGCCTCTGTCCAGTCTATGATCCAGTAATAGCCTGAGTGAATTTCTCTGCTTCTGTGTCTTTGACTCCATCTGTGTTTGTTATGAGTTTTCATGTCTTTGTCCTAATTGTATTTTCTGTTGCAGAATATTTTCCAGCTGCTGAGGCACAGAAGGGATGGCGGCACCTAGGAAGGGAGATTGTTACCTCTTAACTACACATCGTCGTCATCAACTCAGCTCAGTTTTTGTCCTCATCCAGACCCACACCCAGCAACAATCAGCTATTAGTGGTCATCAGTTACACTCCATCTACTGCGGTCTGAGAAGCCACCGCCAATACATGCAAACCAACAAGCATCTGCAAATAAACAAATCAAATAAACAGAAGCATAAAAAGCTACAGACACATGAACAAGAACTTTTGAATTCAGCACACCATAACCATGCATTAAGCAGAGCTTTGTCTATAAACTTGAAGTCCTGGAATCATGCAAGCCTTTTTCTTATTGGCAGGAGCTTGAAATGAAATGTCACATGCAAATGAGAAGGTTTTGAGCCTTCTCTGAAGGCCTTCTCTTCTACTTGGGAAAAGAAAGGAGAAGCAAATGAGGAATTCATGGTGGACTAAGAAGGGAAAGTGAAAGCTGTTAGCACCAGTCTGCTGAGAGGTCACCACAGAAAGACCCTAAGCTCTCAATTTATGGATTAGAGTAGCAGTGTCTTTAAAAGTGAAGTTTTCACATAGCACCCTACAAGTGTTTATGTTCATCCTAACTATGCTTGTAGGGGGTCCCAGAAGGTGCAGGGTCAAGCAGAGCTAGGCCCTTAGGATGAAAGGCACAGCTAAATCAGTCACAGACATACATTTTCATATATTCAGCGCTACATCTGCATTTATAAAATAAAATAATTAATACTGTAATGTAATGAATGAGACAAGGCAGAGACATTTTGTAGAACTGTTAGATATATTTTTCATTCATAGATGTGGGTGCACAGACCAGACAGCTGTGATTGTTGCACATGAGCAGGAACATATTAAACTTAAAACTAATGTTGCACTTTATCCTACAGTATTAACAATCTCTAAATTTGGCATATGTAACCTGAGAAGCAGATAGTGGGCATAATGCTGGATTAAGCCTAGATTTATTTAGTTTACATTCATTTTCCCTGACAACAGTATGTTTATGTACTATGTCACTGAATGGTCTGTGTGTGTTAAGAGCCATGCATTCGGCTTTTATGAATATAAAGTATTATATAAACTCTCCATGTAAAACTTTGAGGTCACTGTAGAGCAGCAGTGATGTGAATGGCTGATCAGACAAGTTGCAGTGTAGTACCTAGATGAAACAGCAGGGGTCCTTCTCTTCCTACCTGTTTTCTGGCTGGTTGTGATTATTTTGTTTGTAAGAGCTCCCACAGGATTTACAAGAGTCCTGTAAATCAAACAGGATTTCGATGCAGCACTATTTATCTTTGCAGTTTGTACTTTGCTGTACAGATAAACCTCTCATGCTCTCATTCAGGTTAAGTGCAGAAGGATTTCTTAGCAAAAAGGGCAGCTTGCACCCTTCATCAACGTCATGTATGTGAATACAGCTGCGCTAATTCAGAAGATAATATGATCACGATATGAAGCCACTGACTATCTTATCTAAATAAATTATAACATCCAGCCCATACTCGTGTTTATCTTATAATGGGGACATTAATAATATTTTTGTTATTTGCAAGTAAAGAGTCACAGATTCATAACCATGGCTTTTACTAACAGTGTTTGTTGTAATGATCGTGCTGTTCTCAAAAGCCAGTTTGGGTGATTAATGAGCTTCTAGAGATCTTGGTGGGTGTGTAAAGGAAGTTTAATTGAATGTGTTGAGGCTTGAATTAAGAGATTGACTGTACAATCCTAAAGGCCGAACGCATTTCCCAGGATTCTTGTCTATTTACTGAACCATGTCTGACATAGTCTATTATCTGACATTGCCTGATCCACCCATCTTCAAGTGTGTGCTTTCTTTTCTCTCACCTCTCTGTCTTTCTGACTGTCAAGAGACACATTATTTATTTCAGTAAGATACAGTGTTGAATTCAAAAACTCAAAGTTTTTCACCAGAGCTTTTCGAAGAGTCACACTAAAAGGATGGAGATGGAGAGACAACCTGCAGGGTCTATTGACATGTTGAAATGTAAAATTTAAGACAAAGTGTTTGGTTACGTTGCTTACTGTAATAAATTGTAACATAATCTTTTAAATAAACCGATTTATTGATGCTAAGTTCATTTTTTCATTCAGTTTTGTGTATTTGTGTGTTGGAACCTAAGACCCTACCAGTATTTGTGAGCTGAGAGTTAAGACTGCCAAAATGATGAAGTTACACACGAGTTTTATCCTGTAAAGATGACTTTACACACGTTCTTCCACTCTTTCCTTGTGTACTTACGTTTTTTTACGGCTCTTTCATCGCTGACCACCTCTTCTCTCCCCAACTCCCCAAGTCTTTTAATGAGATGTGGGAGAAAATTACCCCAAGGCAGTGAAGTGGTTGTTCCATATCAACCTGCATCGAATGTCTGCACCCAGTAATTAAAAGCTATTGACTGCTGGTGGTGTGAGATAAGATCTTGGAACAACTGAATTTTGAAAAGCAAATGTCTTAGGGCCAGAGACATGTGCCAAGTTATAGTGATATAAGTAGATTTTGTTGCTGAAACTATGATTCATCTATCACATTTTTACCTACTGTAAGGAAAAAACCCTTGATGGGCAACTTGTCTGGGATTTTCAATTTTTTTTCACTATTAAATTGTGTAAAGCTGACAGACCAGAAATTAGAGGGTAAACCAAACAAATATTGCATTATTATGTAGTCATGGCCTTATATAGAGTATAAGTCACTGGTACGTGCCTGTGAGAGAATTGGAGAACGCTTGGTTTACTGCATTACGTCTGCAGCAGGGTCTTAACTTTACCACCTGATGTGTGAGCAAGTTTGTGTTTATGCTGCTCTGTGCGTCTGTGTATGTGTGTGGGAAGTTGTGGGACAATTGCAGCCACATATTGCAGTGGTCGTTTGATACCAAAGCCACGTTTTCTGCATTCCACTCTCCTGCTCGCAGCACGCTCCCCTGTTTTGTATGAGGTGGTTTGCTTCTTCTCTACAGGAGCTGTCAGCACAGAGCAGGTGGATGACTGAGTCACTGGAGGAGGAGAGGATCTTTGTTTTATTACCTGCACCGTATTGCTTCTCTCAGCATTCCCACCAGCCATATAGGCAAAAGGACCTCAGTAGGTCACTGAAATATACTGTGAACTACCCTGGCAGTACACACGGTTCTCACAGTAAAAAAGTTTAAATCCACATTAATAGCATTAGGGCTGAAAGCATGGGTACAGTCGTGCCAAAACACCAATTAGTCAAATTTGTTCATCCGAAAGTGTTTGCATTTTTTTAATAGAAAATCATTTTACATGGGAATATTTGCCAAGATCAGTCACATAATTTCTGATAGAGACATGCTCTGCCAATTCAGAATATATAGCCAATGCTGGTCTAGGTGCAGTTTAGCAGCAGCAATATCCCAGAGGAGAAGGGGGATTGACTCCCCTCCTCCTCCCTGTCTCTCCTCTCGCTCTCTTCCTGCCCCTCTCTCATTAATGGGAAATCAGTTAAAAACTTTATTGGTCCCCATTTGCTTTCTCAGCACATTCCCCCCCCACTCTCTGTTTCTCTCAACCTTTCTTCTGTCCTCCCTTTCATTCTGCATCCTCTCCGTCCCTGTGCCTCAGTGAAGCCCTCTATTCATCTCTGTTTCTGTCTCGTTCAGCTTTTTGCCCCTTTTATTGCTGTGCTTCATTACCTCCATCTACCTTCCCTTTCCTCTCCGTTGCTCATATCCCTGTCCTTAACTCCTCCTGCTTTCTGTTTCTACACCGATCGGGGGAGGCGAGCCTGAGAATAGAAAAACTGATGCATGTCTACAAACGACATGTTTATTCCACAGGTTTACTGCTAAGTCTGTCACAAGCAATTTGCATTTCTGTGATTAACACATCTGAGGAATATATGAGTTATTCAAAGCCAGGGTCAGATTCAGATTATATTCTTCTGAATATACAAGTGTGTATGAAGTGTGTGTTTATAAGGTAAGTCTTGTCAAAAGATTCTTGGAAAGCTAACAGGGTGTGAGTTCTCTTCTCTCTTTCACACGCTACCATCTGAATCTCACTGAAGCCTGCACAGTAAGACAATAATGTTCTCCACTGTGAATACAATCTGACATTTTAAAATATTTCTCTTACTGGTAACTGGCTTGTAGAGACAATCAATAGTGTCTTACAAAACCAGAAATGAGAGTAGTACAGCGTTTTCATTTCAGATTACACAAGACAAATGAGAATAGATATGAACAATACCTCTGTGTTGGGGTGTTTTTTAGGGATACATTTCTGCTTCATATTTAGCACCACAGTATAATCTAAAGCTGACATGATTGTTAATAATGAGTCACCAGAGACAATATTGCAATACATGGATTTTTTCCAGGCTTCATTGTTGTGAAAAAGAATTTTCAGTTTCAGCTTTACAATTCATTTGGGAAAATGCTGATCACAATGATTTTAAAGATTCTATTAAAAGAAATATTTCACAAACCCCCAATTAAAAATTGACATTGAAATTGAATTGAAAAGACATTTTTGAAACTCCTAAAGCCTAAAGAGAAAAAAATGTCAGAGGTGACAAAATGTGTGTAATGCAGTGTGATTCCTATTTGGGAAAGTGTGCGCTCACAACATGGCAGAGAGAAAACATCTATACTGTCATCAGAAAGCTCTGTTAGCAAAACAGTAGAAGACCAGTACAAATTCAGTTTTAATGTATTTGTGAAAATTTAAACTGCTCCTGAATCCTGCTTGAGTGCAAAAAGCCCCATCATCTTCATGCAGCACATTTGTCTATTTTTTCTTTTGAGCAACTTAATGTTGCATCCTCTGTAGAGCAAATACTTTACAAATTTTGTCATGCTACCCAGTGTGCACATAAATTATGGAATGATTTCCCTTTAGGATCCTCATTCACAAAACAACTCGTTTCTTGTTTAATCTTTAAACAAAAAAAGGTTCACAGTTGATTTTGTCAGTTATTCCACAAACCATCATCCAAATATTACTGAAACGGCCACAGACAGCACTGCAAAAAGACTGTAAATGTGAACATGATCAGGTACACTCTATCAGGAAGGAAGAATGTTTACAGGTAATAATTCACTTCACATGTCATAGTCCACCTCATCTTACTAAATAGGAAATATTTGCTGTTATGTCCCATTGTCTTCAACAGCAATTGTGCTTCCAACAAATCCTTGTCTGTTTTATCTGCTTCTCTATAAAATCTCTATTTCTGAGCTCTCAGAGGAAGTCTTTTGACAATGCTTCTCCAAAATTGGGCGCAGCCATGAGAATAGCAATGGTGCAGATAATGTTGAAAACACTAAATCCCACCAGGCACAGGCGATCAATGACAGCTGCAGCAAACTGCCACTGCTCTGCCAAACTCAGCTGCCGATCCTGCTCCCGAACACGTTCGACTAAGAACTGCACCTCCACCAGAAGGGCCTGCAGCTGGTTGTCCACTGCCATAGAACGAATCACACCGCCATGGGTATGCATGGCAGCTGATCTTCCTGTCCCAACCCCAGCTTCTAAAACACAGTGTCCAGAGGAGATGGCTGATGGTTCAGGGTCTGGGGACGCTGGAGGTTCTTGTAGGGTGCTCCCAAACTTGGAAGATGGGAGGTGGTGATGGACTGGTGTATCACCAGCTACTCTTCCTCCTACTGCTGCTGATGCTGCAGCAGTTCCCTCTCTTTCCTCTCCACCAAGTCCAGTGCTAACCCTCCCATGACTGGTGGTTCTGCTCTTCTGAACTGGCTCCAGTTCAGCCGTGGTCTGGAAAGTCTGGAAGCCCATGTAAGGCAGATGACCATTAGGCTGGGGGTGTGGGTTGGGGCTAGCATCTCTGTGGCTTGGATTGGGGAGAATAACAGCCTGGGAGTTGGGCCTGTGCGGTGGTGGATGTGACAGAGGGTGGTTGAGCTGGGCAAGGCTGGCCTGCAGGGAGCTGAGGTTCTGGGGAAAGACAGAGGGCACAGGGGTAGGGATGGTGGTGGTAGCGGTGGTGGTAGGAGAGGAAAGGGTCTTGCTCTGTGAGTCTGCCTGGCTGTTGGAAAGAGTAGGGTCCACTCCCTCACCTGGACGCTTCATACGTAGGAACCAAGGAACCCACTGCAGTAGAACCAAGTGCACCTGACAGATGAGAAGATAAAATTATTGACACCAGCTGTACTAGACAATCAATAAAGCAATTTTATCCTCTGTAAATCTCTAGCAAAAAGTCTGCAATACATACATACATACAATTGGTCTCATCTTAAATTTTAATTAATTGTTTCAATAAATTTCATTTTTGTTTAGATTAAAACATTGTAAAGATTTGCTTAATTTCATCACATCTGGATAACTGCAATGCAGTTGTCATCTATCTTAACCAGGAAGCTTTAGACATGTTACATGTTGTACAAAACCCAAGACATTAAACTGTACTAAGAAATGGAATCATATAACATCATTAGGTTTCTTTATAATGGCTGTCTGTTTATTTCAGAAATGATAATAAAATGTAACTTTTAAAACATTTCAGCCCAGACAGAAGATATATTATTGTTAATAGCTTACTAATCTTCACGTAATTTGGGATCCAAAGTTTGAGACTGGGGTAACTGTGTCCTTCTTATTTTATTCAGTCTTTTCAATCATTGTATTTTAAACTATGCTGTTTTATTTGTAATTTAATTTTACTGTTACTAGCAGTACAGTCTGGTTTGGATTTATGTTGTCATGTTGCTCCATAAATCTGTTTTGTTATTGCATTATTATATAGCTCACCCAATGTGGCATGTGTCCACTATCAGGGCTGTGGTGATGGAACTGGAGGACGATGACTGTGGCTACTACTGACATCCCAACAATTACCATGGTGCTGGCAAAGTATTGACCTATGACAGATCACATATCACTCATTAGGGTGCTGACAACCTGTGTGCTAGGAACATGTGTGTATCCCCATAAACCAACCAAACACACAAATAGTTGCATACTTATGCATAGGAAGAAAACAACTGACCAATCAGTGGAACAGAATCTGAAGTGGCGGGCATGATCTCTGCAACCATCAGCATGAAGACAGTCAGAGAAAGCAGAACTGTGATGCCTGGAAGCAGACACAAGATAGTTGTGGGACGCAAAGAAAAAACAAGAGACTCCTTAAGAGACGAAAGTACTTGAGTATTCTTAGTGAAACATTATATGTATTTGGTATTCTGCGCTAGACTTCTTACCACAATCATCTTTCTTTCTAACACTCCTAGGAAAACTCATTTGATTTTAGTCTCTCATCTTGCTTCACGCCTTTTCTGCCCTTGTCTTTTCTATGTCTCTGCTTCCCCCCATCTCAGCCCTTTTTGACACCATATAAATGATCTAGAGTTGATTTCAAGTTTTCTAGTAATGTTGACAGAGAAAAATTGTGAAAGAAAAGCTGCAGTTTCGAAATAAGCCCATGGGAAAGTGAAAATAATTTGCAGCAAGATACAAGATTTTGTATCTCGATAAACGATGGACTTCTTATTTTCCATTTTCTCATACTAAACCCTCCTGTTCTTCTCACTCTTCTTATTGTTCCTCACCAAGGCTGATCTTCTCCCCAGAGTTGGCAGGGAGCAAGAAGACCAACAGGGTCATTGAGGAGAGGAGCACACATGGGATGAGGAGGTTCAGAGCATAAAATAAAGTCCTCCTTCGTAACGTCACCACAAAGGTAACGTCGGGGTAGGGTTCTGAACAGCAGTCATAAAAAACCTCATGACGACCTCCAGGGACCTCTGAGAGGATGAGGAAAGACATCGAGATTAAAATACAGAAAACACCACGGTGCAGAGAAAGCAAGAAAACAACTAACAACGAATCTTAGTACCTCTGTCTCACTAATGAAATGTATTGTGTTACAATGATTGAATATTTTTGAGTGAGAAAGAAATGTGCTGTGGAATGAGAAGTATATCAAGAAATGTCTAACATTCATAAAACAATGTTACTGAACAGAGCTGAAACAGAAAACCAGTGCTTGTTTCTGCTGTAGTTATATTGTTGTATAGTATAGCACAGTAGCATCAAAGCTAAATGTGAATTGCATTTAAATTCAGTGAAATGCTTATAAGGAAAACTGTGACTTCTCCTGCTTAAGTCTAATTATACATCTAATTATAAATCTTATACTTTACAGGTACAGTATATGTTACTTTGATGTAAGCACTGTTACCAAGCAACACAGTTTTTCACCCAGGGCCTCCGCAGCACGAGCAACATGTCTGCACGACTTACCCAGTAGGTCCCACTCTCCGTTGGGCATGTATCCTGACACATCAGCCTCCTTCATCTGGATGTCCAACAACCAGCCATCAAATGTCCAAGAACCAAACTTCAGCTCACAGCGCTGGATGTCAAATGGAAACCATCGCACATCCACGTTGCATGTGCTGATAAATATTCCTTGAAATGAAGGCAGCATGAGAATAGTTTACAGGGACAGTGAAGTAAATATCAAACTCAAATAAAACTAGGGATGAAAATCTTTTTTTTAATTACATTTTGTTTGGTGCAGCCATTTGAAATAAGTGAAGAAGAAGATATTTGATTGCATTAAGCAGAAATAGTTTCTGACTAATATTGTATGCATGCAGAATGACTGAAGACATACAGTAGTTTATATAGTTTTGAGAATTAATAAAAACTCACCTGGAGGCAGATATTCACAGAAGCCACTGGAGTTAACCAGCACATTGGTCTTAAAGGTGGCATCAAACTTATCATGAGCACTGAAGGATTAAAACACAGTGGTAAGATGGATTAGAGATCAGCAGAAAACCTGTGCATGCATGTGGTTATATGCTACATACCTGTTGTAAAGCAATATATCAGGTGTCCAGACCTGGTCAGGGGTGAAACGAAGGTTTTTAACTCCAGGATACTCTGATTGGTTCCACTGGAGATAGTGGTCGTACCACTGCTGGGAGACACAAGCACAACTCTGGTTTTACTTATGAATGTAGACAAGACACACTGATTTGGCATGATGTAGTTTTACTGTTCTTATTCTGTTGCACATCTGTTATGGAAGAGGAATCCCTCCTTACTGAACTATTTGGTTGTTTCCCCCTGTTTAACACATGATTTGGCATTTTTTTCTGATCTATAATAAGACTCTGAGGATACACAGTGTTCTGTGCTGGACAAGTTGTAAAGCAAAAATATGATTTGTCATTTTGGGGCTATATAAATATGACTGGCATGACTAGTAGGTCAATTAGCCTCAATTCGACAGGTTATCATGGTATTCATAATAAAGTCATGTTTGATCCAGGAGAAAGAAGGAATCTACACTGAAGTCCAAAAGTCCTGTAATATCACCTTGCTGAAGTGAACATTACCATTACCCCAAAACCCAACAAGCATCTAGTATTATACTGGTCTTGTGTTCTTGATGGGAGAACATGCAAAAAGATCAATATCACCTCAAAAGTCTTGCTCATTGTACTCACCATCTGTAGCCAGGCATTTGTGGTGAGGATCTGGTTCTTTTCATCCTAGCATAACAGAAAGCAAATTAGGAAATTGGTAATTTAATGATTTAAAGGATTGATTCACAGTTTTTAATTCTGTCTTAAAACACAATACACTAATGACTATATATACATTTAAAAGGCTTTAGATGCAATTAATAATAATGACATACTTTATTAATCCCCTTGGGGAAAATGTTGAACAGCTGCACATAGATGCTGCTACAGCGTTTCAGTGTCTTGTCCAGGCTTCACGAACGACTGCTCTACCAACTGAACCACTTCCGCCCCTAGATTATTGCTGCTGTCAATAGTGGTTCTAAAGAAATTCCCTTCTAATGCAAGTTCAGTGTAAGTGATGGGGCAAAGTCTGTTTAAAAATGTATTCCTAACCTAAACCTGAAATCTTAAAAGTGCATACCACTATAAATTCCTTCTTGTGTCGTCCCTGTCCATGGAAACACATGCTATAATTATTTCAAGTTTGAAAACACATATTATCTTGAGCTTTACATTGGAATTGCATTTTCACATACAGTATGGAGAGAAGAAACAATTTTGATGGTCAGTAACTCTTTAAATGTACATGTCAGCATTTGAGTATTTTATCAAGATAAACTTAGTGTGAACCTATCCTTTAAAGTTCTTTAGTTCCTGCACTGAGTGACTATAACAGCACAATTAGTGCCATGCATACCACATCCATGACCTGCATTAGAGTAAAGGAGAACTGAACAGTGAGAGTCTGGGAGTCATTGGCCACTGGTCTCTCCATGCGGTTGTAGTCCCTCAGCAGCTCCCTGAGCAGAAAGCGCTGGTGAGGACCTTGCACTGATACTAAAAAGGAGAGGAGGACGGAGAGAGAGGTTAATAGAGAAGAGAAACTGGAATAGAAAAAAGAATCACAAGAAAAAAGGTGATAGTTACAGGTTATATGCACAGGACTGTAGATCAACAGCATGTGTGCAATTACAATGGGAGTTTGCCAAAAGCACACTAACAGGGGATATGGTTTGATGGAGGATAGTGTTTTGGAGGTATAATCAGAGTATATACTAAGAGAAAGATAAAGGATTTTCAGTTTAAGGAATGCAAAAACATATAGTTTATTAAATAACATGGGGTAATGGAGGATGTAGATTGAAATTGTATGAAAGAAAGGGAGGAGAAAAGAAGGCAAAAAGAAAAAGAGCAGAGCAAAGAGCAAGATTTTCGCTCCACCTAATCAATTACATCTCTGATTGATCATCAGCAGACAGTCAGAGTCTTTCCACCGTTAAAATGTCAGCCTCATTCTTTGCAGTAAATATTGGGGCCATTAAACACTGAAACACCCCACACAGACACACACAACACAACAATGAAAGTAGGGAACTTTCTGTCATTGCTCTATAACTCCACCTAGGGCTTCGATTTACTCTTAATTCACTCTCTACAAGGCAATCACTTTGGTGTGTACGTATGTGTGTTTGTGTGTGTGAGAGAGGGGTTGTGGGTGGGGGGTGGTAAGGGTTATCATCAGTGGATGTAAGAAGCAAACTGAAATGGTTCAAAACCAATTATTCACTCAAAATAGCTACACAAGTCATGTTCTGTAGCCAAACCATGTCTACAACTATTTAAACTACAGACAGTAGGAGTGCTGCAGTTAATGGTGTAAGATTAATGCATTGTGCAGTATCAAATCAATATTGACTAAATTAATATCAATATGACTCTACAGATGGTAGCCATATAATTCAGATTAATAGTCCCTAGTATCCACTCACAGATTTATAATCACCCTCCTCTTTCTTTCAGCACATACACTATATCTATCTGTCTGTCTATCTATCTATCTATCTATCTATCTATCTATCTATCTATCTATCTATCTATCTATCTATCTGTAAGTCTGTCTATCTATTTATGCCCAGCTCTGCTATATAATCCGCAGCTACATTTCATACTGCTGCTTGCTCATCATAAAAACAAATCAATTTCTTCTGTCTGGCTGCACACTTACAAAAACTAGCGGCACAGTTATTAGGAACAGACTGCTTGGTGACACAGACGTTGAAGAGCACACAGTATATACAGCACATGTAGAAAACACACTTGTTCGAGTACAGTCTCACTCAAAGCACCAATGAAAGTCACTCACCTTGAAGCAAAGTCGCGAATATCCACAGCCAAAGAGCCACAGCCAACCACATATTGCATTCCTCTGTATTGACAGAGAAACAGTGATAGAGGAAGAAATAAAGAGAGAAGGTGAGGTGGGGGGGGGGGGGTGCTAGAGATCAAGGTCTGAAGAGAAAGAGACGTTGTAGAAAAGAAGTGAGGACTGTGTGATTCTGGCAGTGAAGGAGGAGAAAGAGAGAGGAAGAAAGAGCAGGAGAGACAGGGTGGGTGAGAAATGCAGTGAATCTCACAGTCCTCTGAAGAGGGAGATGCTGTGTGTTGGAGTCAGTCACATTCTGAGAGCTGGGCATACCCTGACCTACTGCTCAAACTCACTCTCCATGCTTCTCTGCTCACCAGTTCCCGATATGCAGTTAACTCTGCTGTCAAACATCAGAAATGCTCTATAATTTTATTATGGATTATTTCACTGTTTTCCTGGGTTGATGGATTTTAAGAGGGGATTTTCAATTTTATGGACTCTTTGATATGGAAAACCATCCAATAATGGGGTTATATAAGCGATGCAGGTGTCTTTAACTCACATCTTGAAGGAGGGAAATAGGAGTAAAATAAACATTTTCCTTGTAAACATACTCTAGTGACCTAGAAAAGAACAATTTTAATAATTGGTCTCCCATTTTTACCAGCAATGGTTTTTTTGTTGTTGTTTTTTTTGCATTGAAGATATTTCGTATTTGTGTTAGCATGGATCTTTTCTGGTAATAGCTCTTTTGTTTCCTTTTGAACTGAAAGAAGCTGTAACAAGGCAAAACAATTTCCCTCTAGAATTAATAAAGTTTTTTAAAATCTTGAATCTTAAAATCTGCTTTGCTTCTCAACTAGTCAAATCTGACATCAGCACATTCACAGAGAAATGCTGACACCTACTGGATATATCCATAAAGTGCAAAACCGCACTTGCTGGATTATTTAACTAATTACAAAATACATAAAATGACCACAACTTAGTCACTGAGATGGAGATGGATCAACATTGACAAGGCTGCCAACAACAAGAATGACTGACAGAGTTGCTGTAAGTTGTTTGTTTATTAGCAAAATAAATACCAGGAACGTAACACACTCTCTCCCTCAAATCCTAATGGAACAGAGCTTTTGAAAGCCTGGCCTCTCTTGGTCTTTCGATGTAATTTCCTTTATTGAACGTCCTAAACTAAATTTATGATGTGTTCTTATCTATTTTAATTTGTTCTATTCATCATACAAATGGTTTGACAACAGTTGTTATTTCACCATGTCTGCACTTGAGGTTTTATTTTACGCTTTTATTAGTGTATACTTTTGTTTTGAAAATACAAATAAAAACGACATGAACAAAATTCAGTATTCATGACATAACCCCTATATCGGTCAAGATGGCATCCAGGTTCACATGCTGCGGAATGTGAAGGAGACAGCTAAGAGTGTTCGAACCTTGCCGATGTCCCTGCGTCACTCTAATGCGACGGGTAGTTGTTTTGTCGCATACGATAAGTGTCGCTTCTTCGCGCACCAGTTCTTTGTTTGTATCGCCGCATTAAATTGCTAAACAATAACGGGACCTCACTGAGGCGAAACGCTGCCAGGTAAGGTGATCTATTAGTGCCACCGAGGCTCTTTAAGTCGTTTGTTATGGTTCAGCTGAGGTGTAGTGTGGGTGTTTTCCGTTAGCAGACAGTGCAGTAGCAGTGCTGCAGGCGACAGTTGGAAATGGTGCAGTGCCAGTGGCAGACTAACTAACATTATCTGGAGGTTCATTTGGCTGCATATATTGTTCTTTAATGTGGCTTTAAAAGTAACACGGGCGGAAACACATTCAGAAAGTTACAAATCTGAGCGCTCCAGTCTCGATGAAGTGCGTCGGTTAGCAGATTAACTTTTAGCTTTAGCTTTAGCGTTACGTTCCTTCAAGTAATAACCGGGTGTTTATTGCTTTCCTTCAAAGTCTGCGTCAAGAAAAATCCTGAAATAGTTAACAGCGATTATGTGAGTTTCATCCTTTACCCTGAACCCTCATAAAATGTTCCTACCCGAGTATATCCACCTCTTTTGACTCGTAATGCTAAATAACAGTGACGTGAACCAGTATTTACTCCCTTCCTGATTTTCTGTTTTTTTGCATATTTGTCACACTTGTTTGACCATGATTTTGGTCATCAAACTAATTTTACTATCACACCATGATAACCAGAGTAAATACAAAATGCAGTTTTTAAATGATGATCTCATTTGTTAAGGGAAAAAAAGCTGTTGAAACTTGTCTGGCACTACACATGTGAAAAAGTAACTGCCCCCTACTTTGCTAAATCATGAATGAACTGTGATTAACCACATTTTTGGGAAATGTGAGTCAAATTTTAATTAATTAATGCCAGACCTGTTGAATTAAGAAATCACTTAAATGATTTGTCTGACAAAGTGAAGCAGGCTAAAAGATCTAAAAAAGAAACGCATCATGCTGCGATCTAAAGAAGAGATGAGAAACAAAGTAACTCACATGTATCAGTCTGGAAAGGGTTACAAACCCATTACTAAGGCTTTGGGACTCCAGTGAACCACAGTGAGAGACATTATCCACAAATGGAGAAAACTTGGAACTGTAGTAAACATTTACCAGGAGTGGCCGCCCTACCAAAATTACTCCAAGAGCATAGCGATGACTCATCCAAGAGGTCACAAAAGAACCCAGGAGATCATCTAAAGTTTTGAGCAGACACACCTGTGAAATACCTTGGAAACATGCACACTCTACTATATACATGAGACACACACGTGAAAGGCATGTATAAAAACATATTCTTGTAGTGTGGCGCAGCATTAACCGACATAAGCCAGAAAAGGTTGTGTATACTTCTCTAAGGCTTATGTTTAATAACATGTACTGTTATAAATCTCTTATATTTTTTAACCTTTATTGACAGTATAATGTGTAGCAAATGCACCTTGAGTAAACAATGTTATGGAGTAATACAAATTGATGTGTTGTTAGAATATGTGCAATGCTTTTGTGAAGCTGTAAAATAATTTCATGATTGTGATGATGTAACCAAAGTGAAAATTACAATTGTTCTAAGCTAACAAGTTAGCCTAGCCATCATAGCCAGTCTTGACTAATGAGTGATTATTTTGGCATGTCAGCTTATTTGTGCAAAATGATAACACATTTGATCGCAGATAATATTATTAAGGGAAAGTTAACAAAAAATATACTTGTTGCATATTGTTAATTAATCACAACGAATGCGAACAACCTTTGACAACCCTCAAAATGTAATTTAGAAAAAGTACAAAAGTACTATTAGCTAAATATACTTAAAAGTAACAAAAATAAATAAAAAAATAATAATGGATTAGAACTGTTGATGCATTGTGTCCATCACTTTAACACACACTTTTATTGTGGACAAGAAATATTTTACAACGTTGACATGTCAAAACAATACCAATTCCTGGAAAATTGGTCTGCAAAATGCTACTTTTCACTCACGGCTCTGCAGAAGCTTTTTGTTTTTCTGTACTACTCTTGTGTCTAATGGCAACCTTCAAGTTGTAGTACTCCTTCCATCTTAACACAGTCCTGTTACAAGAGCTCCACGTTTTGCAGTGATATTTGTATCCCCCAAACTGTATTACATTACCATCAGTCTCCATCATTTTACCTCCGTTGTATTTTTAATGTGTGAATCTGATCTGAGCATGTGATGTCTCCTCTGCCAGTGTCCTTGTAACTGACAGTAAGTCATTGATTGTTTGAATTGGACCGCAGGGCCACCTCTTTCAGGCATTAAAATTAATTGTTAGACATAGAAGAGCTGTACTTTAATTTTTCCTGTTATTATTATAAATAATGAACAGATAACGCACGTCTCACTGGTTATGTAGGGCCTCGATTCGTTTCTGCGAGTCACTTGACTCAAAATGGAAACTTAACTTTCTTCAGAAACGAGATTGAAACTTAACTTGTTCTCTTGGTCACGGTTTCGTTTTCCTTTTAGAGCAATGTCAAAACTTTTGCTTTTAGCTAATCCTGTGCAACACGTTTTTGAGCAGCGCATCCAGCGTTTATAAACGAACTGCATCGTTTTGTGTTTTCATCGTGGAAGCTGTGGACAGGACCGGAAGACCCTGCTTGGAAAACACGTCGTTTTATAGCCTGGACTAGATAGTTTAGTAGTTTCAGATCTACAGCCATTTGCGTGTTTAATCTACGTGCTTACTCCATGACTTATGAATTATGTTACTATTATCTTAATGTTCGCGAGTTTGGGTTTTAGCAGCAAAATTAACACTTCTTTGTTTTTTGGGCGCTGCCACGTTTGGACTACTACAGGTGAGATCCATTGTCAACCCACTGGGGCTTATACTACGCGTTTATATGGTGTGTTGCATGCGCATGTGAAGGTAGTGCTCTTGGCTATAGGAGCTTTCTGCAATGCTAAGTAAGGAGGGGACACGAAGGACGTGATGCAGGAAGGGGTCACTTTGAACATCAAACTGCACATTGGTGGCATAATTTAGCTCTTCCTTGACATGACAGCATCAAGCGTGCAAAAGAGTTGACTCATCAGATGTCTAATGGCTTGTCTTGAAGATGCCTCTGTCCAGACTCATAACAAAGAGAAGCATAATGACACTGGATTATTATAAAATACAGAGTTGTTATTTTGGCTGTCAACTGTTGCCTTGCATCAGGGTCAAGATGAGTCAGCCCCAGCCCCGTTTGGCCTCTGGGCTCCGAGCCTTGTCGGCCGCAATTACCGTGATGAACCAACACTATGGTGTTCTCTAATAATGTGGCGGTGATGGGGCCTGCTCCACTCCATGTGACAGACCAGTGATGCTGACTGGGCCAGAGGGTATGAAACCTGACTCAATATTGGGTGTCACCTTGTTGTCAGCCTCACTGATATATACATTATTGAGTGTTGTCAGATATGATACTTGAGGCTGAATCAATGTTTGTTGTACTATAGAAGGATATTGGAATTCTGGACTATGCTGTTTTGCAGGATCATCATTTCTATTCCCATCATGAATGCTTTGGGTCATGGCTGCATGTGTTTTGGGAGGATGGAATTAACTTTGCAAAATATCATAGTCACATCATTAAAGTCAGAACTGTCAGATAGCAACTACATGGTTTTTCTGTGTAAAGTTTGCCAGTGACAGGCAGTCCTTCACACTCTCGTGTCTTTGGAAATGCCCTCTTTATTTCGTTGTACAATGTCTCATTGCTACAATGACAATAAAGATTCTGATTCTGGTTCTGATTCTTTATCTGCATCAGTGTCTCACTTTCCCCCCTGTATAGATCCAGTTCCAGCAATAATTTGTAAGGCCAGAAATAAAATAGAATGCTCACAAGAACTTCTGAATTATTAATCACCGTCCTTTTACCCTGGGATTAAGTTTCAGTGTGACTGGTAGAGACAGTATGTCACCCTGCAGTATCCTTGCAGAGCTAGTGTCCAGTCTTAATATATACAGTGTTGAAAATGTTGGTGTATGTTAAAGCTCTGTGTGTAATGTTACTTTTTTCATAATACAGATATTTTATTGTTCACTGTCTGTATTCTGTGTTTGGGAAAGGCAAGAGATGTAGGATCACATTAATAAAGATATCTTTGGAGTCAGTATAGAGTCTGACTTATCCAAGGACACTTGAGCAGGTTGGAGCTTTGCTTGTTATTGACACAAATGACCTCCAGACTGCTGCTGATCTTTTTTACTATTATTATTTTTTATCTTCTAACATTGTTGTGTGTTTGTACTTCAGGTGCTCTCAGTGCACAATTGGCCTGCCCTGATTTTGTGTCAGGGTTTGCTGTTTGTGCTAGAGGAAATACACTCATACAGAAGCTGCACAGCCAGCTGCACCGGCCCCCTTCACGCTCACCCCCTGCGCTATGAGCAGAGGTAGAGGAGGGCCTTACAACGAACACTACCACAGGTATCCACCACCAAACTTCCAAGGCCAGCAGAATTACTACAGACCTGGTCCAGCCTCATTCTATCCCAGAACTGGCCCACAGCAGATCCCGTATTCAGATTACTACAACAGCCCCACCCCTGCGGTAGTGCCCACACAGCCCCCAGCCCCACCTCTCATTGCTTCCACTCTGCCAATATCAGGCCACAATAAAGTAGCCCCTAAACCTAACAGCTCGCATAGTCAAAATCACAATCCTATTCCTGGTCCCAATTCATTTCAGTACCAGCAGATAGAGTTCCTGAGAGGACACAGATCTGAGGCTCCTCAGTTCAGAGCCAATCCACGAGGAGGGGGAGCTGGAGTGGTACCGGGCCAGCCACGTAGTTGTTCATACCAACCCCAGTCAGGGTACAGTAGATATCCAAACTCCAATAGCAGCCCGAGGGGTAGACGTGGATATAAGCAGGAACAGAGTTTTGCAGGATGTCCACGGGGCCCGCCAGGCCCTCGATACCTTAACCAAAACCAGTTACAAGGTAACACCCACAACCAGTACTCAAACACACAATGGTGTGTCCAAACAGACTCTCTCTGTGACAGTTTTAAGGATTTGTCTCTTTATAGAGACAGACCCCACAGAGGAGAAAGGTTTGACAGACACTCCGCGTCCAGCAGCTCAACAAATTTGAACTCAAGCAAAGTTAACATCACTCTCACTCCAGACATCCAAGACAAGGTACACAGAGCTTTGGGTGCTTTGAAGCCAAGTGAAAGTATCTCAGCAAAATTATTGGCCAAAAAGCTGCACCTGCCCAAGAAGATAGTGAACAAGGCCCTCTACTCTTTGGAGCGCTCACAGAAAGCCTCCAAGCAAGGACTCTCCCCTCCTGAGTGGACTCTTTACAGGGAATCTCTCACAGGTAAGGAATATCAAAACTCGGTACAAAGTCCATCATCCCATCTGTGTGTCAGCCCAGAACACCAGCAAAAACCTCAAGCCAAGGTTGAACTAAAAGCAGAAACAGCGCACAGCAGGGGACTGAGCAAAGAAGAGGACACAGACACAGAATCCAGTTCTTCTTACTGCTCTTCTTTAGAGTCATCTTACTCGGAAGAAATACAGTCACCAGCAAAAGCTGAGCACAAAGAGATACAACATCCCAGCACCACCAGCTCCCCTGATCAGGAACTTCAGCTTCTCATAATGGCAGAGCAGAAGGAGCTAGTTCTGCAGTACCTGCTAAATTCAGGGAAGGCAACTGCACTCACCATAGCCAAAAATCTGGGTCTGAAGAATGCCAAGCAAGTCAATCCTACCCTTTATGCCCTGGAGAAGCAAGGTGAAGTCATTAGAAATGGTGAAGTCAACCCTCCCACCTGGGATCTCTCCACCCGTCGCCGAGAGAGGATGCAGAGGAGCCTCAAAGCTGCACAGAGCAAGCCAGCCGATGGGGGTCAGATGGAAGAGGGAACGAGGAGAGATGAGATAGTAGGAGGGTCTGTCTTCCTGCCATCTTCACCACTACCACCAATACCAGGCCTCGAGTCACTACCACCTCTAGAGAGCTGGATGGCAGACCAAAGTCACAGTGAAGTGGTAGGTGACATTTCTGTGTTTATTTAGTGGTATTAAGGTGTATACTTTCTTATGAGTCCTGAAAGATATCTTGTAAGGGCAAAGATTAATTCAAATGAAGTTTCTCATGATAAATTTAACAAGAAAAATTACACTATGATATTAAATGTAACCAGAAGTAAATAAAAATCAGTTTGAACTATGTCGCTCAACTTCAGCTACTACAAACAATATCTAGATAATAAAAATATGTCCCTCAGAGTAACACAGCACACCATCTGCAAAGATTAAAGGAAAAGTTTGGCACTTTGTTTCCCTGTTTCCAGCATTTATGCTAAGCTAAACTAAACAGCTGCAGGGTGTAGTCCTATCCAACTGACATGAGTGGTACCAGTCTCATCATCTACAAAATAAATGTGTTAACCCTTAACCCTTTCACCCCTTTTATGTTTTTTTATTCAGTCCCATTCCTCCCTTCACCCCACCACCTTTACCTTATCTCAAGACGAAGAGACCAATGAAGGACAGTGGGCGACTGACGATATCCCAGATTTCCTCAATGCCATTCGCAAAGAGACGGATGCTGAAAAACTAGCAGCAGAAAAGGCCAATTCCATAGGCACTGTTGCTGTGTCACTGGCTGCCGCACCTCCCCAGAACCTTTGGGCCAAATTACAGGAGGTGAGGCTAAAGAATCCTGTCAGCGGCCTCATGGAGTATGCCCAGTATCTGGGCCAGAACTGTGAGTTCCTGCTCCTTGACCAGTCAGGACCCTCACACGACCCAAGGTTAGTGACATGACCTAATCTGTTGGTGTGAAGTTGTAATTGACACAAGATCAAATTTAAAATAATTGTGATCATTGTCTGTGTATTCATTCTGTGATGTAGACATCAGTTAGGAATGCACCAGGGCTGATGCTGAACTTACTAAGTGGATCAGATATTAACTGATCCACATCAAAATGGTGACTTTATTGGTTAAGTTAGTACGTTGTAAGTCTATTCAAATATGCATGCTTGGGTTCATTCTTGATACATAGATACACTTACACAAAACTTAGGGTCTTTTTATTAATGGGTTATGCTTCTTTCTTTTGTGCTTTTTTCCACTCATATTTATTGCTTTCTCTAAACCACCTGATGACAAACCTAAGTCAGTGTCTGTGAGAAATACTGATGCTGCTAATTGAGAATGAAAATTACTCTGCTTGTTATACAACATATTAGTCTTAGAAAATTGGCTGTTCAGTTAATAGTGTATTGGCAGATAACTGTCTTTAATCTGCATATTCTCTCTCCCTGTCAGATTCCGTATGCAGGTGATGCTGAATAGGAGGCTGTTTCCTGTCGCAGAAGCTTCAAGTAAGAAGGTTGCAAAAAAGGACGCTGCTGCAGCCACCTTACGCATTCTCATCAAAGAGATGCAAGGAGGAGCAAGCACAGGGGATGATGGAAATATTGCCACTATGGACCAAGTGATGGATCCACCCCCAGACACCAGTGTAAGCTAAGTTTGAATTGGTGAAAATAAGCCCAGCATAAAAAATGTAAATATCAAAGTTCATAAAAGTACACCCTGACAGCCAAACACAGTCCTTCAACAAAAAACTTTTGGCCTCATGATTAAATGAGTTTTCATCTTAATAATGTCAAAACTATTTTTTAAAACATGCAATATAGATAACAGTAAATACAATCTGGTAACGTGTAAATCTGCTCCCACATGAAAAGAGGAGCAGATTACTGCTGCTGTGACTCACTCTGCACCAAGGTGGTTGAACAGTGCATTGAGCCAATATCTAGTCCAACAAAGATGAATAACACAAATAAATAATATAATTTACTTAATTGAAATGATTCAAATTCATGTACACTTCCAATTCCACTACTTGGTGTCTCACAAACAAACAGAAATGGTGTGCTAGTGACATTTTAAGTTGGGAAACACTACTTCCATTCAGCTATGTGCTATCAGGCCACTGTTTATTGTGTGGATAACCAACAGTGGAAGTGCATCTTTTGTTTTGTAGTCTAATGCAGAACAGACTTTAATGAACTGGATTCACGGTCTCTTTACTGTCTCTTTTGCTGTATAGCAGGGGACCGTCGAAAACATGAGCGGAATGTTTGGGTCCAGTGGTGTGGAAAGTATGGAGACGGTGGGATCTCGCCAGCCTCTGTCCCGCTCTCTGCCTGGTGGGAAGAATCCGGTATCTGTCCTGATGGAGTACTGCCAGCGCAGTGGGAACCCCATCGAGTTCATCATCACTGGGCAGGCGGGCCCACCACATGACCCACGGTACTGGCTCTTTCATCTCCTTCTAAATCTGTGCCTTTGGATGTTGGTCTCCACCACACTGCATGTTCTTAGATAAGTTCCTCTGTGGTAGTACATTTCCTCCTTGGGAAGCAGTAGATCAGCTATTTCTGTTCAGTCGATCCTCAGTAGTGTAGTCAGCTGACAAAGACACAATATCATCTTTGTCCAGCCATTTCTACTTACTGTTTATAGTCAATCCCTCTAGCTGCATGCATCTAGCTTGATCACTATCACACCATAGACTCTGGTCACTATGACCCTGCGTGATCTGCTGATTTATCTAGATGTGACAAGGAATAATAAGGTGTCTGGAGTAGAAACTCAACAAAGTGTGGCATCATCTCTGATCTCAACCAAAATAATTCTCTCACTTTCTCTCCTTCCACTCTGTTCATCTTCTCTGACCTTTGTTTAGGTTCATGTACAGGGTGAAGGTTGGTGAAAGCTTGTTTACAGAGGCCTCAGCTCCAAGCAAGAAGGCAGCCCGCCAGCTGGCAGCAGAGGAAGCAGTAAAAGAATTAATGGCTGATGGGAGACTGCAGCTTAACAAGGTGAGAAGCTGGGAATAATTGGAGTTGTTCCTTTTGCATATGCCCAAAATGAGTGGAAAAACGATGTGATGAAACAATATATTAATCAAGAAGAAATAAATGGTTTTGTCACCTCTGTCACTCTGTTCTGCCCACTCAATCAATACCCTTTATATTTTTCTGTTTCTTCCTACCCTATCCTCATCTCTCTTTTCCAGCCTCAGTTGCCCCTGGGCTCTTCCAGTGATAGCGAAGGCAGTGGTTCTGTGACTATCTGCCCCTCCTTGCCTCCTCTAACTGCAGATGAGTTGCGAGCAGCACATGAGGCAGGGGTTGGCGATCTCATCAACCATCTGAACAACAACGCAGTGTCAGGTCTTCTGGAGTACGCCAGAGCTCGGGGCTTTGCTGCTGAGATCCGCCTGGTGGACCAGTCTGGCCCACCACACGAGCCTAAGTATGTACGAGCTACATGAACACACATACATGCATTTAAAATGGACGCACTGAATAAAAACATCTCCCCCTGGGTGTGTTACTGGCTTGGAAAATATGGTCTTTGTGAAAACGATGTAATGATGTGCCACATGAATCATGTAATTTTTCTGTATCTCTGTTGTTCTAGGATTAGATGATATGCTAAGGAAAATTCTCAGATGGATATTCATGTTAATGATCTGACCATTGTTTTCGTGGTATTCTGGGGTCTTTTCTCTATTCTCTGATTGCCTTTCCCATTGCCCCAGGTTCACTTACCAGGCCAAGCTGGGTGGACGGTGGTTCCCTGCAGTCTGTGCATCCAACAAAAAGCAGGGAAAACAGGAAGCAGCAGATGCTGCTCTACGGGTTTTGATTGGAGAAGCTGAGAGGGCAGCCCGTACTGGGGAGCTTATCCCAGCTGAGGTACAGACTTTTCAGAGCTTTTTTAATTTTACTTCCTTTAAACTTAAATGTGCATAATCAATAAAATAAGCCTTTTGTGGCAGTATAGTATATAATGCCTGTGTTTCCCTCTCTCTAGCTCCCAGTGAGTGGGAGCACTTTGCATGACCAGATAGCAATGTTGAGTCACCAGCGTTTCAACGCCCTGACGACACGTATCCAGCACAGCCTTCTGGGACGCAAGATTCTGGCTACCATCATCATGAGGAAGGGGGAAGGCCTGGGGACTGTTGTCAGCCTGGGAACTGGTATTTCTATTATTGTTAGCATGCAACCTTTGAAACAAGGGAAGTGGTAAAACAGATAGTAAAAGGAAATGTACAAAATGTGCTTCCACTGCATTTTGCCATGATTAGTTTTATGGATTTCTATGCTCAGAGTCATGCACTGTCAGAAAACTAAACCAGAACTAGGCCACTGCAGAACCAAGAGCTATTGCATTTTGTTCTTTGACATTGAATGTGTTTCTTTTTTCTGTCAGGAAATCGCTGTGTTAAAGGGGAGGAACTGAGTCTTAAAGGGGAGACTGTTAATGATTGCCATGCTGAAATCATCTCCAGAAGGGGATTTGTTCGGTAGAAATAGATCTTTCTTTTTTATCAATGCTTCTCTCCAAGTTCTAAAAATACCCAGCTCTTCTCTCAGAACCAGTCCACAGGATATTATTTATAAGTTGAACTCAACATCTTCTTCCTTCTCAGATTTCTGTACAGTGAACTGCTCAAGCACTATGATGGTGCAGACGACAGTATATTTGAGCCGGCGGAAAACAACAAACTGCAGATCAAATCTGACATCACCTTTCACCTCTACATCAGGTGGGGGCTATCAGATGTTTACTTTTCTCCTTGTTCACCTCCTCTACAGTCGTCTTTCATTTCCATCCTGTCCATTAGTCAGATACATCAATGTTTCATGTTTGGATCGGTGTTGTTCCTCTTGTTTTAAACTCCATACCATTTTGGTTTGTGCTGTATCGGTATCTCATGTCTCTTCTTTTTTTTCTTATCCATAGCACAGCACCTTGTGGGGATGGGGCTCTGTTTGATAAGTCCTGCAGTGAGGCAGGGGATGAAATCGGGGGCCACCAGCCTCTGTTTGAGAATGCTAAACAGGGAAAGCTACGCACCAAAGTGGAGAACGGTGGGTGAATATTGTAAATGCCAAAGAAGCAAATGATTCATCATCCTTATCATTAAGCAAGACCTGTGAGCTGTGTATATGTGTTGTTGATTTCACCAGGTGAGGGTACCATCCCAGTGGAGTCAAGTGCCATTGTGCCCACCTGGGATGGTATCCAACATGGTGAGAGGCTGAGAACCATGAGCTGCAGTGATAAGATCCTGCGATGGAACGTGCTGGGCCTGCAGGGGGCATTGCTTACCCACTTTTTGCATCCTATCTACCTTAAGTCCATCACACTTGGTAAACTTTATGATGTTACCTTCAATGTCACAGCTAGATAGAGAGCAGATTATGTGACAAGTCACAACAGAGTTAATCTCAGTTTATGTTGCTTCAGGATTTATGTTTTACAACCTGTGCTTTGTATTCTGATCTGCTAGGATATCTCTATAGCCACGGTCACCTGACACGTGCCGTTTGCTGTCGACTGGCCAGAGACGGTGACACTTTTGCCCAGAGTCTCCCTCCTCCCTTTAGGCTAAACCACCCAGAGGTAATCAGATCAAGTGTTTGGCAGTGTCATATGTGGACATTAATAAGGAATGTCAAGGTCATTCTCACATAATTGATCAATTAAGCAGCCAGCACTATTTGTGCTTGCAACAGTTTCTTGTTCATCTTCTTTAAAATGGTCTTTTTCATCATTTAGTTGAAAGCAGGTAAGTGAGTATTGCACCACAGACCAAAATGGCTGAGAAAGGCAGTAGTGTGCAGTGGTACAAAATTCATAATTTTCTTGGCTTTCATATACACATTGATAAAATAGGCTGAATCTACGATTTCTAATTGACACTCAGCAGCCATCACGTTGATGCACAAGTTACACAACTAAATTTACACACTCTTTTTGAAATTGATGATTCAGACTGATGGGCTAAATTCTCCTGACCGAAAATGTTTTCTCTCTCCACTTTCCTTCTCCCACACCACCTGGTTGGACTCTAGGTGGGAAGGGTGAGCGTATATGATTCCACTCGCCACACGGGCAAGACCAAGGAGTCCAGCGTGAACTGGAGTTTGCCAGACCAGCACAGTGTAGAGGTGCTGGATGGGACCAAAGGCAAAGTGGATGGGTAAGTAGTATTCAACGTAACCAAACAAAATCCTGCCACGCATGTAGTGCTGCTCTTCAGTGTTTCTATTTTTTCTCAAGTAGCTAACAGTAACTTTGTATTAACCCACAACAGATTCAAGTCAATTCTTTGCCTGAGCAGAGATTTTAAATTTGAATTGATTTTACCCTGTAGCTCATTATGACTGTAAAATGCTTTCCAGAAACGTGATTTAGTTTTTCCATCTGTATGAGTTATTGATCACCTCAGTATTGATGTAGTGCCATGTCATTGTGAAGACCTCCATGGAATTTGTTTCCAGAGAAATAATTGAAGATATCTTAATCAGTTGTGATGATTTAGTTTGTGTTAGTACTGTGCTTCCCAACTAATCCCAAACTCTATGTGTACTGTGTACAAACTGTTAACAAAACACACACAAACTGGAAAGCCCTTGGCAACATTTTTATTTTGGATAACATCAAGTGCTTTATTTCATATGTTAACTTTAATTAAAATGAAATCATCCAAAACAGTGAGCTGCATGGCAGTGACGTAAGCTAAGTAGGGAAACACTGCACAATAACAAGAAAATCATCTCACCTTGCCAGTTTTCCATGACCAATGTACTTTCTTTATGAACACTTAACTAAAGAACCTTCTAATATCTTATCTCCTGTAGGAACAAACTAGGCGTGTCCCGTGTGTCCAAGTCCAACCTGTCCTGTATGTTCCGCTCTCTGTGTCAACGGTGTGCTCGCACTGACCTCCTCTCCCTACCCTCCTACGCCCAAGCTAAGATGTCAGCCACGTCCTTCCAGCATGCTAAGCAGCAGTTCTTCCAAACCCTCAGCAGCCACGGTTATGGCGCCTGGATCGGCAAACCCCTGGAAGAGAAGAGCTTTGAGTCAGGGGAGGGACCTTGGAACAGTGGAGCAAGTGTCCTCATGGGATACGGCAGCAGTAGAAATGGAGGAGCAATGGAGTGCAGGCAAGAGGAGGCATAGAAGAATGCAGGGTGCATTATTAACTGGGTAACAAACATGGCGATAGAAAAGCACAAGGCACTGGCAGATTGAAAGGGTGGATGTGAAGAAAAAACATTGTACAATATGTAGCTGTCGGCTGGAACTGTATCTTCTGATGTTACACGGTTAAAGGCTGCAGCAGAAGAGTGATAGACAGAATCAATGAGAGGAAAATGCCTGAAGAATGAGTGAGGTCAAAGCAGAGGGAGCGAGGGGGAGATTCATGGGGTGTGCAAAATAAACACTACATTAAAAATAAAAAAGCAATTAGTGTGAAGTCAGTAAACTACCACAGCAAACACTGCTACAAAGCTGAGTTGTGTCAACTTGCAAGAAAAGTACTGTTTGCAAGCATCCTTTATAGGTTAGTTTCAGATTTTCCTTGTAATTGTAGTGTAGTATAGTATGCTGTTATTTTCCATTTGGAAACTATATTTTTGCAGCTTCTTTGACCATTGCAATTGCAGTTTGACCTCTCTTTGACCGCTGGTTGTTGAGAGCTTGAGTAGCTAACACGTACTGCAAGTTGCCATTCAACCTAACACAGGGCTCCATTGTAGTAGTGTTTGTAACTGAAGGTAGTACATTTTAAATTTAGAAATATCTTTTCCCTATGTTCTATAACATACAGATATAAACAGCTGCTTTTATGGCGCCAGCAGAAACAACGGGGTGCTCTCAGCAGGAAACTTGTTTTTTATTTTTTTTATTGCCCTAATCCTAGATAGATATGAGTAAACTTTGAAATTAGCCCCTGTTCAGTGCTGTCCCATCTTAGAGGGTACTAAAGCTTTCACTGTACATAATAAGAACGTCAATGCCAACTTTCACTGTCCAACTTTTGTGGCTTTAGATCTTGTACATACTCTTCAAACAGTTTAACCAGCTGTAAAATGTAAAATTAGTGTACACCCCCAGTTGTCTTTCCACATTGTTGTTGCCAGGGTTTCTATTTGCACAGCAAATGTCAGTGCACCCTCTTACTCAGCCCCATAAATTCTCTGCTTTTTATATACAATTACTGATGTCAAGATTTCCAAGAAATACATTTCTGTTCTGATTGCTTGTGTGTGTTTCTGAGTTGTTTTCCTTTTCATTCACTTGTTAGTAAGGTCATCAGTTGCTGGCCATGCCAGGAACCTCCAAAAAACCCTCTGCTATCCTGCCTGCAGCCTGTCTGCATATTGTTTGTAACATCTTGGTACAAAAAGAAATCTTTCAGGTTCACTCATGTGGCCAGTTCTTGAGGACCACTAGGTGAGGACATTTTTGTTGTTTAAGAGGAGTGTGTTTTCCTGGTTTTGGTTACATGTAGGTGGCTGATGCAATATATACATCAGGTATATACAAATACATGAACACATAGATGTACAGTGGGGTTCAAAAGCCTGAGTCCAGTTGCAGAAAAGAATATTTTAAACTAATAGATTGGTTTGGTCAAATAGTTTTATTTATCAGAATATTGTACAATGTTTTATTTTTACTTATGAATATAAAGAAAAATATATTGAGAGAAACAACAAACAAGATTTCTCTGTATTTGCTGTGATTCCATTAACCACTGCACTTGAATTTGACAATATTGCATAGAAAGGCATGAAAGTTTTTGTAGAATTTGAGAATCTGCATTATCCGAACACCATAAATTACAGATTTAATGTAGCAGATGTGTGTTGTGGTTCAGGTCTGTTAGCTGCAGTACAAAGACCAGACATCTCAACACAGCACGATACTTTAAATAGTTTGGTGTAGCTTTGACACGAGCAGAGCCATTGTTTTGCTGTTAAATAAATTGTTCCTGGTTTTAAGTTAAACGTGATGGTTTGCCTCTGTAGAACAGCATCCTGTTCTAGAGTCTCTCTCTGGTCACAGAGATTATCTGTTTTATTTAAGCCCTAAAGTTCAAGTTATAGAGGGCTTTCATACTGTCTTACAAGTGGACACTATTTTCTCAGCAGTTCTTGAAGTTGCACCAGCTGCAATATTAATTTTGCACAAATGACAAACTGATGATACTTCTTAGTACTTTGTTGCATTTATTTAAGAGTTACATTATTTTTGATATGATGTTTCTAAATGTATTTGAACAAGAAACTTTAAAAGGAATTTATTTTGATTGTTTTTATCGTGTATCACATTTAAAATTTATGGTTTTGGACTCTGACTTTTGTACTTCACTGTATGCAAAAACAGATGTTTGAGTATAATGTTGTATATACACTCACTGGTCACTTTATTAGGTACACCTGTCCTGTTCTAATTTCTCAGTATTAAATTTTAAACTGTCAGAAAGGTGATCATTCTACTATGTTTATTATTGAGGTTGTATTAGGTGGTGGAGTCATACTGACTTCAGTAATGAGCATTTAGTAGAATTATAACCTTTCTGACATTTTCAACAAAAACTGAGAAATTATAACCTTGTAAATGTAGAATTCAGGGCAGAGCTGCTGTATTGATTTGCATTAAATTGTACAGGTGTACCTAATAAAGCGGCCAGTGAGTGTGTGTCTGTGTGTGTGTGTGTGTAAATGTATAGGTTTAATGTATATATTTTTAAATCATCTACAGTTGCTTTTCTATAATTTGTCCTGTTTTAATTCTTGTTCAAATTACATTGACTATGCTGTTTTTTTACCAATGAAGTTTGGAATGTTTGTGGAAAATAAAAGAAGTAGCAACATTTCAGCTGAGTGATGTTTGCTGTTTGCTGTTGTGAGTGGCTGTGACTCAGGAGGTAGAGCAGTCGTCTGCCAATTGTAGGGTTGGTGGTTTGATTCCCATCTCCTCCCGTCATATGTCGAAGTGTCCTCGGGCACTTTCCCCCTTTCTGCCCGTGTGTGTGTCAGATCAGCTGCATGGCAGCTCTGCCATCGGGGTGTGTGTGTGTGTGTGTGAACAAGAAGTGTAAAAGCACCAGTAAGTAGAAAAGCGCTAGTGCAGAACATTTACCATTTACCCTATATTTCTATTAATTTCTGTTTTTAATGTTCATTTCTCACCTGCTTCGTTTTCAATGGGAGTAATTATACAACCTGAGGGTTGAGGTGTCACATTAATATAGAGACACTGAAGTTTTGGGGGGGGGGGATTGTAGATATTTATTTTTGTGAGAGTTGTTACTAATGCATTTTTTTAAGTTGAAAAAGATGCTATGTTTTACAGCAGGGACTCCTCAGGGTGGCGTTTAGATTCAGTTTGGCTGTAAATAGCTGCAGAGAATATTGCAGTGCTCCAAAGCATCACCAGATGGAAACATGTCCACACCTTAGTGCTCTTGTATGCATGTAAAGAAAGGCTACGTGAAATGAGCCCTAAGTTACCTGATCTTCAAAGCGGATGCAGGACGAATTCCGTGGTTAGGTTTCTGTGTCAAGATCTGTGCGGTATTAACATATTTTATCAGCAGGCCAGCATGTTATGTGAGCGTCCGATGTCCTTCTATAAGGCGATCATGTTTTTCTGTCAGTCTGATAAGTCTGAGATTGTCTATGTTTCCGCACCTTTATCGTGTGTGGACCAACTTGAGTTTTAAACATTCAAAGTGAACATGGTTTGTTCAACTGTTTTAACAGGACAGTTTTATATTAGGGTCCCAATTAGTATTCATATAGTATAATGTACGTTGTACATTAATGCAGTTAAGTATGAGTACAACTAAATTTGGTTTAGCCTAATGGTTAATTGGTTTGATCATGTGCGAAACAGTATGTTGATATTGTATACATGATAAAGAATAAGCCGACAATTAGTAAGAAATGATGTGATATTCACTAAATTAAAACAATATATTTAAAACATATAAAACAAATGGCCATCAGGATCATAACAAAGAAGGTCTTTGTCTATTCTTCAAAAGATGTTTTTTATGTGCTATAAAACTACGGCATTAGAGAATACTGATATTCTAAACTTTTTCAGCAGCTTCTAAATGTGATTTATTAACAATAGCAACATCTGAACAAGCTATTTAGAGCCATCACTCGCTGCGTCGTGTCACTGGAAACAAACAGTGATGTTTAATGCCTGATTGTGAATCCGTTTGGTGTAACATTAGATCTGGTCTTGTCTCCAGTTCAGCAGTATTTGTATTTGCCAAGGGACAGAACAATGGCAGCAATATTGCCAGCCAATCAGTGTAGTACCTCATAAACAATTTTAATGTTAACACTCCCCAACAGCCTGTTTCATTAGAGGAGGGAACAGAGCAAGGAACTCACAATGAGAAATACAGTACTTATATTCACATAATACCCCTTATTATACCTATCTAATTACAGTTAAGGTATAACTATTTACTGTATCAAGTAAAAAATAGTGATAAAAACACATTTGTCCACTTATAGTAGCATGCATGTGCTATCCAAATAGTGGGGTTCTCTTCAATCAGGATCTCACCCCATTAAGTCTGATTCATAGTGTCTCTCCAGTGAAGTATTTAGATGGCAGAAGGAGGGCAGGACAAATGATAGAGGTAGAGGAGAAAGCACGATGGAGGGAAGAATGGATGAGGCGAACATAGCTACATGGAGTGAAATATTAGTCCAGACCGAAGGGCTTAAACAAGCCAATCGATGCTCTCCAATAGAAATAAATGAGAGAGGCGAAGGAGGGAATAACTAGATACAGGCTGAGGAGAGAAGGGAATGGTTTAGAAACTAATGGTCATCAAAGGTGTAACAGGAGCGATGGACCTTCAAATCCTTGAAGCATAGGGGAAGGAAAGGAGTCTGGAAAAGTAGCATGATAAAGTTTGATATAGTTTGGCATAGTATAAAAATAATCCAGCTGTACTGCTATTTAACAGCCCTTTGGTACAAAATAATGCATCATAGTAACTGCACAATTATTTGCAGATTTTCGCATCGTGGGACTAATGAAGGTTCATCTCATCTTACAGACACTGTATTATTAAAACAATGTTGAAATCCTGAAATTTTGGGGGGTAGCATGCAGTCTCTCTCTGGGCTGTTGCTAATAAGAGGGTTCTTGGAATAATCTTCTTTAATCAATGTCAACACAGCAAGACAGTACACAACCAACTCCCCACTCCACTCCTGCCCATGATACTATCCCCTAGGACCTAAAGTAAAGGAACATACTAAGCAACTTACAGTATGTGTTAGACATATACAGTAAATATTTAAATAATAAACATATAAAAATAATTAAGTGCTCTATAATAAAATAATTATTTTAAAAGTATATAATAATAATATTGTCCAAAATAATGAGGCATTATTTAGACTTACTGTAAATGTATACCTTACTATAGCATACTACAAAAATTAATATGCAAAATAAATCAAAATTCAAATAAGCCTCGATTTTACTTTGAGTTCAGTGATAAGTAGCTAATGCTAACATGCTGAACTAAGATAGTGAAAGATAACATATCATCCAAAGACCTTTGGATAAAGTGGCATTTACACGGGTGATTATACGATACAACACCAGCATGGAAGTACAGTGGCAATTTAACTGGGTAAATACCATGATGCCAAGGTACTGCACCTCATACATTCTATACAGTACACAGTTGACTTGTATTGTATGATGGCACTGCAGTGTCACTTAGCTGAGGGATAGGAGACAGGTGACCCAGGGAGACTGCAGTCAACTGAAACACGTGCAAATACCAGCCCTGCATAACTTTACTATCACGCTGACACTTTGAAACTGTAGATACGTCTTGAACTCCTTCAGCGCCTCTAAATATTTGTATCAGGACAGCTGCACACACTTGCTAGCATGCTTAGTCAATTGAATCTCCAGTCAAGTGTGACACAAATCATACAATACAGCATTTCTTTTTTCAAAAGGCTTGAGACCTTGACTCACTGCTATCTAGGAAGCAGAAGTGGTGTAAATTTGACACTGTCTCTCAGAACTGTGAGAACACAGATCATCCCATAAATGTGTCACAGCATTGTGTCTCCTACATTACAATTGTCACCATCACTACTATCAGCAGAAGAGAGGGTGCTGAGTAGGAGAACACATAAATATTTCATTTATTTATTTATGTGATTGTGTTTGCACTTCATCAGTTGTAGGAATCAGGGATTATGCAAACAAAACAACAGATATCTGAATTACTGCTTCATCGTCTTGCGTATCATTCCCCGTGTCTCTCTCACCTTAAATTACTGTCAAATCTATAATAAAGGCCAGCTAATAACCAAAAGTACTTCAGAATGGGAAAAACTGGTCTGGAAAAGTGTCCGTTGAGTAGGAACAGCAGTGTCACTAGTGGAGAAGCAGGAGAATAACATATCAAAAAACACAAGCTGCTGAATAAGGAAGATGTTGTTTAGGTGCTGGACCAGGAGAAGCAAGCAGTCTCAAAGAGGGATGCTGAAGGCAAAGGAGCCGTGGCCACAGCAATCATCTGAGAAGTGAGTGGCAACTGTTAATATGTCACCATGTCTGGACCTGTCATAGGAGAGCCACAACAGAAACTAATTTATTCACCTAGTCTGGTTGGAGATTTGTAAAGGGTGACCTGACATGGTGCTACTTTGCCTAAATGTGTAGCAGCTGATCCATCTTGACACCAGTGGACCTTGACGACAGGATTTCAGAAGGAGAGCGTCTGAACAGTCCACAACCTAACAACTTTAAAGCCCCGAAATGAAACCATGGAAGGGGAAAAAGTGTTAACCTGTCAGGAAAAGTGTGTGTGAGTGGAAATCCGACAGTGTCACTGGTCTGCTGACTAGTGTCCTTCAGTCAGCACAGCTGACACAAACATCACCACAGAGTACACTCTGCTGTGATGCTGAACTGTAGTAAACCTCTGAACTCTTCAAACACTTCCAGAAATTAGTAACATGGCAGCTGCACACACTTGTAAGCAACACACTTAACAAATTGGTACTCCAGTGATGGTGCTCAGTGTAATATCTTGACACGGCATGTAATAAACCTGACATGGAGCAAGGAGTTTGATTTTGTTTTGTTTTTTTGGTGCTGAAATTCTGACAGACATAGAGTCTAATATAGCTGTGTTGGTGGCAATATGCTGTGTTTGTGTGTGTGTCTGCATGTGTCAGTCCTTTCATTAAAATACCACAATTGTTTGGATATGAGATGTTCTGCGCTGCTTGCTCACCACTTACATGGGAGTGCGGATACATACACACAAACACACACACACACACTCACACACACACACACACACACCACCCCACTCCCCTTCCTCCACTGTATCTTTTACCCCCTGTAGTTTCTCATTCTCTGTATTTGATTAGTCTCTCTCAGGCAGTCCGATCAGAGTGCTGTTTGCTGTGCAGACATCCATCTGTATACAGAGGTGGGTTTTAGGCTGTGGGTTAGCCTGCACAGCTTCCAGCCCCTAATGCAATCTGAGCCATTAGGATATAATAAAGTCGGTGTAGGGCAACCATACAGTGGGGTTAGCTTAGCGGCCTATTAAAAACGGCTATGCAGCTGTGCAGTGCATTTACTCATCACCTCTCTGCATTTATCATAGATCAGGTCAACAACAGGTGTCTGGAGAATTTCCTTTTTCTCTCTGAAACCTTGTAGCCACAGAGGGGTCGTGTTATTCAGAGCACTATTCAACACATTTACCAATGTCTTTGATTTGCTTTGAATATTTCTTTTTGGTTTTACTGGATAATTCCACTGTTGCTACATCAGATTACAGTGATTCAATTATAAAATTTGTATTATTGTGACATTAATTCAACATAATGAGCATTATTACTTTCTTACTTACAGTAAATAAAAAGAAAAATATTAAATTCAGGAATTTATATGAGAACTTCAAAGCAATAAAACCCACCAAGTTACCTGTCTGGTCCGAGCAGTAGCTTATCAGGGGCTAATATTGTCAGCATTTAGACAGACATTGCTGAAAACTCATTTAGTTTGATCACTTCTGCTGACTCTACTTGTGTACATGAGGGGGACATAAATCTGTTTACACAATCACATTGCAGGGTCTTGCTTCCCATTAAAAAACAAAAACAAATCCCCAGAACAAAAATTACATGAATGTTAGGATGTTTTATTGTTTGGGTAATGTTAGTTAGATTAGCATTAGGGTAAGTCTCCACGAAATTAATGTAACTCAATGTGTGTGTTATCCTTTGAAGTGATTGAAAAACGATTGTGTGTGTGATGGGAAAGTCTATTGTCCTTTCACTCACTCACCTAATCAATCCCTCTTTCCTTTCACTCACAAGCCTCCTCGTCCTAATTCTCACATTTCATCCAGATCTAATTGGTTTCCGCCCGATACACACTGTGTCACTTAAAAGTGGAATTTGTACAGCATGTGGCTTTAAACACAGACGGGATGGGAGTAAGATAGATCAAGTTGAACGAAAACTCATCTGTATGTATTTACTACTTTGGCATAGAAACTGCCATCCCAGCATATTATTTCTGTTTGTATTCTATTATTGATTTCCTCGTTCACATATTTCTTCCACCATACATGTGGCGTATGCTGCAGGGCAGGTGCAGGCACAAACCTTTTCATCCAAAGGGCCCATTATTCCTGCTACCCCCTGACCTCTGTCGACTTGTGAAAGACATACAGTGTGACCTGCCACCGTTCCTGTTCTGTGCCAGTCTTAATGCCTCTCTGGTCCTTTAGCAGTTTTATTTTCCATTTAGTGTGCTTTATTGTATTGTGTTTGTCAAACTCTCTCTTGCTTGCTAAATCTTCAGTGCTTTATTGGCAAAATACAAGCTGTGAAGAAACTGTAGCCTGATAATTAAAGGTTAGCCTATGATACTTTTATATAATTTAAATGAGTTTTTTATTTGGGTGAATAAGGTGAAATAACAATAATATGAATATACCAGCTGTGCAGGTGAGATAAAAACTCAGTGGGTTACCCCTTTTTAGTGCACACATACATACAGCCAAACGCACATTTGTTTTTATACTCATTTTTATACAAAAGCATGACTGTGTTACATTCTGATGAACAGTATTTTATTGATTTATTATGACAAGTATCCATGCACATAGCATTAAGAGGCTGGTGGTCTGTTAACCTTCAGATGAGACTATCTTTGGCCTTACTTTTCTTCTTGTTCTGCTTTTGGAGCACAGCTTTCAAGCAGCATTAGCAGCTACTACTGGCAGCACAGTCTCAGGTCAGATCATTCAGTTCATATATTACAACTCATATTACAACTACTTGAAACTAAGAAAATATCATCTGCTTGTAGAGACGGGAACCTGAAAGCGCTTGATAACACTAGTATTTCAATTATGCTTAAAAACATGACTTAAATTTAATTATTAAAATAGTTATAATTATGCTGACTATTTCAGCTCTATATTTTCCATAGTCCTAACATGAATCATCAAATCCATATACCTAACTCTTCTCTTAACAAAACTACATCTACCTTAGCATAAACAACTGCTCCAATCCTAAAAATATATTTTAATATAATATCACTAATCATGTCTGTAAAGATTCTTAGTGAGGTTGTCTGAAAGTTGAGTCATAGCAACTGGACTGAAATCAACCCCAACAAATACTGACCTTGTTATATTACTGTCTTAGCCTTCTATATAAATTTGTTTCCAGTAAAGATAAATAAATAATTGGCTTTGATGACATGACGTTTGACCTTTCCCCGGGCCTTTATGAACAATTTAGCGCTTGTTGAATCAGCCACTCTCCGTCACTAACCCATCACGACTCCGCCCAGGGCAGAAACAACACATTACTGTGCTTATTTCCCTCTCAAGAGGAACCGACGGATGAAATAATCCACTTTCAAGTTCAGACAGATGCATGTAGCGTTTTTAGGGAATAAGATACAACAAACACATTTAAGAAATACAAATCAAGCTATGATACTAGTGTTGGAGGTTACCATCTTTTTCTTCCATATGAAAGTAGCGCTGTCTACCTTGCGTCCACATTGACTGTGTGAGTGAGGTGTTGGCACAGGTTTGCTGTTGTATAAATACTTATACAAGGAATCATCCTCCACGCGATATGATTTGTTTTATTGATGTCTGTCAGGTTGCATAATAGCGGGATAAACTGACCTCTTAGAAAGAAACGGCCTAATCCGCTCTCCCACAATTCCGTGTCTGCACTCATCCGACTAAGGGGGCAAATAACGCACAAAGAAAGCCATAAGATTACACCTATTAAGCCAGGTGGAATACTCTAATTATGTAGGATTATGCTGTAGCCTGTAGACTCTACAGAGTTGGAATTATTAATTGATAATTATGGTAGAAATGAAATCAGAGAACCCCTAACGAAAACTCAATGTCCTGCAAATTAACAGGATTAACTGGATTTTTCTCTGATGTTGTTCTTAATTGTTTCCTTTAAGGCACTAATTAGCTATTTACATAGTTTTCAACTCACTTCATTAGGCCTACAACATTGTTTATCCATGAGAGGTATTCAGCAGGTTCTGAATTTGTCAATTTAAGCACAAAAAAGGGTTTTTCCATGCGCACTCGCACTCCGCGCCGCTCAGGAGCTGTTTCCACACCCTCCTCCTCGCCATATGTTGCAGTTTTGTTTTGGCAAATCATAGTTTTGTAATAACAAGAGACAATCTTGTTTTATAGATGTATTCACATGTGTTATATAAATGTGAAAATCAGTCTCTGGATGCACATTTTTAGCGGGCGTAACAGGTGCCATAAACAACAAAATAGGCCCTATAAAGTCTTTATTATAGAGGCAGCAGGTACAAAAGTCAAATTGATCACATTTTGAGGGGCTACTGTCATGGCAAACCCCCAGATAACCCAGTCTCATTAAATTTGACATTTGGCGACTACATTTGAAAAATCTTTCCACCTGTTCTCAGCGCTTATTTCGCCGTTTGATTCCGTCCAATGGGAACGAACAATATGACTGGAGGCGGAGAGAAGAGGGAGAGAAGTTGGAGGAGAGAGTGAGAGACGGATGTGGAGAGTCAGTGTGCTGTAGATTGAGTGGAAGTCGGTGGAGTCACACATTAAATCACATACTTCACTGCTCATCTGAGGACTGTTACTTGACGTTCAGGTTTGCTTTTTTTTTCCCCTTCCGATTTTCCGGGTTTTGTTGCTGCACATTTTTGACGCGCAGCCACAGGTTGACCGATTTAATCCAGTAACCATGGATTATTCCTCCTCATATTGTGTCGATTGTCACTGACGGCATCGAGATGGGCATCGTCGGTACATCACTAATGACACAGAGAGAAACAAACTGATCGTATTAAGTGAGCGGAGACGGAGGCAACATCTGTGGGAAGCGACGCGCAATTTCGAGAGACAAGCGAGGACCTGTGGAGGATCCATATGAAAGGAGGCGAAGCGAAAAGATGATGGGATGGCCGTGACAACATGAAAAAGAAAAAGTGTGGTGATCTATTTTGATCCAGCCAGTGATTCAACACAACTAACCTGGGGGACAGAGACTGAGAGAAAAGAGGTAGGAGGTAGGTAGAGAAACAGACAGGGAGGAGGGGGCCGTGAAGGTGTCTGGTTATATCACACTGAAAGTAGGTTATTGTTTTGGATCAATCACATGCAGCCAACTTATTGTCAACTGAGGTGCACATACAGTCACTCCACTTATTACTGTCAGAATTGACTAATGTGGAATTGTTATCCTTTAGTCTTTGAGCCTGATCTCATTTCTATGGTGTAAAGCCAAAGGATTTGCACTATCCCCCAGGCTAACAACAATGTAACATAGATGACATTTTATGGCATGGATTGCTGGAAGTATTGTGGGATGTGACAGAAGGAGAGGAAACTGGGAAACGGAGAGAGTGCTGAGAGAGGGTGACTGGGCAGCTGACTCAGTTGTGACTCAAGGGATAACATATTCCCCAATTACGACCACTTTTTTTCACTCTGCTGCTGCTCTTTGTAGCACATCTTCATCTTTTGGAGTTCTGCCTTTTCCCTCATTTGCTTTAACTAACCATTATCCATGACTCCCCTACACCACCCTTCAACCCCCCTCGCTCTACCTGTCCTTTCCTCATTACTACTGTCATGAAAAATAGTATGTATTCTGTATCATTTTTCTCGTGTGTCTTTCTTCACAGTTCTGCTCTCTTTTGTGTTTCTCTGCAGACAGGTGCGTGGCCACAGCCGTGACCATGGAGCCTCCCCCCTCTTTGAGCTTGGCTCTGCTAGGAGGGAGTGAGGATGAGGACCAGCGCTTTCTCTTTCCCCTGGGCATTATATCCCATCCATCCACCACTGGCAACCAGCCAGGATCAAACCACTCCAACCACATGGGAGGATCAAGCCTGGACCGTCTAAATGGCAGCACCCCGTCCCCTGCCACACCCAACTTGCCTCCAGCATCGCTCCCTAAGTTGCCCATGTCCTCCTCTGGAGCCCAGCCTCTGCCCCCACCCATTCCGAATGCTCTGCACCCAACCAGCACCCCACTCTCCTCCTGCTTAGGCTCGCAGCACAGCCTGAGCGGAGACTCCCCGGTCTACAACGCCCTCTTTTACTCCTCCCACTCGCCATCCATGGAGCGGGAGAGGGACAGAGAGCGTGATAGGGACAGGGAGAGAGAGAGGGGCTGTAAACATAGACAGGCCAGCCCTCTGGTTCACCGTAGGGACAGTAACCCCTTCACGGAGATCGCCATGAGCTCCTGTAAGTACACAGGCGGGGTCATGAAGCCCCTGAGCCGACTCAGCGCCTCCCGTAGAAACCTCATAGAATCAGACAGCAGCAGCGAAACCAAAGAGGGTGGCGTTTCAGCTGTTGCCGGGGCAACGGCCGCTGGGGG
Organism: Sandelia bainsii; assembly: GCA_032362345.1. Classification (NCBI taxonomy): domain Eukaryota; kingdom Metazoa; phylum Chordata; class Actinopteri; order Anabantiformes; family Anabantidae; genus Sandelia; species Sandelia bainsii. Next base: position 11,050,171 of record JAUMHL010000009.1, on the reverse strand, counting down.
GCACGACCGACAGCGAGAAGCCCCTACTACCTCCTTGATGGCCCAGTCCTCTACGAATCAACCCCCAATCCAGAGCCCCCCAGAGATTGTGATTTCATCCAAAGAAGACTCGCCATACCCCAGAGGAGGGTATGACATCACAGACTCCACGTCCAACCAGATGTCCATCTACCACCAGAACCACGCACTGGTGGAGAGCAGGCGAGCGCAGACAGGGAGGGGGAGCAGGCAGGGGGGGGGCGGGGCAGTGGGCACCGGGGCCAGGGGCAGCACCTCAAAGGCCCCCAAACGGAAGAACCAAAACATTGGCTATAAACTGGGTCATCGCAGGGCGCTGTTTGAGAAGAGGAAGAGGCTGAGTGACTACGCCCTTATCTTTGGAATGTTTGGCATCGTCGTCATGGTGATTGAGACAGAGCTGTCGTGGGGCGTCTACACAAAGGTGAGGGGACGGAGCAGCAGTACTCCACAGATTTTACATATAGAGCTTGGTTTCTTAGCCACGCTAGTACCACTCAGCTTGGGAGGAGGGTTGTTCTGTATGTGGAGAAAAAATAATCCTGATGATGTCACAGTGATGTCATCAGGGATACCCTAGCTTGGGTTTGGAGATTACACATTTAGTGAACAAAGCTTGTCTTACAAACTGGGAATCTGATGTTTTATCATACATGCAAAAAAATCAAAGATCTTATCAAGTTGGATTATAGCAGGTGTTTTTGGAGTCTGACCCAAATTAGTGATGCTAAATCACGATATCTCTGCATTTACTGCTTTAATTTTGACAGATCCATTTTTTATCTGCCTCTCACAAATTCCCCAACTCTATCAAAGTGCAATGATAAATTGATGGAGTGCCCCTTTAATATAGCTAAATACAAGTGCACAAAAATGTCACGGTCTCACAACCAGAATTGCCACTGATACATGGTGGTTGTAGCTTTGAGCACTGGTGCTTACCTTGAATCTCAGTCCAACTTTAGCTTTTGTGGTTACTTTTGCCTTTATTTTATTTTGATAGAAGCCAGTAATGAGTGACAGCAGATGTAAGGGGGGAGCGAAAGACAAGGGATACTATAAAGCAAACGTGACCAGCCAGATTCCAGAGATGTTAAACAACATGCATCATCAACCCCCAGGTCACAAGGAGGCTCCAACTTTAGCTGTTAGGACGGATCAGTGGGCAGATAATTAAAGTCCTCTTTCACCAGTTAATGACGGAATTCATGATTAGTACACACCTACACAATCTGACCAACGCCATGTTCATGTTGTTTGAGGGTTGTGTACTGTAATGACCAGGCCTGACAGTTGCTGCTTCTGGGTGATGTAATGCAATGATGCAGAGGACATGGGGGGCAGATTATCAGTAGGAGGCCGGGATCTCATTTGTCTGTGTAATGGGGAGTGTAATAAGCTGAATTGGCCCCTGGCTGCTATTGTCTGTTTATTTTGGTTGTGTGTGTGTGTGTGTGTGGCGCAGGGTCCCAGTTAGCCTTGGAGCATGTTGTGCTCACCTTGCTGATGCAGAGATGCCCCTATCCTTGTTCCAAGCTTACTTTGGGTCTGACATTATCACAGAGGGTTAGTTTTCTTTGGCTAATAAGACAGAAACATTACCTCCACTTACACAGCTTGTCATGTATGGATCATTGATCATTTGAAGGCGATGTAAGATCATCTGAGTGCACAGATTTACAGGTTAGAAAAGGCTGGCTAGGTGCGTCTGCTTCCTCTCTGTTTCTCTTTCTGTTCGTAGACTGTGGTCTTCAGTAACTACTTATTCTCTCTCTGTTATTGTCTTTTCTGTATTTGAAAAATCCGCCAGTTCAGCTTTGCTGGTCATGTCTTTGCTTCTTTATCTTTTTGCCCCTTTCTCCCATTCATTTCTTTATGAAAATCACTGTTTTAGAAGCAGTGTCTTTTTATTAATGAAAATTCATGGTTTGAATTTCTCTCTCCTTGTCTCTCTCCTTGTCTCTTTTCTTCCTTTCTGTCGGCCTGTTCTCCTCCCTGAACAAGACTGCCGACACTTTTTAATGCTCTCCTTCTCTGACTGACTCTTTTATGTTTCAGCTCCACGCCTGTCTCTTTATCCTGATTTCTTTTTACTTTCTTTCATTTCACCCTTACTTTCTCTCTTCCTTTGCTCCTCTGCTCTTCCAGTGGGCGTCAAGCTGGGGGAGTGTGATCGGAAGAGAGAAGCGGCTAGGCGAGAAATGAAAATCTGTAGAAGGAGAGAAAAAACGAAAGGCAATAATAAAATCCCTTATTTAGGTATTTAAACTACAACTAGTACAGTCCTCATCTGATATACAGCTGTGTTTGCCAGTACCCTTGCTGTATTGATTATTCTATGTAGACTAGGATATCTAGTTATGAACAGGAAGCCAAAGTTGAGGAAGAATAGTATTTAAAATATCTGTGGACCTCATTATCTCCATTCAGGGTTGTACATTTTTAAAGGGAAGGTGAAGCCAGACAGTTACAGTAAGTATGCTTCAGCAAAGCCTGTTCAAAATGCATGTTTAAATACAGTGTGCCAATTTATATATTTTTTTCCCTTTGCTGATTTGGTTTGACTCCAGCAGATACTGGAGTTCCATCAGACAGTTCAAGCCCTCACTTAGATAATTGAGGTGGAAAGGAGCCTGCTGGTTGTTGTGAAAAATGGATAGAGATCATGAGGATGAATTAGAGAATGGAAAGGAAATAGATGGGAGGACAGCAGAGAGAGAAGTGGAGAGGTTCATGCAGTGCTTTAAACGAGTCTAGGAGGGAAGCCTTGAATGATTTCGTCCATTGGTTATTGATCATCTCTCACCCACTCATGCACTGTCAAGCCCTGCACACGTGCAATCGCACATTGAAAATGGATGTTTCCTGTCAGAGGCGCTATATTGCATGCTGTGTATTGATAACCAAACTTGAGAGGCAGTGTCAGAGCTTGTGAGGAAATGGCTACCAATCATTTTTTATTATTGAAAACATATAAAAATATATGCATCCTGTTTGTAGCTTCACAACATTTGGCAGTAGCTATAAACTCAGTGTCACTGTACACTGCTGGTGTACCAAGCTCCCCTTCATTTTTTTAGCAGGTCCAGCTGCTCTATTGCTCCCAAAAATAGAAATGAAGAATAAGAATGGAACTAACAGGGTGGGTTGGATTGTGTGAGTGCATGTGTGTGTGTGTGTTAGCAGGGATAAAGGGAGAGAGGTTAACACAGGAGAACATGGTGTTCGTGACTGTCGATGTTGTGAGTAAGCATATTCATGTGTGGAAACAGATTTAAAACCATGTCAGCACATACTGCAACTAGAGCTGGGATTTTCAATTCATCGTATTTTTTCGTCTCTATCTTCAGTTATTATCAAGCCAAATTCACCACAAAGGTTGAGTTATTATTAAAACCACACGTGAGAGCAAAAAGTACAATTTTGGTTTCAAATAAAAAACTGATCTCATGTATGTGTATAGAGCACTCTTGGCAGTGGCGGTAAACTCCTGTATTGTTAATGTCCAATCTCAATTGTTGAGCCAAGATAGATTATGCAGAGAGAATATTGGATGATGAAATAATTCGTGAATGTGAAATAATTGAATTTGCTCTCAGGCAGAATTGTGAGTTTTCACACAAAAGCCATCCAACACAGAAGCAACTCTGAGGCATTCAAATTGCTATCGTAGCTTATTTTCAGGCAGGTTTTGAGAGTCATTATATACTGTACATCGTCAGAGTTTGAAGCATCACTTGACATTTTCTGTTCCCTCTATTCATGATTAGTGTCACCAGTTCACTGGCACTGACCCAGGACCTTGACACTTCTTAAGGCAACAACAGAAAGATGACAATTACTCTTGAAAGACGTATTAGCTTCTATTATTGATTTTATTAGGAGCAGGTTAAAGAAGAGGGGGGTCCTGGTGTGACATGTCTGAGAATAACCAAGGCCCTCAGACACCTGAGACCTGAACACGTGGCCTATCGCTGTCACATCAGTAGATCACTCCACAAAGGCCTACGTGGTTTATGGTCCCAGCGCCGTGCCACATATCAGGCCTGCAATGGAACAATGCTATTCTGAGGGGATGCACAGCTGTTGTCAACTTCACCTGTCACGCTGTCAGTATACACACTTGCTGACTTGACGTACAAATTGTTGTGTTGTGTTGTGTGTGTGTGTGTGTGTGTGTGTGTGTGTGTGTGTGTGTGAGAAAGAGGCAAAGGGGTATTATGTGTGAGCACATACTCACTTACTGTTTCTCACCACAAACACCAATGATTTCACCGTTTAGCAGCAGTACTCACTTCCATTCAGCCTTTCCTTCCTTCCTCCTTTCCTTCTCACTTATGAGTGTTTATGTTTTTCCCCTGGCGACTTTTAAATACGTCTCCTCTCCATTTCCCCAAGGGGGTCATTGCCATCTCAGCAGGCTTACAACATCTCCCTCATTACCCCTTCACTACCTTCTTCATCTCTCCCTCCTCGCCCCCGCCCCCTTATCTATGACATTTCTTGCAGACATTTACTGCAAGACCTTTCAAGGCCTTTCTCTGCTAGGCCACTTACAGTGGCTATGTGCTGGTTTTAAGACGGTAGATGAAGATCATCAGGGAATTAAACTCGCCAACTGCCACCATATTCTCTAAAGGAGCCATCAGTCGTCTCAGCACCTCTGCACTGCTCTCTCTCTTAACTCTCCACCTCCTCTCCTTTCCTCCACTCCACACTCCCTTCATCTTCTAGATCACAGGCTTCTAAGGGACGGTAGATCCCACAGGTCTCACTACTAACAGGTACAAATATGCTAATTTCTTTCAGTGTAACAAGACTAGGCTACTTCTCTCTGTGAGTGTAAGTTTGATGATACACAAGGATGTGTTAGAACTTACATTATCGTGCGTTTTCTTGCGTTATCCATTAACGTAAATATTCATGTCTCTGAGTAAATGTCGTCACCTCTACGGAGTGCGTCATTATGTATTCAGCTCTGTAATGTTAGTATCTGTGGATGTATCTGCTAGCGTGCACGTGTGTCTTCAGATCCCTCTTTGTCTGGATTTGTGGAATGTGTGTAGGGCCATAGTGGCATGTGTCGACGTGCAGCTGAGTGTGTGTGTTTATCCTGGTAAGGTGACATCGCTTCTCTGTCTACTGCCTGTTTCCCTGGAGACTGATTGCACGAAGGTATCACTCTGACAGGGAGAGACCCCCAAGACTAACACATTTCAACACACACTCACAAGCGTACACACACACTTTCATATTCATTTCCAACACACATTGTGAGCAACTTATCACTACGAGAGTAATGTGCTCGTATCTGAAGTCTACTTGCTCTCACATCTGTGTCAACAAGGGTGAGGTAGGGACAACTGGGGATAACCGTCATCTAGATAATACCGTGTGTGTGTGTGTGTGTATTTGTGTGTGTGTTTATGTGGGCTAGCACGCTTACTGATTGAAAGAAGCTCGAAAAGCTCATTATCACTGCATGCTTTCACTGAACAACTCATCCACACAAACCAATCATACATCACACACTTCTACACAGACACAACACATGCACACACATACAAACAGATGCCATGGACAGTACATATCTGACAAGTTGTTCAGCAATTCCACAATTTACTTTATTGTTCTATGGACGCAGGCTCTTTTCCTCTTCCCGTGTATGTTAATTTGGATGTTCAGAACAAAACCAGACCAGCTGTTTCCCCTGCTTCCAGCCTGTGTGCTAAGATAAGCTAAACACCTACTGGATCCATCTCCATACGTAACGCAAGGTTATGAGAGTGGTATCCATCTTCCCAAAGTGTAAAGTATAAATGTGCACAAATGTGCACTTTTTCAACGATATTTAACTAAAACCCAATTCATGGTTGCTACATCCACATGGCCATGTGTGACTGTGTGCTGTACAGTATATTTCAGCGTTGACTTTAAGCCCTGTAAGTTCTGTGACTGTGTGCATGCATGACAAGTAAAGTGGATGCTTGTTTTGAGGAGAAGCTTTATAATTTATCTTTAAGCGAATACAAAGACTCACAAATAACCTTTTTTGGTTAAGTCAGATACACTAAACAATGGAGCTCTTCTTCATGTTGTCGGGAGGTCGATATCTTGTTTTCTATTGCCACAGATTATAATGTACAGAAATCCCCAGCTGTGTGTCACTGTTGCATTCATTTAGAACGGCAACTTGTGTCAGATGTGTCAAGTTGCTGGAAATTTATGAAAGCATGTACACCAGTACATCACCCTTACAGTACAGAGATTGACTATACCAGCTGAGTAAGTGGAGTGGAAACAGACAGAAACAAAATGCTCCTGATAGTGACAAGGGCAGAACTGAGAAAATAAAATAAAATTTCAGTGGCCAACAGACGGCTGGCGGTAAATGCAGGAAGAGAGAGAGAGAGAGAGAGAGAGAGAGAGGAAGTAAACTCTAAGCAAATCATATTTCAGATCACCAGTGTGACTGTCTGTTTAAACAGACCCAAAGTCTGCATTTTTCTCATTAGCAAAACAATGTTGGCTTGCTTTGCACCTAGTTTGCTCCAGTGAGAGAACAGACAGACCAGAACCGGAAAATAAAGTGCAAGTAAATACAGACCAAAAGACAGGTAGAGCTTTGGACAAGCTGACTGTGGGAATCGTTGGAGAACCACAGCTAGATGGTATTTTCCCAGTGTTGTGCCGTGGCCCATAACCACACTGATATTAGCAACAAACGGCCAACACTCTCTTAATGTTCTCCTTGTGTGAATGTGTATGAATGTGTTTGTGCAATTGTGTGTGTTACATAAACAGTAGAAAGGGCACTCAACCTCATATTTAATCCTGGCAGAATTTGATAAAAAGAAATACTCGGCAGAGGAGGGGGTCTGGGCATTAGCTGTGAGAGTGTTTGTGTGATGTTAAATTAATAGCATTAAGTCTGCGAAGCATCTAGAGATCCTAACTAGACACAGTAACACACTAACACACTCTATTTTCCAGAAGGCTGACTTGCAATATGTATTCATGAAGTCAAAACTCAGTGTAGATTCTGCTTAATAACGCCATAAAGGAAAGGCTGAGCAATACATGTCTTGAGGTGGCTCAACTCCTCTTCTGAAGGAGTCTGTTGCGTTCATCATGCGACCTTGGTGATCTGAAAATGAGTGTACTTTGGAGTTTTTGTATATTATATTGCACTTTTCAAAACATAGTCCTTGAGCTATGAGCTAGAGAATTGAATCAATTTAGTAAATGTGACTTGTAGAAACCAACGTACTGAATAGAGCTAGTTTTATTTCTAAGGCTTGTAAAATCAAACTAAATGTTTTGTTTGCTGAATCCTGACATTTTGTATATGTAAACAGAGTTTTTGCCATTATTTGACAAGATGGGAGATCTTATGAGGCAGAATATTGACACTAAAATACATAACTAAGAATAAAAAAAAAACAATTATTATTTGTCATTCATGAAACCTGGTGAGCTATGCCAACAAAATCCAATTGCTGAAAGGTCAGCAAGGCAATATCGGTCTAAAACCTATTCATGCCTCTGCTTGTTTATACTGTAGATACATCAAAGACTATAAATTCAAACCCACTGTTCCACTTGGTTCCTATATACGTACACCATTCTGCTGTAAATATCACCAGCGCACATTAGTTGAAAATTACAGTGACCGACCTGTTGTCTGAGGAGATTTCTCGTGCTTTTTCGTGACCATTTGTTATTTTACCTTCTCAGTAGGAGCGCGTGAGCATCGGCTGAGTGCCTCAGACATGGCAGGAAAGTAGGAATTAGTAGGAAAAGTATATAAAAGTAGCATTACTGCTTTTTATGTGTTTTATGTGAAGAAAAATAAATAATAATAACATAAGCCTTATCCATTAATGTTTTTTTATGTGCGGGATCTGTTGATTTTTGACAAACGAAACCACATTCATGATTACACTTTTTAAACAACTGTGTAATATACACTTTATTAACTGAATTCTGTTTCTCCATATTGTATATTATATAAGTCATTGTGCATCTCCTTCAATGGATACAGCCCTGATAGCATGTCTATCCATCCATTTCCCTTTTAATATATGTATATATTTTGTTTGTCGTAGAAGTTTTTCCTCAAATCAAGGATAAAGTTTGTTTACACGACTTGACTTTGAGTAGGTTCAAGAGCATGCTACCTCAATGGCAGGACATGAGACGTACACAAACTTAGTGCACAAATAAAAATGCAAGTACTACCCCAGAAATTACTCTACAAGTACCACTCCAAATTCTCTACTCAAATTGAAGTACTTGCTCTAAAATGTACTTGAAGTACAAGTACTCCACTAAGAAAATATCCATCCATCCATTATCTTTACCACTTGTCTTCTTAAGGGTTGCAAGAGTGCTGGAGCCAATCCCAGCTGTCATTGGGAGTACACCCTGGACAGGTCACCAGTCTATCACAGGGCTGACATGCAGAGACAGAAACCAGTCACACCAATTTAGAGTCACCAATTAACCTAACAAAAATGTCTTTGGATGGTGGGAGAAACATGCAAACTCCAAATGCAAATGCCCTACTATGGAAGCTTAGCATTTAAACAATATGACAGAACTTAAATGTGCAAGTCTACTCCAGGTTTGTGTGACAAAAGTGAAAATTTTGGCAAAGACATCTTGTAGTAAATAATTAAAAGTTGTAGTGGAGTAAAAGTAACATAAAATGGAAAATATTCTAGCACAAGTACCACTAAATTGTACATAAGTGCAGTACTTGAATAACTGTACTTACAGTAGTAATGTACCACCTCTGTTTTACATCACCAGCTGGTGGTGAAGGAGATCTTAGTTTTGCAGGTATATGCTAATGAGCTAAACACAAAAATGCTAATTATGGCAAAACGTCAGGAGATAAACTTTTAATATTTGAACTTTGGGGGCCATAAATATCCCTACCAATTTCAGGTAGAACAACAGATGACAACCTCACAGTGATGCCAGAAGAAGAGTCAGTATCTCCAAAGTCAGCACGTTTCATCCTCTGAGGAACAATGAAAATTTCATGACAATCCATCCAATAGTTGTCAAGATATTTCAGTCAGGATCAAAGTGGTTGGCTGACAGGCTGACTGGTTAACAAGGTTTCCTGATGGACAACAATAATGGTTGAGATGAAAGCAAAGAGTGGAGTGGAGTGACATTTTGTATAAAGAATGATTTTTTGTTGATATACCAGCAGCATGCTTCAGAGCGCATTATTCACATATCACATAACCACTTACCGAAGAAACCAAATAAACCATGTTTAAATAGTTAACACGTAGGTAAGTTTCTACAGTGAGAGATACCCGTCATTGTGAAGTATCAGTGTTGTTGCTATGGTTACCTGCAGTTAAATAGACCCAGTGCACTGATTTAAAATGGTGATTAAAATGTTGTCTGGAGCGCCGAGTGAGATGTCCTGATGTTGAATTTTAATAGACATCTGTCAGCCAAACAATGGCTATGATAGGATGTAGTTTAGTTAAGTTCTCTGCATGTTATGTAATTACAGAAAAAAATCTTATCTCAGCTCTTTTTTTTAAATGTGACAAATGTGCTGATTCTTCTTTTACTTTATGAAATAAACACATAAACACAATAAAGAACAGATAACAAAAACAGTCAGTTTCTTCTTTAGATCTTTCATCTGTGATTCTTATTGTAGATAAGGTGTATACATGTGTGTTTCATGTGCGCACACATGTGTTCGAACTCCAGTAAGCCTTGCAGTGCTCTGAGTGTGTGAGGTGAGGGGGTTAAAGGAGCCACTGAAGTGCTATGAGTTTTATTGATCGGAAGTTCCCCAGCGCATTGATTATAACCCTATGAAACCAGACAAGCAGTGGATTTAAAGCCTGACTTCAGAGTGATATTGATGGGTGGACTACCACCATTCTACTTCTGTTCAACCTCTGAAAGTCTGTTTCGTAAATGTTAAGTCTTATTGTCTATGCTGAGACAGTGCGGCTTTAGTACACATGCCATTTTAGCAGAGGAGTGAGAGGGGACATTGGGTGTAAACTGGGAAGTTAAAGCACGCTCTAAATCTGGACAATCAGGACCTTTTCAAGATTATGTTATCTTTTAATCTTTGCTAAATTTGTTTTTTGTCACTATACTCTAAATATTAAACCAACTATGTGTGAAATATAATGTTTGTGCTGCATGTTTTTGATAATCTGTGTTTCACTTTTGTCTCTACAGAGCTCCATGTATTCTCTGGCCCTGAAGTGTCTGATAAGCCTGTCCACAGTAATACTGCTGGGCCTCATCATAGCATACCACGCACGGGAAGTTCAGGTAAAGTGCAAACACATGCGTCCAAACAGAGACATACACACTAACTACTACTAACTAAATCAAAAACTGGTGACGCTTTGACAGATTTGGTAGCTTGGTTTTACTGAGAGTTATAGAAGAGACTCCATACCAGTCATGTGTATGCATATGTTTGGGGTTAGAGCTGGGGGGTGATTATGTCAAGCCTAAAGACTGAAAGCAGGGGACAGATAGCTGTCTGTCTAAAAGTATCAACATCTGGCTAATAGGGCTGCACGATTAATCTAATCGCAATCGCGATGTCAGTCTGTGCGATTACATGAACGCAAAATGCTGCGATTTACATGATTAGTACATGGATTGAAGTGACGATCTATTATCTCTCATTCACTCCAAGTTTACCAGCTGACTAACGTGAGAC
>JAUMHL010000009.1:11025756-11039324 GCA_032362345.1 Sandelia bainsii | reverse complement strand
ATCATATCGCAATCGCATATCGCAATATTGATCTCAATAATCGCAATATGACTTTTTTCCCAAATCGTGCAGCCCTACTGGCTACTAATATCTTTAGAGCCAATAATTATGACTTTAGATCTTCCTTATTTAATCCATACAGTAAGTTACAGTACACAGTAGTTAAAATTTGTGTCAAAATAACAATTTGTAGCTTTATGAAGCTTAAAGTGCTGGACCCCAAGTCCAAAAAATACTCCCACACATAACCACTGTAAACCCACGACTTGATGTCAGTTAATCAGCTTTATAAGTGCTGGTAGGCACCATCATTATGCTAAGCTAAGCTAACCAGCTGTATAGTTTCATATTAATGAAGAGACATGAGAGTGGTATAGATCTTCTCATCTAACTCTTGGCAAGACAGTGTGTTTCCCTAAATAGTAACTGTTCCCTGAAATGACTTTTGTTTGTTTATGCTTCTGTTCAAACATTAACATATCGGAGCTCTATGCATATAGTGTACACATTATGTTGTCGTCCCTAAGGCTCCAGAGATAGACCAGGGGACCCAGGTGTGTGTCAGCTACAGCCAATTAATGACATTAATGAGAGTCTTAGTGGGATCGAAGAAACCGTCTACATGGCTTTGCATCAACTAGATACACACTGAATGTTAAATACACACTCAGCAAAGAACGATGCCATCATCATAGACACACAGAGAACACACGTAAACATGCGAATGCTCACACACACACAAAGCAAACAAACACACACACACACACACACACACAAAGCCTCTCACAAGGCTAAAACAATCAATCAGAAATGCTTCCATGCTTCATGATATCTGTTTTGCTGTTTGTCAGTTCACTAATATAATGGTACCACGGTCATTTAGCTGGGGTTTTCAACTGAAGCTATTTGCAATCGATGCACATTGACTATTTATGGGAGTCTTGCGGGAATCAGACCCAATGAGTGCCCCTACACCGGCTATTTCTCCCACCAGCTAAACCATGGAACCACACTCATCCATCTTACCACACAGTAGTTTAATGCTGTGACTTTTCTCATTACATCACAGCTTGCAAATGTCCTTTAAAGTTCCAGTTGGTCTGTGATGGGAATTTGGATGCATTCTACTCTGAGGTTCAGGCTCTCTATCTGTAGATCAATAACTAGACGGCTGTTACTCATTCACTGTCATACACAAGGACTGAAAGACTGGTAATCAGTCTGTAATAGGCAGCCACTGTGTATTAAGATTCACAGCGAAAAGGAGCCAGCTCAATGTATACACATGTGGTGCACGTGCATGTGGGTGTTTGTGGATATGGTGAAGCATTCATTGATAAAAGAACCCTCACTTCTGCTTGTTTGATGTCATTTTCACATACAAAGTCAGTCATCTACCCACACACTGTGGCTGCCGCACGTGACAGGCATGCTAATACTAACAAGAGAAGAAGAGATTAAGAAAGCTACTGTAAGACAAAAAGAGAGAGGGAGAGATATTGAGGAAGCGAGGGGGAGAGATGTAAAATGGCCTTTTGTTAATGTCTTTGACTAATAATTCCTTTTGATTAAATTAAGTCAGGACTTTGGGGAGGGTGCTCTGAAGGCAAACGCAGCATGTTGTGAGAGATGATGATGGGATTTAACCTAAAATCACTTTTGATAATAACATGAGTGAGGACGGTGATGATTCATGATGTACATTGTACATATAAAAGTATCTACAGTCAGATCATCAAAACAGATTCCAAAAAAGGCCACCAGTGCAGATTTTAGAAACCACTTTATTAGGAGGTAAGAACAAATAAAACTCAAAAGACTAGAAATGATAACACGAAAGATGGCACGAAAACTGTTTGTTGAAAGTTGAAGTTGAAATGTGGATTTTAATAATTTTATTGTGTGCCATTGTTTCATCTTCAAAATAGGTTTTACTTGATGGAAACTTATCTAATTATAAGTTATTATAATTATCTGACTCTTTTTTTTTTTTGATTGAGTAAGACATTACAACTTTTCAAATTTTAGCAGTGAACTTGAGGAGGGCAGTGCTACTGTGATGGCCAAATGAAGCAAATAAAAAAGCAAGTTATGGTAAAGTTGTAATTGTCATTTAAATTGCAAAAGACAAATGAGCTGTAAACCTGTATTAACAAGTTTTAAAATACATGTATGAAGTAATTACTGTTTAACTTAATATGATGAACTGATAGAAAACAGTTGTTTATTTACACATCTAGCAGATATGGACCAATACTACAACAACTAATTTGGAGTCATGTTTCTGGTCCAAGGTAGATGGAAGTTCAATATTCACTCACCTTTTACTTCTGTTGTTGCTCTCAAACAACTCCTGGGGGAAATATCTGGCTCTTTAGCTGCTAAATGCTCCCGCATGCTCCCCAGCTAATCACTAACCGTGTCTGTCTGCTGTTTGGTGTTGAGCAGGTAGTCTACAGTTGGTTTGTAGAGCTTTTCTTTTTTTTAAACTAAAACCAGCTGCAGCTGAAAATGTTGCTGTAGGGATGAGCATGAACCAAAACAATAAAAAAGAGCTAAAGGTTATTTATAGAGCTATTATATATCAGTAATTTATATTATTGATTATATGGAGCTTGATTTATGTGTGTAGCCTAGATTAGTAGCACTAAGGCAGGAGAGCAGTGGTAAACAGCCATAGTGTGACTCTGTCCAAATTTAAAATGAACTAAAAAACAACTCTAAAGAACTAAACATGAAATGTTATGGGGTTTTTTTTTACCTTTTCATGAACAGATATGTAAAAAGAATATTTTGTGATTGTAGGGAGAAGTACATAGGCCAACTATAATAGCTGAGTGCAGTGACAGTGTGCAGCATCTCATACTGTAGCTCTGTGGGCAAACCGTACATGTCAAATTGCTTATAGGCTGAATCTGAAGCCGTACATTTCATTACATTCTGTTTATATCATTCAGCACAGCTTGCTGGTACCGGTCCTGGTTGCTTATATACATGATCAGCATAGCAAGTGTCCGTTTGTGTTTGGCTTTATTGTTGTATGGTTCAAACAAACTGACAAACACACACACATACACCATGAGAAGTAACGCTGTGCAAAATGAAAGGCATTGTTCAATAAAGATCTCATTCTAAGATTATGACACACTATGCTGGATCATTTTGCCCAGCATGTAACAGGATATTACATGCATGTACACACACACACACACATATTTTACATTTGCACAGAAGGTTGGAGAGGCAGCGTAGCTACAGATCAGAATGATGTTATCAGGTTTAGCTGGCATTTATTCTACCGTTCTCTATCTCTTTCTCTTTCTATCACTGATCTTCATTTCTCTCTCCCTCCTCATGTCTTTTATCTCACAGTACTATTTGTTGACCACCATTAGAGTGTTTTTTCCTTTACTTTTCCTTCTTCTTTCTTTCTCCTCTAGCTTCTCGGTCATTATCAGATTAGATCTGCCTCCTCTCACCACTGGGCCGCAATTCAATTTTGTTGTTGGGTTTCACATCCTTTCATCCTTTCACGTTCCTTTTCTGACTGCTCTCCTCCCTTGTTACACTGCATTCAACTTCTCACCCATTCACCTTTCCACTGTTGTACTTTAACACTCCCCTGCATTTCTGGCCTTCTAAAAACACTCATGCTCTTTGGTTTTACCCTTTTATCTTGTTCACTTTTCACACTGCTACATCTCACATTTTGTCTCTCTGCCCTCCTCTTTTGGTTGTTTTTTCCCTCTTCCTCTTCTCTCTTCATCTCTACTGCCGCTCTGTCAGGGGACAGCTCGAGCCAATTGTGCTCAGCATGAAACAAGGAAAAACAATCAATCTAGGCTATAGTGCAATTAATCGGTAATAACTGCCCATTACAAATACTGTATCTCCCTTTTTCACTGACATGAAAGAAAATAATTTGAGATCTTATTAAGTAGTGACAGAAATTAGCTTGTAGTAGAAGAACAATAATTGTTTTGTGTAAAAGGAAAATGAGAACATTTTGTAACTGACGTGAACATGAAGCAAAACTGTGTTTCTAAAGTTTTTCCGCTCATGTCATGCCAGTGTTACAGTGAGATGTGACAGGGTAAAGAGACAGGGAGCTGACATGAGAAATGTTTGATTCAAAGCGAGAACTTTGCAGTTTTGTGCTGTGCTTAGTCAGCTGAGCCCTGACACTGACACTTCTGAGGGATTTTTGTTTTCATTTTCAACCCAACAAGCTGGAAAGTCAAAATTCTGGCCAAAAAAACAAACAAATGTAACCTTTAACAAAAACGCTGTTGTTTTCTTTGATAATTATCATCTCACTGATTAAATCTGATTAGATTAAATCAGTGTAGTACAATGTATTACATCACCAAATTCTCTCAGCACTTCTACACTGTGATATTTGCTATTAAAATACCCAAATGCTTAATTTTCATTACTCATGCAGCAACATTTCTGTGGTCAGCTTCTGATTCTGCACGTTCCTTCTCTCTTCCATTTCCTCTGTGGGGGGAATAGGGTCTCTCTTTGTCCTGATAATATGTTAATTCTCAACTGCCTGTATGGGTGGTTATTGGTGTGTCTTGTCTGGTATTTCCAGCTCTGCTGTGCAATTTGCATAAAAGCACAAGATTGCCCTGCAAGTGGCATTCAGACCCTGCTGGCTCTGTGTCGGTGAAAAAGTTATGACATTTTATGTGAAAGCAGTCTAGAATAAATAATTCCAGCTCTTAAAAGGACGGTTTGTTCCTTTACATGTACATCAGCACAAGTCAAATTTGTGCAGTATAGAAATGAGAAAAAAGAAAATATGGGTTTATGAGGTTTGCAAATCATTGCATTCTGTTTTTATGTGGATTTAGGATAGATTTCCAACTTTTTTGGAATTGTGGTTGCCGTTAGAAGGCAGAACTGTATAACAGATTTAACTTAATATTAATTTCAAATTGGAACTCCACTGATTTTACTCATTAAAATCTGTTTACAAATTTACTTCTGCATCTGCGAAGCTGTGGCTCCAGAGTGGGCTGTGTAAAGTCTAATAAATTGTCCTGACCTATGTGTCAGCGTCATTTGGGACTGAAAATTGCAGAAAAAGTTTGAAAGTGGATGTGTGGAGTTAGAAAAAAGTGAGGTTGCCAGACCTCTGTATTAAATTATTAATAATAATACTGTAGGAACAGTAGAGTCTTGTACATACTGGGGCACCGTAATTGACAACAAATTAAATTATTATAAAACTAAATTATCCTGTCTGTTGGTTAATGTTAGTACTAAAATCATTGGAACTCAAAGCTCCTAAAAAGAAGTACAGTCAATCATGTCTGACTGCTCCCATCCCCCGCATCCACAGTTCTATGTTTCGTCTTCTGACTCTCTTTTTATACAGCGAGTAACCAGAACCGAGAGATACAAACACTCTTTTATACCCTCTGTTATCACTAAGGTAAACTTAGAGAGGATACTGGAGTTTACATTTTCTATGTGAGCCATGCATTCTGCATCAGATCAGCCATTTTTGTGACTTGGTTTATACTTTCTTTCCTTCATGTATTCTGTGTTGGATGTTGTATTGTCTGTGTCTTTGTGTTACTCTACTGCTGCACAAACAATTTGGGGACAATAAAGTTATTACTGATTGATTGACTTTTGGTGAATAAAATGTCAGTGGTATGTTAAAATACACTCAGTGTTCATAAAAATTACGTGCCATAATACCAGCCTTTTAAAGAAGAAGAACCATTATTATAGTCATTTGTTTTGGACTGGATTGGCTATTAGGGTTACCATGGTAACAATACCTGCTAGACTGTGACAGATTATTTAGTATTACACCGAGCTTGGAAGTATGCATGAAATATTTTTTGGTATTAATGCATGTAAGAAAATGTCTGAAGAGATTTTTGAAGGTGACAGAGTTTTTCATGACTGCTAATTGAGTTGCTGGAAACTGTTCTGGTCACTGAACTCTGCAGTGAATAAAAATGACATGAAAAACAAGACCAAGTCTTCTTCACCATCACAGCTCCTAAAACTCTAGAACTCAAATCAGTATTGTCTGATTTTGTAATGGAACAATCATTACAAGTGCATTGACTGCACTTGTCAGTGTTTTTCTTTCTTAATCACTTTTATTTTTTACAATTAATTTAGCTTTGCTGTGTTAATGCAAATACTGAACAGATCAAGACTAAAGTCTGACATTCAGATATTGTTAGAATTTGAGCAGAGATTGTTATCGCCACCGTGAGCGAGGAGACATTTTGCTGTGATTTACTGTCCAATTTGTGCAACCGCACACCATTCATCTGAGTTAACACTGTACCCAATTCACTGAGATTGGTCAGGAATAATGGACACAGTTTTATGAATCACAGTTTCCAAGTCAAATCAGAAAAATAAATTATTCTTAGGTGCAAAACCAGGCTAAATGTTTATGTTTAATGCTTAAAAAGAAGCTTTGCACCTTATCTTTCATGTGTTTCATGTGGCATCCAGGAGTATCTATGCATACATGTTCATGATGTTCTGGTCTGGTGCGTGCGTCACTCATGTGCCAGTTCATCAGTGGCCTTGTCTTTTTTTCACACATACATACACACACAAGGAAACCTTTACATACCCAGCAACAAGAAACAGAGTGCTCTAAATCAAAAGGGTTCATTTAAGCTTATAAACTTGCAAGAAATCAGACTTAAAAGGCAAAAATTGAATTGTTGTTCAAATGAATCAAATAAAAGCTCTAAGAGAGTGTGTGAGAAAGGGATAGTCCATTAGTGCACTTTAGGCATTAGTGAACTGTGTTATTCAGTTACTTTTGGAGGATTTTGGAAGCTGTCCATTGATCAAGAAGATGCCGGCTTGGCACTCACATCCACTCAAAGACTGGAAAGATGGCATTAGGAAAATAAAGTGATCAGTCATCCTGCAAATATTGTTGTCATCTCTTCTTTAAAGTGGAGCTGCAGTCATGAGGTGTCATGTTCTGCAGACTGTCCATAATGTACATCTGCCCTAGGAGCAACAATAGAGGACAGATCTAGAATTAAACGCCTCGCAGTTGTGTGCCTCCACTGACCAGTTAAGTTACAATTTACATGCATGTCTGTTAAGAGTCATGTTCTGATCAGTTCGTCCATGTGGACTTTTGTGCCAGGTGTAATGAAAGTCCCTCCAGGTGTTTCTGATATAGAGCGTTGACAGGAAAGGGACAGACAGGAGGTTACAGTGACATTGACCTTTGACTGCTAAGATCTAATCAATTCATCCGAGTCCAAGTGGATGTGTGTGCCAAATCTAAAGAATATACTTCAAAATGAGATATTGCTTTCATGAGAATGGGATGGACAGACAGACAACCTGAAAACATAATACTTCCAGCCACAGCGGTTGGCTGTGCAGAGGCATAATGAGAGTTAACCACAGCATCTTGCTCAGACTGTCAACATGAATACACCATTTTACCCTCTTACTTCCAACAGATATTAATTTATCAGATGCTGTCTGTGTGTCACTAGCCTCTAACCATTTTTAGCAACACAGTTTGTCTTTAATTATTGCACTGAATGAAGGGAATTCCTGCTCTCAAGATGCCACTGGTGGAATCCTCTCCTCACTCTCCTCTAGTTGCTGTTTTTAGACTTTTAAGTGGCAAACTAGGCAACATCACATTGCTCACACACACACACACACACACACACACCACAACACAACCGTGCACCTTTCCTCATCTCTCACCCTTTTCCAACACTTCCTTTTCACTTCCATGACACCCACTCCCCTTTCTTTTCTCTAACGGCGGTGAAGCAGCAGCCACGGGGGTGTTCCCTTAGCTGCAATTACAGTCAAGCAAGCGTGTTATCCTCTCTGCATATTCACCTGCAGCATATCCAGGCATGTGAATCTGTGCTTGTATGTGTGTGGTGTTTGCCTCACCCCAATTATTTATTTCCGGGGATTTCCATTCTGTAGGACCCAGACATTTCCCAAAGATGTGGCTGTGTGTGTAAAAGTATGCGTGCATGCTTTTCAGTGTTCACTCTGTCACCGTCTCCTTCAGTGATTAGGGCCCGTTCTGTCCCAGAATTAGGTTTAGTCTTTTTCACTCCTGTGAGAAATGCCAACTATATGCTGCATTTGTCTGTCTCTATCTCTACATTTTACAAGGCTGTCTAGATGCATGTATATCCAAAATTGTCCCTGCATGTCTTGCTTCCTCTTTGGAAGAGTCTGGCCAGCGCTGTGCCTGGTTCCATGATGAGAGACATCTGCAGACAGGGGACTTAACACAATTACAAAGCTATGGTGGCTCGAGGAACTGGAAGGGGTCAAATCATCCATCTGGATGAATGAATGGAAGGCTGGAGAAACAGTAGCAGAGACAGATGTTTGAGGTCATGAGGGTCCTCTTAGGTCGAACACCTATGCCTGTGAAGTAACCTCAGCCTATGTTTGGTGCTGTCATTTTCACACATTCCTCCTTTTTTTTGTCCCCCTTGCCTCCTATTGGGCTGTTCTTTGTTTTTGCTCTCTTACTTTGCCCTCCTTCTGTCCCATCCACTTTCTGTTTCCTTTGCTTGTCCCTTGGCCTCTTCCCCATGATGCCACATTTTGTTAAATTTAAGATCTTGTTCCTTCTTCCCCATGGGCTTGTTTTTTGTGTCCAAGTTTATTTAGCTGCGCTGTTCCCTGACCTTCTTCTCTGTTTGTCTCCTGGTAGAGTTGACAGCTTGTGTCTATCTTACACACATATGAACACATACATAGACAGTCCCTACTTCCTTGTCCCCTGTCCAACCCCCTCCTCTCCTTCCTCGTGCTGTCCCTCTGTCCTGGTCATGTAGGGGCAGTGGCACTCACTCACTCCCATTGACAGATGACTTTCCTAATGGAATTTAATTATTTATCCCTTCCTCGTGGCGCTTTAGCCAGGAAAAGACCGACAGCAGGAGCGCGAGGGAGGACAGGACAGGAGGAGAGGGCGGAGGGAAGAGGAAGGGAGAGGCGCTCATTTCCTCCAGTGGAAAGAAAGTGGATCACCTCCTTTTTTGATTTGGAGACGTGTCATTCAGAAAGAGAAGGACGTGGAGAAGGGGCATTGGAAGGAGGAAAAACAGAGAGGTTCACAGAAAGAAAGACAGAGACAGAGCTGATACAGTGGTTCTGTTTCTCACACTCGTGCAGTTGATAGAAAGAAGAATGAATGATTCTCAGACACAATGCAATGTTTTTAAAGTGTGAATGAGTATACATAAAGTTTGGTGCCCTACTCTCTGGCTCAAACACACACTCAGGAGGACTATAGCACTGACTTCCATTAATTCCGTGGAAACTAATCTAAATCTAAGTGAGTACATAAACACACACATAAACATTTGGAAGTCTCTGCTGAGAACATGAGTGTTAGACACCCTGTCTGTGCGTTCCTCTGTGTCTTCACTTACTGCCACACACACCTTTCTGCCTTTCTCCCATATCTCCTTTTTTCCTTTTTCTTTCTCCTTGCCTCCTCATCTCTCACTTCCTTTTCTCTCTTTTTGACTCTCTCTCTCTCTCTCTCTCTCTCTCTCTCTCTCTCTCTCTCTCTGGGGATCCTAATTAAGCTTGGCTGCTCTTTGATGTTGTTGCCTTGGCAACAGTCACCATGACAAGGCTGGGTCTGTACATGCTCTCTCAGATTCACTCAGGCATACACAAATACACACAAGCACAACACACACACACACACTCTCAGAAATCATTAAGAATACAGCTAGTGTTTGACCCTTGGTTCAAATGATAGCCTACACAATTAGTCAGGTGTGTGCGTAGGCTACATGTGTGTATACATGTGTGCTACATGTGTGCACACATGGTAACAGCAGAAGAACAAGGGTAACATATACATCCTGCTGGGCCAGATATAGATAATAATAAAACAGACAGTGTATGCATCCATAGGGGGTTTAAGAAATGTCAGAGTTTTGATCTCTTCATTGTGCCAATGATCAGTTGTGATCATTTATATTTTTTTTCTGTCTGACCTGCTGTTGTATGTGTTTTGTTTTCTCAAATAAATGTTTATGTGGCTAAAAGCCCTTGAGATGAATTGTGGTGAAGAGCAACTGGTTGTTACTCGAGGCAGTACGGCTGATATACAGCGGGAGATTTCCTCATTTTTCTCTCTGTGCCCTGGCCTTTATATCTTTATAGTCTCTGTTGTGAGCCTCTCTCTCTGTTTAACCTTTTCTGTCCACTGCATGAGTCTCCTATCAAGGCATTTTTTGTTCAGGATTGAGTACTAAACATTTCCTCTTATATTTAAATCATGAAAACATATGCTTTGGATTGCAGTGTGTCTCAATACAAATGTGTGTGCTTCAAGAATACTGTACAGTTTGGTGTATTTTTCCTTTATATTTTTGAAGCATCATGTTTACAGGCATATGTTCACAGAAGATACTTGTTTAAAATCACTTAATGGGCTGTATAAGGGTGAATTCCCATGAGTTTTAAGCACTCAAAAGACTGACATAGCTTTAAAAATATTTTTTTTTTGCAGTGTTCTCTCCCTGTTAGCTTCTCGTTCCTATCTTTATCTCTTCATTTCCTCTGTACTTCATCCATCTCTTTCAACCTCATTCTCTTCTCATCAACCTTCCTAACCCCACCAATGCCACCTCCCTCCACCCCGCCATTCCTGTCAGCACCGTCTGGAGGAGGGCCCCTGTAATGAAACCTGCTCTTACCACTTCCTTATAACAACGGCTTAGGCAACAATATCAAGAGTAACCACAGCAATTACGAGCACAATACAATACCATACATGGGGGGAAAACTGCAATTAAAGTAACATTGTTAGGCACATGCTCATGAGTGGTAGAAATGCCAATGTAATGGTCTCCTTTAGAAAGACATTGTGATCGTGATAATTATGAACCTGTTTTACGTAACAGTAGCTGCTTGAGATCACTTAGCATCTTTGGTTTAATTTTAGTAAGACAAGAGTTACATGAAAATGAGCCAAAGCACTGTGTGGAAACTGAATAGATTACTGATTAGATGGATGGTGTTTCACATCTCAGTAAAGAGACATTTACTCTAAATTGCTGCTGGTTCTTTTAATCATTGGATCAGTCAGCTGTACTGATGAGTGGACTGTGCCAGCAGAGGATTATGATGAAAAGTTGCGCTGCGACACATTAAAACAAGTGTAACTCGTCTCCTCTCTTAACTCCCTTCATGTCCTTCCTGTCACTGCAGCTGTTTGTCATCGACAACGGAGCGGACGACTGGCGCATTGCCATGACGATGGAGAGGGTCCTGCTGATCGCTCTGGAGCTGCTGGTGTCTGCGGTGCATCCAGTGCCTGGGGATTTTAAGTTTCAGTGGCGGGCACGGCTGGCCTTCTCATATGCTCCATCGCAGGCTGAGGCTGACCTGGACATGGTGCTGAGCGTGCCCATGTTCCTGCGCCTCTACCTCATCGCCAGAGTCATGCTTCTGCACAGCAAACTCTTCACTGATGCCTCCTCCAGGAGTATAGGTGCCCTAAATAAGGTCAGAATGGTTTTATATTTATAGATGGGTGTCTCTTCAGTCCTCCGTCCTCTGTCCTTACTTCTCATCTACCAGTTTAAATATCCCACATATGTTTTTGTTATCACTGTGCATAGAAACTTAGATGTAAGCTATGTTAGATCTTTCATAATACAATATGAGACAGAAGCATGAAATGAGAACAAGATATTGCATACGACTCAAATGGGGCATGAAAAGAAAGGAGAGGAATGAGATTGCAAAAGGAGTGTGGAGAAATGTGTACAACCATGCAATAAATGATTGGTGCCACATTTGTAATGACTAAACCATAAACATTACTGTAGTGCAGAGTCTAGAAGTAGAGATGTAGCATGTTGTGGAAATATGCAAACTACAAGGTGTAGGACAGGAGGACAGAGGGAGAGATGGAGTAGATTTTAGATGAGTAATTTAGCAGGTTGCAAGTGTATCTATGATGGCACTTTTCTGACCCCTAGGGTACAGTGATGGAGAGAGGAGGTGAAGCTGCAATTGAAATGCAGCTCTAACATGACAACTCATTTATCAGCTGCTTAACCCTTCCACGGTTGCGCGGCTGCTCTCGACTGATCTATCTGCCAGAAGCTGATGCTCTGTCTCTTTCTGACAAAACTACACTTAAACAGGGCAGTTTCTCAAAGACATGACTTGACCTTAGAGAGTGAGATCTGAGCTCCACCCCAGAAGATTATCAGAGTGCTGACGCTAAAAAGCTACTCAGAAGACTAATTAGCAGAAGATGAAGGTTGTGCAGCAAACGACATACAGTATATGATGAGGACTCTGGGCTATGTAGTACAAACCCTTGAAAAATATCATAGTGTCATTTAGCAACTCTTCTATATTGAGTCCATGTGTTTGTGTACTTGTGCATTTCAGGTGCATTTTAACACACGGTTTGTAATGAAAACCCTCATGACTATCTGCCCCGGGACGGTGCTGCTGGTCTTCAGCATCTCTCTGTGGATCATCGCTGCCTGGACCGTACGAGTGTGCGAGAGGTGAGTAACAAAGATGGATAATTTAACTGTGTGTGTGTGCGTGCATGAGACAAAGAGTTGGACTGTGACTGGATGAGGAATTGAACAGAGCAATTAAATTCAGTTGGCAGGAAATATAATCTGGGACATGTGTGCAACATAATGCATCTTTAGACTTCAGTTTATGAGGCTTTCTCACCAGTTGTACACTTAATTTGATCCAGGCACTGGAGTTGTTACTTAGTTTGTCCATTTTGTCTATCAATATAACAATATTCTAAAATACACATTTACTAACACTTTGTTTTATAACTCAGTCCGACCTACTCATAATACTCATAACATTTAAACGCCACATGCATACACTTAATTCTGTTTATGAGACACCATAATGGAGTAGTAAGACTTGTAAGGACATTAATATTTAATAATTTGTCAACAACTACATATTCCCCTGTAATGCAATCGATAATCACATAGTAGGTGATATATGAATGAATGAAGCAGACGTTTATACATATTTACAAATCATTCACAGACATGTTTCATTCTTCAAAGATCATTTCTGATGTTGAACTCTTTGGGGGGTTCAACATGAATTATAAACTGCACAACCCCAAAAGTTGGAGTAAAGGAGAAATACATTACTCACAAAAAGTTAGGGATATTTGGCTTTCGGGTTAAATTTATAGAAAACGTAAAAAGTTCACACTACAGTGATGTTATATCATGAAAGTAGGGCATTTGTACCCTTGAAGGTCGTCTAGCACGCAGACCACGCTGATGTAAACGGTTTCCAATGGTCTGACGTGACACTTGGGTGCCTCTCACCTCCCTTAAATGTGCCTGGAGTTGAGTGGCCTTCATCATCTGGTTCCGCAGGGCACTGTTCACAATGAAGCGGTCATCAGTGTGGGATGTGGCCAAACGACGTCCACTTCTATGCCTTTCTGTGACTCTTCCAGTCTCTCTGTATCTCTATTGCAACCTGCTGATGACACTCTGTGACACTCTAAGCTCAGTGGCCACTTC
>JAUMHL010000009.1:10937038-11025656 GCA_032362345.1 Sandelia bainsii | reverse complement strand
GTCACATTAAGTTCACCTGTAAAGGTTATAGTGCATTTTAGGTTCATCCTGAAATTTCACCCAAAAGCCGAATATCCGTAACTTTTTGTGAGTAGTGTATGTCCGTCTGTGAATGTGTTACCTTGTAAGTTTTTGCAGTGTTTGTTTCATTTTTTACAGTATACAATGAAAGTTGCTCTGCAAAAACAGGTAAAGGAATGGATGTTGTACTCTGCGATGGCAGAGCTGCTATGCAGCTGACCTGAGGGGTAATTTGGGGTTCAGTGTCTTGCCCAAGGACACTTCGACACATGACTGGAGGAGCCAGGAATCGAACCCACGATCTCACGATTGGCAGACGACTGCTCTACCTCCTGAGCCACAGTGGCTGCCCCGGTTGCACGGGGCCAAGACGACACAAAAATCGAAGTCTACTGATAGATCTGTCTCTTTGATGCTGAAGAAGTTAGAAACTGTAAATCAAGTTGTTCAGTTACATTTAAAGATTGGTAATCAGATTTAATAAGTTGTGTAACTTTACTGATGGAACAAAGTGGAAAGTAAAACATCATTTTCAGTGTCTTTTGGAGATAATCAAGGAAATATGGGAAAATGTCAGTTGGTTAATAAGCTTGATTAAATGCATCATTGCCCAGCTGCTGGGAAGCCATTGTGTGGTCCACATCCAACTTTAATTGGCATTTCCTCTCATCTCTCCAAACCAAATTAACAAAAGAAAATAAATTTCAAATAAACTACTTCAAGCAAGGTGCAAATTTAAGAATTTGGAGAATGTGTTTCTTCAGGCAAGAGAATAACAGAGGGCAAATACATCTGTTGCGAACATCCAAGGCTAAAATTTACGTCTTTCTGTTGAGTAGTTTTTGAGAAAATAACTTTGTTTCAGATCTGCACCAGGTTTGGTTGCTATGGTAACGGTGTTGCACGTAGGACAGGAATGATGGAGACAATAGCTGCTGTTATGTTCTCTGTCAGGCAAAATTTGAGGTTTGAGTGTATGTTTTTGGGTTTGATGCCCTGCTTGATGACCGGTGAGCCAGTTATCTTGTTTTTATATTTTCACTGTTACATATTTTCCCTCTGAATATGGATGCTGTTTGCCTTTAGGTATCATGATGCCCAGGATGTGACCAGTAACTTTCTAGGAGCCATGTGGCTTATCTCTATCACTTTCTTATCCATCGGCTATGGAGACATGGTTCCTCACACCTACTGTGGCAAAGGAGTCTGTCTGCTCACAGGAATCATGGTCAGTACATTCCCTCTCCTCTCTCTCTTGCTCTTTCTCCCCTTGGCTCTGTCCTCGCCTCGTTCAAAGGTCAGCAGATTAGAGAGCATGCTGTCATTTGCAAGAGAAATTCTGCCATTTGTGTGATTTGGGCAATCATCCCTGAATTAGACTGCATCTGTGCTTCTGTGTGTTTGGGTGCGTAAGGATGTAGGTTGCATGTCTTTTCATGTTTGTATGGACAAATATTTGTCTGAATCCACTTCACACAACTTCGGGCAGCTGTTTAAGGATTCAGACAAAGACCATTCAAGTCATGTTTAGGTTAGGCTTGGAGTTTACGGTTAGGATAAGGGACTAGGGAATGCATCATATCAATGTGTCCTCACAACTGTAGAAAGAGTGTGTATGCATGTTATTCCCTGTCTGTCCTCATTGCATAATGAAGGTCCCACCTTTTAGTGTGCCATGTCCTCCCACTCTATTTATCTCTGTCTCTCTGCCTTTCATTATCTCTGTCTCTCTGCCTTTCATTTTCTTTCTGCACCACTATCTACCTTTCTCTCATTCTGTCTCTCTTTCTTTATCTCTGTCCATCTTTCTTTCCCTCTCTGTTCGTCTCCTTCCCTGAGGCCATGTGTTTATTTCTATCTTCAGTCCATCTGTTAGTATCAGTGTTTAAGCTGCCGACTGCTCCTCTATTTGCTTCACTTCACAGGTATTTTCTTCCTCCTCAAACTATTTCTTTCTGTGTTTTCTCACTTTGTGTCTTTGTCTCATTTCCTGTCTGTGTTTTATTATTCTGTCCCTTTTTCTTTTCATTTCTAGGTTTCACTTGTTTAAAGAATATTCACAATAATCCTTTGCAAATGTGTCAAATTGGTAACCTAATTTAATAATTTCAATGTTGTGTGATACTAAGAGTAGACAGAGTAACGTTTTAGCTATTTACATAATAATATAACTTCACTGAATTATTAGTGATTACGCTATCAACAGAAAGTGACCCGTTTCTTTGAGACATTTGACATCCTTACATATGTGTAAGTATCTCTTGGTTGCTGCCTCTGCCTCTCTTCATCAAAAAACTGGAACGCAAGTACACTATAAGAAATCAGGTGCCAAGACGTACGGGACAAGCCCTCGTTCTGTGCAAGACTCCAAAGTTCAGAGAGTTCAGAGTCATATAAATCATCCCACTGAGCTAAATCGAGTTGGTATGTTTCAAAGTAACAGTGTTTTAATTTCAGTTTTTTTGCTCATTTTGTCTCAATGGTAACTTAGCTCAGTGGGACTCTTAAAGTTTTATATGACTCTCAGGATCTTGCACAGAACAAGGACTACATATTGGCTCCAGATTTCTTACAGTGTTGCATTCAGGGTGAAATTTGTAACTATATATTTAATGAAGGTATATATAACAGATATATAAAGACAAAACTGTAGTAAAACCAGCTTCAAAAACTCCAACTATTCCTTTAGGTTGCATGTTGTAGCTGTAAGAAGTTAGAATGGTTCCTTTAAGACTCTAGTTATTCTATTACATGTTGCATGAGAACCAGCATGAAACCAGATGAGTTCAGTGAGCACCACCAGTGCTTTCTTTTTACTGAAGAGATCAAATAATATATTGATCAGTACTGGCATGGATCATTTCCATATTTCATACATTGGCTGTTCCCTATGTGCTTGCAAATGAAACCCTAGTAACCTTCTACGAAACTGTAGTGCGACAAAAAACTTGAATTAAAATGATAAATGTATTCATAATGATGCCTTATTTGTTTTTATTTATGATTATGATTTATTTCAGCCTATAATTAGCTTGTTCTAAAGGATCTACATGTTATAATCACATGCCAACTACCTACCCACTTTTGACTTACATTTTACATGGTGAAGATGTAATAATGTGTTCCACTTACACACTTACATGCCCAGTACTTTGAGTTAAGTGTTTAGAAAAAAAGTACATCTAAAGTCAAGCAGCAACAACCAGTGTTGAAGCCAGTACTATGCAGTTTAACTTCATCGTGCTCCTCAAAACCAAATCTGCATTCATTTTTT
Source organism: Sandelia bainsii (assembly GCA_032362345.1). Lineage (NCBI taxonomy): Eukaryota > Metazoa > Chordata > Actinopteri > Anabantiformes > Anabantidae > Sandelia > Sandelia bainsii. Next base: position 11,022,361 of record JAUMHL010000009.1, on the reverse strand, counting down.
TGTTTTAGTCCTTCTAAGTGTACTTTGTTTCATTTTCTCATTCTTATTGTGTCCAACCACTTAGTATTTGCCAGCTCACCTACTTTCTTAACTGTGTAATCCATTAAATGTGTGAATAAACACACACTTTCACAGAGAGGCACACACAGACCCCTTTTTTCTGGGTGAATCATCTGAACTGTGTTTTAGACAGAGTACATCTCTTAATGTAATGTTAACACACACAAAGACACAAAACAGGGGTGGATACACATCGTCCCGAGCCCACTGCTGCAGACTGCATCCTCCACACAACACTGACACAGAGCTGAACATACACTCTCAATACGACTCCCACACACACGCTCCTCTCCTGTCACACACACAAACACACTCTCTCGACACTCTTCAGAGTGCTCAGAGTGGTTTATTTTCGTTGATCATCAGGGAAGAAGTGAGGATGCAGGTAGAAAGAGAAAGGTGAGGCTTGCATATGTGATGGAGACCAGGCACAGCAGGTGGCAGGAAAAGAGAGCATGGAAGTGAAAGGAAGACGGGGACCAGAGGTGAAAGACTGAGGGCAGAGAACAAGATGTGATCTCTTCATGAGAGGCTGAGAATTATCGTAATGACTTTCTATAGGAGATATTCTCGCTGCCGTTACTATGACAACACATGGAGATCAACAGTGTTGGAATATACCACTGCCCCAAGGCTGCCAGGTGTTAGTGTGTATACATGTGTGCTTTCATGTGTCTGTGTGTGGGTGGAAAATTCAGGTAGACTACAGAAACATGCTTAAATACAGTGAGCATTTTATTGTACTTATATAAAGCAACATGTGTATGTTGCCTAAATTAAAGCACATATCAGCTAATTATAATTCATATATACATATATTTGTATATTTTCAAGCTTGTGTTGTCATTCACGCTTGTTGGAATGCAATTTATAACACATTGTATATGTAGTTATAAGAAGATTTGAGTGTTTATTAATGTCAGCAACATGTAGAAGTTATAACTGTAACAACTATAACTTCTGTGAAGATACTTTCACATTAATTTAGTTTACATTATGTTTATATCCTACTTATAAATGCTAAGTGGTAAGGTTTCTTGACATGCTTTAGTTCTATGTGGGTCATCAGGCCAAAGTAGTCACCATTTCAATCCTATTTTTTACTCTTTCTGCTTCTAAGTGTTCTTATTGTTCATACTAATTACATTTTTTATGTTGGATCCACCCTTCTTTTGTCCAGGTCCTGCTGCTCTGTTCAGAAAACAAATTTCTGTCATTTTTTGTATGAAGCTGAAGAGATTAAGTTTTTACGTGTAGTTTGGGGATATTGCACAGGAGCATAGATGGGTGATTCCCCCTTATCTGACAGCTAGGTAGATGGTTGTGCTGTAGTGGAGAAAGCGAGGGAAACACCCAGGCATATGAAACAAATCACAGCAGCACAGCCATCATCAGCTGTGTCACTCTGTGGAGATTGCACAGGGAACCCTGCTGGAAATGGATGCAGGCATATACACAAACTCTCATACACACACATACACACTCGCTAACACATGCATGCATATACACACAAAATCTGTCTTGACAAACCAATCAGCATCCCACTGCTTCTGACCATGGAGGACAATTTTGAACACCCACGCAAACACATACACACAGTTGGGTACATGCACAACACACAATGCGCTTGTACATACTGTGCTCTTGCAATTCATAGAGAGCTCTTTTTCCTAAAGCAAAGACATTTACGAGTGCTCCAAGAGATCTCCATCAGCTCTAATCATATTTTATTCATAGTTTTTGAATAAACACAAATAGAGTAGATGCGGGTATGGATGTGGGCACTAATGCCTGTGTGTTGTTATATTTTATGGAACCCAGCCAAAGTTATTTTTGGCAAACCTGTCTTATCATTCAAGTGTGTGCATGAAGTCTTGGCCATTTCCTACATGCTTCAAAATGTTGCATGCTCCTTTGTTGTCACTCTCTAACGCCCTATGTTTCTCTCCCTATATCTCTTATATTCAGTGTCTCCCTTTCTCTCCCTGTGTGCATGTAGGTCTCTGTGAGATGTGCATACACAGGAAGGAAGAGCACTCATACATTTTCATTAAACACTCTCAATCTTAATTCATTACTTATCAGGAGATATGTGACCTCATTAACATTGCCTTCTTCTCCATCTTTCTCTCCTCCTATGTTGTGCACACACCCTCGCCTCCTGCATTTATCCCTCCCTCAGTGTTTCCTTCCTTCCCCATTTGTATTTACTCATAGCTCTTCTCTCGCTTTATCTCTTCTTCCCTTCTCTCGTTTTTTTCTCTCGGTGCCTGCCCCTTCAGAGGAGCCTGTGAGCACTCAACAGCCCCACTGAAAACAGTGTCTAATCTGAAAGTTAATTAAGTCTGTCTTCCTCCCCGTGTTCTTGCTCCTCTTCTCTCCTCAAGCATGTCTTTCTGGTTGAGAGACTGCTGTCACTCTTTCCCAAATGAATTCGCCATATGTCCCATGTGGGTTGAGCTGAAAGACAGTCAAACTGGTCTGTGTTTTACACTTTTACACTTCCTGCAGCCCCCAAGTGTCAAACAACAGGAGAAGACTGACACCATGTAATTCAGATTGACAGCATCTAATTAAAAGAAATTAGGTGGTGTCAATCTTGGATGTGTTTTTTTTTATCTATAAAGGGCATATTTTTCCAGCTACATATAGAGACAATATAGAAGGGATCTCACACCAGATGGATTGGAAGTGAAAATAGACTTGGCTTGCCTCTGAACATGAGGAAATGTGGATCTGGATCAGAGCTATCCCTTCTAATCCTCTCCTCTCTCCCATTCACTTCTCCTTCTGTTGCTGCTGCTCCGCTCCTCATATTTATCTTCACTGCCTTCATTCATCTCGTCTAATTCTTTGGCCAAAAGCCACCGATTTACCAATTCCTCCTCTGTACTGACTGACTCAGGGCTCTGTTTTCTCCTCCTCCTTGCCCCCTCCCTTCTCAGGGTGCGGGCTGTACAGCATTGGTGGTTGCTGTGGTAGCCAGGAAGCTGGAGCTGACCAAGGCCGAGAAACACGTACACAACTTCATGATGGACACGCAACTCACCAAGAGGGTGTGTAGGCTTTTGTGTTGTCGGTGGTGTGAAAGAGTATGTCGTACTGTTGCAGAAATAAAGCTAAACTATAATTCGCCTGCACCATTGTGTCTCTAACAGAACTGTAATTTGTAAAAGTACAGTTTTTATGTGTGTTATCATCCTCTGGGGGATTAAGCATGGTATTTTAGGATTTCTTTGGGATTGGAGACAAGGTAGCTGAGAGCCCAGCTAAACGACTTGTCCTTTCACTGCCTCTCCTTCACCCTCCCCGACCACTACTTCACACTATCAACCTGTATTGTTGTGACAGAGTGCTGTGTTATTTGACTGAGTGAAGGCAATAAAAGGTCATCTCTTTCTCACTCTCTCTCTCTCTTCCACTCCCTCACTTACCATCTCTCTTTTTCTTCCCATCTCCGATCTTCTTCCTCCTCGTGCCCTTCTCTCCATCCTACCACCTCTCATCTCCTCTGACATTTGTCTCTCTTACAGTAAAGCCTTTTCAGTCTCCCTTTATCTATCAGTCACCTTCTCTGCTGCCCTTCCTCATTTGCCCTCTTCTTTCCAAGCCCCCTCCCTTGCTTCTTCCCCTTCATCTCTCACTCCCTCCCTCCCCTGGTCCTTTTCAATTTTTCATACAGTTGAAAGACCCAAGTTGTAAAAATAGCTCTCATATCAAATATGTAGGGTACATTATGGCAGCAGGGTATCTGGGTGACTGAATGGGTTAGATTGATCAATAATTTCAGCGTAGATAAAATATCGACATAGGAATCAAAACACTCCCATGTTCTCTATTAGAACCAGACTCTCACCTGTTCTCCCTGCAGACTCTGGTCGGCGAGAGTCTGTTTTCACAAGATGTTTAACCATTTGTGCGCATGTATTTGTGGCCATCTAGTTTTTCCAACTTTTTTGTTGGCTTTGCCTCATTTTAAAGGATTTAAAACCGAATGCTATTCAACACTATTAATTATGTTTTTAATATAAGGCATAGTAATCTTGGGATTGTCATGTTTAGGCTTGGTCTGTTTCTAATTTAATTTAGCCATACTAACATCATGGCTCTAACAAGGGTCTGAACTATCTTAGTAACTTTTGGCTTGACAGCCTTGAAACTTGGGTAATGACCTGACATGTTTGGCTTTTACCTGCACTACATACCTGCACCTTGCGTGTTGGACTAGTTGGACACTCTTTGATAATAATTTAATAATTATAATTTATTTTGTTATAATTTATTTTGTTATAATTTATTTTGTTATAATTTTTTTGAAAGGGATAAAATTGAACATTTTACCCATTAATCTACACACAGTAACTTGTAAGAACAGTAACATGTTTTTAGAAATGCTTGTAAATGCATTACAAATTATGAAGACACACTCGTGTATTTAAGGTCCCACAATTCGCACTGCATGTCAAGACAAAACTCAAGTCATGAAATCCAAGAAATCCTCTGTCAGGTCAGGAAAAGGGTATAAAGCCATCTCTAAAGCTTTGAGTGTTTGCAGGAACACAGAGGAGCTAAATAAATGCGAAAAAGAAGAAGGTTGAAGCCATTAGGACTGTTCCTAGAGTTGACCATCTGGCTAAACTAAGTAACCAAATGAGAAGAGTTTGGTTAGGGTTAACCAAGAGCCCAGTGGTCACTCTAATAGAGCTTCAGAAGTCCAGTGCAGAGATGTGAGGAGAACCACAGACCTATTTGGCTTAAGTAGTTTGACAGAAGCCATAGGTTCATCATTTGGTTGGCAGCACCATCGTTCTGTGGTGGTGTTACTCTGCAGCAAGTTCTCATCCAATGAACAAGCCTCAGAGGATCTAGCAGAAAGAATGGAATAAACTGTCCAAATGCAGGTGTAATAAGCTTGTAGAGACTACTGCAATAAGTGGAGATGTTTGAATACCTTCTAAAGAGACTGTATTAAAGAAAATAGAAACCTGTTAACAATACTGTACTCTATTAACACACCTTTCACCATTTCAGTATTTCTGTATAACAGCAGCAGTGAATGAGGTGAGTAATAGGTAGTTTTGCATCTGTTCCAGTGATATTTAGCAGGTGAACACACCTCTACAGAGCTGCTGTTAGTTTGGCATTTTGTTCATGCTGAGGTTAATGAGTGTCTCTGTAAATCCTGTCCAGATAAAAGATTCACAGTGACATCCCCTCCCTTGGTGCAAGCCTAAAGTGTACAGTGAAAGTTGTATAATTAAGGGAAAAATCTCAAATCAAAATAAATTTGATATTTTGGTTTGACAATCTGAAATACTAGAAACTCACATTATCTTCCTGAAAATGATATGTTTTTGTACATTTATGTAATTGTATTTCAATTCATTATATAAATATAGATATAAGTGATGCCGATCAACTGAAATTAGCACTTACCAATTTTAAGATACATTCCTTTCGCCATCCACTGGATGACATTCTTAAGCCAGTCTCATGAAGGTGCCACATAACAGTTTCTTTGAACACAATACAGCATACCACTTTTTGACATTTTCATCAAAGAGACTTGGGTTTATGCAGTGGTAATTGTCTTGTGCCCTCTATTACTGAGAGTGTTGTGAAGAGCAGGTCTGGAGGAGCGGAACCTGCCTTAGGAGAAGCAGGAAGCAGAAGGAGCTTAGCATGATGATGAGCTTTTATATGGGATCAGGTTCAGGTTCACATACCAGCAGCAGAGCCCTGGGCTCCCTCCTGATGCAGTCTCTTCCTCTGTTCTTAATAGATCTATGTTTGTAGACCGCAATACCTGAGATTTGTATGCTAAAGTTAGAATTATTATATGGATATTGTATGTGTTTTTTCCTGAGTTACCTAGTAGTGATAGATATCTGCACCTGCTAACAGTCCTTTGTAATCGCAGTTATTTACAGAGAGACCAGTGATTGAAGCTTGTGTATACACATTAATCGATACATGGCTATCGCCCTTCTCTGCCATACCATCATAACAAGTGAATATAATCACTCAAGGCTTTGTAATTAATAATTCAACTCTGCGTCATGCCATCATCCTATGTGCACACACACACAGAGGCTTTCTGCTTCAGTGAAGTGGTGTTCCTTCCCTTTGAAGGATTAACAAGAATGTCAATTAAATGCCAATCGGAGAAGCTCTTACTCAGTGGACCATGTTTCTGGTAATGTGAGCATTTGATGATGTTGTCTTTATCTTTAAAAATGTGTTTTGTAAAAAGTGTTGGGTGTCCAACAGCACCTCCTGTAAATAGCACAGAGCTAACCTCTGAAAACCACAAAGAAACTAACTTCTACGTCCTGCAGTAAAATAAACTTTTCCCCTGACATCCGTCTACTTTACAGATCATTTAATCCTAGTGTGTGGTATTTGTGACACTTTCTGACATATACTTCATCATACCTTAAAATATTTCCCTTTACATTTCTCTGCTTTCATCCTCAGATCAGATTTTTAGAGACACCTGACAAGACGCGCTGACATTGAAGTCATGTGTGGTACAGATCTAATAACCTGATCAGGAGGAAGTGCTTTAAAAACATAATTTGAAGTTAAATGCGGAGGGTTAATGTTCACTCAGTGTTAACTGAAGTGAAGTGTTCCACTCCCTTTGATAGGATTACCATGGATGTTAATTAAATACTAGTTAACATAGCCCCTAAGTTGACTGTCTGTGCAGAGTTTAATCGCACATCTTTGATGTCAGGGCTTGTTGTGTTGATGCAAAGGTCTTAAGGTGCTGGTTGCAGCAGTTTTCTGGGGCTCCATGCTGAAGTATTGGTTAATTCAGAGCACTGCTGAAAGTCCATCTGGTCAGAACATTTCCCTGAACAGTCACAGAGCACTCTTGACACTGAAAGACAGGACACACTTACTGTAGGCGTTAAGTCAGTGGAATAGAGTGGTGTCTCCTTCCTTTTGATGGCACTATGTCAATTAAATGCTACTCACTGTAGGAATAAACCCATTGACTGTGTGAATATGGCTGACAGTCTATTTCTGAGGTCAGTACTTTTATTTCAAGCTTTTTAAATCTTGTAAAGTTGTGAAGTTCAAAGCAAGCAGTTCAAAGTTAGTCTTTCTATAAATTTGCACTCTGAATGAGTATTCTGCCTCCACGTTGGACCATCGGTTAATTCAGACCATTTTTAAAAGTCCCAGTGGCATATAGCTTCGCCCTCTCTGAATATTCATAGTGCACTCTGAGCTCTGGCTAAGGAAGAGGTGCTGCAGTGCCTTCCAATGTTTACAACACTATTCAAATGGGAGAAATCTAACCCCCGAAGATTTCAACTATGCTAGCTTTAACTCCATACAGTAAAAATAACTCTTCTTCCAGAAGCCTTTTAATTCACATGCAAGCCAAGTGGATCATAATTAGTGTTGACATATTGTGATGGCGAGAAATTAGTATGACTCTCAGTGGATGCATTTACACATCTGTCCGATGTGTCCTCTTCGCTTTAATGGAGCACTGTCTAGATTTATAAGGATTCTCTGGGTGTCATCTAGCAAATGACCTCATGCAGGAGACAAAAAATATATTTATTTTATGAAACATTCTGCAACCCTTCATTGATTTGTTTGGTCCTTTAATCTGAATCTGAAGTGAACCCCTCCACTTTTGCCCCACATATTAGGACAGGTGATATTTTTCCTGTGTTTGAATGCATTCTTAGAAATGTGACTGTGTGCGTGTGTGAGACTTGTCCCTTCCCATTGTCACCATGTCTGTGAGGGGAAGGTCAGAGGAGGTAAGGCCACGTGTTGCCCTGGCACATGGATGAGGTGGGAGGTTGTTTCCAAGGTAATTGGCCTGTTTGTTTATGTTTTCTACTCTACTTGAAAACATGATGGTATCTCTACCATCACAGCCACTAATTACTAATTGCACACTCAGGTCATTAAGACTCCCTGGATTGGAAGGGTTATGATTTTTCTTTCTTTTTTCAATCTTAACAACAAATTAAGTGTCAGAGTCCAATGCTTATTGTTTATTTTATGATACCAACTTGTATATATTTGAGTCCATGTTTATTAAAAAAAAGCTACTTATTTTTATAATGAATAATAGTAGTATTATCTGTAATTCCATCTTTAAAATATTTCTATTTGTACTGATTGATTTGTTCTTCACAATATGTCATCAACTGCCCGACATGCTGAGATATGGGAACCCCTTGCCTAAACATATTTCACATGTACCGTACCTGCCATAAGGTGTGTCATGTAGGGGAGCAACCAGAACAGATATTTGACCCAAACCTGCCATATGGCACCAACATAGTTGCCCAAGTACACGCCATATGGTCCAGGCATGGCTGCTGCTGCTGTCATTTGGTTTCTCATGGAGTGTTCTTAGTGGTTCATGTTGAGTCTTTTATTTTTTGTTAATGGAGTCACCATATTTCTACATGAACTCCCATGAGGAGAGAGAACCATAAAGATGGTGGAGGAGGGAATTAATTGTAAAACACAAACAGTCTGTTGTAATCTGTTGTTTGCATGTGGAGCATTTTCCACAATTTATATGAAGGCTGAAACTTTAGCATTGCCTAATCAAATGGCCTGAAGCAGTGTAACAAGCTCCCTCTCTACACTGCTGGACAGATATTGGATGTTTGAGTGAAATCTTCCACAGTGAGCTGGAAAGCACAGACACAAAATGCCATCATTCATCATATTTAACTCACCGCGCAGTGATTAATCAACTGATAAATAGAAGTTGACGTATCAATTTACCAATGGGCCCATAGATGTATGGAGTATTAAAGTGCTCTTCAGTGACCTGGCCTGTGATTAAAAGTAAAAAAGCAGTGTTTTATTATATAAAACAACTATAATTCAGACAAATTAACCCTTTACACACAATGGGCAATGTTAATTTCAAACTGTGTAAACAATCTTGTTAGTAAACAAGACAAGCATGTATATTTAAGATTGATAACATGACAAGCTTGGTAATATGAAGCTGTATGACTCATGCTTATGGAAGGGACTTATATTATCTATAGTATGTTAGATTATCTTTTTATGGTTTGACTTCCTGTGTGTCACTGACAACGCATCAGCAAAGCACGGTTCCTCCTGTTCTCTTCATCTGTAGCCAATACTGTGTGTACTGTATGTCTGCATGTGTGTATGTGTAGGCGTGTATGTGTGTGAGCAGCCCTTGACTGCAGTGGATGGGTGCTGATTAGCCAAGCTGCTGGGGTCTTTTGTACTGCTCAGACGGGGGTATAATTGTTCTTTGTTCAATGCTCTGCATCTCTTTGAAGTCTCTCATTCAATTTATGTCCTTACAGATTCTCTCTCCCTTCTCCTTTCTCTATAGTATGCACCCGCGTTTTTGTTTTTTTTTCCTGAGTGTCAGACCCCTGTGTTGAAATTACAAAGAAAACCACAGAGACATACAGTACATGACATACAAGAGACATAGGAGACATAGATATACACAGAATCACGATCACTTGTCCTAGAAATAAACCTGAAGCCTACACTGACATTTTTAATCTGTCTTTTATTAAATCACAGCAATCTAACATTCAGATGGTACAAACTAAAAGCATGTAAAGCTGATGTCTGACCTGTAAAAAGTGAGAAAAATACCATCCTACTATTGACTCTGATGGCTATCAGGCCTCCCATAAAGTGAGCATCATTACATACGTAGGTTATGAATAGTTTAAGAGAAGCAACTCATGGGGTTATTGTTTCTTTCAGTTGTTGTCATGAATAAATGGGAAATCAGTAGTTTTAATGAACTGCGGTGGTACTTTGCCGAATTACTTTCAACCAGCCAAGATAACGTGGCCCATTTGAGTTAGTAAGATATAATGATATAATGTGGCATATAGACAGGCCGAGAGAAGAGAGGAGTGTGTGTGTGTGTGTGTGTGAGGGAGTGACTCCTGTTGGTTCTCATTGCCAAATCTCCCTAAGGAGAGAGCTGTTTATGCGTGCATGAAAAGCATTGGCAAGTAAGCTGGTGTGTGTAGAGTGAGACACAGAGAATGAGGGCAGCTTCTAAGAGGAGAATGATGGTTTAGTTTTTTTTCTTTGCATGTAGACAAAGGAGAATGGAGGAAAATAGAGAATAGGGTTGGATAAACCTGTTGCCTGCTTCAGTTGCCAAGGGATACCTGTTGCTAACAATATGCGTGTACGTGTTTGTGTTTATTGTCTGGGAGCAGATAAAGAATGCGGCAGCTAACGTGCTGAGGGAGACCTGGCTCATCTACAAACACACAAAGCTGATGAAGAAGATCGACCACTCCAGAGTCCGCAAACACCAGCGGAAGTTCCTCCAGGCCATACACCAGTGAGACCACACCTCACACGCGCCCACACGTACACATACACACACACACACTTATGCACACAAGCACATGGGCACAACAGTGCTGCTGAGCTGATAAAGCCTTTGAAATCAGCTGTACTTTCTATCCACCCACAGGTTGAATCAACACTTGTAATCAAATAAAGTGCATGAGTCCCTGCACACACACACACACACACACACACACACACACACGCAAAATGAATCATTATCTGCTAAAGGGCAGGTTCACTCCAGGCAAATACAGTTATGGGACTGAATAATCAGTGTATTGTGTACTATTAGAGACACTCTGATCATCATATCATCTGTACTGAAGAGCATTGTTGATGCCAATACATGCATCTGAACTTAATCACACATTATAGTTCATTTCTCACATACCATTGTTTAGTTACAATTGAAGGGCCACAAGTCTTGTTTGCATATTGTCTGTCTAGCATAAAAATTAAATGACTTTTCGACATTGCTTTATTTTTTTAACTTGAACTATTCAGTCTACACTTGAGAACATTAAGGCCAGAGTCAGGAGATCTAAGACTCAATTTCCTGCTTCAAACCTTTCAGTATAACATTGAGACATGTTAGTCTAAGGGTGCAGCCTCGTAATGTCAGTTTTCATTTCATTACAATGGAGGAAGCCAGTTTTATTTTATTTTATCTAATTGTTTAATTTTTTAATCTAATTTCATTCCCCTAAGTTCCAAGTAGGACATACTCTCCTGAAGGTTTCTTAATATTAGCAAACACTTTTATTTGCTTTAGAGCTTAAAAATTCATTTAAACGTATGTGTATATTTTCACCTGCATTACAAAATTACAGCTTTCCGGGCACACTGTGTGCTGGCTGTGTTTGTACATTCAAATACAGCAACACTCTGCAGGTAGAAACGATGCTGAACTAAGCAAGGTGACCGCTTCACAGTGTTGTTGTCTCGACCCGGAGGGATTAGCTCTCTGGACCGACCACTGTGTGTTTACTGGGTTTCAACTTTGTATGTGTATTTGTGTATTTTATGAGTGTATCTGTGTGTATGTGTTTGCAGATTACGCAGTGTGAAAATGGAGCAGAGGAAACTCAGTGACCAGGCCAACACACTAGTGGACCTCTCAAAGGTGAGACAAACACACACCTCAGTGCCATTTCTGTGGCATTGCGTCGCCTAGCAACCGGAACAAGTGTTAAAACAGGGATGACTGAGTGAGAGAGCGAGGAGGAAATGAGAAAAGGGAGGGTTTTTCTGTTACTGTGTGGGTGTCTGAGTGTGAGTGTGAGTGCACACGTGTCTGTGTGTGTGTGTGTGTGTGTGTCTGCATGCAAGAGTGTGTTTATGTGATTGTGAAAAAGAGAGAGAGAGAGAGTGTGATAGAGACTTCGGTAACGGGGAGAAAAAGATCGAGCAAGTGTGTGTGTGTGTGTTTCTCTCTTTCCAAGTAGCAATTCCTTTAGCACCAAATATTTCGCAATTATGCCATCTCAATGACTACATCTCAAATGGCCACTTGTGTGTTTACCATGGTTATAGAGGCCAGGACAAGGCATGCAGTATATGGCAGGGACACTCTGCCGCCTTCCTTTGATTCTCTCTCTCCTCTCTCTTATTCTCTCTTTCTTCACAGTGTTATAACGCCCCCATAGAGACTTCCCTCCAGCCTCTTCTTCTTTCCAGCTTAATTTTTTTCCTTTTTCCTCAGTGTCGTACTCACTCCTCTTTAGCCCCACGCTTGCCCTCTTTACTCTCTAACCCCTTTAGTCCATCCAAAATAATTTTAAACAAGCTTTAATAAGGCAATCCTCATAATGCTGTTTATGTGTTTGCAATCTGTCTCCCTTCTTCAAAGTACTGTGAAAGTACTGTGTGCACTGAGTCATCTCCCAATCTCCTCTCCTCTCCTCTCCTCTCCTCTCCTCTCCTCTCCTCTCCTCTCCTCTCCTCTCCCCCATAGATGCAAAGTGTCATGTATGAGCTCATGTCGGAGCTCAATGACCGCAGTGAAGACTTGGAGCGCCAGATGCTGTCACTGGAGCAGCGGGTGGAGCAGCTCACAGCGGGCTTCAGCGCCCTCCCGGCCCACCTCTCTGCTACACTCAGCGCCCAGCACGCCGCCCTGGTCCACCTGCTCCGAGAGAGGGATGCAAGGGATAGTAGTAGTAGTAGAGAAGGATCAGGAGGTGCTGTGGTCCCACTGTCCCCAGCACCATCTTTAACCACTGCTTCAGCTTCGGTTTCTCCAGTCCAGGTCTCAACTCCAGCAACAACCCAAGCCCAGGTTCCTACTTTGGCCTTGGACTCCCCTCTGTCACCCTCACCACTGAGTCCAGAGGCAAGCCTGGAGTCTAGTCCCAACCCCAACACCTGCACCTCAAGCTGTTGAAAACAGCTTTGAGGACCACAAGAGGACAAATATGGAAAGGAAGCGGGTAGAGTGGAGGGGGTTGTGCTAGTCCTCTCACTTCACAGTAAACGGAGAGGAACAAGGAGGGAGGAGGAGAGAAATATTAGGTGATCGTCTGAAACTAACACATCATGAGGTAACGACAAGAAGAAAAAAGTATGAGAAGAAATTTTGAGAATAAGATTGAAGGTCAGTATGAATGATGGGACTTTGGGGCGCTTTCACTGACAAGCGAAGGAAACGAAAAATGGAGATAAAATGGAGACTCTGAAAGGTGTGAGGGGGGAGGAAGGATGTCAAGAGGGTGAGAAATTGAGGTAGATAGGATGAGGAGGGGGGACGAGATAGGAGGAGACATAACGAGGAATAATTATATGAACTCAGAACTCCTAAATGGAATCCACTCCAATTACTAAAAAGGCCTTTTATTCCCAATCTCTCTCTCCCTTCATCAGGAATTAATGACCATGACTTTTTATCCTTATGATGTATTTTCTATCTGAATGCTAATTGTGTGTTAACGAGCATCCCTTTAACAGAAGGTTCAATCAATATGACCACAATAAAAGGAAAAAAAAAACACTAGTGGCATGCAACGCCCACACACATGCACACACAAATTATATCGACTCATCATCCATGCAATACAAGGTAACACAGCACAAACATTATTACACAATCGTTCACAAAGCAGGCCCTATTTACACTCACACAAATAAATAAATGCACTAGCCCGCAAGATAATACTAAAGCCTATACTGCCAAGCACTAAATGCAATGTCAATCTTCACAGAGCACTGCCAAGCAATGTAGACGCACTGTAAAAAAAATGTTCATCCAATCTTATCATTTGTGGGTGTGAGCTAATGCAGTAGTTTAGACTTGCAATGCATAGTTGTGACAATTTATCCACTCAGTCGGGAGAATTTTAGCCGCTCACTGAACTACACAAATTACACATGGAGCTGAAATAAGTTGACATGATACTGAGGGACATTAGTCATCATAACGTGTATTTGTTATGAATAAGACAGTAGCAGGTGATAAAATAGTGTAATGTAACACAACTACAACAGGACTTCATTACTGCATATACTGACTTACACATTAGGTTGAACTGATGTTTAAGTATTTTACAGTGTTGCTTTACTGAAAAGAGACTAAAGAGTTTGATTGTGTTCAACGTCTGTGAACATTTCTTATGAAAATCTCAGATAATGGACACTTGATAGGTTCAAGTGCATTAATACTGGGGATGGTTATTGGAAGAAGGAGTCAGTTATAATATAAACATTTATTGAACTGGCATTTTAATCTGGTTGATTCATTTTGAAGACACAATTACAACTAATTCCTAAAATAGTGGCTCTACAACACAGAGCTTTGCACAAATGTATTTGCTCCACATTTAGAAAGCCTTTGTTATTAAAACATTTACTGGAGTCTGTCTATCCTGAGGCGTACCAAAATAACAATCAAAAATATCCATCAATAATAAATGAAGTGGTGTTTCTTTTACTTACAGTAGACGTGGCTGGAGTCAGTGGAGTTAACTGAGAGTCTATTGTTTTGCTTTCAATTCTTTTTGCTTTTGAATTACGAAAATATTGATTTTACATTAGTAATTGAATTGACTAAAATTCAACACTGATTTAACTGTGTGATTGTAAGTTTATGTGATTAATATTTTTCACCATGAATGGTTGTGCGTGTGACCCGTCATGAAGGGTAGAGGACCCAACGTACTGCCATCCTTTTTCAAGCTTGCATTTCCAAAACAACAACAACTGTTGTCATGAATGTATTCTGTGTAAAGAAATACACTCAAACATCTCGCTTTGCTCAATCACTTAAACTGCCACGCAGACACAGGAACAGACACCCACACTCATGCACACACAGATATATACACACACCTTGAAAACCAAAGTGCTCTCTCTTAAATGGACTTCAATAAGAGGCAGGGAACGCTGCTGTCACTGGGGACAAAAGATAGCAGGAGGCGTTGCAGATATCTTGACAATATTTCTGAGGGAATAACTGTGAAAATCCAGGCATGGACTACAGTGGTGTACATGGACTGCTCCTCACAGACCAAGGTGGAGTGCAGTGATGAACACAAGGGAACACAGATAAACCTTATAAAGGATAAATGGCCATGAAGGAACAGCTGTTCATGAAATAAATAAAACAGAAAGAGAGACTGGGGTATATCTGAGAGGAATTATAATGGTGTGAAAAGAGACAAGCCTATCCTTGCTTTGGAGATAATATCGAAAACTGTCTTATAGCGACACTCTGTGGCCGGAATACTGAATTACATACGCTTGGACTAATTGTACAGTATGCTATTAACGAAATCTAGCTTTGTATTGCTTAGTCTTTTCTACCATTATAATTAAACGCAGTTATAGCTGATATCTAATATTACTATAGTATTATTCTCATTCGTCATGATAATTATGATACATGTATTAACAATACGTTAAATAATTATGAACAAGGAAAGTGCCGTTTGAGGTTGAAATTATTTTGTAATTTTATTTTATCAGAGAGAATTAATAAAGTATATATCTATAACATTACAGCTTCATGTTTTCTGTGTTGCTGTTAATGTATTTTAATTTTTTATTTGATTTAATAGTTTTTTATTATTATTTCTTTGCTTGGCGGTGGTGAGGCCGCTTTAGTGCGAGCCCTCATAAAAGTTAAACATTCCTTGTTTAATTCACT
This sequence comes from Sandelia bainsii, assembly GCA_032362345.1. Lineage (NCBI taxonomy): Eukaryota > Metazoa > Chordata > Actinopteri > Anabantiformes > Anabantidae > Sandelia > Sandelia bainsii. The sequence goes on along the minus strand of JAUMHL010000009.1, from coordinate 11,006,799 downwards.
CAGTACAGCATAGATATTGACTATCTTTTATTTAGTGTATTATAAAGCACATTTTGCGTTAAATTTTATGTGTCTCCACAACAATCTACTGTTAGCTTTTTTTTTATTTTGACTATTTTATTCATTTCATGGGTTAATTTTCTCATATATGTCACTGTAAGGAGATAATTTTGATATTTTCTGCTTGTAATGAAACAATAAAGACAAGTTTTACTACACATTTTCTCCGGTGTAGCGGATATTTTCGTTCCATCAGGTTTCCATGGATTCAGAAGTTTTCAGGTTACGTCATGACGCTGTTTTTTTTTTTAATCTACGGCTGATTTCGCGGGCTCATCGTCTCGCGATATTTGGATAAAACGTTGCTAACGTTGATGTATCTGATAAGCAAACTGTAATGCTAGCTAATATTCAAGTGCGTTGGCAGTTGCTTGAAATGATAATTAATTTTTTTTACAGGTGTTAAATGTTGAAGTTTGCTTTGAGCTAGCTAGATTGTAGATTACCTAACCCTTAACTTAGTTGGAAAAACAAATAAACAATTATATTATTATTATTATCAAACAAAGCAAGTTAAAGCCATACAGTTAGCAGCAAATTGCAGTGCTATGTGCACATGTTGAAGTGCAAAGTCCTTTGTCACAGAGATGACAGTCAAAGTAATCTGATGTTTAAAAAGGGATTATGTATTTACTGCTGTGTCCACCTGTTTGTCTGTGTGATTGTATTAATCCATGTGTGAACCTTAGGAAATCAACCAGACCTGAGACAGTCCATGTTCAGCCTTTGTTTGTGTGTCCAATTGGTGTCGATTGGGCTTAAAGCAAGTGGAGATGTGTATTGAACATAGTGAGCTAGTTTTATCTTTGCAGTGTCCAGTTTTAATCTTGCTTATTAGGGAAAGCCTTCCAAGTAGCAAAAAAATGGTATACTTGATTTCTTTTCACTGCATTTGCATAAAATCAAGACTCAATGTATAAAAACATAATAGGATACTGTATATCGTTAAAGCTATGGAGTACCACTCCATAGTCTATATTTATTATCAGGTTAGTGAAGGTATTACTGTACATAACTGTCTAAAAAAGTACCACAGACTAAACAAATAAACAAAAACCTGTGTTAAATACCTTCCTTATATTCAGCGTTCTAACTGATCGATGAAAAGCTGAGTCAGAGCTGTTTAAACTGAACAATTTCCCATTAATTCACAGTCACTCCAATTTATGTCCCAAAGGTGTCAACATACAGTTCATTTGAGGGGTTATCACATGTAGGTAAATTTACTTAAGCATGAAGGCAGTCACAGTATTCACACAGTATCTTCTTAACACAGGAAATTGATTTTAATTTTTTAATAAAAACAGGTGTCATATAAACCCAGAATGTTGAGTGTTTAGTCCATGGAAATAAAACAGAAAATGTACACAGAGGTATGAAAGCCAGACGGCCTGAGGCAGTGCTTTACCCAGGCCACAGCACGTACCCAGATGTGATGAGCTTGTTATCTGTGTTATTTACTGGCAGGCTCTTCAGTCCCTAGAGCTTTCATCATCTCTCTCTGTCTATATGTATTTTCATGATTGTGTTCTCTCATTTTAAGGCCAAGGTAATGTTCTAGCCTAGTTTTTTAACATTCCCCTCTGCTTCTGTCCTCTCCTACTTTTTTTTTCTCCACCTGTCTGTCTCTCTCCATTTTTTCTGGAAATCCATTAAGTTTTTCAGGATTAAGAGGCTGTATTGTTCAAGAAAATAGAAATTGAGATATCTTTTATTTCCCCACCATATTTGTTCAAAATAACAGGACTATTTCATTAGATCTCCAAAGAAAAGAAACAATACAGTTTAATATATGTAAATAAGGTGCATAAATAGCAGATGTTGATTAAGATATTGAACCCTAACTATTGCTCATGATTTGGACTTGATTGGGACCCTATTTGCCTTAGGTGTGACTAAATGAGAGCCAAATTTGAAAGCACTTTGGATAAACATGATATATAAAAAACTATAATTATTGCACTTAGCATATCAAATATTGAGTTTACTTTCTTGTTGTTATTTGGCTTTTTATACTCTGACTGCCCAGATGTGACCCTTGATACAACAGCTTCCTAGGTACCTGTAGAGTAACCTGTAGTGTCCTAACAAATGTCATTTTTACTTTTTTTCTTCTATTGGGATTGCCATGACTTTATGTACAGTTTTTACAAGCCTGGTTGTTTATGCTGAATCTCAAGTGTCTCTGAGCAAGGTGGAGTCCAACTGCATCATTACACCTAAAAACAGATGTATGTCTGCTCTTCTGTGTTGGCAAAGATGGCTCATATGTTTCTGTGAATGTGTGTGTGTACTTGTAGCTTTGTCAGTGGAAGACAAGACAGATGGATAGGTACTGGAGGTCAGCCACCATTATCCCACCAATATCACCTGCCTGTGCTGGTCCATGATGATGTGGTGTACTTGTCAGCTGTTATCTCATCATCATAACAACTGGACTGAATGTGTCCAGGCTCTGTCAGCAGGAGACGGTTCCCATCGCAATCACATTTCTTATCTCTAACTTCTCTTTGTGCTGAGATTAGTGGACTTGTTTTCTGTACAAAAAAAAGGGAATTATGCAGTTGAGATATACTGCATCTTTAGCATTTTTGAAAAGGTACAGAACATGCATAACAAAGGCACCACCATAGAAATGCACACAAACGCACACACTATCCTTTTTTTTGCTTCACTGTTAAACCCTTCAGATGACCCAACCGCCCAGAGTTCAACAGGAAGCGGAGATCTCTGAACTCCTGTTCATTTTGACGTCTCCATGCTGGTGTTTCCCTAGTAACCAGAAGGACAAATACTTGTACACCGACACGTACAGGTTTGTATGTGGGTGCTTGCATGCATGTAGTTTGTGTGTGCATTTCTTTATGGCAGAGATTAGAGGCAATATTGAATTTACATAGATTGTATTTGTGGTATGTTTGTGTGTATTTATGAATGTGCAGTGTGCATGCCTAAGTGTCTGAGCAGGTAGAAGTGGGGGAGGAACGTTATGAGCCGTCAAAGAGTGACAGTGATGTTGCCGTGGAGATGATGAAAGGAGGAATAATATCGTGAAAGAAGCTGGGCTGCACTGCGTTTCATATAGTTTTTACGTTTAAACCTCAACAGACCAGCAGATGATAGGTGAGTGAATACATGGAATAGTCATACAAACAACAGCAAAACATTCAGACTCCATATTATGTCATTTGCTATTAACCCACCAGATGTTCCTGTCTTTTCTAGTCACCTGATCTTGCTCCTTCGGTGTACACCTGTCCCTCATTAGGTCTCAGTGCACAGACCAGCCACTCTCTCATTCTACACTCATTTGCCACATTGTCATGGTTGTCGTAGTGTCAGTGTGCTCCGGCTATTCCTACCTGCCTGTTCTCTGTTATACAATCTTACCTGCTGTTATTTTCATGTCCGCTTTATTGTCTTTTATTCACCTGTTCAGACTGCCTTCATGTTGCCAAACAGTAAGACTCAGACCACCGTTTCAATGAAAGTGCATGTTTGCATTTAGGATCCTGCTCTGTAACATTTAGACTTTTGCCACTTTTATACTTCCTCATAAATGTTTTTGGTGAAGCCAGGTCATGCTGCACAATTAGTTCCAGAGATGTGACTGCACATGTGGGAGGGTGAGAGGAGAGCCACAACACTTCAGTACCTTCGGTGCTTGATCACAACTTGTGGAACTCTTTCTGTCAATGCCTAAACTTTTGGCCATGAATAAACATCAACACTTTGGCATCTTACAGTACATTAGTGGTGTGTGTGGTTTTCAGTTCTGCCTGATTTGGCTGTCAAAATAGTTGTGAAAGCACATCATCACCCCTCACTTATTTTCTGCCAACCCCTCCGTTTACAGCCACCTACGTAGACATTTTCATTTACAGTAAAGTATACACTTGCAGAGGGCTTGAGGCAGACAATAAATAGTTTAGGACTTTATAGCAATATACTTTCAGTCTTTTCTGTTCCATTAACTTAGTCCATTAGAGACTTTATTGGATTAGTGCGATCTTTGAAATACAGGCACAATCCTAGAAGTAATGATGATATTCCATTAGTAATACAGGACAAAATTATTAATGTGTGGTATTATAACAGATCAGGTTACAGGCTTTAAATGTATGTCTGTGCATTTTTGTGCAGTCAGCTTCCTGGGCATTAAAATCTAACACACCCTGACTGTACTGCAGTCCTTTTAACTTTTAAGAAATCCATAAATGTTTTATGTCTTTTTTTTCTTTGCCAAGCCCTAGGATGGTTTGGCAGCACACAAAAAGTTACAGTAATGTGGACTGTGCATATATTTCCATCTTGGCAGTTTAATGAAAGGAGATGATTATTTCTATAAGAGCTGATACACATATGGTCTCCAGGGATCTGAAGGTTGCACACAAGTGAATTCATTCCTTTTTCTTTTAAAGTAATATGTAAAAATATGTTGCTTCTTGACATCAACTGTATTAAGTGTGTGTGTGTGTGTGTGTGTGTTGTTGTTGTTGTTGATTGTGGTTCAGGTTTCTGAGCAGGTGGAAGCAGTGGGTCCAGGGTATACCCTTGTCACTATCACCACAGGACTGGACCAGTACAATGTTAGCTCCATAGTAACATTGGCCGCTCACACTCCCCTCAGGCTGTGTACAGGGAACAGGCCTGTATAACATGTGAAGAGAGCAGGGGTTGTTAATTGACCTATTTTTCAGGCTGTTCAGTTGAATCGAGATGAAGGAAGAGACGATGGGGTTTTTAACAATGCCACAGGGGAGCTGTGCTTTGCTTCTTCTCCTGACAGGATTTCTCCTGTTGCCTCGTCCAGTGACATAACTCGGCTAACTGTAAGTCATCTACATACTCAAAACCAATCCCCAGTGCCATTCATAAGTTTGATTCCCAGTTCACACTTTCTTTTTTCCTCTTTCTTTCTAGGTCTCTGGGTCTGAAGCAGTGGCTTCTGTCAGTGTCACACCACACTGTATAGACGGCATGTCCCAAGTCATGGATGTGGAAAAGCGAAAGGTGGAGACAAGTCAGCCAGTTAGAGCCCAGGAGTGGTGAGCAGCGGTTTTCCTCATCTGGCTCCTACTATGCAGGTGGGACTCTTCTATGTGGTTCAAGTCAAATGAGCTATTTTTAACAACATAGCCCGGCTCTACAGTTGTCTCTTGACATTTTTACTCTGGGTTTTATTATATTAACATTATGCATGTGTGTATGTCCAGCAGTTGGTATTTGTCAGTGTTAAAACTTCTGGCTCCTAACACTCAGCAATTAAAGGAGAAGAGGGAGAAAGTGGTTAGTAGCTCCCTGTTACTTCATCTCTGTTTCTCCTCCCCCTCCATTCAGCCCAAACCCTGGGTCTGTCCCAGTACCCCACAAATACGGGAAGTTTCTTCAATCAGTTTAATTCCCTCTGTTCTTTTCTTTCTTGCCACCCGACTGGTAGTGCTACTCCTTCTGCTTATCACACTGATACATTGAAACATGTGCACATACAAGCACACACACAAACTCACATACAGGATTACATTAGAATTTCATATTCTTTGAGCTCTGTGCTTTTACCTACTTCCCTCACACTAGCTTCTTCCCATCTCTCCACTGCAACTTGCCTGTTAAGTGATGTTGGTTTCCATAGCAACCACCTGTCTGTATCAAAAGGGAGCTTCCTTACAAACGGGAAAGGATGCCGAGCAAGGGGAATCACAAGAACAACACACAAATGCATTTGGGAAACTGTTGATTAGCAATCAGCGTGTTCTTCACACTGTTTATTTTTAATGAGCTCAGAGAAATCTGTTAATTGGGTGATTCCAGCAGGACAAGGCTTGAGTATGTTACAAATTGGACATTCATTTCAAATTGATTTTGAGGTTCATTAAAATGTTTGAGTGTAAATCCCTAGAGATGCGTTTTTAAAAAATGTTATACTATACTGAAGTGCCATTGATGGTATCAGTGAGAATGGTGGCTTACAATTCATAAGGTAGTGATTTACTTTAACATTTAATAAGTTGTGCATTATTTTTAGGATTAGCATATTTGTAAATACAGTTCATTTTAGTGTGTGCAGTCATTTGTACAGTTATTTCACAATTAAATGCATATTCAATTCCTGATAAACACAAATAAGGTCATTTGAATCATATGAATGGAAATGGTGTTGTTCCTTCTGCATTTTTGTGGAGAGTTTTTATGTTTCCTGACACGTTTGTGTGTGACTCTCTGTGCTGCTCTGGCTCTGGCTTTTTCACTTTCCAGAAAAATGTAGGTCAGGTGGATGGGAGACTGTAAATTGCCTCTTGTCAGTGTGTTCCCTGTCTTTCAAAAAATGTGTGCACAGATAGATTATCTATCTAGGATATGTATTTTGCTCCTCAATGGACAAATAGAATCAATGGGTGAATAAATAAATGAATTAAACTAAATGGAACATTTTATCAGCACTACATACTGTACTAGCGCAGTATAGCACAGTCAGTTTGATAATTCACATTTGAAGAATTATGTCTTGTGCAATAGTCTAAAACATATCCTTTATAAATTTCTACTCCAGTACAAAATTTATTTAGTTGTTTTTTGTTTAAACTACAATGTTCAGACTGCAGAACTTTCCGGATGGGAAGTAATCTATTTGTTGCCTGTGTGTAAACACATTCGTTAATAACTTGGCTGACCAAAATAACTGAGTGGCATCTGGCTAGTGGTTATATATTTACATTTTCTGAGCCTGTCTGCGATGCAAACTATTGACAACAGTCTTAGCATATTATCTGTCTCCTCCAGTAGCAGCTAGCCTTCAATTAACACAAAGCAGTGTGCTCAGATATTCTCAGTGCTTGTAACAGCCTGTGTTTACATCTTCTGTCTGCCGCCATGTTTGGTCCTTCAGCTCATTTTCTTCTGTCATTCTATTCACTACTTTGCTAAATAATGAACACACATTTTGATACCTTAGTGTCTTTATGTCCCATAAATAATTAATTTATGTATGCATCTTCACCCTCATTTAGCTTTTTCGTCTTTTTTCTTCTCAGTGATGTGTACTAAGAGTTGTGGTGGGTGTGACCAGAAGGTGGTGCAGTTTGACAACCACACTTCTTTTTTTCTCAGTGATTCCTCAAACGCCTCTTCATCTCCCTAAATGTTCTTTCACACATTGTGCTGGCAGACACACTCACAGCGCGCGACTATTTTAGCTGCATGGTCAGAATAATTAATGCAGGAAATGATCACAGACACAGGGATGATTAATTTCAAGCTGTGACAAACTGACATGACAGATTGTTTTTGCCAGATCGCTAGGCTTTTAATGCTCATGGCCATTCAGGGATAGCATCCATCACAGTGTGACCCTCATTTGTGCAAATTCTTCTGTGTGTGTGTGTGTGTGTGTCCCTGTCTCTTTTTGTGTGTGTGCACATATATGTACAGTATATACATGTAAAATGTGCTCATAGCCCAAATGTCAGTGTGTGTTTAAGCTTATGTTTACTAATTTATCAACTTTGACTGTGGAGCTCAGGGGCCACTACTCTGCCTGCCTCTGTGACAGGAACGCAGCAGAGTGAACCCACTGTAACTCATGAGGCACTCACTCTTACACTCATATTTCATCATATTTATCGCCTTGTGCCTACAAGTCCAACCAAAGTATCATTTTTTTGTTGGTTTATCCTTCAGTGTCTTACTTTAGTAGATCAGTTTAAACTGATTTTCATACAGATTCCTTATGCAATAAGACACTGTTCAACTGTATATGGTAAACAATATCCTGTTGTGTAGCAAAGACAGCTCAGAAGAGTCAGGAGTAGGGACAGTGGGGAGATAATGCAATTGACCTGCTCATTGTGCTACACATCATCCAGAGTCACCAATGTCATCACTGAAGCACTTAAACTGTGAGTGTGCTGCAAATTGTGTTTTTACAATCAAATTACCATCTGCATTATTTTAATACAGGGGTAGTCACCCCCGGTCCTCGAGCGCCACGGCACTGCTTGTTTTCCAACTATCCCTGCACTTGCACATTCTGATTGGCTGAACACACATTATTTAAGTAATTAGCAGGGGGTAGGGTGGGAATAGCTGGGACAAGAAACAGAACAGTGGCTCTCAATGACCAGTGTTAGCTACTCTGTTTTAATACATTCTTAGATTTTTTATATTCAGATTGAACACCATTAGATTTTTTGTATGGGCATGTGTTTGTGTGTGTTTGTGTATGGCCTATTGGCAAAAGAGTGAGTGAAGATGAGTTCTGAGTTTAAAGTTTTATAACCAAAGCACCTGTTTGAAGTGTCCTTTGTCCCATCAGATAGGGACACTCCATCCCTGCCTGTACCTGTGGATAAAATAAGAAATGGTTTTCGTCGAGGGTACTGGGAATTCTAGCAATGGAAGATACATTTTGATTCAAGAGTGTGTTTGTCACGACTGCTGTGTGTTGTTGTCTTGTACCAGAGATGCCATCTGCCTTGTGCTCCACGCTCTGTGTCAGTGTGCGACAGGACATGGCTTGTCACTGTGGACTCCTGGAGGGTGCTGCCAAGTGGACCAGACACTGGTTCCTCTTCACTGGAGGTCGTTGCCATGGCGATGTGTAAGGTCAGCCAGACCCTGCTCATCAGCGTTCAGGTCAGTTAATTGTGAGTCGGGTACTAATGATGTGTAATGACCCTGGCCTTTGCGAAGGAGAAACTCAAACAAGCAAATGCTGTTTGTGTGTGCGTAGATGAACTTTCTGTTGTGGTTCAGTGTTTCATCACTGTACAGCGGAGGAAGGCCAAGTCAGCCTGTCTTCCCTTTGTCATAGGGTGCTCTTCTGTGACAACCTCGGACATTAGTTTCACATCCTTACACACACACACACAGCCTTGTCTCGCTATACTATGCTCATTGACATAATGCATTCCTTAGCCCCCTAACAATCAAAACTAAATACTTAACCCTAACCCTAACCATAACCTGATTCTATAAACCTAGTCTTAACCCAAAAAACACTCTTTGAACTTGTGAGGACTAACATGTCCTCACAACAATAGTATTTGAACAAAATCTGTCCACACAGGGAAATAAAGACACACACACTCCCACACCCCTTCCTGTACACTCTTGAAATCTCTACAAAGTTTTGGTTCTTTTTCTTTCTGTCTTTCTCCCCATTCTTTTGTCTTATCACTTTTTCATTCTACAGTGTTTGTCCTGCCAGATTTAAAGTCGGGTTGTGAATGCAGACTGCTCAGATCGATATTATAAAAACTCATCTGGCCATGTCTCAGAATTATCTTTCTGCCCTTTGCAATCGATCCTTCCGTCACATTCTCCTCTCTACCTCCCACTCAGATGACCTGGCACTGATGACTTCAGACATTCACAGTCATTTGTTGGTGTCTGGACTTTTGGTGCCAATAACCCCAACAACACCTCCCTCACTGACTACACTATTATCCATGTCCTTCCTGCTATCTCTGCCCAGAGGGTGCACTGCAAATGAAATACTTCTGGTCAATGGGGTGTTTTGACAGGTCTTTTGGATCAGCCTTAAAGCTTCGTACAACAAAGACGGTCTTCTAAAGGCTAGAGGAACTGTATCTCGAGGTTAAAGTGAAAACCTCCACTGGCCTTCTACCGCTAGAATAAATGTTCAACCAAGGGTCTTAACTCTGTTCCTAAGGAATTCAACACCAACCTGAAACACTGAAAAAACAAAGGTCAGTAGACACAACTCACATTTTACCACAAGCATTAAACTAAAGCAAGCAAGGATCAGAGTATATCAATGATCTTTCCTCTTCCTATTGTTCTTAGTGTGTGTATGTCTGCTTCATTCACCTTTTCAAAGGGAAAGCTACACAGGCTGCACCCTGAAATGTTGAACTCTAGCACCACCTACCTACAATTTAACATTTTACAGTTATTGCTGAAAATATCACCCTACTATTATGATGAAATCTCCATACTGCCACAGTGTGGTTTCACTGTACTAACAATGTGCATCTTTTTCTTTTGGCTCGGTGAGTCCCAGGATCGTGGTTTGTCATAGTTGTTCTCAAGTGTCCCAGAGATGCTGCCCTACCTGCAGGTGTTCCACTGCTTCAGCCGGCTCTGTCCCCACCTGGCTCTCAGCCCAGAGCGGAGTTTAATGTGATGGCCACCAAGGAATTGCTCTCATCTCTCAAGGTGTGTCACTTTCAAACATATACATACACAGTTTTTATATAGCATTTTGAAATTATTTAATGACCAATATAATTCGTCAGATTTCCTTGTTTTGAAGGTTCCACATTTAGCTGGATGTTTTTATACAAAACTTAGCATTAAATCATTATCAGTAGAGTTTTACCAGCGTCAGTGTTCTTTACCCATAGTACCTTAATAACAGTTTGTTTAATAACAATACTTAAGTTAGTGTTTAAGACTTTTTTTAATGACTAGATTACAGTATAGAGACTGGAAACAAGTGGTGAAAGTTATATGACAAGCAACAAAGGGTTGACCAGTGACACTGTGATAATATGGATGAGACGAAGCTTTGTATTTACGTTAAACAAATTTATTCTGAGTAATATGTCAATAATTGGTGATTAATTCTATTTGAAGAAATAATTATTAATAAAAAAATATTTGTGGCTGCAGGTAGTGCAGATTTCAATTCATGTATGACAAATCTTTGGACTACCTGCTTTTAAAATACATAGATGTAACCGTAGCAGTGATGATTTTAATCCCCGATACTTGTTAGAGAAACTCTCAATAATACGGTCTGTCTTCACCTTGGTGGACAGGGTTCAGACATCATCTCCACTCTGCCTGTGTTATTACATCCAGCAGGCAGACATCAAAACAGCCAGTGACCTTACCGAGAGCCAGATAGCTACAGGTCAGATTCAGAGGTTCTCACACTAATGTAATTATCTTCTTACAGTATTAACAGGCAACAACAGCTCATCAATACTGTGTCCAGATCGACTTCTAACTCATTGTGGTGATTGCTGATATTGTGCCGCTGTCTATCAATTCAGTTAATGGTAAATCTGCTCTTTAACTACTACTTGGCTTATAGTGTAAATATTTTTTTAATATTCAATCATAATGTTGTTCATTATATAATCTGAGGTGGCAGAATACAGTAAAAACTAGGATTCAAGTCATATAACAAGTGGTGGCTGTACAAAGATACTGTTTGTAACCGCTCATCCCTTAAAACACAGTATCAAGGAATGCTGTGGAGCAAATCAGTTTTTAGTTTTAGAGCTGTTAAGTGACAGAACAGAGTGAAAAATGTACAATGACATTTTTATCCTGTATTAGTCATTCAATAACTTGGAGGGACACAGAATCACATTCCCATGATTTTATTTGAAAGCCGTGCCAATACACATGCAAGACACGACAAGTGTCACCATAGCAACAACAAAATTATAATCGAAACCCTCTCCTGATTTAATGTCTTTGTGTACAACTCCATGCTGTCACATAGACTGTGCAAATGGCCCACAAATCTAAACCGTGAGTTAATTGTAGGTCACAAATCTTTTGATTCCTCTAGATAAACCATACTCTTCCCTCTTCACAAGGATTCAGCCCACACTTATTTTCTCAGGAAACCTGCAAGCACATGCAAATCCACGACCACAGTGTTAAGTGTGTCATTTTAGTGACACATCACTGTGTACTTTGTGTTTCACAAGCTGCAGGAAACAGAAGCAGACCCAGTGATGACTTTCCCTGAATCAACCCTTGTTCAGAGCGTGTCCTACACCGACGCCACTGGCTTTGGTGCAGATGACATCACTGTCCATCTTAATTAAAATAGACTCTGTGGCGTTGACTTAGCAAATGCATATGTATTTATATCTGAATTTATTATGAGCCTAAAACACAAATGAATTATGTAGAGTGCTGATTTTACCCAGTAAAACTCCTTGCCTTCATAGTATCTCCTTTCCAAGAACTGGTTCTGCAAGTTTGTCATACCCTCGTTTTTCTGTAAATGTTTGTCCTTAATCACTGAAGCAAAACAAATGAAACAGTTTAATCCACACTTGTGTCAACTGCCCTGATCTTTACCAGCAGTTTTTTTAAGGAGCCTGAGCTGAAGCACAAGTTTTAGGTCTAGAAATTTTCAAGATAAAACTGGATCGCAAACATGCAAGACTTTACCAAAAGACATCCCTAAGTTTATTAAAAGAGGAGAATTAGCAGATATGTTGTGTTTGTGGAGTCTATTCAAGGCATTTCTGTGCATATTCTGTAGAAAGACTTATTACATGATTTGTATTTCTGCTTTCTATTCCTGATTTGCTGCATCAGCTCCACGACTGTTGCATGACGTCCATCAACTTCTGTTCTTCTCAGCTCTGTCCAACCACATCTGGTCAAACTAGTGCTGTTTCCTCCTGAACGAGCATCCTGTGGAACGATGGGGAAACAAAGCAGTTAATTATTAAATTAGTTAAACGCTCTCTGAAGTAAAACTTTTTCGTTTGTGTTGACTGTTTTACAAGAATGTTTATTCAGATTTGTGATGCTGCTGATTGAACTGTCCACCCAATTTGTCAATGAGGATATAAGAAATTTAATGTAACTTTAGTTTTATTACTGAATCTGAAGTATTCTGCATTTAAAATAATAATAATAGTGTACCCTAGAAATTATTTAAGTCATTTCTTAAAACCCAAAGATAATCAGGTTTTAAATTTAAGAAGTTGCAACCAGCAGCCTGCCTCTAAAATGGGCATGAAGTTGTACCAACACATCACTAAAACCACGTAAAACTACTTGTTAGAGAACACCAAAATTCACGTTGGCTTCTGCCTTTTCAAAGACTGAATCAGCTCAGAACAAGTGTGATTTCAGTGCCAAGGGTTAGAAGCTGCACCCATAGTAACTCAAAGCACAGCACTTCCGAGGAGCCTTGGTTACCACGACAGCAGAGCTCAGGACGGAGTGGGTGGGACCGTGAGAGTCAAAACAAACCTTGACCTTAAGCTTTATCAATTCATCAACCTACTGTATACAGTATCTTCACTTCTTCAGTGAACTCTGCCTGGTGATCCAACTGTGATTCATCTGAACTTTTATCAGATGTAAAAGACGAGCTATTCACCTGAACCCGTTGACTGGAAACGTGCCCAGGAATGAAAAACCATGTGATATTTGTGCTTGCAGTTAAGTGTGTAGAAAAGGATCAGTGATGATGAATTTCTGTCACAACCACAAGAGCCACTGTATGCCTTAGTAGACACCCTGTTCATGAAGAACGCAATGAAAGGGCAACACAAAGGCAAATTTCTGGGTATAATTTAGAGATGTACAGTGAAGTTATACAAGTTATTTTGGGGGGCTCTTATAGATTTCAAGCCACTTGCTAATCGATTCATGTTTCAAGTACCTATTCTGCATTAGCCTAGCACGCTAACAGCCAGTAATGGATGAAACAAAGCAAAATTACAGTTTTGGTTCAGGCAGATCAAGTCTTAAAAGACACTGTAGTTATGGGCTAATTCAGATCTACACTGTACAAGAACATGTGTTGTCTTGTCAGTCAGTAATAAATCACAGTGTCATATACTGTATACCCCACAGCCACAGTAATTGAACAATCAATTATTAGAATATGATTTCAACAACACAGAAAACTCCTTACGGTTAGTGACACAGCTATTGTATGTCTCTGTCTATGCATGTTTCAGATAAGTTGTCTTTAGTATGGATATTGTTTCTAACAGTGTCCTGTACCTTCTGTCAGACGAGCTTTCCCTCCTGTGGGCTGGCAGAGGACCGTGGAACAGCCGACACACAGCACTACAGTCTGTGCGTGACTGAACACTGTTGTGATCTTGTAGCAACCTGCAAACCACACATACACCTAAATCATTTGATGGGACACAGTCAAACCGCTACAGAAAGTAGCAGCTGCCAAACGCTTCACAGCCATTTCATAATCAGATGCTCGCTTGGTTTTGTCCTTGCAGCTGTTTGTGTGAAGGACTCACTTAAAGCTCATTTCACTGACAACCACAAGAGTCATTGTATGCCTTATTTGACACCCCAATCACTACAGAAACAATGAAAGGGCAACACATAAAGGCAAATATTTAGTACTTAAGTTTAATTGACTTTAAATATTTAATACTTTAAAAAGAAAATTATTGTAATAATAAAATTAAACTACAAAAAGATTAAAGTCTTGCATTTAGTGTTTAAATCGATGCTGTAAAAATCTATTGAAATTCTTAAATTATTACTCAATGTTCCAGTTATAGATACTTTAAAGCTGCAACAATTAGTCTATTGAACAGAAAAGTTATTAAAGTGTTTAGCTAATCAGTTCATTGTTATTAAACGTATTTCTAATATGAAAATGTCAAAAAAGCTCTTATTTGCAAGAAAAAATAATGATTTTACAATCCTAAAATACTTAATATTGCCTAATTTTCTTCTATTGGTCTAATGTGGTGTAAAAGTACATCTAACTGAAATATTAACTACTCTAAGATCTTACACAAAGGGAGAATGTATAAATAAAAGCATAATACCACTTATAATTGTAGTTAAGCACAGTACTTGTGTACATGTACTTACACTTCAGTTCTTTTCTTCATTACATAAAGATTATTATCTCAGTCTGTGGGTTTGGCCAAGCTGCCACGTAAACAAACTGACCTGGACATTTGACATCCATAAAATATGAATTTGGACTCTGAACAAGACGTTTTTTCTTGTGTCGCCTCTTCTCCTCCTCAGGAGTTGGGTGCAACAGATCCTTTGCGAGCTGAAAGGAAATTGGACAGTTTAGTTGAATATAAAGATTTAAAAATTATCTAGATTTATCAGAGAGTCTTGAAGTTGGTGTGACAAAAATACATTTCTGGTCAAATATAACCAACTTTACAACATAATTACAGGAAGAGGTGGAGATTTCTTTACAGGTCCCATATAAGAAGAAATATAAATATATAATAATATATAAAGAAAATAACGTAAAACGCATGAGAAACTAACTAATAGTGATGACATTCAGATTACATAAATTGTATATTTTATAAAGTTGTTTTTCTCGCTTAAGGAAACAACGTGACAGGATGAGAGGAAGCGAAACGTGCTCACAGCTAAAAACCCTCGCAGCAAATAAATCGCATTTATCAAACCGACAAAACAAACAACTTGGAACCAGCTAAAACTGTGAAGGCGATTTTAAATACATTAAATCTTTTTTTTATCTGACATTAAATTGTCTGCCCTGACAGAGCAGCGTGGGCTGCTTTGTCGTATCGTTACACGTGTTTCGCCATATTGCCTCCGTTTTTTACATGTTTATACTTAAATGACAACATCACCAAACATTAACTGCAGCAGAAACATAATATAATTTAGCCTAAATCGGTCGAATATACTTTTAACGAGTGATGGCAGATATAGAATCGATAAAACCGTGATGTTACTTACAGGCATGTCTGCGTGTTTGAACAGTCACCGGAATAAAAAGAAAAGTCTCTCTATCGACACCGGAAATAGTTTACTGACTGACCCCAGGAAGAAAATCTTTTATTTTTTGATGTCTGCTGTTTTCTTGGGGTGTTTGTGTGTGTATGTGTTTGCATTTAGTTACCTGTTAGATAATAATTATTAGAACTTCTTGTGGACCGTAAATAGAAATTTAATTTTTCATGCTAAAAGTAAAAATTATTATTTCAGTTTCTGATCACACATCAAATGCATCTTTTGAAAATGTTTACAGTTATTTCATTTTATTTTACTATAGTGACTGATTTTCAACGTGTGTCTTGTTTGTGGACCACATTTATACTTAATAAATGCTGTTAATTTCCCTTTGCCTTTCCCATGTTAACATATCTCTCAGCCTATAATTGGAAAACTCCTCCAGATGATGTCACTGGAGGACTTTTTCCACTCAGATGACGCCATCAGAGGAAGTTTTGGAGAAGCACATTGACCAAGACTATAATCTCCGTAGTATCGTAAACTGAAAAATTCCTCCTGATGACACCATCTGGATGAGTTTTCAATCAGAAGCAGAGATTTGTTAATATTTAAGTTTAATCAAATTAATATATATGACCCACCCTCAATAGGGAGCAAATTGGTGAAGTTGCCCTTTAAGAGGTAATTGTTTAAAGAAACAGATTAATTTGTCCAGAAATATTTATGCCAACAATCAAGAAATATGTAAATTATTTCACACACACCTTTTTTAAATTACAAATAAAATGTAGTTATGACCCTCTTTAATCTAACAGGGACTACAGTGAAAGTAGGCTACATATATATCATTATATTTTATTTTATTTTAGCCTTAAAATTGTTGACAAGTTCCCTCAGTGGTGACTCTCTTTTTGGTCAAACGTTGCCATCCAGTGCTCATTGTGTGTGTCTGCAGGTCTGAGCCATTTCCCATAAACCACTCTCATACTACGTAGCCTGTCAGTGGATCTGATCTGGAGTCTGGGCCGAAGCAAGTTTTATTTATTTTTGGAGTCAGAAAAAAACACGTAGGCACTCCGGTATGTTTGTAAACGGAGTCCTATTGAATCGTAGAGGACGGGAAAATGAATGTTGAATAGTTTGGGCGATGAACGCGTATTAGCAGAAGAGGGATCAACTTTGGATGGAGTGGAGCTTAATTCTTTATCCAGCGCAGTCCAAACAGAGGCACTGAGGGGGGGATCGGACTCTACCGGTGACAACTCTTTGAAAACACAGAAAAAGTGGATCCACTCGTTACAAGGAGCAACTTTTTTTTTTTTTTTTTTTAAGTCTCATTCACAAGAAAGGAAATCTGAATTCAAAGCTTAAAGTCGATGCAGGATTTTCCCTTTTGAAGAACAGCTCCAACCATGGCGAAAAAGTATGATTTTCTTTTCAAACTGTTACTCATCGGAGACAGTGGAGTGGGAAAAACATGTCTGATCATTCGTTTTGCTGAAGACAATTTCAACTCCACATACATTTCTACCATTGGTATGTTGTCCCACTGTATTCTTAAAACCTACGACATTTCTGCACCAGCCTGGAAATGAGTAAGAGGAATGTTTCCTGGATGCTGACATTTCATTCTTCCTCTGCGTGAAAGCTCAGCACTGTACAGACTGTCTGGAAGTTGAGTCATGGCAACTGGACTTCTTCGCTACGCCTCCAAGTAGCTTCTTGAAGACTGAAGAAGAAGTGAAAAGTTTCGACCTAACAAGAAAGAAGTCCAGTTGCAATGACTCAACCTAAAGATAACTTCACCTAAATGAATCTTCACTAACATACTGTACAAACTGGTTCCTTAGACTGCATTCATGTCTCAACTAGCCCCGTGTTCTCTCATTTCGTTTTCTTTCCTCATTGTCTCTTATCGTTTTTATTTTTTTCCTCCTGGCTGAATGTGTGCACAGTCTTTTCCCTGACCCTCTCCCCCATCTCTCCCTCAGATCTCATTCCTCTCAGAAGGTCCACCCACCCTCATTCCTATCTCTTTTACCATCTCTATGTTCCCATAGAACGGTTGGCTTTCAGGCATGCACAGTTTTTTTTCACACAGGACAGACCCCTCCTCTTCCTCTCACTGTCTGTCTGTCTGTCTGTCAGCTTGTCCATCCAGCAGGAAAGCCTTAAGTCACAGGCAGTGCTCTGTGCAGTCCTGAATATCTTTCCTTCATGTGCCTGGGATGGGAGTGCACTGTGGGGTCAAAATTGCAGTGGAAATGACCATGAATCGGTCTCCGCCCGTGTGAGGGTGACCTATATAGTCTGCAATGTGTGTGTGCCTGCTTGGGTGGGTGTGTTTCTAGTTCATATCTGTCATATCTGAGGTATTTAACTAATTCTCTCTCCCCCTCCTCCTCCTCTCTTGCTCTTTTGTGTCCTCTTGTTGTCTCTCAGGCATCGACTTTAAAGTGAAAACTATTGAAGTGGATGGAAAGAAAGTGAAACTACAAGTCTGGTAAGAGATAGGAGTTTGGTTCTTGTCTGGAGATGCCTTGTTTGTTTTTAGCGAAGCACATACTAGGCTGAGTTATGTTTCTGCGTTTTCTGCGTGGTGCTGCTGTCTTATTTCCCTGAGAGCAAAGAGGAACCTCCCTCTCGTTCACCAAATCAGGGCTTTATGACAGGGTTTATTGTCCAAGTCTCCATCACACATGGACCACAGAGTGCAACTTCATGTCACATAAGGCAGAGATTCAGCGTGAAAATTGCACAATAAATGCGTTGTAGTGCATCTCCAAATTCAACTTACTTTTCATCAGTGTTGTATTTGAAAGTCTTGGTGAGAAAATCAACACATAAGGGCACTTTTTTTTTTACTTGAAATTTGTGCTCGTGCAGGGACACAGCAGGGCAGGAGAGGTTCAAGACCATTACAACAGCCTACTACAGAGGAGCCATGGTGAGCACAGGACGCATGCAGAACAAACATCACCGGCTCTTTGTGTTCGCTTCATATCTTTGACTGACTCCTAAACTTCTTTCTCTCTCTCTCTCTGGCCCCCTTTTCTCTGCATGTCAGGGCATCATCCTGGTGTATGACATCACAGACGAGAAGTCGTTCGAGAATATTCAGAACTGGATGAAGAGCATCAAAGAAGTGAGACTGTTTCCACATGGCAAAATAACCAGGAAAGACTTAAAAGACATATTAAAAATTAGTGCTTAGTCAGATGGATCCATATTAATCATGAGTTTGGGCCTTGACTCACTATAAGAACAAAGCTATTGGCAATAGAGTCATTTCACAACTGGTGATTTTACAGCAACGTCAGTTCACAGAATCGCACCAAACATATGACGCCTCCTTCAGTTCTTTGTACTTAAGGACTAGCCCCAGGGACTCCAGCTTCCTCCCACAGATCAAAGACATGCATTTAGTTTAATTGGTGACTCTAAATTGCCCATAGGTTTAAATGATTGGCTGTCCAGGGTGTTTGCTCCAACACCCATATGACCCTATAAAAGCAGTTAGGATAATGGATGGATGCATTGCCTCAGAACCAGACTTTTGTTAAAAATGTGTACACTCCCGTGAGCAAGATGTTGTCATTTCTTCTCAGTAGGACTGAAAGTATCTAAAAACAAAGATATGAAAAATGAGCTAACCCTTTAACCACAAATGCATTTACTATTGTTTTTATAACTGTAAAGTATTTAATGCAACTTTTAACCACTTTGGTATTTCAGGTTCCCTTTTCATTTTTCAGAGACACAGGGACATAATATCAGAAACATTTTAAAGTATTACTACATAAAAGATAAAAAATAATGTTGGAATTAGACCAATGCATTTTGTCTCATGGCCTTCATCAGAGTCAGTTTTCAAACAAATATCTTCACATAATCTCATTAAATGGAGACAAAATCATGAAGCCATAATAAATAAATATAGACTCAATATAATAATATAATAATATATTGGTGCCTGCCTACAGACGGCTGACAAAATAAAGAAAAGCCTGAATAAACATAAAGAATGCAGGTGCTTACCACACAGGTGCAATGCATGCTGCAAGATGGCAAGTGACTCAAGTGGCATCTAAGTGACTTTGAAAGAGGGATCATTGTTGGGGTACAGATGGCAGGAGCTTCAGTCACAAAGAACTAGCTGGTGTTTTAATAGGAACAGTGACTAAAATGATATCTGCATTTAGATCTATCAGAAAGACATCAGTGGAGCGCAGCGTCCCCAGTATGAGTCCAGCTGAGTCCATCTCTTCTCCCATGTTTCCTGTCTGCCTCTCTACTAATGCTATCAAATGTCAAGCAGGCAGGTGCATTTGTGGAGTACACCAAGAGAACAGTACAGGCCTGAATGCTTGTCCACTACAGTGAGGGTTTAGTGGCTGTCTTATGGTTTGGGGTCAAATGCCGATCATTCTGGATGTTTAGTTCGGATTAATCTCTGTATCTTTCTCTAAACTAACACTCTTACCTAAGTACGCCTGAACTTAACTCACCATAATCAATTAATGGAATTCTCTGTTTCCCAGAATGCATCAGCTGGAGTCAGTCAGATGCTACTAGGGAATAAATGCGACATTGAGGCCAAGCGGAAAGTTTCCAAGGAGACAGGAGAAAAGGTGAAACAACCCTAACAGAAGCATAACTGAAGCCTGTTTATTGTATTATTTTGATTCTGGAAAAGTCACAGTTAGAAGTAACAATAGTGTTAGAGAGATCATTCAGGAAATAGTGTACAATTAATAAACGGCTGAATTAAATATTTATTAAATGAAACAATAGATTAGTTTGTATAGATTCTTACCTTTTAAATTTATGAGGGTGTGACTATTTGTTGAAGGGATTAAGTGTGCCACACATGTTTTTTTAAGTACTGGCTTACTTTAGATAAGAACCACAAAGTGATTATGACCCATATCCTGGCCTACAATAACCAGCTCTCTGTCTGCTGTTGACAGTTGGCCAAAGATCATGGCATCAGATTCTTTGAAACCAGTGCAAAGTCCAGCATTAACGTTGAGGAGGTGAGCTGGAAGAAAACCACCGACTAATAAAACAATGTCTTTATACTTCAATAAACATCAGCTTATCAGCTTGTTTTGTTATGACAGTTATGGTTACATGCTACAAAAGTTACACAATTTAATTTTTTCTCTCTCTTTTTATCTTTATGTATTTCATTCAGTCTTTTCTGGCATTGGCACGTGACATATTACAGAAAAGCAGCAGGAAACCAGTGAGTCAGAATAGACCTCTTTCACCACATAATACCAAATCCTTGGTTTATGTCATACTACAGATGTCTGTAATTCCTTTTCCCGTCTCTGTTTACTTATTTGATAGGGCCCCACAGGTCGAGACCTGAAAATCACCAGTGGTGCAGAGAAAAAAACCTCCAAGTGTGTTCTTCTCTAGACATGATGCCGGCCAGCGCACTTTATCTACACAAGAACACATCAGTATTACTGGGGAGAAATACAGCACAGCATGTTTTCTGTCTCCATCTGGTGGGCTCCAATAGCAAATACATTACATACAGGTTCTAAAGTATATTTTTTTACTTAATTGGTATACATTTTATAGGTTTTGTTCCCCAAGAAAAAACATTTTTGATTGATCTTTTGAGATAGTACCTGTATTTCACAATGAACATAATTTCATCCACTGTTCAAAAACTAGTCCCCACCGTGGTTAGTACTAGTTCCACCCTGTATGACTCCGGATTATCACCATTATGAACCCAACAACAGCATTGTTTCATTTTTAAAGAACTTCAGCTATGTTTAAAAAAATATTTTCTGGTCTGGGTAGCTCTGTAAAAAGAAAGTTACACCTTAGCTTAATGAATTTCCAATACTGTAATTATCCACTACAGTCATTTCTTATGTGTGAACACGTGCAGTGGTAGCATCTAGGAGTCAGTGGCAGAGGAAGTTGTTTTGATCTACATACAGTACATACAATAAGCTTCTCTGAAAAACACTTCTCACTCAATTCACAGGCTTAAATGTATCTCACAGATTCTGTGATATGGATTAAATATTGGTGTTGGACTTTGGTTAGCACTTTGTAAGTTCACTATTTCAAATTGAATGATTAAAACAGCACAGACAAGTTCACATTAAATTTTGGCAGAATTTATATTTACATGTGATTACGCTTATGTTGTGCTGATCCCATGACAATAGATAAAATGTTTCAGTGGTGCACAGTATTATATTTGCAATAAACAGACTCAGTAACACATGCATTCATGTTAAACACCCTGAGTCTATAACATGGAAATTTCCTGATTACATCCTATGAGACATCGAAAACAAGCACTTTGTGTTAATGAATTAAACATGTATTTTGATTGTTTGTTCAAGTTCAAACAAATGCTGGTTGAAAGCAAGTTGTGTATAATAGGTGAATGGATTGAGAATGTGTTGGATAGGAAGAGAGATAGGTGCAATATGAGAAGATGAGTGGAGAGATGATAGAATGATGGATAAAGCAAGTGAACTGACAGGATGTGAGAGCCTGGGAAGCAGCAGCACACCCATGTCCCTCATTTTGAATTGATTTAGTGAGTCTTGCCTTTTATCTGAAGTGCCTGGTAAATGTCATGCTAAACACTACCATACATTATCTACATCAGACATGACAGTGTCCCTGTTCAAGGAGGTTAAAACTTTTAGGTCTTACAAAATAACTGTGATTACAGGTGCTCATCTGATCCTGACAGGTAGTTTTCTCCTGCACAGATACACTGTATTTCCTTTACCTAGTTTGTTTGTTTTTGTTTCTAGTTTTTTTGTTGTTGTTTCTTTCACATTCTCTCTTTTTAGATCTGCCACCAGACTTTGTATGTAGTTCACACACCTGCCACTTGCTAAATAAAAATGTAAAACAGTACATATAATATGTGTGTTGTTATTTGTCATAATATAATGAAAGTATTTTGTATGTTTATTGGAAGTTAATTTTATTTATGTAGCCCAACCCTGCAAAAAAAGCTGTTCAGCATATGACAAGGCATCATTTAAGACTAATAGATTGTTTACTAATGCCTTTACAGGTCAGTTACACTCAACTGGCCATTCAGCAGTCCAACACAAAAGTCCTGCAATAATTCCTTCTTTCATGAAGGGGAAAATTCAGTTTTTGTTAAAACTAGTTAAAAGAGGTGTTGATTCAGTGATGCTTGTATGATCAATTGGAAAATACTGTTCCTGGTACATGGGTATGGATTTCTTAGTTTATAGTAATGCATCTGGAAAAGCTAATCAGTCACCTAGAAATATTAATAAATTATTAATAAAGGTTCACAGTAATCCATCCAGTTATAAAGTTATACTAAGTTGTAGGTCATTTTTAGGTTCGACCAGGCACCTGTGGGACACTCGTTCCCACTAGGACCCACTGTAGCCTTCTTTTTAACTACTATCCTCCTAGTTCAGTATCACTAATACTTGCTGCAGCAGCAGAAGCTGGAGCCTGTCGCTAAGCAACCGCCCCTCCTTCCCAGCATCAGCACCACGGCGGTGTGCGCGCGCTCTGCCGCATCTTGCCTACACGTTCTGCGTGCTTTGTCATCACGTAGGGTTTTGGTTTGCAAACACGATCCATTGCTCTCCCAGTGTCAGAGCTCTGCTGAAGAACAGAGGAAAGGCGTGAGGACAGCAGAGGGAGGGGCAATTAAAGAGAGGAAATACAAATTAACTTAGTTTGGCTTAAGTATGTTACTCGGTTATCCAGGGTATAGGTGAGGTACAGGCTATGTTGTTATGTTCGTATGGCGTCTGGTGGGAGGCAGTGAGGTAAACGTCCTGGATACACACACACACAAACACACGGTCTGAACGCGATGCCCGCGTGACTGCAGGGAGGAGAGAGCGGAGGAGGAGGAGGAGGAAGAGGGGGGCCTAGGTGCGTGTGGACCACCGCAAAAACCCTGTGGTGGAGTTGCCAAAGATCGAAACCTGCGAAGACAGATTCATTCCATCCTAAATGTTATCTCTGGTGCAGTTTGAAAATCTGTGGACATATTTATTTCCTGTTCTTGTCTCGCTTCCTGAAGAAACCGATGTGATCTTGGGGCTTTGATCTCTACACCGTCTTTTCTTTGGAAGAGGACCTAACATAAGGTCGCGGGGGGGGGGGCGGGGTGGAGGGGCGCATGTTCGGATTTTACACCTCCTGAGTGGACTAACCGGGTCATGTCATCGCTGCTGAGGGTGAAGCAACGAGAGATCAGCTGCTTTCTTGGGATGCTTCAGAATTTGCGGCCTGCTCGGGTCTCCAGTTACCGCAATGCCACGGGCTAGAAGAGGGAAAAGTGGTAGGCAGATGGAGAGGAGGAAAAATGAATACTACAATATTGTAAGAAAAAACTAGTCCCATTAGTGTGCTTGTGTATAATCAAAGAATGACTAGGCATGGTATAGACTGTTCTCTATAGGCTATAGTAGCCTGTAAACTGCACTGGATGTAAGAGACACTGTACTGACTGAAGCTATCTCAGTATCATGGCTGAAATGTCAAATCAGGAGAGTACGGTGGCTGTGAGTGTGTAGTGGCTGCTCACTTCTCAACTTTCTGCTGACAAAGTTCTTGGACTCACTGATTGGACTGTAGTGTGCACCACGGGGCATTGCGCAGCACCTATGGCACCTGCCAGTGGTGAGCTTTGTGCATAATTGTGACAAAGTGGAGCTCTGATGCCAGCATTTATGTCTTTCCCTCTTTTACTCTCCTGTGCTTCTACCTGTACGACTGAACTTTGTTTTATAAACCTAGAGTGAATCACAAACAGACAAACCTAACATGCCTTCACCGTCAGACTCCAGCAGCGTGGCTTCAGCCTCGGGGTCTCGAGGGTGGTCGGATAGCCGCAGGGGCCTGTCTGGCCGGGGACCTGGTGGTGCACGTCTGCTTCTGTACCTGGGGCTGTGCCACCTGGGTTTGGGGGCCATGGTCCTGGCCTTCTCTTTCACCAGCATGGCCTTCACTTCATCAGCCCGCGTGAGGCAGTCTTGTCCATTTTGGGCCGGGTTCTTTGTAAGTGTAAAGCATTAAGAATTAAACAAGAGATCTTAAAAAGCGTATTCTAAGGTGTGTCTAATGTCTGTATATAGGTGGTGGCATCGGGAATTGTTGGAATAATCTCATGGAGGAGACCTCTGACATTGGTGGTATGTATATTTCCATCTGATAAAATGAGTATTCAAGTCTCTAAGCTATAGGTGTTTGTATTGAGCAAGGCTCGAAGCTAATGCAGATGGAGAAATGTACATGTTCGAATTTTCAATTGTATTGAGCACTTTAAGGACTTATCATCTGTCTTGGCTTGAAAGCTATGGTTCAGAGTTTATTCTTGACCTTGGAAACAGCAGGTGACTGGGCTTCAAGGTGGCCACATTTTTAACACCTTGTACTAAACCAAACCTTGACTCTGTTCTCCTCCACAGGTGTCACTGTTCATGCTGCTGTCTGCAGTTTGTGTGATCCTTAGTCTGGCTGGCTCGATGCTTTCCTGTCAGAATGCACAGATGGTCAAGTCTATGATCACCTGCCAGGTACACAACATTTTGCAAGTGTTGTATTCTGCCTCGTGTTGAAATGCCCTTCTAGCCAGATGCACAGGGGAACGTGTCAGGAATAGTTTGAGGTTGGAGGAATATGTTTTTAGTGTACAGATGAGTACATCACACCAGTTCTCTCTGTATGGGAATGTGTGTAGGTGGAGAATGGTCTGTGTGTGTGTTGCGCGCCCACTCAATCCTGCTCCATCAATGAGGAGGAGACCCTGGTCCTCTACCTGAATGCTGACTGTCACTCACTCAGACATCAGCTGAAGGTGGGTGGGATTTATGGTGTCTATACTCAAGACTCTATTTGAACATATCATTTAGCCTACATTTGTCTTGGACTACAATGCAAATAAATATCCATGGGCTGTAGGATTGTAATTTGTCTAAATGCACATTTCTTGGTAGGACCTTTTGTTCAGTGCTTGTGGTCTCAGTATTCTCTCCACCATCATCTGTACTCTGTCCACTGTGACCTGCAGTATCCACATTTTCTCCCTGGACCTTGTGCACCTGGTGAGAAACAGCACATTTTACATTTACATTTATTAAAATATGTACTCTGCAAATCAGCTGTACTCCTGCCTCAGGGGATTAAGAGTTACATTTTAAAAACACCTTGTCCTAAAGTTATAGCCTATAGCTCTATTTGTTCTATAATGTAAAAACATGTTTCCCACTCTCACTGCTTAGCTGGCCCCACATCGTTCTCGTTCAGTCAATCCAGAATGTACCACTCCTCAAGATGCCTTCCTAACCAACATCATGGACTTTGAGGAGTTTGTCCCACCCATCCCTCCACCGCCATACTATCCTCCTGAGTACACATGCAGCTCTGAGACAGATGCTCAGAGGTAGGCCTGTCACCCAAAGAGAAACTGGCATTCATAGTGGAACACAGACTCATTGGCCTGACTGTAAAATTATTGTTTGATGTTTTTGTATTAATGTCTAGCATCACCTACAATGGCTCAATGGAGAGTCCTGTTCCCTTGTACCCCACTGACTGCCCCCCTCCCTATGAAGCTGTGATGGGACAGAGAGCAGTCAGCCAGGTGAGCAGGTTCATGTACCTGTGATCAGTGTGTGTTTGTTACATGTCACATTGGTGACAATGCTGATTCTTGTCTTTTGTCTTTTGTCAAGGCAACAATGTTTGACCCTCATGGCACTGAGCTGTCTGGGGAGAGAGGAACTTCCACTGCCTTCAGTGGAGAAGGTGAGAAAACATATTCTTATTACAGATTCATTTGTTTAAGTTGAAAGGAGGAGTGGCCTCAAACAGTACCCCAAAATTCCAACTAATTTTAAAAATATCAAAATATGTTGCAGAAGAATTTGGAGATTTAGTTTTTCTCTTTGGCATTGTGATAAAGTGTAAAAAAAAAGTAATTATTCTCTAAATTAGATCTGATTTTTTTTTTTCAAATGTGGTAATGAAAAACACGACATATAATTAAAATGGACAACTGATTACAGTAAGTTGTTGCTTACTTTAAAAGATGGGTTCACAATTACATAAGTCTGTCAGGTGCCCATATGAACATTAAAACAGTTTTTGCTTGCTGAAGTTTACTGCTGAGGTCTCGTACTTGGTTCAGATAAATATTAGAAAACATTTTTACACAACACAAAACACAGACTGTGGATTTTCCTCCATCATTTAAGTTAAAGGTGCATTACAAAGGAATCTTTCAAAATGTCAGTATGAATAAGAGGAATTGTTAAAGCAAGCAAACTGTTTCAGCATTCACATAGGCACCTGGCTATTATTTAAATAGAAATGTGAACCTCTCTTTTAAGGGTATAAAATCCTTCATTAACAAGGACTTTATCTATCACCCCGTATACAGTAAATTTCAGATAATAAGGGTCCATAGGTTTGGTCTCCATAACAAGATGATTACAATTTTATTTTTACTAGTTTCCATGGACAGTGGGTCTTTGTTGATGTCAGAGATTGTGGACATCCCTGATGATTCCTCCCCTTCTGAGGACTCCTGTCTGATGGAGGTTGGGCTAAGAAACCAGGGAGAGAGGGGCAACAGGACCAGTGTTGAAAGGGGAGAGAGGGGAGACGGCGGGGACTACATCAACTTCCATGGTTCTCAGTCTCAGACACCAGAGAGCCCTCTGGCAGGAGGACCGAGGGCCAGGTGTTTCCTCAGAGGAGAGAGGTCCAACTCCTGCTCTTCACCCAGCACAGCCACCACCACATACAAGTGAGGACAAACACCTTTGATAATTGATTATGTAGATAAATGTTTTTAAACTGCAAAAATCTTGAGATATAAGATATAAGATATAAAATCCAAAGTTAAGCCTGTAGCTAGCACAGCTCTGCACAGAAATATTATTTTCAACTCTCCCTTGGTTGTTCTCCAGGTCTCCAGTGTTACATCACCAGGCCATGTTAGCTAGGAGCTGTTCCCAGCTGGAAGCAATAGGGGGCTCCACCTCTCAACAACGATCTTCAATCCCAGAGATTCGAGTTCGACCCTCCACTCCCTTACGCCAAGGAGCAGCCCCAGCCTCCTCCGTTCCTCCAACTTCATCCTCCTCAGCTGCCAGTGAGCAAAGTGGTGGTAATGGACCGGCCCTCCCACACCAACCACTGTACCTTCGACGAAGGGCAGGAAAGAGTGAGAAAGATGGAGTGAGTGTGAGAAGGGATGGTGAAGGGTTCCTACGTCTTGCGAGGTCACACAGTGAACCAGGACTCGGCTCGTCGTCTGATACAGGTGACTCAGACATAAACATGAACACATCTCTTACATTAATTTGACCGTTTCCACAACCTAATCTTTATCCCCTCTTCTGTAGTTGACTATGGCTCTGGAGGCAGCAAGGCATCCACAGATACAGGTGAGAGCTTCGTTTTAAAAGAAAACATGTCTAATTTCTCTAAAAAGATATATCTCAATACATTTGCAGCTAATGACCATCATTTATTAAACCTTATTAGACATTAGTGCAGTTAAGCACCAGTGCAGATACGCAAATCTTTCCCCGATACAGATGTGATTTATGAAACTCTTCTTAAACATCTAAATTAGCAGTCATTTGAGTACACACTGATAAATTACACTGTGGCTCGCCAGCTCCTCATTTACATTAATGTCAGATGATACTGTCTGATTTATGAATGTTTGTTGATGCTTCTCCTATCATAAGACAAGCTTACAAAGTTTGCATACAGAACCTCGAAATGCAATTTGTAATGGACAAAGAAAAAGATAAGCTGTCAGAGTCAAAGATGACCATAACCTTTCCTTTTTTCTTATGCTATCTCTCAAAGGTCCTTGCTCTGAGGCATGTCTGTTGCCCCGCACTTCTCTGCCTCCTGCTTCAGCTTTGCCCAGGAAAGCCAGCATGAAATCAGCAGCCACAGGGGTGCAGGTCCCTGCCAAACCTCCACCCACCTCACCGCTGCGTTTGCCTAAAGACTGCCACCGTTCCCTCGGAGACCTTAAGGCAAGTCTGAAAATGAATGACAGAAAATAATGTTAAGTCTTAGCAACTGTTTAACTATTTTGTATTTGCTCGCTATTGTGCTCTTATTCCAGCCTCCTCTACACTGATCTTTTTTCTTTTTCCATCAGGTAACTCGAGTTCTGGTGGCTCGTTTCCTGCAACGCTCCAAACGCAATCTAGCACCCTCCTCCGAGCATGCTGTGAGCACAGGACAGGGCCCCAAGAGGCGGAGTGGAGCTGAGGGTGCTTCCACCAACCACCGACCACTGGAGCAAGTATGTGTCTCTGATTTAACTAGCGACATAAATTTCTTTAAGTTTTCTACATCCAAGTTAAGCTGTCTAGTGCTTATATACATTTTTGCTTGTTAAAATCTTCCACAGGTGTTGCGAACCACCTGGAGTACTGGCCGAGGTCACCCCAACCATCACTCTCATCACCCTCATCATCGCGGACACCACCATTCCCATAGTGACAGTCGACATAACCGGTACTACAACGGCCGGGTGCCAGACGAGATCCACCTGCGCAGCTGTGGAGATTTAAGCTCCTCCTCCTCAGCACCACTACATCGTTTAATAACACCATATCTGCCCCATGGGTCATCAGGAGCTCTCTACTCAGAGTCTGCACTGTGAGGAGGAGAGGAGGGTGAAGGATAGAACAAGAGGCATTCTAGTTAGTTGTACGCGAAAAAGGCATGTTGAAGATATAGAGATTATAAAGCAGGATCCTGTTAAGTGAAAACATCTACTGTTTAAATTCTGCAAGTCTTCCCTCCTTTTTCTCTTTGTCACCTCCATTCCCTAAAGCCAACTGTGCAAATGGCCTTATTCAGTGGTGCTCTTTATCACTCTGAACATCATCCCAGAGCTCACACTAATTTCACTGTTAGACATCAGTGAAATGGTCACTAGATGCTTATTTCTTTCTTCTAACAAATCAATTATTGGCTGAGGCCAGCCAACTAAGAGCATCTTTTGTGCTATATTCTCCACTTCCTCTGTGTCAATACTCTGGAGACACCTTTTCCTTAAGACTGGAGACAGAAATCAACTAGCATCCATGCTTACTCAGATACATAAACATGGGTTGCAATATGCTTTTGTACATGGCTATTTATCCACAGGATCGCTCAGGTGACGTGATCATAAAAACCCTTATTTTGTCTTCCACTGATTAGTAAAATACATCTTAATAAAAACATAGACGTGTACAATGTAAGGTATAGAGATGATGTTACACATGAGGACACATCATCTCACCAGGTAAACTTTAAGTTGCTAAATTTGAGTTTTTCTTCAATTCAGATTCACACATTTTCCACACGATTCCACCTCCACATTGGCCTTTGAAGAAAGGCAGCCAGCATTTGTAACACTGACATTACTGCACGCCACAGACACATGCTCAGCCTTTGAAATGTATTCTCTATGAGTGGCCCCTGGACACGGTGGTTTGATTTGCATATGTGCATGTTTTGCTACAGCCTCCCAAATAGAGCAGAAGCTTGTGCATTACATCCTGACCGTCTGTGTAACTAAGTAACATGTCCTCAGAATGTCTATTTGCATGTTTTGATAATGCTTAATACTTTTTTTTTCTTGCACCCACAACCTATGATAGTAACCATTTGAATTGTACTTGTGTTTATAGATAGATGAAGGGAAAGGTCAGAGTCAATCATATGCAGCATTCCCAAAGTCTACTGCCAGGTGGCTCCAAACATGACTCTGCATCTTAATTTGATTTGAATAGGGTTTCAAAATATCAGGCATATCTACTGTATGACATGGGCTAAAACAACTTAATCCCAAAAGATAAAGGTAGAGGTGTAGTGAATTGCACTACAACTCAACATGATATGAAGAGTCTCTGTAATAGGCTTTGTGTACAGACACATTTGCTACAAGGTGTGGCTTCACATTATGTGTTGGCACGGTTCTCTTTGGACTTCGAAAGGGTCTGTGTGGATGGTTAAAAGGAAAAAAGCTGTGGACTGCTGAGACTCCAGTAACAATAGATATATATAATGAGTCTGGCATCTGGATACTGAATTTTGAAGAGGTATCAATATGGTATCAGATTTAATTTTTTTATGTGGAAGTCCTTGGTGTGCTCACTAAGTGATGATATTGACTCCCATATCAGTGAAGGCACATTTTGGATACACTCATGTGTAACTAATTTTAAAAAAATACACACGACACACTGGCACACAGATGCAACCACACTCATACACTCCCTTGTTAAGGCACTGAGCTGTGTTTCTACCTCCTGTCTTGCATAAAACATTATTTATTTGAAGAAATGTATATGTGTATGGCAGCCTTAACAGGATAGAGCCTTGAAAATTGAATAATAAATGTATCACATCTATTCTAGATTTTCAATGCAGTGTCAATGGCAAAACTTTCAATGCAAGTTATGTATTTCAACATATGAAATAAATAAGACAAAATATATATGTTAGTGTTTTGTGCATATTATGAAGGAAACATTCCTAGACAATATTGAAACGATATTATTCTTTCCATTCTATGTTGTGTTTATTTTTTTCCCTATTTCTTTTTTATCCAATCAGTAAAACTGTAATTACAATAGGCTATTTAAGACTCACCACTCCACTTAAGCCCCGTCTCTTCTCTAATCCTATTGGTTGACCCTTGTGAAACCCATCCTGGTTCGATGGTACCAGCCAATGAAAGCGCTCCATGTCAAATGGAGCTTTCGCTTTCCACGCCCACACGCACAACTCGCTAGGCGTCTTGGGAAATTTAGTTCTGCTGCTTTGTAATAAAACGGACAGTAGTGGGGAAGCGAACTACAATCTACTCATCCTGGTTTTAGGAGACGTTCACAGACTTCAGTTTGACAGCAATACGAAGGCACAGAAGATACGCTTCTTTGCTGTATTACACTGAATAATTTGGAAAGAAGACAGCATTATTATGGTATGTTACGGCATGTGTACGAACAATAAACGTGTTGTTTCGGTGTGCTATAGCTAGCTTACTTAACAGGCTATATGCAGGCAAACAGTATCAGTTTACGTTAACGTTTCTTTTCATGACAACGGAAATTGTTAGCTAATAATAGTAATTGTCTGTATCTCATCCTTATTCTTGTTTTACTTATTAATAGGATATGAGACTAACTAGTCTAACATTTGGCATTTTTCATCACTTGGACTAAGGAACAAGTTTTAACGTCATGTGATTTACGTAGCTCTATAACTAGTACAGTTACACACGCTTGACTCACGGCTTGTTTATCGTTGGTTGGAAATGAGACGTCTGCTCAGCTTGGTCATTAACGCCTCTAAAATGTGGCTGGCCGCCTCCCCGCTAAAGTTAAATAACACATGTCTTGTGCTGTGCTCCTCGTCTTTCCAGGGAGACAGCGCATGTAAGGGGACACACAGCAAAAAGGCGCTGTTGTCTGACCTTCAGCTGTTTGAAGCACAGTTTGAGGAGCTGGTGACGAATCTCACAGAGAAAGACCTGAACGACCCGGTGCTCGCCGATGCCCTGAGTAGATTAAGAGAGGTATGTGTTGTCTTTTGCTGTGTGGTCTGCAACAAGTGCTAAAGTGGTATTTCATTCAGTCCCTACCTGCATTTTGCTGTTAGGTTTTGGTGTACAATGCTCCTGGAGGCAAGAGGAACAGAGGCCTGTCTGTGATTGGCTCACTGAGAGAGCTTCTCCCACCCATCCAGCTCACCCAGGACACAGTGCAGCGGGCTCTGTTGGTTGGCTGGTGTATTGAACTGGTAAGCATGTCATGTTAAAGAATAAGTCTTGGGATATTCCCAGGGCTCGAGACTGTGACCACTCTTGGAGACAGTGTGACTTTCAAATATTTGACGGTGAAGGCTAGAAGGGAGCAAGAACTGGGGTGTGGATGTACAACTCTAATACATCCATGTTGTGTGTAAGCAAGGTAGAGAGTGATTAGGAGACAGAGCTAACATGAGGATATCAGTATCTACTTGTCATCCAGAGAAGGCAACTTAACTTTACCTGTGTTACTAGTCATGTTAGAAGCAACCATTACATCAGAGAAAATATTAGTGTGCGACAGTGTGAGTTCCAACACTGTTTCACTTTACTTTACTTTACTTTACTTTACTTTACTTGAATGTGGATCTTGCATTGCATGTCAATTTAAGTGGTGCTCCTAAAATTTTCACTAAGGAGCACCAGTTCTACCAGTGGAAAAAGTTGTTCTACACAGATGTGCAGTTAGAAAAAATTCATTATGCTTCATTACGATGAATGTGAACTCAATTGCACTTGCTCCATCTTTCTACATTAAATACACTAGTGTACCAAATTCTCTCAATAGCATGCTTCAAATGTACCTTTCTTTCCTATTTAAGTAACATTTGCGTTAGGTGTTTAAGTTTGTCTTTAACTTGCTGGTGTAATTAAGATTTTCTTCAGGCTCTAGCCTTATATAATCAAAGTCTTATTTGACAGTTTGTGCAGCCCAAGTGTCGCTAAAACTTGATCTCACAAGCACAGACTTAGACTGTTATAATGACACTTCTCTAGGGTGTTACGTCGTCTAAGTTGTTAAGTGTTACAACTGTGTCTCTGTTGTTTGCAGCTTCAGGCATTTTTCCTCGTGGCAGATGATATCATGGATGGATCTGTGACTCGGAGGGGACAGCCCTGCTGGTACAAGAAGGTGAGACTTGAATCTCACTCTTTTGTAGTGTGATATTTATTCATTTTAATGTTGTGCTCATGTAAATCCTGCATATTTGTCTTTAAGGATGGAATAGGCCTGGATGCCATCAATGATTCATTTCTCTTGGAAGGGTCAATCTACAGACTACTTCGCAGACATTGCAGGGATCAGCCGTACTATGTCCACCTACTAGAGCTATTTACAGAGGTACTATAACACTTGATTAAATACACAGGCACACACAGACAGATTTTTTTTAATGCACTTTTGTGTATTGCAGACATCTTTCCAGACAGAGCTTGGCCAAGCTCTAGACCTCATGACTGCTCCTCCTGGTCAGATTGACCTCAACAGCTTCACCATGGAAAGGTTGTGAAGTTGTATCTGTAAAGTAAATTTGGAGAGAAGACTGTCATTTACCAAAACAAATACAAGTGAATATTTCTGTCACTCTCTTTCAGATATAAAGCAATTGTAAAATACAAGACTGCCTTCTACTCTTTTTACCTCCCAGTGGCAGCTGCAATGTACATGGTGAGTGTCTGTTTATGAACACTTGACAGGAGGATGTCACAGAATCAAACTTTACAGAACTATCTTTGGAAAAAGACACAATCCGGGCAGACGAATTTTCTTATAACTATTTTACCCTTCCTTTTGTAGGCAGGAATTAAAAGTGAAGAGGAACACAATAATGCCAAACACATTTTACTTGAGATGGGAGAGTTCTTCCAAATTCAGGTAATTGCTTTTACACTTCATCCGATTTTTAACTTCACATATTGATGCAGACTAGTTGATAACCACACAGTGTGTTTTATTTACAGGATGACTACCTAGACTGTTATGGTGACCCGGCTGTGACAGGAAAGGTCGGTACAGACATCCAGGATAACAAATGCAGCTGGCTGGTGGTGACAGCCCTGGAGATCATGACTCCTGAACAGAGAGCAGAGCTGGAGGTGGGACTTTGGATAACATCCCCTTCTACACTTCAGATATGTTCTTATCTATTGTGGCTGCAAACCTGAGTAATATTCAAGGATTCAGTGGTTTGAACATTCAGAAGTAAACAACAAAGAATATGTATATTCACAGTGCATGTTTTTTGCATTGTTTCCTTCACACAAACATCATAGGGAATGCATAAATATTAAAACATGAATTTGTGTATCTGTGGCAGGATAAATAATATTTGTGCATCAGCTGTATCTGTTTTTTCAGCAGCATATGCAGAAGAGTACATGTTAAGATGAACATTTTTAGATTTTCAAACAGTACACACAAAATACTGTCAAACCTGTGCAGCACTAGAAGTTTTGTTAATAATTAAAAGTAAAACATTTATCTCTGAGATCATTCAAGCTCTGTACACCTGGACTGTCTTTGTTTTTGTCCTTTGACTGCTTCTACGTTTGTGGTGGCTACTCTTTAATCCCAGTTGATTTAATTTTCATCTCTTCCTCAGGCATGTTATGGGCGCCACGATGATGCCAGCGTAGAAAAGGTCAAAGCACTGTACAACACCTTAAAAATGGCAGAACTCTACCACAAATATGAAGATGAGAGCTACCAGCGGCTACAGAAACTCATCGCTTGTCATGCTCAAAACCTTCCCCACTCAGTCTTCCTCAGCTTTGCAAAGAAAATTTACAAGAGGAACAAGTGATAGAATGATGGAAATTATAAAAATGTTGTCAGGTGCATCAGCCTGGTTCCATGGACATTTATCATGCTGCACAAATATACTCCTCCTCGTTTGAAGAGGGTTTGCCAGGGAAAAAGGCTCTGACTCCAACAGCTTGGCCTAAACAGTAATATTTACAAATTATTCAGGCAGTTTCTTCAATTTTCAGTGATTTTGTAGATATTTGGTTGTGAATGTTATCAAGCGGCCAGTGCCTCTTTTGTTCTGTGTAATCTATTTATTGAATCCCATGTATAATGTACAGTGTAACCAGTCAGTTCTCCACTGAGCAAACCTGGATATAAGGAATTGCACCTGGATTATGACGGTAGATACAGTATATCCACACTGGGAACAAAGAGGTCAGGTCTGATCAGCTTTCTTAATTGCAAATGTTTTTATATTGCTCCTAGATATGTTTGCTTTTAATAAATAATGTATGAGC
This sequence comes from Sandelia bainsii, assembly GCA_032362345.1. NCBI lineage: Eukaryota > Metazoa > Chordata > Actinopteri > Anabantiformes > Anabantidae > Sandelia > Sandelia bainsii. The sequence continues at coordinate 10,971,410 of JAUMHL010000009.1, read as the reverse complement.
AGTATTTCTTGTCTCCTTTTCATCATTTTCATGTGTGTGCGGGGCATGCTTTTGCGGTATTATATATACATATATATATGTATTATAGTAAATTGAATATCTTTGGACTTTAGATTGTTGGTCAGAGAAACCAATCAATTAGTGTACATACTCGGTTACAGATTAATCAGTGGCAAAAATAAATGTTAGTCGCAGGCCTAGTTGGTTATAGATTAGCTTTGCATATTAATTTCCTTGAAGACAGACTTATACATGCATGAATGATGGACAGGATGATGTAAGAGATTAAAGACTCAGGCTCTTGACTCTTTTTAATTAATTCTTTAGAAAGGCTAGACAGAAAATGACTCAAGTTAAATAGGATGTGATGATAAGGCAACTAAGGGGTGCGGTTTGAGTCTGAATGGTGGAGGCGGGGGCCGACGGTTTGTTGGATGCTCGCGAGAAGACAGATGCTGATGCTGTTAACGTCGGAGAGAGATTCACATTCACACGGACTGGGATGTGGCAGAGCCCGAAGAGATGGAGACCTTCATCCATCTTTACCCGAATCTGATCGTGAGTCGACTCCCATTTTATTGTAGCTAATTCTGGTATGTTATTTTTTTATTTCCAGATGAAGCTGCACAGGCCGGTCGGGTAAGAGAAACCTCATATTCGTGCACGGAGGCTGCGTAGATCAAAAACATCAAATTCCGCTCTTAACAGTGATATTTAATGAACAGTTTTTATGTAAATGTTGTGATTAATATGTTTATAAATTGGTGTCTAAATATAATGTGTAGTATTTGAGTTATAATATGGGTGGATGGGCCTGTATATAAGGGCGATGCGGTTGGAGGCACCCCCTCCTTCTCCTCCTCCACCTCCTCCTATCCTCCTCTTTCTCCATCAGCTCTATGGGATCAATAAACGCAGGGGTAAAGTCTGTACTCAGGACGGGTTAAATTACATATGATATGTTGTTTTTTGTTTTATTGTAAGGGTTTATGTTGGGTTTAATGCCCATTCCGACAAATATCCAGAGAGAGAAAGAAAGGACTTGTGATTTATATTCCTCAGTGATGTGAAGGACACTGTGGAGGAATATTTGAGCATTTCGTTACATGGGTTCTGTAAAGGCAGACTAGGTGTTGCTCAGTGCTGATGTCTGATTATTTCATGCTCCAGTTAAGTGTGTGTTATGTTAAGTCATTGCTCTAGATGTTATTAGGTGTCATCTCTTTTGATCTAGATCTTACTGCCTTTTATCAGCTTGTAAGGACGGACTGACACAGATGGAGACAGCTTGGCTACTGTAAACTTGTGAAAACCAGTGAAGCTCAGCAGAACAGATGAGGATAATGACTGACAGTTATTGACTAGAAATTAGCTGGCAGTTATTATCATGGGTATCTTTTTGCATGATATGTGTGTGTGTGGGTGTTTGAATTTGAATAGAATCAAGGAAACGACACAACAGATTAAGACCTGCATAGAAACGAAGTGGCACTTATTCAAGTTTTTATTCAGGCTACAGAACTACTGCATATCCAAAGAACTGATGCATCTCAATTCCCCCAAACAATTCAAATTTTTAAATATTATCACACATATTTGTAGAAAAGACACTTCCTACTGCATTATAGTATTTCAGATAAATGTAACATTATATCTGTTATTTTCATTATCAATTGATCTGCAGATTATTGTTTTTGTCTATGAAAGTGAAAAAATTTAGTCCTAAACTCAAGTATATTTCATTTACTATCACATTTGAGAAGTAGGAATTAGTGAATATTCAGCATTTCTGTGACTTAATCAGTAAATTGATTGATTTACTAATAATTTCAGCAATTTCAGTAAGTAATGATGCTTGATAGTGATTCTTTTTTTACAGGATTATGTGTGATACTATGTGTTCATATCATCACTGCGTCCTCTCAGGCCTTGTGCTGTGATAATTATAAAATAAAAAGCCTAAAAGCAGTTGAGTTGTAATGACTAGTCCAGATGATGGGTTTAACTTCAAAGACTTGTAATATGAAAACATGTGTACAGCAAGAAAATTGTCTTTTTAATGAGCAGAGTTTGCTTATAGTCATTTACTGTGTGTCTCCTTTGATGTTACAGGATCTTGGGAGTCAAGCCAAGATGTGACTGTTACGCCGCGTCATAGTTTGGATCTGTCCAGCCTTTACAACACTTGTTTCTATAGCAACTGAAAAATCTGAGTATGCTAAAAAGCACCATTCCAACAATGCAGTCCTCTAGCTGCTCCTCTCAGCCTCCAAAGCCACGGCGTTTCGACATCAGCAGACGGACCAATACCTTAGCTGGACCAAAATCTCATGGCCCGGGGTTACAGAGGGAGGATAAAAACATGAACACAATTACCACCTCCTCCCCACGCCGAGCTACTAAAGGCCCCACTGCACCCACAAGGACCAGGATGGCAGTTCAGCCTCGAGCTCCAGTAAGCCAGACCAGACTTGGCTCACAAAAACAGGGTTCCACCATCAAATCCACCACCAAATTAGCTAAACCCAAACCCAAAAGTGCTCGTGCATCAGCAGCAACCCAGATTGCACCTGCAGACCCTCCACCCCCACTTCCCTCTGTTCTCCCCCTTGACCCAAATTGTAACGAGCCGAGCCTCCCATGTCTGTGCTGCGATGGCTGCTCCCCACAAGACAACAACAGCATGTTCAACCACAACCACAACAACAACAACACCATCTCTATCAGACAGCAACTGCAGCTACCACCTCCTCCAGTCCCGTTGCCCCAGAGGCAGGACGGGACAAGGAACAAAGAGCAGCCTCCATCACAAGCACAGGCACCGTTGGAGCCCTCGGCGCACCCTGCTGCTGATCTGGAAAACAAAGACAAGAATGCAGATGAAAGTGGTGACCTGGACAACAAGAAAAATATAAAGGTAGAGGAAGAAGATGACGAGGAAGAGAGTAGTGGGGATATTGATATTGATGATGATGAAGAAGAGGCTGACAATGATGACGACGAAGATGACGATGATACTCTTGTTCCCTCATGCTGTGACTGTCCCCCCTCCCTCCTGGAGTTCTCACTCTCCTCCTCTACCTCCTCATCCTCCACGTCTATCAGCTCCTGCTCTGATCTGGAGTCTGACAGTGCAGATCAATCCACCTCCCTCTGCTCCTCCCACGACCAAGATAATCTCTTCAATGCTCTGTCCCCCAAAGACCACTCTCTTCCACAAGCCCCTGAAGGCCAGCCTCCAGCACATTCTCCCCCATCCCTTCCCCTTAGCAGCAATCCTTTCTCCTTAGCATCACATTCCCCGATTCCACCTTGCTCCCCAGATGAAGGCTACCCCTCTGCCCTGGACTCCCCTTCACCAGAGTATTTAGGAGTCAAAGGTGATTCCGAGGTCACCAAACTAGGCCTGCTTGACTTCCTGGAATCAGTAGGGGAGTTTGGGAAAATGGAGCGATTCAGCCAGGTGATCCAAGTGGCTCGCTGGGATTTGGAGGGGGAACAACACTGGGATGTTCTGAGGGATCGGCTGGATCACCTGGATCGCTTGGAAAAAGTGAACAGGGAGGTAAAACTGGCCTACATTGCAAGACTCCATGAGAAGGGATTTGATCTTGGAGATCTGGAAGAGCAGGACCTCTCAGATGTCATGGATGAAATGGGAAACATTGACATTCCCTTGAAGCTGTATAAAAACCATGGAGAGATGATGGGAGACTCTCAGGAGTTTTCGGATGCTGGTGTTGACCTCACTGCTCCATCAGACTGTGATGAGCCTCTTGTTCCAGATTCCCTTACCCCTTCCCCTGTCGAACCTCCACCTAGACCTCCAAAACCTCCAGCACGTCATTCCAGCGTGACCTCTGACCTCCACACTTACATCAATATCAGCAGGGAGACCACCTCCATGGCTGTCTCCACCTCTCCTACATTATCTACTTTCTCCCCTAACTCCTCATCCCCCACATTTACCACTTTCAGGTGTGAAAAACCCCTACCCCCATCTCCACCATCAGTTCCTCCTCTCCCTGCCTCTAAGCCTGTCCCATATCTTAGCCTCTATACATCTTCTTCTCCACCTCCATCTATCCCCACCCCAACTCCTCCCATCCCTCCCCCTCGGAGGCGCCACCTTGCCAGGAAGGAGGCACAACGCCTTGCTGCCCTTCAAGCTGAACAAGAAAAGACACCTGTGTCCCTTCCACCTCCTACCACACGGCCACCACCTCTTCCTCCTCCACCTGTTATCTCAGTCTCCTCCTCAACTCCCCCTGCCATACCACCTCCACCTGCCCTGCCTCCTCCCCCCTCCTTCCACGCCCTGGATGTAGAGATTCGGAAGCTACTGATGCTTGCAGGATTGACCCAAGCTGAGCTCCTAAAACTCAGCCCAGAGCTTGGTGTCTGTGTTGGAGGGTTAGAGGATGATGGAGATGGAGATAATCTTATTCCATCTAGATCTGTGGAATCACATGAGTTCAGAATGAAAGACAGGGAGGAGGAGAAGGAAAATGATACCGAATTCATGGGCAGAGACGGGTGGAGCAGCAGAGGCAAGTTGGATGGAGATAAAAGAGTTGCTATAGGTGATGAAGGAAGAACAAAAGAGGAAAGTAAAGACACACAAAGAACCACCTCATTCACTGAGATGGCAAGAAGAAGGAAGAGAAACAGCGGTCTGGCCTCAGACCATTACTACAGTACCAGTCTCAGCGATACACATGAAACTAAAGCTAAGAATATGAGCTTTGATACTTTTCCTTATCCTGCTGAGTTACCAGATTCACCTCCCCCTCCTCCACCTCCTCGCCCCTTACCCCCAATTCCCCCATCTTTGCCACCCCTCAAAGTCAGCACTCTCCCAGCCAACTCTGCACAACCTGAGCGATTTGATTGGCTCATAGCATTCACCCCTGATGGTGATGCACCGTCACAGCCTCCACCTGTGGCAATGAGAAAACCTCATATGGAAACCCAAAGGAAGCTTAGTTCGTCAGGGTCAGCTCCAAAGGTCACAACCTTCAAAGAGCTGCGTTTCCGCAATAAAAGCGCCTCCCCCCCAACAAAGGTGATCACTTCGCCAGAGCCTGACCCCACAGTCATCACTCCAGATCCAGATATACTGTACAACTTGAAGTGGAGACGAGAGAAGGTAGGCAGTGATGGAAGCCAATGGGAGTATACCTCTCAGGCTCAGGCCCTGTTCATGCAACCGCCACCAGCCCTCACCTCAATGGCTGCTCTGAAAGAAATGCTCCAGAGAGCAGAGGAGGAGGGTGGACAACTGGAGCTGTGCCCATCACAGAAGATAGGCTGCTCAGTTAGTGACAGCAGCCTGTGGACCATGGGCAGAGAGGGGGAGAGTAAAGATGTTAAGAGGGAGGAAAAGGAAAGACAGGAAGAAGGAGAGGAGAAGAAGGTAGAGTTGAGAGGACGAGCCGATGGAGGGAGGACTTTTGAATCAAGAACTACAAGTGAGTATGAATTACCATGACAATGCTCTTGAAAATAAAGAAGGCAGCTGGATTTGGTGGCATAACGTTAGGGGTTTGCACGTTTAGATTTTTGTGAAAGTATGAGAGAAACACATCATAGTACCTCAGTGTAATTTGAATAGCACAATAAATCTGAAGTGGGCAAAGAGAAAGAGATGGACAAAAGACAGACTAACAGTTTGTTGACTTTCTCAGTGATGCTTGAATAATATCCTTGGACAGTACAACGGAAAGAAACAGAAAACCAAGGAAGATGAAAATGTAGACTCATTTATCGGACGAGAGTGAAGAGACAGAATGAACATGAGTCACAGAAAAGGATGATGCATGACATGATGACAAGGGATAAAAACAGATTTCAGATGAGGAGCGATGGAAAGGGAGTGCAAGCAAGAGGGAGAGATGAAGGAACAAAAGACAGTGAGGGGAGTAAAGGTAATATGAGGAGAAAGAGGAGGTTGGAAACTTTCCAACTAGCATTTGCTGTACTGGTTATCAGAGTGTGATGTCACTACTGCCTTATTCAATTATTCATCCACTTTTCAGACTGAGGGGAGGGGGATAATGGACGTCCCACTGAGCTTCACTACCTTTTCTCTTTCTCCTTTCTCCCTCCAACTCTTACGTGTTATTCTGTTTCTCTTTCCCTTCTTACTGGTTTTAAATCCCCGCAGTTTGAGATGTTGTATATGCTTTTCTCTTGCTGTCTATCTTGTCTCCTTGCTCCCACCCATACTCCCTAGAGTGGTACAAATAGCCCAGATCAAGTTACTTATCTCATACAGTGCTGCAGTGGATTGCAAAAAAACTAAGGATTAGATTGTCATTGTCCATTATACATTAGGACGAGTGAATTAAAATAACTCATCTTCCCTCAAAGTCAAACAACTGCTAATTTTATTAGAGTAACTAATCCCATCATGAATTTACCTGTACTTTCTAATGATCAAAATCAAATGAATTATTGAGTTATGTCCTGTAGAAGTTACCAAAATCACTGCAATGAGAAGCAATGACCAGCTTATCAATAGGTGTGTGTACCTTTAAGAGCCCAAGGGGTGGATCTTAATACATGGACCAATGACTGAGAGCCAGAGTCAGAAAAATAGGAAGTATCATGTGTTAGTTACAGTTCAAAGACAGCTTGACCAAGGTATGGTTGTATTATACTTCATTTTGTAGCCTATAGATTATAGGACTGTGTCATAGTTAATTGAATGAAATGAAACTTGTGCTGCCACAGTCTGAATCTCCACAGAAACAGGCACTGTGACTGAGCAGGAACAGACAGATCTCAGCTATCTATTGTTGACTGACTCAGCACTACAGTGTATGCTGTTCTGGTGGAGGTGGGGAACGAGCCAGAGAGACGTATAAAACATAGGCAGCAACAGAAGGAGAGAGGAAGGTGATCCAGAGGTGGTGAAGACACGCACTGCAGTAGAGTACACACACAAAGATTGGCGCTCTTACACTTAATAAGACAAGTAGGAAATGAAAGTGAAACCAGATGCTGTAAAGGAAACTTTACCTATATTGGAATATGATGACTCTTGGTGACTGATGGTGGTGTTTCAGTTACAGTGAATGACAGATTAGACTATTTCTACTGTGCAGATGTTATTTTACAGCCTCTGTATCATTTCCTGCTGTGTCAAACCCACCTAAATGAAAGGCTGTCATTACTGCTCTTCATAAATCAACTCCATTGACTCCCATGCACTGTCGATTTGTAACTGTCAATCAACTGTTTGACTTCTTTAAATATGATGATGATTTCTGCTGGAATACATTCATGAATGTGCATTTTCTCTTGACAGACACTAACATTTTCTGCATCTCTCTCTCCTTCCCATTTCTTTGCCACATTTTTTTTTACTTTACTCTTCCTTATTTTTCATTTTCTTTCCATCCCATTATGTTGTTTCCATACTTTGTCCATGGCTTTGCTTTGGTCCCTCATATCACTCTGCTTGTGCTGCTGCCCTCTTCATCCGGACCCCTGCATCTTACAATTTTTGGCCTTTTCCTATAAGCAGTTTCCTCACCCCCGCTCTCCCTTGCCCAGTCCTCCCAACCCTACTTCCTCCACACTGCCCTCCCTTCCTATCATCCAGGATACTGTAATTCCCAGCTCCATTCAGATCCCAGGCCCCACAGCCACGTAGGCAGGGAGTCCACAGACAAACACTGCAACACGCACTGGGCCCCTGCTGCCAGCTCAGAATGTATCCACAGAGATGATTCCAGCGCTGATATAATCCCTGGGTTTAACTATGAATCCCTGTCGGATTTAGGTGTAGACTGTCCTCATGATTTTGAGAATATCTTTAAGCAAAACACAGACTCAGCATACCAATATATCAGCGATTCCAAAAACAAAGATTGGGACTTTGTGTCTGACTCTATTAGTAATTTGGACTCTCTCTACTGCAGAGAGTCAGACAAGAAGAACGAGCCACACACTAAGGCAGACATATCTGCTAGTTGCACCACTGAGGCTCCAGGTTGCACCACCCCATATAAAAACATAGATGTCATGATGACGTATTCAAGCAGTATCAATCCCACAGATTCACTGTATTCAGAAAAGTGCGCACACACACACACCGACCACAACAGCAACAAGGCCAGGACATCCAAAGCACTGCCCCCTCTCCCCACCTATTACCTGTACCATCCTAAGAACTGCCCTCTGCACAGAGGTGCACCTCCTCGCCTCTCCCCCATTGGAGCCCTCTCCCCTCCCCAGCGTTCCGGGCCGCCCCCTCCAGGTGCGGCAGGCTCCTGCCTCAGCTCCCCGCTTTTCCCACGCTCGCACACCTTGCCCGCCCTCGCTGCTCCCTTCTACTATCCAAACCTCTACCCTCCTATACCGCCCAGGCCGCCCCCCCTACCCCCAAAACTCTACCAGGCTCCTCTGCAGTCACGTGCGGCGAGTAAGATTTCTCTCTCTCTTCTGTCTCTCTACATCTTACATCTTTTATTGTCTGACATCTTGCTTGCGTGAATGTTTATTTGTCTTGCCTACATACTGTTTCATTATTCTCCGTTCTTGATATTGTGGCCCTCACACATTTGTCAATTTTTAAACCCGGGGATTTGCAGAGTTGAAAGAACTGGGTAACTGTAGCTGTTTTATGTATCAGATACCAGCTCTCTGCAGGTTTTCTGATACGTCTTATCTACACTGTCCTTTCAAACCTGCACGGACCTACGGAATTTAAATGGACACAGGCATTTCATGCAAAGCACAACTCAACTAGCTGATGATGTTATGTAAAAAAAAATTAAATTTAAGTTATAGCTTTTTATGTGTATGTGTGTATCTGTGTGCGTGCAATTAGTCCACCACATCCGGTTCATTATATGAATGTTTGCATTTATATAATTGGTTTATATAATGTGGATCCATTTATATAAACATCAGACAACACCTGACCTTTATCTGACCTGATTCTTGTAGCTCAGTTGTTTCCCCTCTAACTCTGCAGGTCTCCCTATGTTTGCTTATGCATATATATTGTATAAATATGTGTGAGTGCTTGTGTGAGTGTATGAAGATTAATGCATGGGATCCTCTTTATGATGCAGACAAGAAGTTGTCTTCACAGATCCAGATGTTGAACGCTCACCAGTGTAAACCAATATTTACAGGATGTGCTCACACACTGTTTGTTGTCAGTGGTACCATCTGCTTCTATCTGCCTTTATCTAATGCTTCTCCATTGCTTAATTGCTCTTAGTAATAACACTAATATTTTAGTTATGGTATTTCTGTCTTTGGTGATTTATTTTGCTTCTGTTGAATTTGTATTTTTTATATTTCTACAGTAAATAATTGCTCTTTACCGTCACTGTCAGCTGTTCGCAGTGTCTCATTCGCTGGCTCTGTACAGAGGGCAGAGACATCCTGGATGGGCGAAGATGTGAAGCAACCAGTGAGAGGTCTTGGCCTGTCCTCTCTGTGCCTGCAGGAAAAGAAAGGTGTGTGTTCCCTTGCCCAGCTTTGCATCTTTGTGTTTGACCCAGATATACAGTAGCTTTCTCTGTTTAACTGTAGACTATTGTTCTCTCCAGCTCTGGTCAGTGCTGTCAGTGTGGCAGTGGAAGCCATCTTGGCCCAGTTCAGTTCTTCTCGGACTGTAGTTCAGAAGGTCAGTCACTGCTGTGTATGTTACTCTTAATCACATATCATCAGTGTCTTTCTACCCAGAAACTAAATGTTTTATTGTGATAAATGTGTTTTTATCTCTGAAAATGATTTCTCTCCCTTTCTACATATTTTTTCTCTCTTCAGTCTCTCTCAGTTACTGAGGTACTAGAATATTTTTAGATAACCCAGTGTTGTAGCCGTAATAATTTCTTTCTAAACTAACTCCCCTCCCAAATCATCTTTCCTCACGTCATACAACCCTCACTTCCTGTTCCTCTCAACCCCATATATGTGTCCCATTTTCCTTCTCCCCATGTCTCCACGTCTGTTCATTTTCTCTCTCTCTCTTTCTATCACTGCAAATCTTTTTTTCCTCATTCTGTCCAATTTTACACCATCATGCATTTCTCCCATGCTCCGCTTTCCTCTCCTCCCCTCTCCTCTCCTTTCAGGCCTTATCAGGAGACAGCACTATAAATCCATCTCTAGGCCGTCTGGTGCTGCAGTGCCTCTGCCCCGCCCTGCACAGCTTGCTGACCGATGGCTTGAAGCCACACCAGAGTGACCTGATTTCAGGCAGGAGGCCAAACTCTGCCTGGGGTCTTGTCCAGGCTTCAACTAAGCCAGGTAGCATGTCAGGGATCATAGGAAAATTAATATTTCTAGTCTTGGATATTAAAAATCAGGCTGTTTTTGTGTTGTATTTCATAGTAGATAATAATAAGCCCTGTATTGTTTCCGTCAACTATTTTCAGTCAGTCAATACTTGTTGATTTTAGTGTCTAAAATGCTGAATAAAGTGAACAACAGGAAGCAGATATTGATTGGATTATGACTGCCAAGCTTCACTGCAAATTTCCACTCACCTCTGTAAGTTCCTCTGTCGATCTCTCTCTCTCCACCCACTTTCAAGGTCCTAAAACTCAAGCTTTGATTAACCTACAAGTTCGGGTTGGGGAGCTGCCCCAGCTCAGACAGAGCAAACATAGGTTTAATGCATTCCTCCTTGGCTTACTGAAGTAAGTATTACTCTAAGGTCTTAACTGATATCATGAAAAGTGCACAATCATTGTTTTAAAATATAATTTTAACTTTTAAATGCTTATTGTATTTTGATTTTCCTGAACATTTTTTCTTTTAGTATCAAGTTTCTTGATTTCTGGCTATCTCACCTTCAGTCTTGCAGTGGTAAGTTTCCTTCATTTTCATGTTGTTTGTTTTGAGCCTGCATACAACTAACAGTGATGTCTTTTCTCAGATGTGTTGGATACCTATTACCATCCGACCTCCTTTATGCGTCTGTCACTGACCATCTGCCAGCCTCTGTTTGAGGAGCTGCTCCTCGTGTTGCAGCCTCTCAGCCTGCTGACATTCAACCTCGACCTCCTCTTCCAGCATCACCGTTTAGAGCCTGACAGTAACAGCCCAGAGATACCTAGTCCACGCTGTCAGGATGCAGGCTTCCAGCTGTCAACAAAGGGGTCCCTCTCTAAAATCACAGACAGCAGACACACTGAGAGTCTCTCGGAAGTAGACTTTGGAAGCCCAGAACGTCTGACAGTTAAAGGAAAATCTCCATCCTGTGCTAATCCAAAGAAGACTGGAGTGTCAGAGGAGTCACCACATAGCAGTGCTGCACCCAGAGAGCCGTCAGTCACTCTAAGTCAGACAAGTCCTCAGTTGCTGTGGGTGCAGGAGAAGGAAATTGGAGAGTTACCTCCACCTGATGTTGAAGAGGACAGCCTTGCACAGCAGGCAGGACAGGTAGTCATGTCTGTGTGACTGTTAAGTATGAAATTGTTTATCATTGTGTGATCCTGCAGGGCTGAAATGTCTTTTTAATTATAGGTGATCCAGCACGGGTGGGGGGCGGTGATGCGCTGGGGAGGCCGTCTCAGCCAGAACTTGGCTGAGCTGAGCTTGTCTGCAGGAAAAAAAGAGGAGATGAAGACAGATCTGCCAGATCTCCAGACCCAGGCAGGAAGTGACTACACTCTGGTCAGCAGTGATGTTCAGGTCCCCTGGGGTCTGGGCCGGCTGTTTGGAGCCTCCAAAAGCCCCAACAGCCCAACAGGTCACACACCACCAACCAGGTTAGGCAATAAAGTTAATATATGTACTAATTGGTATGTGTTTAGCTAGGGAGAAATTAATTAATTTGTGTATTCAGCCAGTGTAGTGTTTAGCTTGAATGCAAATTTAAAAACTCATACAGCATGAATGTAATTATCTTTGATTCCCATTTGTCCCACACTCTCTCTGTTCCTTTTCCATTGCTTTCTGTTTTCCTCTGCAGGCGGCCCTCTCAGTGGTTGGCTCCAAGTGTCACAGCACTGAGCCGCATGGTGAGCAGCAGCTCCACCCCAATGTTAAGGAGGGCCCCAGAGCCTCAGGGAGAAAGTCAGCCAGAGCCAGAGAAAGAGGTCGACACAGTGGAGATGAAGGACAAACCTATAACACTCAGGTACAATGGATATAAACTTATGGTAATATGGAATTGTGGATTTTTGCATTTATATTGAAATAGAATGAAATTGGGTTGGGAATGCTAGATTAGGCTGCCCATCAAATTTACCTCAAGATGCAATATTCAAGAAGTTTATTGTCATATACACAAAAAAACACAATGGTTACACTGAGCAATGAAATACTGTATGTACTATGTACAAAAGGATAGAGTGTGGTCAAAAACAGTTGATTTCTCACTTCACTAATCCAGTTTTTATTATACATGGAAGAATGGTACATTTAGGCATCTTTTTATCAGTGTTGAATATACCCCAAATGATCTTTTGTTTTTAAATCCATAAACATTTTGATAAAACCAGTTGGTGGTGCTATAATCTAAGGTTCAAATTAGGAGTTCCCACTGCGAGTTTGATTGATAAGAGATTTAAATACAAATAAACTGATTCCTTTAACATGAGGAAATTACTTTTTTAGACTCTTACATGTTACATTTTGGCCTTTTATATTCTGCTTTATTTTAGGCCTATCTTATGGAAATGCTATAATAATATTTAATTCTCAAACTTATACAGAAAGTTAAAAAAAACAAGTCTTCATCTATGGGTAGTGTTTAGTTTAAATAGGCCAGGTTCAGATACTCAATAAGATATTTAAAAATAAAAAGCCTTAAATGAATATGAACTAATACATTATTTTATAAATCAGTACATTTACCTTTCTCTGGTTTTCTAGTTGTGGCATGTTTTGTACTTTTACACCGCTGCATGTAGAGGAGCTCATGTTATAATTTTTGTCTTGTGGAAGACTACACTTTAATTGGTGACTCACCAGTCTGACTTTGTGCGGTCCTACATTGTGACTCATCTGAGCGTTGGCTGCATCGTATGCTTGGGATGATGTTTTTCTTTGTGGTTTGTGTATATGAAGACCATTTTGGCTGAGAGGGTCTCTGCTGTGTGCCCTCAGGTCAGTACGAACGCTGTGTGACCACACTGGAACGGGTTCGGAGCTCAGCTTTTGCAAGGGGGAGGAACTCATGGTGTTAGGAGGTGTTGATCAAGACTGGATTCGATGTCGTCAGGGAGACAAAGAGGGGCTGGTACCTATTGGCTACACGTCCCTCATCATGTGACTTCGGCACCGTACCTGCTGTACTCAATCAATAAAAAAACAAAACAAAATAAAACATTATTTTAGGCGAGTATTGAGAGGTTATGGTGAGGCTCCACTACTCTGAAAGGGATATTTCATGCTGGTTTGGTTAGTGTTTGAGTTGAGTGTATAACACCATCTGTTCTGCTTTATGTGCATCAGGAGCAGTCAGAAGCCCTCGCTCTTTATGAACATATGGGTGTTTTTCTCCATCACAATCCATCCAGTTTGGTAGCATTCAAGTAATGGATTGTAGCAGCAGGAATGCAGCAGATGGTGGGAAATAATGACTCAAGTCAAATTTGGACCACTTCACGTTGGAAGACCTTTGATCTTGGAGTGAAATATCCCTTTAAATGTCTTTCTCTCAATTTCTGCCCTCTTTGCCTTCAGCCGCTGGTCTGAAAATAATCACAGGGGAAATTCTGTGCAATCAACCACTAGCAGATTCAAGTGCGTTCAGATCAGCAGCTGCCTGTTGTGAGGAGGCGACAGTTGACAGCCTGGCTGTAGCCACGTTAACATCTATTCGTCAGTCGTGGCTCACAGGTTGACGAGTGGAGAAAGCATGTTAGAGTACTGGGCCACAGCTCCTGCATACATAATGCGTAGTAATGTAGTGAATTGTAGCTGTGTAGATCTGTGTTCTATTGACCTTTTACTCCTATCGACCTCTCATCTTCGCCTGGTTCATGTGTGTTTTGACATGTTTCTGCTACTATATTTGACTGTATAAATATACATAAAAAATATATATAGGTATATATATTGAGATTGATATTACCAAGATAGATAGAAAGATAGATGAACAAGAGAAAGCAGGTAGTGAATCAAAAGCAGCAGGTTAATACTGTGGCCACATTTAGGAAGTGGATGAATAATAATGAATGAATTCATTCTTTATCTTTACATGTGCAATTTCCCACACGCAGTATGTGGTTGTTATCCATGCATAAAGAGTGATGTGTGTTTAAGTATGAAATCCAGTATCTTCCCTCTTGTATGCTTTATGTAATGCCATTGTCCTGACATTTATATTCATCAAATAATTACATAGTCTCATTCATACCATTAAAAACTGTATGCATTTTAATGTGTTGTGAATGCTGTGAATGAATGCCAGAAAATATTTATCTGTCCCAAACAAAGAAAATATCAGACAACAGCAATCTGTAGCTAAACTCTCAACTCGTCCAAAACCTCATGAGGCCAATATGAGTCAGAGTAAACACCTCAAAAAACTATGCTCAGCTCTTGTTCAACACTATCTGAACTTAAAATTAATGCAGGGAGAAACTTCATGATGTATGTAATTCATAACTGCTACTGTAAAGTCTGTAGGTTTGGTGGCTGGTCTTCACCTTGTACCTCAGCTTTTGTATTTGTCTTACCCCTTCCTGCCATGTTTGCTTATCATAATCATTTATATTAATGAAAGTGGTAGTAGAAGTGGTAGTGGTGGAAGTGGTTTGTTGATTCTATTGTTGCTAATATGAAATATGTTTCTTTGTGTCTTATATTTATTAGTTATTCTCTAGATTCTGTATTGATGACTATGCATATAGTTAAATGTACAACTAAAACACTTTTTCTTTGTGTTACAAAGTCATTTTTATAATTTAATGTTCTCATGCAAGTAGAAACCTCCACCCTAAAGTGACAGCTAAAGTACTTACAGTTAATGTAAGATCCTGATTTGAACTGGTCTACAGTTCTTCAGTTTCCTCATGTTATTGTGTCAGTGCCCTGTAGCATGAGATTACTCTCACTATGACAACAGCCCCGCAGCATTAAGCTAAACTAATGCCCGTGACTTATGACTAATGACCACATTAAAATGCCATAAGTCTTTACAGAAAAAATAATTCCAAGATACAGTATAATATAGTCACATTAAATTGTATTTATGTTTTTTGTTTGTGTATATTATTTTGAGGTGATAGTCTAAATGCATTTGTTTAAAAGCTGTTAATTTATTGGATCAACTATTCATTGATCTTTAGGTTTCTGAAAGGAATAGCTCTCCATCTGACCCATCTAGCATCTCTCTATCTATCTGGGTTATTTATGTGCGAGTGTGGAAGAGCGTGCACATGGCAGCATATGTGGCAGTGAAAGCAGAGATGAGTGTGAGCACATCTGTGTGTCTGCACATCCTGCACTTTCGCTTATGTTTGTGTATCAGTGTAACAATGAGTTCTGTATCTCCCTCTCCTCCTTATGCCCCTCTCTTTCTCTCTCTCTGGTGTCATGTAGCCTGTAGACATCCCCTGTGTCCCACTGTTGGATATAGTTGAGTGCACCTCTAGTGTCAGTCACTGTCCACCTTCTGCATGTGCTTGTTTGTAAATACACCAAATAAAATGATCAGTATAAACCAAACTTGTTCAGCTGTGTGAGTCATATTTGTCTGCTGTTGTTCACGTAAAAATCTCCATCAGAAGTTTATATTATGCCACTGTAAAACATTTTTTAGATTCATTCAGATAATGTGCTACATAAATTACATGTCCTGCTTTTGTTGTTGACTCAAAGGTAACAGGAAGCTACTGGTACCGCCGTGTGTCGTATTGCAAAGGAAGTGAAGATTCACAATTGTGCCTTCTGTAAAACACTTTTAATACCTAACTGCATACTGTCCCCTTTAAGCTCCTGGAGACATCCTCTCTCCTTTTTGCTCAGATCAAAAGATCCCAGAATGCCCTCGGATGTTGTGAAGGGCAGAAAGAGGAGAATAAATCTCCAGAGTGAGCTGCAGCCCTCCCCCATCTTGTAACTGTGTTCCTCTGATAGAGTCCTCCATTGTGGGTCATTATAAAGGACAACACAGCATGAGATATACAATCTAACACCACTAGATAGCACTATTAGCTCAAGAGGATTAATATCACTGCCCCCCAAAATACACGTATGCACAAGGAGGCCTTGTAACTGATACACAGAGAGTCTGCAGGGTTTAGTACTGGTAGACATAAAATGCTTTTATTATTATGGATATAGAGGCAAAAAGTCTGAGCTGACATTCTATGGCATTGTTTTTGATGTTTTGTTTTTCAGATGCACAATATCAGAGGCAACAGGCAAAGGTTACATGTCATGCAAACTAGATAAATAAGTCTTTATGTGTACCTTTGCTATAAAGTTAATCATCCACTGGCAATAATGTAGTGTAGTTAAAAAAAGGAAACAGGAAAAATATACATAGAGTATGTAAACAGTGAAAGAAATTGCACTTTCTTGGCTTGTTATTGGAAGCCACACTACTGAAAGAGAGCAGAAATGTAACACTGGAGAAACAAATTCACTGTCACGGATTGTCTGACCAATAAAGAAAATTACGCTCAGCTGAAAAGAGACTAATTATGTAATTCTACAAAACAAATCATATACAATCATGTCAACTGTAAAGAGAAATGTCTGATATATTGGTCAGCTGTAATTTGTTAAAAACATTTCAGTTAAATGAAAGATTTGAATATTAGCTTTTATGTATAATCCCAATAGTACTGTCATGTGTAATACTAATTTTACACGCTACTACTGATAGAAGGAAAACAGGTCTCTTTCTATGTACATTCACATGAAACTAAACGCTTACGGTTACTTCCGCTAAGTGGATTAACCCAATGCTCCTAAGATGAGAACAATCTACTATGCATCTGTACACAAAAAATAACCTTCAATCCTCAAATATTCACAACTTAAAAAAACATAACAAAGGAAGTCTTTATATAGTCCTTATCAGAGATATTGCTTTTAAAGACTGCATGAGTTCGCTTAGGTACATACACAAGACAACATGGCACTTCTACAGAGCAGTTGGGGCAAATCGATTCTAGTTTTTATTCTCTTTCACTTCTCCCCCCGAGGACATTCTGATTGTCAATGCTCTGAAGCAAAGAGCGAAACGTTCTCAAAGGCAGCCTGAAGTAAACAAAAACACTTTTTACCCCTATCCCTCCTTTCCCCAGGAAGCAATACTGAAAATAGTCAACAATAAACATTCCTATCATGAATATATTTTGTCCATTTCTTTAGCAGAGTGTACTCAAGCTGTCTTTTTTTTTTTAAAAATAACTTCTTTCTTAAAACCTCATTAGAAATTCTCTTGCAGCGATGCCAAAATTCCTGTCACTAAGCCCACCCCCTCCCCTGCCTATTCACTGGTACATAGCAGACACTGTCTTGGTAAAGTGAAGAAAAACCCTAACACTGTCTCAACAGCTTTTAACTGGCTCACTTCTCCTCGTGTCATTTCCCAAAGGTGCAAAGTGACTTTGAAAGCTTAACGAGTAAATGTGGGTACAGTTTTGACCTACTTAGGGCCCAGGCTACCTTTTTTTTTCCCCCGGGCAGCTTGTGAGCTCCTCGTCTCTTGGAAACTTCAGAGCCAAAATGCTGAGTACCATATATGTCCACTTTCAATCTCCGAGCAATGTCTGTCTTCCCTTTGCGTAAGGTGCTGAAGTTAGAGCAATCAAAGTGTATGTGTGTGTGTTTATAGTGTGTCCACTCAGCATACATACAATCTTTAGTGTGCTTGTTCATCCAGCACTAGTGCAAATTCATTTCAGCTGGTCTGTTACTTTCTTTCTTTCTTCTGGGACAGTCTATCTCTGTTACTTTCATCCCTCGCCGTTTGGATAAAAAGATGTGTTGCCATGGTTTCATCCTTGGTGTGATGCCCTTTAGAGCGCTAGGTTCAACACACTCATCTGTCAGTGTGTGAGATGTCTTTCTTGCGTTTTCAGTCATTTTAATTTTCCAGCTCTCTTCTCTTTTTCTCGCTCATTCTCTGAGGCACTACTACTGTTGGCAGCAGTGTTGTGACATCAGTTCCTGTCCATCTGTCCAGTGGTGGGCCTGGTCCCTTTTCAGAGTGGTCCCACCTACATAAAGGCAAGATACTATCAACAAAACAATGCACATACCTCCTACAGTCTCTTAGAGTCTTTCTGTATCTGATGCTCTACTTACCTCTCTCTGTTAGTTTATGAATGCTGCAGGGTCAAAAGTAAATCATTCAGCCGTTTCCTCCTCTGTTCTCTGCTGCAGGCCTCTTCTTCCCCTCGGTTTTCTTCCTCTCCCTCCTCCTCTTCTCTGTTCTGGGTTTTCGTGGGCTGTGGTGAACAAGCACACACAAGTAATTGCAAAAACAGATTTTTATCCTTGTGGAAATTTGCATTCAAGAAAATAAAATATATTTTCCGTGGGTAGTGCTGCATTGCTTAACTCACACAGGGGCTGGCAGTGAGCGAGCTGGAGGTGTCCTGATTCTGATGGCGAGGGTCACTGCTGACAACCGTCACCTCCACCCCCACTGATTGATCTAAGGATTAGAGGTCAAACGGTATTCTTTATGTTAGCGAAGGCGTATTATAACAGCAAATAATTTCTTTTACAGATATGTCTGTAATTATGCGAGTGAGTGTCCTTATTTCCTCTTGATCAGTCAGGGAGTCTTTGATGGAAACTGTGTGGTTTCACTGCTAATGGGGAAAGTTGATGCCTGCTGGGGTCTTGGACACCAGCAGTGGATGATAGAAATGGGAAAACATTTCTGAAAGCTGAAATTCTGTGGTTGGAAAACCACTTAGTTTGTGCTGCTGAGTATGATATGAAGAGAACCAAATATGAGGACGATGGGCAGTAAGCAGAGAACACACACACATACATACATGCACACATAAAGTAAAAGACAGAAACGCAGGACACAAAGGGAAATCCATACAGATGTACAGTAAAAATGAAAATGCATAGAATTCAACCACATACACATATGCATACACAAACACCTACAGAAACAAAAACTAACACACACACTTGCTTCATGGACCTGACTTGATGTGGCTGTCGTCCTCATTGGCGCCATCGCAGGACGGATGTCGTGAGCCCCTCTCCTCCCCCTCTGCATCTCTCTCTCTCTCCCTCTCTATCCTCAGTCGTATCTGTCTGTCTCTCACGAGCTCCCAGTTCCTCACGAGGAACACGTGGTGTTTCACCACAAAGCTCCTGCCCCCGGCACACAGTGAGAAATGTTAGTCGTCGGCAATGACATTAGTTGAGCAAATCAAGGAGTTTGATCTGTAAATTTCTTTCAACATCTTTCCATACCTCTCACTGGTGGTCAAAGGCTCCATGTCAAGGTGAGGGAACAGGCTTGTAATATCACTAGAGCTCTCCTCCTGTACAAAAAAAAGCGAACGGAGGGATGTGTGTAAGTTTTTGGGAAAGAATTATTAAAGCTACATTTGTCACTGGAATAAAACAGCCACATAAACTCACCGATGTCTGATGAGAGAATACTGTCCTTTCCTTCATCCGACCTGAGTGAAACATAGAGAGGGAAGCTGTAAGATACTGTAGGAGAGTATTGTTTCAGACCCATCAACTACATGTGAAGATAGCACATCTCATACTGGAAACTCACAGTAACGCCGCTTCCTCTTCAGGGGTACAGCAGGCTGCCTGTGAAGCTGTAAACAGCATGAGAATTGCATCCTGGTACATTTGTATCACTCCACAAATCTCCAAAGATGCATCATGTTATTCTCTGTTAAATGTCACTACTGTACCTGGTTGTGCTGCCACAGCCACATAACATCATAGGGTAACTGGAAATGAATCCGCTTCAGCCTCAGATACTTCCCTAGAGGACACAAAAGGAGTTTAGATGGATAATCACGACTCCAATAAACCACAGCTGAGTTTTCATTTTCTTACATACGCACCAACATGTATGGGTGCAGGTAAGAGGGTGTACTCATGCTCCCCTGGTGTGTATTCCATAGTCTCTCTGCAAATCTGCTGGGCCTGCGTGGGAGGACTAGGAAAGAAGCCATAAATAAATAAAAGAACCTGATAACAAAAAAATGTTTTAATAGTTTGTTTATGAAATCTCTCAACTCACTCTGTAGTTTTGTAATCATCAGAGTAAAGACCTGCCCTCAGAAACTTCTTCCTGGGAGGACAATCAGCTCTCTCCTCTCTTTGGATAGTTACTGGTTGGGACAGAGCTTGGTCCACATCTGATTGGCTAAAACATTCCGCTGGGATGTCACATTCGGGTTTATCCACAGCGACACTAAAAAGAAAGCATGAAGAGAGATAGAACGATAGAGAGGAAAAAGAGAAAGAAAGAAAAGGCACTGGTTTAGCACACAGTGCTGAAAACAGTGGGTTAATTTAACAGTAGTGAGTGGTTGTATTGAATTTTCAAGTCAACCAGCTCAGGCACTTTGTAATGCAGTTGTGTTTACCTCTGATGACAAGGAGAGTCACCATGTTTTCTTTTCCGTCCTCGCTTCCTTCTGGCCTGCAGCTGCAACTCTGACACCTGCTGCACTGTGTCACCTCCACGATTTCTCTCTGGACCTCTTTCTTCTTTTCTCCCTCCCACTTCTCTCTCATCTCTGTGGTGGGTGTGTCCTGGCAAGAGGTTGGATGATGACATAGAGGGAGCTGTGGAGGAAAGTAGTGTGGGGGAGGATACAGTAGAAGGCAGTGGGTGCTTCCTGGGCCGTCCTGGCCCTCTTTTGTTTTTTACTGCCACGCTGTCTGGTGTTGGCACCCTCTTCTGCTGCCCCTGGCTTCTTGAGTCACCTTGTAAACCTGCAGTGACTGAAACAGAGAGGGGGAGGGAGGGGTTGAGGCAGGAGGGGAGGGTTGGTGTAAGTGGCAGAAAGGAAATGAGACAGATGTGGATCAGTGATTGAGCCAGCAGGAGGTGTGAGGTGAGGCCAGTCTAGGCTGAGTCATGTGAATGGGCCACAGATTAGGTGAGTCACAACATTTCCTCTGACCAGATCACTTCTGGGAAATGCATTAAGAATTGATTTATGTACACACACACACCAAAAAACCCACAAGAATGGACACAAACATTGTGCAGCATGCATAGTTTTCAACGTGATCACACACACAATTTGTTTTTGCACATCCAGTTAATGTGGAACACAATCTTGAAAGACACCAGACAGAGAAAGAGAGAAAAAGTGTGAGTGAGTGTGTCCTTGCTAGCGTGCTGTACTTCAAAACACATGTGTGTTTAGTTAGATGATGAACTGATGTCAAACATATTCCACCTCTTTCAAAAACAAAATTTCCCCCTCGCAAGCTTTGCTGTGTGCAGTGCTATTCCTTCATCAGTTACTCCTGAGGTCATCTATCTTTTTGTTCCATTTTCCACAGTCCCTGACAAGACTGACCACTCTTTCCTTATTGGATTTTTCCAAGTCAAATAGGCCCTGTTGGCCAGCACTGAGGAATAGGCCAGGCTTTAAATAGCCAATCTGGTGGTTAACTAATGACTGTGTTCACTGGGTAGCCCCAGGCTGCAACATCGTGTGGTTCACTGCAGACTGGGAAGATTTCAAAGATTTTCTGGCAGATTCCCATTAAGACGCTTCCCTCCTGCTATAACACTTTTTAGAAAATTCCAGCACAGAGCGGTTGGGTTTGTGTGTCTGTGTCAGGCACGTCCCCTGCATGGCAGAGGGAGTCTGAAATTGGCTATAAAAAGAACGGAGTCTGATTTCCTCTCAAACACCCTCCAGGCTTTGATGTGTGGCTAAACAACACCTGAGAAAAAGCAATGCTGTCATTATATTGGGCAAACTCGTGGTGCCACAGTCTCATCTCCACACTGTGCAAATATAAAAATCTGTCATACTAAGCAAGTGAAAAGAAGCTCTTGGCATAAAACCTCACTCAGCTAGCTGTCATGATTTGGTTGCTACTGTTGTATTTCAACGGTAGACACAGTTGACGTTAGATTTCTGATGTTATCTAGGTTACTATCAGTTTACTACATACTCATATTTTCTGTTGAAATAAAAACTATGCAGTCAAACAATTAAAACTGACAATGGGAGATTTCTGTAGCATTTATCAGCACAGGTCGTTTCCTGACAAACACTGCTTTATGTAGCTGCACCAGCATTTGCACAAAAGCTCATTCTGAATCATTAAACTGAAGCATACAGACATGTGAGTGATTTATTCATTCACACACTTATTGATCAAATCATTCATGCATCCTCACCTGCTTCTCTCCTCTCTGTCCACGCTGGCTCGTCTCTCCTCCATGACCTGTCTCCACTTCTTGGATTCCTACTGGCCAGTCCGCTCCTCAAACCCCTCCCCCCTGTTGCCATGGCAGCAGATGTGAACAGGTTGGTGTGTGTTGGGGACGGGGATGTCCTGTACAGGTGTGACTCTTGAACATCCTCACCATCTTCATCCTCTCCATCCGATGGAATCAATCTGCCTGTACGTTGCTCTGTGGTAAAGCCTCTCCAGTTGGAGTTTCCAAAGCCTGTCCCTCCCAGGCCCCCAAATTTTGGCCAGCTCTGGCCCAGGGCCCCCCAACCTCCTCCAAATGAAGACAGGTGAGAGGAACCCAGCCCCAATGAGGTGAGAGATGTGTGTTTGTACCTGTCTGCTGAGGATGTTGATAATGTGGCAGCAGCAGTAGCAGAGGAAAAGGAATCATTTCCATTTTCACATAACCAAGGTGATTCTTTAGAAAGTATGCTCCCCATTCTACTTGTCCCTTTTCTTCCTCCTTCTCCTTGCCCCAAAATTAACCCTGACCTTGCCTTTGAGCTGGCTAAGCCCTCTCTTTCTATACTGTCTTCCTCCTCATCCTCTTGCAACTCCTCCTCGTCATCCATATCTCGCTCGCAGTGCCTGTGACGGTGTTTATGTTTATGTTTGTGTTCATTCCTCCCACAGCCACAGGTAAAGCTGGATGTGAACCCTGAGCTGAGATGTGGGCCTCCTCCATTTCCTACTCCTATATCTCCCTCAGTCTCTCCTCCTAAAGCTCCCTCTCTCAGCAACCTGCTCCTCCGCCTGTGGAATCTGGCAGGGTTGAGGAGGAGGTGGGTATGGTGGGGTGGATGAGGGGCGTACTGGTGAGGAGATGGAAGCGGGTAGGAGCTGGGGAGGTGGTGGTAAAGTGTTGTGGTTGGGGGATAGCTGCTGTAAAAACTCATATTTTCAATGGTCTCCTGGAACTTTGATGGGCAACCACACTGCCTGCGGTCCAGCTTCCTGTTACAATGCAGTGGCTGGCAGGGGTAGAAAGGCTGAGGGGAGAAGGAGGGATTAGCAGGATAAGACGAAGGGTGAGGTGAGTAGAAGCCATTCAGATTTATCCTGAAGATATTGGAGCGGTGAGAATGGGAGGAGGAGTGATGCCGCCTTCCTCCAGCAGCATTCCCACTTCCACCATCAAAGCCCTGTCCCAGCCCTGTCCTCACCCAACTCCTCCGTCCGATATGGACCTCGCTGAATTGACCAATCATATCTTCTAGCTCTGCCAGGAACTCTGGATCTTGCATGTGCAGCTGCTGGTGCTTCTTCTTATGTTTATTTTTCGGTCTCTTCAGTGCATTGTGCCCATGGCAGGGATAATAGTCTGAATTAGTGCATTTATTGTGTCCAGGGCAGGGACAAGGGCACAGGCAAGTGCAGGAAGATGAACAGTCGTAATCCCTCCGCCTGTGCCGGTGCCTGTCTCTGTGCCGCTCCACAGTAGTTGAGTTGCTGATGGGGTTTGTGTGCCTGGGCATGTGAGAGAGAGGTGAAGAGACTGGAGAGGGATGGTCTACAAGTGAGGAGGCGTGTCTTTGACCCCCAAGCATCACTCCTGACCCCTGACCCAACCTGACTATGCCTCGAGCTCCCCTCATCTCACCTCGCTCAGAAACACTGTTGTTATCCGTTCCAATTCCGCTATCACTAGGCAGTGTCTCTTCGCTATGTGATTCACTCCTGGGGGAGGGGGTGGCCTCCTTCAGGTGGCCAGGAGAGCCAGGTGTGTGATGCAGTGGAGGGGTGGGACAGGAGAGCTTACACGAAGACTGGTGAAAGGGGAAGTGATGCCTTCCTTGACATGGACAGCTCTTCTTCACAAAGGGGGAGAGAGAAGAGGAGGAGGGAGGACGTGGGGACGTACAGGAAGACGATGGAGAAGGGAGGGAGAAGGGGGGAGGGAAAAGAAGGGAAGATGTTGGTTCTGCGAGGCTGCCCTCACTGTAGGGACTCTGGGCCCCACTGGAGTGGGTAAGAGATGGGGAGGGAAAAGGGTGAGATGGCAGAGGCTGAGTATGGTTAGATGAGAACAGAGATGTTTCTGAGGGATTGGTAAACAGAGACGACTGAGTGGAGTTCTGGGAGTTTAGGTTCGCTGCTTGGGCTTTAGGCTTGCGTCCTCGCCTTTTGCCCATGTAGATGGTCCCTCTCTTGCTTACATTAATCTGAGGGCCCAGCTTACTCCCAAAGGAAGAGGACAGCGCTGAGAGAGTGTGTACTGTTGTAGCCTCTATCGATTTACACATTCTCAAAGATGTCTTGCCATCTGCTGCCTCACTTCCCCTTCCCTCCTTTCCTACATAACCAGACAGCATTACCTTGTGAAGTCTCCTCCTCTTTCTTTTTTTCATCTCATTAATCAGCCTCCTGATCTTTAGCTGCCTGTTCCCTTTTATGGGATGAAAATCTTTACATCTGTCTGTGTCTATAGCGTGAGTCAGTGCATCTCCACTCTGGTCCTCGGGGAGGGGTCGTTTGGGAGGACGGCCACGCTTCTTGGGGCTAGATTTAGACTGATCAGCACGCTGCAGTTTTGGACTTGGCTCCAGCATAAGGACTTTTGGAACTCCATCACACCCTGTAGGAGGCACCTCACTTGGCATAGCATTTGGTGAAAGTCTAGGGGAAGAGTCATCCAAACTAGAGCTGTGGGACTTAGGGCGGCCCCTTTTTCGGGCAGGGGTTATGGAACATCTGGATGCAGGGGGACTAGGTTCTGATGTGGGGTGGCTCTGTTTTGGGGATGGAGGTTTGGTTGCAGAAGAGATGGGGAAGGAGTTGGTGGTTAAGGAATTAGATGGTGATGGTTGTGATTCATCAATCTGCTGAATAGTGGCCTTGGCCGGAAGTGACGTCTTGGGGTTTGGGGGGAAAGGATTATGTTGGGAATCTGAAGGGGCTTCCTGATTTTCTGCCCTCTGAGCCCGGTGCACCAGCTTGGTCCAGCTGGGCCGTCTAGCTTTACGTTTCTTGAGCGGTCGACTGTCCTGCTCTTGGGGGGAAGAAGGGGGAGAAACAGGGGCACGGGCAGAAAGAGTGGGCAAAGAGGCAGAAGCAGAAGCAGAGGGGTGGCTTAGAGGAACAGTTGAATGTCTTGAGATATCTTGTTCTTTTGATTTACTGGTGTCACCTGTTGCTGCTGGCTCAGCTTGTTTAACTGGCTTGCAACTGTTATCTGCCTTGTCTTTCTCTTCTGGTCTGCTTAGATTCAGTTTACCGCTATCAACCGTTTCACCACATTTTGTATTATTGTCCTCAGTCTGTCTTCTGTCTGGACTAAGCTTATCCCTCTTTTTTTCAGCCTTTCCTCTTTCAGTCTTTAGTTCTTCCCTCCACGTATCATCAGTCCTGTGTCTTTCATCCTTTTCTTTACCATGCTTTGATTTCCCAGTCCTTCCCTTTTCCCTTTTCTTCTTCTTGCCTTCGTCCTTTCTGCTCTCACTCTTTGCTCTTTCAGCTTCCAATCGATCTCGTTTTGAATTTTTGTCTTTCCGTTTCTCTTTTTTTGCTTTCCTCTCTTTTTCTCTCCTTTTTTCTAGTGAGGGCTGTAAAGAGGGATCCTGATCTTGGGATTGGGCAGAAGAGACATCCACAGCTGGGGATGACTGCACTTTAGGGGTGACTGAGGGTGAAGGAGGAGAGTCTGGCCTACGCTTACCAGACAGACTCAGTTCTTTAAGAGAGCTGCTGGAGACAGGAGCTCTCCTTGAGGAGTCCATGGAAGAAACAGTGGAGGAGCTGCTGTGTTTTCCAAGTTTGAGTTTCGATGAAGTGCCAAGAATGTCAGCAGAGCTTTTCCCATTTGATAGTCCCTTCTGTTTGGTTGTCTGCACCAAACCATTATGCTTCTTCGGGGTGTTTCCTTCATTCCTGGTCTCTGATGCAGAGTGTGTCTGGATGCATTGTGTGGAAGAATTAGTTGAAGCTATCTGGTCTGTTGTGGGTGAGCAGGGTTTGTGTCCTGCAGGGACAGACTGGCCATTGACACTAGGAAGCTTCTCTTTCTTCACTCTCTCGGATGAGCCATTTGAATTCACCTCCGTCTTATCAGCCAGTTTGATGGGAACCTGGGGAAAGCAAAAACACAATCTCTGTCATCGACAGCAATGGCTGTGACATCCATTAGTTTGGTGTAGACAACAGTGAAGGACAATGGGGCGGAGACAATAACTGAAATACTTTTGTTTTGTCTGCCCATTAAAAGAGAGAGTGAGGACAAAATGACTCAATCAGGCAGAGAAAACAGGGCATATTGAGGAGAAGGAGAGAGTGAGGTGATGAACACAGGAATGGGGTTGACACAGAAAGGAGAAATACAAAGGCAGAGAAACAGGGAGGAAGGGAGTGGGACAGGGACAGAGGGGGAGTGAAAGATAAATGAGAGCAGGTAGAGAAAAGAGGAAGATGTAAAAATAGAAGAGTGGGACAGATATAGAGAGCCTGGCAGAGGCTCTCTATAGACAGAAAGAGAGAGAGAAAGCTGTGCTATTGGTAGCTATAAATTGCCACTAATACAGATGAGAAGGCTTGACATTTCGTACTTGTCCTGTAATTTTGGTATGCTGCAGCTTGAGTGGCGTTTGTGCAGCTAAAGCAATAAGCTTCCCCTTGGGTGATCGTCATAAGGACTGATGGACCAATGTCTGTAACTGTTCCAAATGGTTGCTGTGCTGTTTTCCTATTTATAGGTCTGTTTATTTAAATATGCTGCTTAGGTTTCAGTATTGATAAAATAGCTCAGTTGACCTTATTGCAACTGAGCACAATGATGGGTGATTTTGCTCCACATACAGTGGATCTTTATTTCATTTTATCTTTATGCTAACTTCACTAATAACAGGTTTAATATTGGCACTTCACACAGAGGAATTTGTATGCGTGTGAGGCTGACTGTCCTTGTCCTTAGCTTACCTGTTTGGCAGACTTCGTCCCTTGGCTGGGAATGGCAGGGACTGTGGCAGGGGCGGAAGCTGTAGTAAATGTTGGTGATAACGACAGTGGTTGCGATGACGAAGATGACGATGATGCAAGTGGTGGTGAAGCAGCAGATGCACTTTGTTTGGATGTGGTCTGGACAGCATCCAAGCCTGAGTGTTTCTCTCTGGTTGCCTCGTCTGTGGTAGAGCTGGTTTTACTCTGTTGGCTTACTCCTCCTTCACCATCCCCCCTCAGCAGTCCCCCCCTGCCTTGTCTCTGATAGGTCCTGATGGTGGGCTTGCAGACATAGCTCTCCAAGATCTTTGGCGGTTTCTTGGTGCGTTTGGCCTGAAGTCCAATCCGGAGTCGTACATTCCCCTCAGGACAGCTGGTCTCTCTCCCAGAAATCTGAAGCTGCTGCTGCCCTGCACTTCCACAGCGCCCCTCGATGAGCAACTCCAGAACTGCCCCCTTGTCACCTTCTCTCTTCCTCCCTGCTCCTCTTTTCTCCTCCTCCTTTTTCCCTACATCTCCATTCTCCCCTTCACCTCCTCTCTGTTTCTCTGCCACTTGGTCCCGTTCAGAGTCTTCCGTTGCAGAGGCGGGGTCCAGAGTGGAATTTGTGACTGGAGGGGTTCCCCCCTTCACTCTCTGGTCCATCAGAGAAGTCAGGGGGGAGAAGCAGGATGCTGTGGGGTTCCCAGTATATCACTTTAAAAGTACCCCAAAGGGGTTGGTGGGGTCAGGGGTGAAGAGCAGAATACAGGTGTAGGACAGGAGATTTCCAAAAAAATATCTTACAACAATCCAAGCACAGCAGGGCGCCTTCATCCAGCGAAGGTCTTGCTCTTCGTTTTTAGGCTTGGACTGAGAGGGAGTAGGTTTGAGGCAGAGAGAAAAGGGAAAGAAAAGACAGACAGAAAGATAGAGAGGCCAGTGATTAGTCATTTTAGTGACCTCAGATGCTGAATAGCAGCAGTACAGGAATTGAGGGGAAAGTCCCCTTCCTGCAGGCAGCTGTAGCGAGGTGCTAAAGTCTGTGTCCACAGAGATGATCTCATCATACAGAAAACCCAGGGGCCAATCAACGTCGCCGATTCCCAGAATGTCGGCACTAACTGGAAGACAGACCTACTCACATTCTTCAGAAACAGCCTCGGCCAGTTTTCTCTACCAAACTGTAAATAACTGCATTTCTGAAAGACCACAAACACTCCGTAAACCTTCAGCAGTGTACTTATGTTCTGATTCTTACTCCTCTCCCCAAATCAATATATCAATCAATCAGCTCCTGGCTAATTCAAACACTTGATCCAGTCTCCTCCCCTCCTCTTCCCACTGTCTTTGCGCCTTCTGTTCTCAGCTACTCCCACAAGCACTTCTCCTCCCACCCTTCCCTCTGCTGTACTTTCTTTTCTCTTCGAAACTCCCCTTTTTTCATGTTTGGCAGAAAGCTTTTGCATGCATTCTCTATTAGTGCCATCCTCTCTCTCTCTCTCTTTATTTCTTGCTTTCTCCGTAGACCACACAGTAAAATGGTCAACTCATACACTGTATCCATGTTAATCAGAACCATATTTCCGCCTCCACTTCATTCTTATCCTCCTCTCCAACCTAAATCCCTCCATTCACGGTCTGACCGTTCCCCTCCTCCCCTTTCAGTAGTGGTAACACAAATCCGTAGAAAAGGGTAAAACTTATTTTTGGAAAGGATTGCAAATTCCTCCTCCTCCCATTGCTTCCTCTAAGTCAAGTAAGCTTTTCATTGACCCCATTGTAAATGGACTTTTAATGTGACATTAGAGCAAAGTAACACACCCTAAAATAACATTCTCCTCCCCAGAAAAACTTTCACCCTCACTCTGCCCAGTTTTTTAACGTATCAAAGGGAAGCAGCATCTTCTGTCATGCTTCCTTCATTATACTCTCCGTCTCATTAAGGGAGACACTCATCCATTTTCTAATAAAACACACCCTGCCAAGTATTCTTGCAGCTCTCTCCTGAGAGCCTCTTATGAAATAGCTCATCTGTCTCTCAACGCACTGAACTACCCCTTAAACTTACAAGAGCATCTCAGATAATGTTTTCATTTAAGAGCTCAGTGGGCTATCTCTCCTGCCTCTTGGTCCCTCCACACCCAAACCCTTTCCTTGAATCATACTGAGCTCGAATCAACATCTGTTCCAGTAACTGGTGTTATGTAACAGTTTTGGAAAGCATTTTCAAGGCCAAACCTCCTTACAATAAAATAAACTGAGTATGGAGATGGACAGTGGTCTTTCTGAACGACAACAGGTGCTATTATTATGACCTGTACTCCAGAAGTCTGACCCAAATGACGAACAGCTAACTGAAGCGGATACAGGCATGAGTCGCACAGGTTACAATCTTGTTGTGCAAAGTGACTATAAGAAGGGAGTAAGAGTGGCAGGTTTTCAAACCTTAAAGGGCAAGCCCATTCAACATCAGTCATACTAGTGCATACTAATAGCTTTTTATACTCTCTACAGCTATACCTCTCAAACATAACTCTGAATTATTCTAACATTAGACCAGAAGCTATTTCCACTGACAGGATGATGGGTGAACTTGACACTGAAGTCAGTGTGGTTCCTCAGCCGCGCTATGACAACGATTAAATCATGATAATAGCCCACCATATTTCCAGCCATCATCACCATCCCGTGACGGCGTTATCATCAATAAGTAACGTTACAACACTATTATCATCTGCCTGACAACAGCAGCAGCAACAGCAGCTGGGAACTAGGGTGATGTGATGGCATCTAAAAAAAATATTGGACAATGAAGAGTGCGTACACATGTAGGGGTGCGGGGAAGTTTCTCACGTGAGTCTACCTCCTCCTCAGTGCTCACGCACACACGCGCACTTCCCCATAGTTGAAGTATTAGAAGTGTGTTGGTCGTACATTGTGTACCCAGGTCGCAGCTGCGTAGGCTAACTGATGTTGCTACTGTAGATACAGTATGGGCAGTGGGGGTGTTACCGCACTGGAGCAACCTATCACTGGTTTACTGAGGACGTCAACAGGAGCTTCCTTCTCCATAATGACTTTGCGCACCTCCGAAAATCACTATCCGCCTGATGCTGTCGCACTTACAAATCATACACACATGCACGTGTTGTTGTTGTCGTCACTCCTATCTCCTTGATAAAATATATCGCACATTCAAACGACCTAAAACATTACACAGCTGCACACCGAAACTCAACATGAAGTGGGGGCTACGTAGCATCAAAATGTGCTTGTGGTGGTGTTTTTGATGTGGATGAGTCCCCGGCCACCTTCTTCTCTCCTATCTGTCCTCTGCCAGCCCTTCTGCTGGTGTCAGCAACATTGAAATAAGAATTATCACCGTGCACGGAGAACAGAGGGGAAAACACACTCAGCAACAAGGGATAAAATTAGCGCAAAGCAGATGCTCCAAATTCTCTCTAACATGCTGTGCTTTGAGCTCGCTGATGATGACAGGCCTGCGCACATTAATACAGACTGCCATGACAATCTGTTATAAAGCTACGTAGGCTACTTACCCCAGAGCGCGTCCCAGAGCCAACTGCGTTTAGGCAGGAGGTTAAGGTGTTGCTGTCCTGCTCTCCCCTTCGCACCAACAGCAATCCGCAGCTTTTGGTGCATTTGATGATGCTTTGATTACATAACTAAGGCCATCGGAGGTTAAAACACCTCCTAAAACCGAGTTTCAGTCCCATAAGAGCGCAGAGCCCACTGTGCAACAACATTGGCGCGGGTGTTTTCATAATCATACAGTCGACAGATCTCCGTCGGCGCGTCTCCGCAGCTAGGTGGCGGACTGGTTACACTGGATCTTATTCTGCCCACTCCTCTCGGGGAAAGTTACATCGCTCCCGCCTGTGGTAATGGCTCAGATTGTGCTCTCGTTTGCATACAGGCTGTTAACGTGTCAGGGCGACGGGCTGAAGGCTGCAGCAGTGTGTGTGCGTGCGTGTGTGTGTGTTTGCTGGGTTATTACAGGTTGCCAGAGCAGTGCGGTTGGTGGATGTGCGGGAATGCAATTGCGTGGCCATTTTCATGTGGCCAGAGGAGGAGATAAAACGGTGAATACATCACAGGATCTTATTGCGGTTTATAACAGGCGATTGGGGAGGGCTCTTTAGACGCTTAATAAAATGGCGACGACTTGGCATAAGTAGCTGCTGGTAGGATTTGGGGAGCAGCGCAAAAGTTGCATCGTGTAAAGTAAAACTGGATTTATATTACACTGTAAATAAAGGCAAACTTAACTCTGCACGTATTAAAAGGTTAATAGGTAAAGGGGTGTTTATCATTAAACATGAAATATGAACTCAAAAGCACAAGCAAAATTTCCCTTGCACGCAGTAGAAATCTTATACTCCTGTTTTATGTGTCATAAAGTCTACTAAAAGCATACAACAAAACATTTATACACAAACGTTTCACATATATATATTTTAATGGTACAGAAGTAGGAAAAAAGCATTATCAAATACAATGATCCAAAATAACAGAAACATCAATAATATAACAATTTTACTAATAATATGGGAAAGATTTTCTGTTATTTAATATTACAAATAGAAAAATAGTAATGCCATAGGCTATTATTGTTGTTTTGAAGTTTCTAAATACAAGTCCATATTAAAAATATAGTTCCATTGTGTATATTCTACCTTCAAATTACCGATAACTACACACACACTAAACCAGCACTAGTTGTTCATGGTTATTGCATGGGCATATAGAAAAGAGCCACTGAGCACTGACATGTAAAAGGCCCCCACATTTTAAAAATTAGATTTAGGTTCCCTCCACAGACAGAGGCTCAGAATATTGATAAATGACTTCTCATAAGGCCCTTAGCATTTATGTTGTTTAAATAATTAGTACAAACTAAATGACTCTGGCCCTGAACTGACATCAAAAAACATCAAATCTGCACATTTAGGTCCAATTTAAGAATTTTAACCAGACAGCCAAGCTCTTTCTAGGATGAAATTTAGAATGATTGGATGTTTTCAGTGTTCAGAGCCTTTCATTGTCCTTCTAAAATAAAATAATAAATGTCTTATTGAAGATTTGGCAATACAGAACTCACAATAGCACACTTTTGCTCCATATTACTAAACAAATGTAGAAAATGACACACAGTAAATCTACAGGTTTTTGGACACCCCTGGATGCACTGAAAACTGGAGAGGTTGTCCTCTTTGCCTGACTGTTAACTCAGCCTACATTTCATATACTACTGTAGAGTACACAATTTGTGGGTTATTCCATTTAAGACAGATTGTTCCTGTTTCCAGAACATTTGATGTATGGAAATGTTTAGATTTCCAAGTTAAATAAGTTTAAGATTAAAGATTAAAAGATTGATTTTTCGCACACACGCGAAACACGCAAGCGAGTAATAAAATGGAGAAAAATACAAACATCTGTTTCAAGACTAATTTAGCCTGTAGAAAACAAGAAGTGAAAGCAAGCATGTCAGCATGTGGTGAAGAATTAAAGTAATCTAGTAGTAAAATTGAATATGTGCGGAACAATATGGGACCTGAAAACAAAAAAATGACACATTTAAAAGGAATAAATACAGAGGTACGTGTAAAAATGTGTTTGTATATTTCCCTGGTTTGTTTTGCATTATGGGTAGCCTACCTACTTTGTTTCCTAACCCTTTTAGAGCCAGTACACTTTGAATCTATTGGAGAGTTGACTACAGCCACGCAAAGTGCTGTCATATCTGACTGTGTACATTAACACAGTATTAATTATTATTAATGTGTCAAACTCCGACAAACTCCATTTTACTCAGTTGCTGTCGTCACGAGCTCCTCTCACCCGATTGGCTAAACAGAATTGTAATGGCGCTGCGTCACTTCCTGCTCTGTGTTGCATGATGGCGGTGTCCAGGGCAGATCTGGCACATTGACTTCACCTGGAGGTTTGCAGTTTGCCCTCTTCTCAACCCAAACCCTGGATTGTTAGTAGGTGTCATTAGTTGAAACTCTTGTCCCTCTACATTTAATGAGCTGAACCGCAGGTAAATGATTTTATACGCTTACGTACCTCCTTTTAATAATGTTGGGTGTGAATTTGTGCCTGCTAACACAGCTAGCTTAGCTGTTAGCTCGTTATTTATACAAGGTTACAGGACATCGGCGTGTTTGTACACATTACCCTCTTCTGTGGTGCTTGTTATCCCTGAAATGTGGCTTTAATTCATTTCGTTCTTCATGATTTAGATCATGGCACTTCACAGACTGTCATTCAGACTACGGCAGACGGTAAGACCCCTGTTAACAGAAGGTTAAGTTAAGTAAATGTTAATGTTACTTTAAGCACTAGCTACACTCTCAAGAAAACTGTCTGCAGTTTCGTGGTTTTCTACATACATTTTCTGCATGAAATGTTATCTGATCTTCATCAAAGTCTCAAATATCAACAAACACAATATTTCTAAGCTAATAAAATAAAATAAAAATAATTGCAACACTTGTAAAAACAAAGACATATAAGCAAGTTCTTCTGTAGCTGTGGATTAGACCTGCTCAGTGTTCAGGGAAAAGTTGGGACCATTCTTCCTCAGAAAACTGCTTCAGCTGAACCATGTTTTTAGGATGTCTGGTATGAACGGCTTTGTTTGAAGTCATCCCACAGCGTCTCTGCTGTGTTGAGCTCTGGGCTCTGACTGGGCCACTCCAAAAGGTGGACTGTTTGTCTCATAAGCCATTCTGTGGTAGATTTAATTTATTCATTGTCCTGCTACATCACCCAGCTTCTTCTGAGCTTCAGCTGGTAGAGATGATGCTGATGATGACTGGCCCGCTTCGTACCATTGTACTTCACTCTTATGATGACGCTTTTCACATCATACATAGTGTTGTGTGTTCTTCCCAAACAATTCTAGTAGTGTTGTGAAGTGTCAAGGTGGCCTTTGGCAAACGTCAGGTGTGCGGCATTTTTTTTTTCGGGGGTGGTGGTCGTCGTGTACATCCATGGTGTGCTGCCACATATACCATGCCTGTTGACTGTGCAGGGGTGGGCAATCCTGGTCCTCGAGGGC
>JAUMHL010000009.1:10902355-10936938 GCA_032362345.1 Sandelia bainsii | reverse complement strand
GTCCTGCTTGTTTTCCAATTATTCCTGCCCTACCCACTGCTGATTACCTGGATCAGGTGTGTTCAGCCAATCAGAAGATTTGGGTGCAGGGATGGTTGGAAAACAAGCAGGACAGTGGCCCTCGAGGTCCTGGATTGCCCACTCCTGGTTTAGCATATGGTTGACTCATACAACCTTAATTTAAAAAAAATTGGGATGCTGTGTAAAATTGACAAAAACATATTGCAATGATTTGCAAATCTCAAACCTATATTTTATCAACAATAGAACATACAAAAACAAAACATATCAAGTGTTTAATGTGAGAAAATATTCAATTTTACAAAAAAAGTAAGGTAATTTTTAAATTGATGGCAGCAACACGTTTTAGAAACAGTTGGAACAGGGTAATGTTTACCACGGTGTAGCATCCCCTCTTTATTTTTAACAATCGTCTGTTGTGCCATTCTTGCCTGATACATGATTCTAAGTGCTCAACAGTCCTTGGTCTTCTTTGTCGCATTTCGCCCTTCAAGATGTGCCAGATACTTTCAGCTGGTGAAAGATCTGGAGTGAATGTCTTTAGCTGTTTCTCTAGGCTTCTTTTTCACTTCATTGAGATTCTGCATTGTGCCTTTGGAGTGATCTTGGCTGGGTGCCCAGTTCTATGGAGAACAGCCTTAGTACCATATCATCTCCATTTATAGACAGTATGTGTGATTATGGACGAATACCTAAACCCTTTGAGATTACTCTGTGAGCCTTCCCAGCTACATGCAAATAAGCAACTCTTGATCATAGGTCTCTTTCTTTTTTGTGAGGCATAGCTCACATCAGACTGACACTGTTTGGGTGTTTTTATAAGTCAAGGTAGCTCTAAACCGCACCTTCATTCTCACTTATTTGATTGGACTCCAGGTTTGCTATCACCTGTCTCATAAAGATTATCTCTGTTTGGTATTATAAGTTTTGTGTCTGTTGATATTTGAAGATCAGATCTCTTTTCATGACCAAGTAATGCAGAAAACCAGGAAATTGCAAACAGTGCCATTACTTTTTCTTCCAGATGTAAGAAGCTGCAGACATTACATTAAGAATAATCTCTTGTAGATGTATTTTTCATCTGCGTCAGCTGCTCTGTTTGCAAGATGCAAGTCATATATGAATTGTGGTTCATGGCTTTAAATTGATCACAACTTAATTCTTCTGCATTGTGTTGTCCTGTGTATAATATATAATACAAAGATAAACCAAGTAAATACAAAATGCAGTTTTTACAGCGTTTTTAAAAACTGCATTTAGTATTTACTCAGGTTATCTTTGTGTAATATTAAAATTTCTTTGATGATCTGAATCATTTAAGTGTGACAAATATGTAAAACAATAAAAAATCAGGAAGTGGGCAAATACTTTTTTTTTTTTTACAGCACTTTACAGTACTAAGCATATAGTAGCAGTAATATTAATAATGTTGTACAGAATGCATGAGTATATGGCTATAATGGTCATTTGAAGTAATATTGAGCAACTATATACTAAGAACATACTGGGTTATGAAAATCATGTAAAACCCAGGACAATATCACATCATATGTCATGTTGTCTTGTGATTATCATAATCTTAGAGTTAAACTTCCTGAATTAATATTACAGTTTACACTGAAGCCATTTTAGTTTGCTCAATTTTAGTTGTGTATTAAAACAGTTGTTAGTTTAATATCTTTTAACATGTTACAACACATACTGAAGGTATCATGTTTTCAGTTCTCTGTTTTATCTTGCTTTTGTCTGAGCTTATGTGTGCTTGGCACCTTTGAATGTGTGATACTTGAATAAAACTATTCATTCTATTAAACTCTGCAGGTAACCCATGTAAGGTCTCTTCATACCAGTGGATGCGGGCGGCAGCAGGAGGCTGTGGCTGTGGAGTCAGACTCTGAGCCTTTCTCAGTTTTCAGAACTCCGGAGAATGATCCAGTAAGCAAATCTGACTTAACCAGTGTCCAGACAAATAATATCTTCACCATGGTGTTCACAGGCAGTGAGAACACAGAGTACAGCTTCCTACGTGCAACAGTACAGTGTATGATGTTTGACTGTTTGTCTTTATCCAGGCATGTCAGTCAGAGAAACATATTGGACAATATTACACTCTGCCCTCTGCACACATCCGTACAC
The DNA here is from genome assembly GCA_032362345.1 of Sandelia bainsii. Lineage (NCBI taxonomy): Eukaryota > Metazoa > Chordata > Actinopteri > Anabantiformes > Anabantidae > Sandelia > Sandelia bainsii. The sequence continues at coordinate 10,934,781 of JAUMHL010000009.1, read as the reverse complement.
TGTTCCCTCGTGGCCTCCCCAGGCGCTATCAGCAACAGGTAGGTTTCTTATACTTAATGACTAAGAGATTCCCGTAAATGCTCTTATCCTATTCGCTCATTAAATATGTAGAATGTCTGGCATGGATATAAATGATTGTCTTGTTTTAGGTGAAGACGTTTAATGAAGCCTGTATGATGGTAAGGAAGCCAGCTCTGGAGGTCATCTCCTACCTGAAGAAAACAGACTACAGCAAACCCACACTGCGATATTTATTCTGTATCCTTCAAAACACACAGTCTCTCTCACAAACACACACAGAAATGATTACACTCTTCTCTTAATGACATTACCTGCTGTTGGCCTTAACAAGTTGTCCAGATGGGCTGAAGGGGACTGGGAAGACGATGTCTCTCTGTCACACAGTCCACTTCTGTTATACACAAGGATGGCTGGTGCTGCATATTCCTGATGGTGAGAACATGTGGACTGGTAATCACAAAGAACCACAGCAAGTTTTAAAACATACCAGTCTTCATCTTCTGTTTTATTTTTATTATACAGCCCACCTCTGGGTGAAGAACTGTAATGAGCTGCTGCCTTCATCCTACAACACTTCTCGCTTTGACCAACCCTTACAAGCCACAGAATGGTTACGTGACTTCAGGATCACCAATGAGCAGTTCCTTTCAAAGGTAACCACCATACGCACATCAATTACAAAATGAGTATACATAGTCAGATTAAGACTTGTGAAGTATTGAACATTTATCAGAATATTAACAAGCGTGAACATACTGTATTATTAGTCCTTAAATGAGCCGCAAATGTGTCCTCACAGCAGTTTAGGTCACATGCTGATACACACAAAGCAATTAAATTCCTTGATTACACCACCTGAATCTACTTACATGTAGAGCTATAAAAGAGTGCATATTTCATCTAAAACTACTGTGTCTCTGCATACTGTAGCAATGTAACAGCATGTGGTTTATTATTAGAAGGAAACACTGACATTTTAGTGTAGCGAGAACAAAGTTAGACATTTCCCTGGAGGATGTAGAAAGAAATATATATGGACTAGTTCTGAGTGCTACCTGTAAACTAGCTTAAATAAAATATTGTAATATACTGTATAAGGTAAATACTCACATGTAGGATCTCTTCTCAGGACTCGCATGGCAAATACCCACTAAAGTGGACTGTTTACTGCAGATAAACTGTTCTGCAGATAAACTGTTCATCCCCAAAATCAACCCAGTCTCAAACATACTGACACACATGCTATTACTGTAAATAGATATTTAAACCACAGGCCTTACTTTCTACATTTCTTGTTCAAGGAGAGAAACACTGGAGCTCAGATGAGAACTCAGTCCTTAAATAAATGGTTAGTGTAAAACTGTGAAATTGTGCTGTTTCTTTCCCAGATAAAGACAAAGCAGCGTTATGTGTGGACAAAGAGGGAGTTCACTGAGGAGGGAAGTTCACTAGGACAGCTGGTGGATCAGGTGAGTCGTCATCTACCCTTTGTATTTTTCCACCTTTGATATTTATTTGTATTCACTGGAGATGTGGCTTATCTCATCCTCCAAATCAGTTTCATCAGTTTATTTCTGTCTGTTCCCCATTCTTCCCTTCTGCCGATTTCCCCACAGGGGTCATTAAAGTTTCGTCTTTCATCTTGCCTGTGCTTAGTGGTGATCAATAGCTGATGAACTGAGCACAGTGATGGAACGGCACAGAAACGAGCAGTAGATTAATGTGCAGTCTGTGGATTTCTCACTCTGCCGTTTGTCATCTTGCTCTGCTACTGCTTGACTTATCATTTGTTTTAAGAAAAGTAAACTTAGAGACATTGTTGGTGCGATATATTGCGTTTGAGCATTATGTGTCAGAGAAACTATTTTTAGGTGGCTGCTAGTGATTTTACAGTTGTGGCTTCTATACTAAACAGTTTAAAATGAAAGAAATTCTGTATGAAATTATTGCCACGTGACTATAACTCAGTGGCTCAGATTTCCTCCTACAGCAGTTATGTAGTGTTAATATTTCAGTGCATTTTAAAATCCCTACATAATTCATTGTTATCAGGCCTCGATGGTGTTTTTTTGTTTTTTTTTGCTGTAGGGTATATCTCGTGTGAAGAGCAGCAGTGATGTGGTGGGGGCGGTGATGAAGGAACTGAGGCTGCAAAGTGGGCAGCCAGAGTCAAACTTTCACCTGGCCGTGGCTGTGGATGGTGTCAATGCGCTGTGGGGAAGATCCACCATCAAGAAGGAGGATAAAAGCGCTGTGAGAAAACCTATTTAAAATCTTTTCATGCCTCATACTTGTCTTGATGCTTCTCTTTTAGTTTCCACAGATAGTAAGTGTTATGCGTCTGTCTTTCCTCACCATCATCAGGTGGATCCAGAGGAGCTCACTTTGGTTTACAACCTGAAGAAGCTGATGAAGAACAACTGGGTGTGAAGAACACACTAACAGCATTGAACACATATTTAGATGAGGGTATTCTTTTTTTCTGTTAACGTTACCTTTCTTTTCTCAGACTGGTGGAGCCATCATCACCACTCTGTCCCAGACAGGGTCTCTCTACTCCTCAAAATCTGCCTACTTACCACAAGAGCTGCTGGGAGAGGTCAGAGGTCATTTTTATCGCTTTTCATTATCTATGGCACTTGGCCTCAAGCTCAGACAGCAGATTAGTCTTCCCTTCTATTTACTATCTTTGGTCATTAGTCAGAAAATAGTAGATCTGACCTCAAGACTGCACTACTCCAGTCTTTAGGTCTCAGGGGCCAAAGTTGTCCCACCTTTTGTTTAACCCATAAAGATGTTAATCTTTTATAACTATATTATACAGTGGAGAAACATTGACGAAAAAATGTTGCCGAACAGAAACTTTAGGAGAATGAATCCTTGAATGTGTTTGTACTGTCCTAATCCTGTCTGAACGTTGTACCTGTTTGTAGTGGTAGATTCTTTGTTGGTGCAGTGGGTTATAATATTATTTTCTGCAGTTGTATTTATCTGATGTCTGCATGTCACAAGATTAAGTTACTAATGGACAAATAAATCTTGATAAATCTCATACAATCATTGTCACACATCTCTTCCTCTTACACTGAATAATGATTAAACTATAAAACTCAAAGTACAGTCGCCTCACCAAATAAAATAAGTTGATCTTACAGTTGCATAATATTAAACATTTAGATGTTTGTTGTTGACCCCTGACTATGTGGGCTTGGTTTCAACTTGTCTTCTTTAATGCATTAGTTCATATTTAAACATTATGCATTCATCTCCCACAGTGCATGAATTATATAAACATTAGTGTTTGAATATTTTAACAACACTAGTGTGCACTTTATTTTCCTCATAAATTTCCTTATTTGTGATCATGTTGCATATCTTAACTTGCTATTGAAAGTCTGTTAAACTCACCTCAAGACAGCCGGTTTGATTTCCTGTTTTTTGTTGTTTTACTCATCAGAGGGGGTTTGACAGCATGGACCCATTCATCCCGGTGTCGGTGCCAAACTACAGCGAGAAGGAGTTTGAGAGTTGTTACCTCTACTACAAGGACTGCCACTGGTTGCAGCATCCGCAGAGTAAGTGATAATGATGTTGACTCTTTGCTAAAATGCGCCGATGACATGTAAATGATGTTTTACTAACTTTGTTTTGTATTCCTCATCAGGCCAAGCAGAGGAAGGGAAGAAGGAAATCATATTTCTGAGCAACCAAAATCCAGCAATGTTGGAAAGAATTTGTGCCTTCCTGTGAAGTCACAGAAACTGAATTCACACAAACACACAAATATCACATACACATCAGTGTCCTAGAAACACAAACATACAAATGTCTGTCAATAATGTGTACCCCTCTGTAAAATATAATGCATGTGTGTTACTTTGATAATAAAAAGTTGAACTAAGTAAAGAAATAGTTTGTATTTTAATAATCAGTTGGTGTATATCACTTTAAATCCAGAGTAAGAACAAACTAAACTTTTATGTAAAACACAATTTATTGAGCTCAAGATGCACTGTTAGTAGTAATTTCTGTTAGTAGTATTCAAATGTGTACTATTGGGATGCCAGGAAAACAGATTTATCATCATACATGAACAAAGACTGTTTTATCTGCCACTGAAGTTTAATTAATCTTTCTGCAACTGAGCTCCATTTAGTGTCACTGTCATTGCTCAGTGGTGGAGAAAGTATTCACATCCTTAAGTAAAAGTACATATGCCATGCTGTAAAAATACTCTGTTACTTATTATTAAAGTCCAGCATTTAAAGCCTTACTTTAAAATTTAAAGTATTAAAATATTAAAGGTACTACATGCAGAAAAACTAATGTTATACTATTACTCGTGTATTAATGTGTAATGTTGTGCTGCCTGGTCTGGTGGGTGTCAGGGAGAAGTGTGCTTCTCAACTCTTCAGGTGGGTCTGAAGTTGAAAACAAAAGAGGCACAAAACCTCAGCTTCAGTTTAGCGTGGCTGCAGGATTTAATCTCTATTTCCATAACCACAAAAACACAACATCGTTCCAGAGTTAACATTAAGTCCCGTGTAACACCAGGTATGTATCACTAACCAGGACGATCCTTGCTATCCATGAATTAAGCATAATATCCCTTTTTTTTTTTTAAACCAGTAAAACGACAAGAAATCAAACATTCTCCACACTTGGCTCAACTCCAACGTTTCCATTATTACAGCACACACATTTTTCTCCATATGAAATATGATTGAAAGTCTGCCAATTATCATTCTGCATATATTAAATAAACATACAAAAATGCAGCACCATAAAGCAAAACAATATGTGTATTAGCCCTTTAATGTCTCTGGCGCTTAGTATGATAACAGCCACTGACAACAGGTAGATTAGTCTAGAATCACAGTTGTTGTTTTTTTACTAATTACAGCAAAACTACTTAACTACGAGCTTTACATGTTATTTCCACAGTTTCACAACACTCTTATGTCTCACTCAGAAGTATTTACATCTCATTTGAAGGAATATGAACCCACCTATTGTTAGAAACAAAGAGGCACAACACTTCAGCTTGAGTTTAGTTTGGCTGAGGGTTTTATCTGCAGACTTGTCACTGTGGGGTTTTATGGTTCCTCCCTGGCGAAAAGCGCCATCTAGTGACCTGTTCGAGTATTTGCCCTCACTGTGTTCACAGCACAATGAATTTGACATTTACAACAATAGACAACTTAAGAAAATACAAAAATATTATTTCAGCTGTTGTTATACCTCATGAAATGAACCACAATGAACCATATAATTATATTATGTAAGTATATAAATATTTTTTTTAGCTGTTTTTACTGCATGTTATTTATTTTATTTACATCAATTTTTAACCTTTTACAGTAAGAAGCATTTTAGTGTATGCAGTTACTTTTATTATGGAATAATTGATTATTTTCTCAGTAATGCTGGTAGCTGTTTAATTAGCTAACCAGTTGAGCTCTACTTGTACTGAGTGTAGGGTAGTTTAGTTAGTTCCTCGAGATGACTTTTGTTGCGATTTTGCGCTATAGAAATAAAACTGAATTATTTCTAATTCAATTCAAACTGAATTGAATTAATTTTATTTTATAAGCCTTTCATTCGTTGTACATGTAAAATAACTACAACTACTAAGTAAAATGTATGGTAATTTCCCCTGGAATACAGTGAAATGGAAGTATAAAGTGGCATGAAAAGTAATCAGAGTACCTCAAATTGGAACTTGTATTTGTTTACATCCAACCACTGCTATTACGAATATTTTCAGACCATTTACATGGAAAAGTACAACAGAAATGGGGCCATGCTGTCTTATTTAAGTCACTCTTTAAAATGTTGTAAATCGGGGATAGAGGCCATGTTTTAGTTCGGCAAAGGTTATTTAAATTTGTATAATGTTTGATAACATTATAAAATATTTTTCAACTCAGTAGTATCAGAAGAGTTGTAGAAATGTAAAAATCTTATCAAACTCAGCTGGAATGTAATTAGAATAGTAAAATAAAATAAAATAAATTCAAACAAACTAAAGCACAATATATTGTTGTTTTCTGTAATCTATGTGAAGGTGCAGCGCCACCTGGCGGTCGTCACACATCGTTGCATCAGTGTTCACGTGACACGTTACAGAGTCACGTGACCGACAGACCCATTTCATCGCCGAAACAAAGTGAGTCGAAAACGTTGTTGAGTCAGTGTGGACACATTTAAGGTGACGGTGGAGTGTAAACATTTCAGATAACTTCCAGGATATGTCAGAGCTTCTGTCAGGATCCTCTAAGGTGAGAAAATGTTGTGTAAACTGACCTGAAGGACATGACAATGAAATGTGTGTATGTCAGCTACGTTAACGTAACAGTTGAGTCATTGTGTACTTGTATTTTACCATCTGACCTGCTGTTTTACACAGATTTAACTATGTTCAGTTAAATTCAAACCTGATCTGCTTTGTTTGCAGATAAAATGGCGTTGTTATTGCCACCGCCGGTGCTTTTGACTCTTGTTTTCCTCACAGCTGCAGTGACACTTTCTACAGGTAACACAGCACAATTGTTTTTATTCTGTATGTTACACATGTCTAAATGTTGTTTCCTCTTCTGTGCGTCAACGAGTGGTGGACGAAGTACTCAGATCCTTTATAAAACTAGCAATACAACACTGTAAAATACTTTAACAGTGAAACTCCTGCACTGAAAATGCAACTTCAGTAAAAGTGCATAAGTGTGCTTGAAGTATCCAAAATAAAACTTATGTTGTGCAACAATCTAAAAAGTCATATTTAGAACTTCAGAGACTGACAGAGCTGACATGACTCACAGCAGAGCTTTGCAGACTGAACAGGTTTATTCAGCCACATAAGCACAAACACCTGGATGAGTGTGTAGGGCCTTAGTATGTAACAATGCATCACATTTTATACGTTGATCATATGGTTTGTGTACAAAATCGAAGTGACTAGCCACTGCAGATGATAAATGCAAGTCAAATATTTTCCTTTAAAGTATAGTGAAGTAAAATTACCATGATTAGCTCTAGTGTTTGTATAAATGTATTTAGTGACGCAGAAATATGCCCTTGTATGTCTTCATCTCATAGGAAGCAATAAATGTGTTGCTAGAAACTTTGGTCATGACTCTGTGGCGTGTGAGTGTAATTCGACCTACTGTGATAGCGTTGGGTCAGTTGCGCTGCCTCCGCTGGGACAGTACTCCTCCTACCTGAGCAGCATGGCAGGCAGCAGGTTGGAACCACTCCAGGGTCAGGTCCAGGTGAACAAGAGCGGGGCAGGTGAGTGATGTGGACTTTCACTGGGTTGGTGTTTCATTGGTGGTGTGGGAGCAGGTGCAGAGAATACATTTTCTTCACGTGTGTCTTTTTTCAGGCCTCAGGTTGACGATCATTCCCTACCAGAAGTACCAGAGGATCAGGGGATTTGGTGGAGCTATGACAGACGCAGCAGCCATTAACATCCTGTCTCTTTCTGCTGGTGCACAGAATCAGCTGCTGCAGCAGTACTTCTCCAGTGAAGGTACACGGTGTGGGCGAAGCTGCTATGAAAAAACACCATCTTACTATATATCACCAGGGTAATAATGTTTTAAAAAAAGATAATGAACTAATGCTAATAAATCGAATGACACTGTGATAAACTGGATGCAGTTTTGAAATGTGAATCACCACTGTTTCTTTAAAAGAGTCCAATTTGAATTTTCAGTTTATGAACATGAAGTTCAATGTGAGTTTTGTATGCTAGTCTACTGTCTAACTGAATTTTTAAGTATTTATAATTCTGGATTGTATCAGTTACATCTCAGTTTAGAGCATGGAATATACACACATTTTGTATAATATTAAAATATTAATATCCAGCCGTCATGGTTGCTGATTCTGTGTCGCTGGCAGGTATTGGCTACAGTGTGGTGCGTGTCCCCATGGCGAGCTGTGACTTCTCCACCCGTCTGTACACATATGCTGACACACCTGAAGACTACAACCTGGACAATTTCACTCTGGCCCCTGAGGACATCAAAATGAAGGTGTCTCTCTTTCTTCTGAACCCACACAGGCATCTATTGTGTGTTTTTAATCTCTCCTTCTTTCCTGTCTTCTCAGATCCCTCTCCTGCAGCGTGCTCAGGCCTTGTCGCCTCGTCCTCTGTCTCTACTGGCCAGTGCCTGGAGCGCCCCTGCCTGGATGAAAACTAATGGTGCACTCACAGGAAAAGGCTCCCTGAAGGGCCAGCCTGGTGGCAAAGTATATAAAACATGGGCTCAGTACTATATCAGGTGACAAGTGGTTTAAACTTAATGTGATGTTGCATGTTTGTAATGCTTGATACAAGGGAAATCTGATGGTTACGTTAATCTTTCCTCTCAGGTTCCTTGAGGAATACGCTAAATATAACTTGACCTTTTGGGCTTTGACCACAGGGAATGAGCCTTCTGCAGGAAGGATGACAAACTACAGGTCTCTCCTCAGTTGATTTTATGATTGGTTTCATATGAAACCATATGAACAGCAGACTGAGAAGTATCTTTTTCTCTCTGCAGTTTCCAGGCTCTTGGTTTCACCCCTGAGGAGCAAAGAGACTGGGTGGCGCTGGACCTGGGTCCTGCCCTGCATGTGTCGTCATACCCACACACACACATCCTCTTACTGGATGACAACCGCCTGCTGCTGCCATACTGGGCCAAAGTGGTGAGTCCATGGACAGAGCGATAGTGGGAGAAGCCGTAGTAAAATGTACTATACCTGAGGCTGCACTGTTGTTGCAGAAAATCATCAAAAAATCTGAACACATAAAATATTACTAGGACATGTTGATTGTTCATAACATGATGTTCTAAACAAAAAACAAATTCACCAGGTTCAAGTTAAGACTTTTCTGCATATAATGAATTTAACACCGCTATTAGTCATATCAGCCAAAGTATTAAAATGCGATGAAGAAACAGAAGGTTTTATGTTTTTAAGAATGATTTATTATTATATGCATTTTTCTTCCAAGTGTACAAAAATAACTATTAACAATGAAATCAGTTATGTTAATGTGATCACGTCACAGATAAGCAGCATAAATGTGTGGGTCTATGAACCAGTTAAATTTGATTAAGTCCTTTTGTAAAATCAACACTTAGCCATTATGAGACAATAAGATTTCTACCTACTGTACAGACAGTAGTGACAGTGTTGATACAGATCTGATGCCACAAAAATGATTGAACAGGTCGTCTCCTGATACGATTTGATATAGAAGGTTAAATTAATTTTACTGTTTATGGCAGGCAACAGAAAATATGTAAGACTATTGTAAATTAAATTTTAGACCTTTTAAGGCCCTTTAAAAAGGAAACCATTATGTGTAAACTCAGTGTTGATTCAAACCTTTTCATCCTTTTCCCTTCAGGTGCTAAATGATGTCCATGCAGGAAGGTACATTCATGGTGTGGCAGTCCACTGGTACATGGACAGACTTGTCCCAGCTGAGATAAGCCTGGGAGTCACCCATCACCTCTACCCAGAGTATTACCTGTTTGGCACAGAGGCCTGTGCTGGTTGGAACCCACTGGACAGAGGGGTGAAGCTGGGAAGCTGGGAAAGGGCTGAACAGTACGCACATGACATCTTAGAGGTAAGATGATCATATCTTAGCGTGAGGGTTACACTTGTTCAGTGAGATCTGCTGTAGCAGATGGGAGATTTGATAAGCTGTCAGTGGTTACACAAAGGTGCTGCAGTGCAGGTTTACAAGTTGCACTCTGCTGCACACACTCTCCTCTAACTGCCTGCAGGCCACTAAAGCAAAGTGGAGCTGGTGCTTTCTTTCGTCTGCCTTCACTCTCCCTCAAAGGAAATTGGACTCTCTCCAATCTAGCCATTTTGCATGGCTGCATTAAGAATCTAGACATGTTGAAAATCAAGAGGGAAAACATTTTACTACAAAGTTACACAGACTAGATACTAACCTGTGGGTGTTTTCTCGATGGCAGGACTTAAATCATTACATGGTAGGTTGGACTGACTGGAACCTGGCACTGGACCAAACTGGTGGGCCAAACTGGGTTAAAAACTTTGTTGATAGCCCTGTTATTGTTGATGCCAAGCGTGACGTCTTCTACAAGCAGCCAACCTTCTACAGCATGGCCCACTTCAGGTACTAGACTGTTTGTTGTGGGTCTTACATGACTGATATTCACACTGCAAGCTGGCATTTGTAACGAGGTCAACACAAATGACCATTTTACACAGTAAGTTCCTGCTGGAGGGGTCTCAGAGAGTCGGTGTGTCCCAGAGTAGAGCAACAGATCTGGAATATTCTGCTTTCATCAGACCAGATGGCTCAGTAGTGCTCATCATACTCAACAGGTACTCTACATTAAATCTGTTTGAATACATATAAATGACAGGTACTGAACTGTTTTTTTGTGTGTGTGTATTTTTAGATCACCGTCAGTGATCCAATTTGAAATCTGGGATCCTGCTGTGGGCTACATCCCCTCCATTGCTCCATCTCATTCGTTGCTCACACTTGCTTGGAACACACACTGATGATTGATAGAAGTACACACATTTGTTTAACCTGAAACACATCATCATACACAAACTCCAACAGTATGGAGAGTTGAAGCTTTTCATATTGTCTCATTACCAAAGCAGCTATTACTTTGAGTAATGCAGTTTTAACCAGTACAATTATATATTTTTTTATCTGATGTACTTTTCTGCACAGCTTTAGTGATTTCAGTGATAATTTAAATGCACCTCACAAAACTAGAATGATAATTTATTATGTTTATATGCACTTTTTTTTTATCTCTAATCGTACAAGTAATGAACTCATCAGAATGACCTGTGACAAGTGGTGCCTTGAATTTTAGCTAATGAAATGATTTGTGTCCTTTACATATCACATCTCTGGAGAAATCATATAAATAATGTACAGAGTTTGTAATGCTGTCTTTTGTTGCTATTTAATCTTTGAATTTTAAGTATATTGTTCAAAAATGTTCCATATCACATCTAATGGTTTAAGAGATGGGATATAAAAAAAATTACAACTGCATTAACAGTACTGTATTTTTTTGTCAATTTATTAATACATCATAGACATTTTTTCATATATATAATATACAGTTTGATAACCAGGTATTTCACATTTGTGTCTCCATTCTCAATGATTTTATTTTCCTTTGCAAACCATAAGTTGTTGGACTAAAATTATTTACATCAAAACAAGTGATAAAAATGTGGAAAGACAAACAGGAATAAAATGACAAAGGGATGTCATCTGTTTCTAATATATACACCAGGAGGAGTATGGTTAAATCTAAAGCTTTAAATAATGGGCCAAGTTCTGTGGTAAGTTTTTAATTGTTTTCAAACCCTGATGTTAAGAATTATTTATTTGCTGTTTTTTGCATTATTTTAATGTGACTCCTATAAAATTTACTTCTGTGTTCTTTGTTTTGCAGTACAGAGGCTGGACACAATAACTTGAACACCTTTGTAATGAGGTCCAATCAAACACCACCAGAACACATAACACAGAATCCAATCAACATCTTCCAAACACAATCAACAAAAGAAAATTAACATTATACACCTTATGAACCTTACATTTATTGCAGAGCTATAGGTGTTCATGTTTTAGATCCTGCCTCTGTAAATGCCAAGAGTGAAAGTAACTCTTACATTATTCAGATGTGTCATACAGGGCTCAGTTGCAGTTTTCAGCGAATCATCAGGTGAGTAAAGAGGGCAGGGTGTACAAAGTGAAGTCTGGCATTTCCCCCACATTAGGCTAATGCAGCAGTAAATTTCTAGAAACACGGGAAAGGAGTTTGCTTGAGGTGGAAGAAGAGAACACGTGGGCTTGATCATCATCATCAATCGAGGCTGGTTTGTTATTAGGCAAAAAGACAAACAGAACTTCGATGACTATTAAGACGTGTGTACATGGTTGAGGAGAAAGGCATTAAAAAGCAAAATTAAAATACATGAAAAAACCCCAGAATGAGATGATTATGACTGCAACTGGGATGAACAGAGGAAAGTGAGAAGCTTTTTTGTCTTCTCACTGTGTTGTTGGATGTAGGCGAGGAGAACAGAGGGATGAGACAGGTGGGTGTCTCAGAAGGACCATCTCTCCTGTGTGCGAGGGTCCATGGAGAGGGAGGGGGACTCTGATGGGGGCTGGCTGCTGCTGTCTTCTCCGTTCAAACTCTTCCTACACACTGGACATGTGTCATGCTGTGTGGCCACAGAACAAAATGTAGACATTAGTTTTGGGCATTAGTTAGTTGGTTCCTTGTTTTAGTCAATAGTTCTAGTAAGAATTTGGCTTTTTGACTTCATATGCCCTGACTTGTCTGCTCCGTGAAACATTCCTCAGCCAATGTCAACTGTTGACTGGTGGCTTGAGTCGGCATGAGTCAACTAATTCTGTATTAAACAATATATTGTTAATTTAATTTAATGTGAATGTGAACATAGCTTTACTCCATTATACATACCTTAAATGGAAGCGATTATAGAGCTATGGTATGCTATGACAATTGACAGTGCATAGTCCTGCTTCTGTAAACACCACCTAGCACACAAATCGAATCTACACATAGAATTAGTCCTCAACAAACTGCAATATTTACTCATATTTGAGTAATGTTTGCCAAAATCCCAGCTAAGCCACCAGGATCAGTGCTGGGCTGTAAAGCAATTTTGGCACAGTGGCCAAACTGTGTTACTTCCGCACTGATCATGTGAGGCACACTGGTCAGAACACTGGAAAGAATAATTTATCCCACAGAGAACAATTACAAAAGGAGTGTCAGTAAACGATAAATTAGTTTTTGTACCCTTAAATTGAATCTTTTTATTATCAGAATTTGATCAGTTTGGTCCAATATCATTTGGAAAGTCAGAAAAAGTTGTTGGATTATTTAATTGTATCAACATTCATGCAGGGCGGCAAAAAGTGAGACTGATGTGCCTGCTCTGTGTGACCAAAATGCAGAAGGTCGAGGATCATTCAGGTTATTTTTTATGACTGGAATCCAGGATTTCTTCTGACTACTGGGTGCCTTAGTGCATCAGTTAGTTTTTCTTAAAATGAAAGTAATTAATTCATTGTCACTGACAGGTCATACTAATAAGGTGGAGTTTCTATGTGGATTATTGGATAACCAATGCATGTGTTCAATTTTCCTCCTTAATACCCTCGTGATCACTGTTCTCATATACTGTACACCACTACATGTTGATAAGGATCTAGCTCCTGAGTTTCTATTCAGTAAAGTTCTGCTTTCTTTGTTGTGACTCACCATTTCCAGCCATGGTACTATACAGTCAGAATGAAATAAGTGGTTACAGGGTAGCTGTCTGACCGGCTCCCCCACTGCGAAGTCCTCTTTGCACACCGGACATTCCATACAGCAGTCTGAAGGACAGAAGATGAACATTTTTAATACCCTTATTACTTCTTGTGGTCATCATTCATGAGGACAAGTCAATCAAATCATTAGAACCAAAACTGATTTTTCTCATTAAGTGTCTTAGCATGAAATTAAGACAATAAAAGATTAAGGAGCATGGTATACTAATGATTAAAACACTGACACAAAAGCTTGAAATAGGCACATAGACCTTAATTTATCCTGGTATGTGTTCTATCAATAGCCCTACAAAAGCTAGGCTGCATAACTAACCACACAGTCCCAGCTCAGTGGGAAAATAGGGTAGCATACATATAACAGGAATTCAAGAGGAACACATCCAAAAGAAGAGTTTGGAGAAACATGGGAGGTGAAAGACCAGCAAGCAAAAAGACGTCATCATCAAGTAATTTATGGAACAAACTGTTGATACTCTGAAGGTTAATGAGCATTTTGTCCCAAACAGAAACACTTTCAGAGGCGTCTCTTGGCAGACAGCAACAGTTTATAAACACGAGTGCCATTTCTTGCTGTATCCAAATGCCAGACCTTGAAAAATATTATGTCCTGTTATATGCGTACATCTGTGGGTATGGACATGAATGTATAACTAAAATGAAAATAGAACTCACTTTACAGAGAAATGACAGCTGCGTTTTATTTTCCCGTGGCTCATTCTATAAGTTAAAGCTTATTACACCTCAGTGCCTTCTGTCTTGACATTATTACTGCTCTCTGACAGCGCTAACAGTGTTAATAGACGCAACAGGTTTAACAGTGCATCACAATTTACAACAAAGTTGCTAATAACTTAGTGATGACCTAGTAATAGATTCACCAACAGCTGGTCCAACCTAATACACTTTGTTCATAGTCTGCAGTTATTGCACACAAATGCTGAGAATACAAGAAATATTGCAATTTGTGGTTAAGGGTGCACAACATAAGAGACAGTTAAGAGAATGTTAAGCTTGACTTATGCTTCTGCGTCAACTTTCCGAGCATGTCTGATGTGCACCTCCACAAAAATCTAAGTGTGCGTTGTGGTGATGCAGGACACAAAGACTGTGATTGTTGCACCCAGTAACATTGCAGTGGTCGTACAGATCATGTCCTCTAATGTCTTGTATTCTGTGATGCAGTGATTTCAGTAAAAGTAACAGCTGTTCAACATCTATTAGCTCTAACATAATCAACTCAGTTGCAGCCTGAGTTTCAGTAGCCACTGTTTGTAGTACACATAAAAAACTAAAGAAGAAGCTGAACCCATTGCTACAGAAACTCTACAGCAAGCTAGTGGTTTGGTGGTGTAACTGCAGAGCGACACAGACACACCAGTGCGGAGGTGTGAACGCTCACAACAGTGTAGGGTTTGTGTAGATTCAACGCAGAAGCAAAAATCAAGCTTCAGAAAAAAATGTGAAAAGAGTGTCTGACCTGCTTGTTCCTGAGAGATATTGACAGTTGGGAGAGAAGAGATCTTTTCTTTCTCTGCCGGTGGAGGTCCTGTGTTCTCCAACTGACCTAGTAACTACACATTCACACACACACACACACACACACACACACACTAACCTGATGAGAAATTAAAAAAACAACAGAAACAAAAAATTGGTATAATGGTAGTTCGGTTTACCTGTGTTATAACAGCGTCTAACCCTCCCTGTCCCCAGGCATAGTCCCCGGGGTTAGAGTGCAGCATCCCTGTCCTGAAAGAGACCCCAACACCACAAGCTGAAATGACAAAGTCCTAAAATATCAGTAACACTGTCATACTACAGTACTTTTAACTAACCATGAGAGGGGAGGTGAGCCAGGGACTCCAGAGTTGGCAAAGAGGCCAGCAAGAAACTGTTGTACAATCCTGTAAAAACATTAATGTTAATGTCACTGCCTAAAATAAGAACAGTTAGAATTGTAGGAGCATAAATTGCACTTTCATTATTATAAGTGGGTGTATGGAAGGTGGAGATGAGAGCCCAGAGGATGATAGAGAGGACAAAAGACAGTTAATCACCCTTCCACAGCAGGCGAGCGGTCTGGCCTGGTGCTGCCTCTGGACCGGTATCTCCTTTGGCTGTGCAGACGAGTGGGACGTCCTGGTCCCCAGTGCTCCCCAGCTCCTAGTAGACCTCCCATTTGTCCTCCTAGGCCTGCTGGGACTGAACCCCCGATTGGCCCCCCTCCTAAGCCACCTAGGTCACTGAGACCTCCCAGGCGTCCTCCAGGGAGCCGGGGTTCTGAGTCAGACGTGTCACTGTCTGTTGTAAATGGCCGCTCCAGTAACAACAAGTGCCATAACTACAGGGATGTCGAGATAGCATGGGGGAAAAGACAGGTACGAATATGAAAGAGAGAGAGAGTGAAAGTTTGAGGCAGAAAGTTTGGGTAAAGAAAGGAAAACCAGTGATACAGTGATGGTATATGAGAAGAAGACAGGGGGAAATAAAAAGCTTAAGTTAATCAAAACACACAAATGACTGCAATCAATCCTCTTTCTGCCTCTTTCCCCACCCTAAACGTCCCAAAATCTCAGGGATGAGCTCGTACCTCTGCAAACTGTGTGGCTGTGTCATCTATCCCGTTAGCGCCACCCTCTAGGAGACTGAGGGAAACAGCGGACAAAGGGACAAAAACACATTATTAGCAACATTAAACCCTCTACAGCCTTAGAATTAGCCTGGGACAAAACTGCACAGGAAAGCCAACAAACTCCAACAGCATAACATATAAGTATTTGTAAATGAGCACAAGAAAACAGATAATAGTTCATCTTCCTGCTTTTGTATCACAATATTATCTCCTGTTGTCTGGACAAAATCAGTTGCACAGCAGATACCTCAAATAACAAATTTCTCTTACCTGGAGTCTTCTGTTACTTCCTCTATGAAACCTGAATCACATCTTGGACAGATGTACTCCTGGAAAGAGTCACAACAAACACAGAGTTACACATGTTAGGGATGAAACTAGTCGTAACTCAAGGAAACTAATCATAACTCTCACATTGGAAAATTGTGAACCAAAAAAAACCTTGGCATTTCTGGTTTAAAACTGACAAAAATAATTATCAAAAGCTGTAGCAGATTCATTTTCTGTTGAGGGACTAGATTGACAGATTAACCGTTTCAGCTCCACTTTAGTAAAATGATATTGTGGTGTTATGATCTTATTGTATTGAGTTAGTTGTGCAAAAATAATAACTACAAGAAAACAGTCCTTTTTAGTAATCTCCATAAACTGTACATACCATATCATAACATACTGAGATCAGCCTATCAAACTGCTCTGATCCTAAAACCTCTGAAAATAAATTTTTGCATTTTGTTTTTGAGAGGATAATATCAACCAGATTTGTATGACAATGTGTGTTTCGTGAATGTAACCCAAGAGGTAGAGCTGGTCTGCCAACCACACCTACAGTGTGCAGTGTTTTAGAAACCACTGCAACAGTACGAGCATAACACTTATGCCAGCTGCTACAGCTGGATCAAATGTTGTTCCCTCTGTGGACGCCAGAGTTTCTCAACCTGAGGTCACTTATTATACAGACAAGTGTATGTGAAATGTTAGGGATACATTTGTTGTATAAGATATGTAGATGAAATACAGTAGATCGCAAAACACTGTTTATATTGTTTAGTATTTGAAGGTCCCATTGAGAAACGGTGGATCTAAAACCAGGGTCACCAACAAAAATGGTTGTAAAATCCTGCAGTAAAAAAACAGTTAATCCCAAATGTGTAATTTGCACACAGAAAGATTTCCTACGTGTTGTATAAATGGATACTGAGAGATGGTCCTTGGCATACAGTGCAGTGAACAAGTATTTACTAGGGTGTTTTGGATCATTTTCCTGCTGCATAACCCAAGTGCACTTAAGCTTGAGGCTGATGGCCGGGCATTCTCCTTCAGGATTTTCTGGTATAGATGGGGAAAAAGTTTTCTCCATTTGTGGATAATGTCTCTCACTGTTGTTCACTGGAGTCCCAAAGCCTAAGAAACGGCTTTGTAACACTTCCCAGACTGATAGATGTCAATTACTTTGCTTGTCATCTGTTCTTGAATTTCTTTAAATCGCGGCATGATGTGTTGCTTTTTCAGATCTCGTAGCTTCACTTTGTCTGACAGCTTCTATTTAAGTGATTTCTTGATTCAACAGGTCTGGCATTAATCAGGCCTGGGTGTGGCAAGTGAAATTGAACTCAGCTTTCCAAAAAATGTGGTTAATCATAGTTCATTCGTGATTTAGCAGGGGGTGGGGGGAGGCAATTACTTTTTCACACAGGGCCAGACAGGTTTGGATCATCATCATGTAAAAACTGCATTTTGTATTTACTCTAGTTATCTTTGTGTATTATTTGTTTTAATGGTCTAAATCATTTAGGTGTGACAAATGTGCAAAACAAAAAATCAGTAAGGGGGCAAATACTTTCTCACAGCACAGTATACTGCAGTAGGCCGGAGTGATGAAGTTGTGTGTTGCAGTCAGCTGGCTCAGTGAAGACATGCCACAGCACTTCGTGTGTATGAGACAAGCAGTTTAGAGTCGGTGACAAGGCAGACTGGAATTATTCTCACTATACTATAAAAATATGGTGGACTAATTAAACTGACACAGTGACTGCTAGCAACATAGGCAATTCAATATACACTCAACCGTCAGTTTACACTCTTGTTTGTATATGTACACTTATACTTCTATAAACTTCTAGGTTACTTCTAGTAACTTTCTCTTACACAATTAAGTCATTATGTTTTGCAATTTTCTGTCAGTCAACCAATTGATTAATTGAAGAATCATATCTAATCGGTTAAACACAATACAAGTCAACAGCACTATAAACAATGCTTTTTAAAATAATAATTAAGCTGATTTAACTCCCCAAACCAGTTTCACCTAAAACTCAACAATATAACATCCATGGAGCTTGGATTTTTTTAAGGCCTTTACACCATTATACTGAGTTAGCTTTAGTTAGGTGTACCTATTAAACTGAGTGCTAATGAGTGTAAATTGGAAACATCCACAGCTGTCCAGGATACAGAAAATACATCCAGATATTAGTAAAAATGATGTAGGTCATGTCACGTTTAGACATAGGTATACTCACATTTGATTTCAAAACTGAAACTAGTTAAACGTGTTTGTTCCCGAAAAATCCCCAACTCATCCTGTCAAAAGAGTGTTTTAGCAGAAACAAAAACTGAAAACAAAAATAGCCTAAACTAATACCAATACTATCCGTAAAATTAAATGACAATGCAACATAGACCTTCTTCTCTCAGCTGTTTTGTGTTGTTTTGTGTAGAAACATAACGTCCTCATACTATGAACGGCAGACTTTTACAAAACTGTGTTAAACATTAAGCCTAACAAAAACCTGTCGATGTTTGCTTTTGATGTCTGATTTTTGACGAAGATATTTGCGAGTGTCACGAGTTTATTCAGTGAGTTAGTTAACAACAAACGAAGCTAACTGCTAACAGGCTAGCTAACGTTTAGCTGTAGCAACCAAGCGAAACAAACGATATTTCGGATAAAGCCTATGTTGTCAACTGCACTTATAATACATGAAAGTATAATAAATAAAGACAGAAAAACGTTTGTCTTACCGGGAGTTTGGGGTTTACTTCTCCCTTACAACAGTGACAGAAAAACCGATGCGGGGGAACAGCCGCAGCCTCCGCCATCTTCCCCAGAGCAGCACAAACACTGACGTCGGTCCTCCACAGACCGAGGCCAGCTGTCCGCCTCCAGACCGGCATGCACCGCGCCACTGCTGGGCAACCCGAGAGAGAAGAGCCGTGGAGCGGAAGTGTTCGTGTTGTCAACGAGAGGAGTCCGCATGTGTTTAGTGTTGATTCTTTGGGATTCCCTCTGTCCACAAAATAAAAGGTTTGTAAAAACACACTGCTCTGGTGTAAACGTTAGATATTAGCAAAGCTGCAGAGTGATAGTTTGAAACAATCCAGGCTATTTGTTGACATTAAATCTGTGTAGCCTTGTGCCTATACTGTCAGTGTGTGACTTGCACTGACATTCATGTTACAGTGCAAAGCACATGTTTCTGAACGAAATGTGTACTTATTAGTTCACTAAATTAGAAAATATAAATAAGGAATAAGCATACCTGAACTCAAGAGGGCTGGTAACTTCTTTCTTATAAGAGTTTGTGTTTATCAAGTAAAAGACTCACTTTTCTCCTTGTTGCCAAAGCTTGATATCACTTTGGCTCCATGTTTGGGGTTGTTGATGAGATGCAGAATGAAATTTAGGACTTATCAAATGCTGAATGGTATTGTGTGATGGGTAAAACTGAAATATCTAATTGCCTAATAACTGTGAGCAGCTCCATCTGTAGTGGTTCAGTTCATGTTCCTTAGCCCAAATAATCTCTTAAACACGGCTGATGCTTTAAAGAAATATTCAAGGGATTTTGCCACTTTGTAAAGTTGGGAGACTTCTGAGAAACATCAACAAAATGGTTAAAATCACAGCAGCAGAAGTAGAGATATTTAGACTTTTAGTCAGCTAAATTAATATGGATCAAGCTCCAAAACTGCTGTGTCTTACTTCTGCTGAAATGATTAGCTGGTTAATCAAATGCTTTATTTACAGAAAATTATTCTGCAAACAATAATGAAAGAAAAAAAAAAGATCATTTAGAGTTTGACATTATCCAAAGAAAATGCAACAGTTAAATAAGAAAAGTATGATATCACTTTTCACCATTTGTCTGCATTTTCCAGTATTAAGATGCTATTTGTTTGAATATGTAAATACATAGCAACCAGTGTTACATTCATAGTCCTCCTCCAATATAATTAAAATAAACATTCACAGAGCAGATAAAAGGCCCCATTGCCTTTAATAACACACAGATGCTGATATTTATCTCCAGTGACTGTGTTCATTCTTGTATTCAGTGACTCTTTAATTTGCAATCTCCTAACAAACTCTTAGTCAAACTCAGACCGCAGAGTCACATACCTAGTGTTGATTGTTCTGTTGATACAGTTGATTAGGTTCTGCGGAGCCAGGATGTGAGACCTTTAATTATTTGTGTGTTCCTGTGTGTTCGTGCAGATGACTGCACAGGAGGTGCGTCTGTGTGGTCTCCTGCTGCGGGAGCACTTTGGGGAAGTGGTGGAGAAAGTGGGAACACACCTGCTCAGAAATGGAGCGCAGCATTTAAGAACCATCCTTCATGAAACTGGCATCTCACTGGACCTGGTACCACTCCTGTCCTGCTCTATTGCTTTTCTATGGCTCTACTTCATACAATGGATGTATTTTAATTAATTCATACATTTAGTCTTATGTTTACATATCTACTCTTGTGGATGTTGTGTGGACTTCCAGGTCATTCCACACATTTTATGTACTGTATTTACATACCCTTTAGTTAGCTGATTTTTCCACACCTGCAGCAGTAATGCAGTAGTTGTGTTTTGCGTCATCCATTTAAATACAAAACTTGTTTACATGGTCATGTATAGCTGTAGCTTAGTTAGACATCAGATTCTTTTAGTACAGGAACATCTGATTGCTGGCAGCTCCTGTTTGAATGGGATTATTTGAGCAGTACGAGTAGCATCAATCATTAAATACATTTTCTGCCTTAATTTGATTAGTAATCTGGTTTCTGTGTGCATGTATGGAGAGAGTCATGAATGTAAAGCACCTCACTCCTTCCTGTATCTGTTTACATCCAGGTAAAGAAGTCTCTATGTGTGCTGGTGCAGCACGGCGCCTGCGTGTTCAGCTCAGGACGTAAAGGACCTGGAAACCCCACAGAGTATCTGATCAGCTGTGATCGGATTCTGAGGATTCTGCGATACCCACGTTACATCTACACCGCCAAAACACTGTACGGCGACACCGGAGAGCTAATCATAGAGGAGTTACTACAGAGAGGTCACATGACCATGAGTAGCATTGTTAAGACAGTTGCCGACCGCCTCACGCAGAATATGGAGGGTCAGTATCTTGGTGTGTTTATCAACCAAAATCTGTAGAAACAACACAATCAGTACTGATGACTCTATAAGGCCATGACACATGTCAGGCAACAAAACAACCCCCCAGAATCTTTAAAATCTCATTATCTTCTCATTGGATCACTGTTCCTCTAAATCTCCACTATGGCAGATGTTAGAAGTGAATTTAAATATTTTAACAAATTCTTCTGGGTAAATGTTTTTAACTTTAACAGGGAAGTTGTTGCATTATTCACATAACAAAGGGACTAAAATATGATGACTTGGTTGTTAAACATAAGATTTGTCTGTTATGTAACTAAGGAATAACATTCCTTGCGAGACTTTTTCACAATAATAATTTTTCCTGTGTTTCCTGTTGTTGTAGAGGGACGCAGCATGGATTACAATGAAGTGTCTTCTGCCTTCTCTAAACTGGTCGAGACTCATTTTCTTCAGCGCTGCCCACCACCGACGCCAGCACAAACATCAGAAAGTACTACTCCAGCTACCCCTGCTGAACCTGTTAGCACCACCCTGCCTACACCAGAGAGCTTCCCAGACTGCTATGAGGTACCTCATGTGACACTCATCGGCCGAGGCAAACGCCCACTCCCCAGTGAGGATGGAGAGGACCAAAGGAATGCAAAGAAGGCCAAGTTAGATCCTGAGGTGAGATTTTTTTCTACCTTAGTTAACAATATTCTCATACTCTTTCTTTTCTCTTTTATCTTACATAGTGCGTATCTTTCTCTCTGTTCACTCTGTGTCATTTTTTGTTCAGACGCACGGTGACGAGGGGATTTACTGGCAAGTGAATTTCGAGAGGTTCCATCTTCACTTCAGAGACCAGGCCATCATCAGTGCCGTAGCCAACAAACTGGATCAGGTCAGGTTCACATATTGAGGCTTAAAATGTATTTGTAAGTTTGGCATATTTGGTTGCTATTAACAAGTAGTCAGTTTAAAACCATGACTATATGCACAATTTGAAACCCAATTTCACACATTTACAAAAATTTTAACAGAATTACGTTAATGAAGTATATAATCTAGAAAGAAGAGCAGATGCATCAACCATTAGTATCTGAAAGAGTAACAAAAATGCCTTAATACAGCTATAATATGCACCAGTCAGCCAACCTCGTGGTTTTAATGTTGTGGTGGACAGGGGACAGCATGGCAAAAATGAATGCTGGAAAAATCTATAATCGACGGGTGTCAGAACACACACTTGTTAAATCTACGCATTCAAAACACTATGATGACACCAGCCAACCAGTTGCAGACCATCTCACACAGAACACAAAGGGTTAGTATGTCAGTGTATGTATCAACCAAAGACTGTCGAAAAACATTTGTGTCACCCTGATGGAATGTGTTGAAGCCTGAATTTTACCACACTGGCATAATAGTAGTTACTGGACCCTGTATAAATCCAAATTTGGTCAAAAGGGGAGAAAAGTCTGACGGGAAACAAGGAAGAAACAGCAAGCTGCATCCAGCACAGGGCTGTATGGGGCTGTGTAGCCACAGACCAGTCAAAATGCCCATGCTGACCCCAGACCACGAATACTCACACTGCCTGTTTTCTGTTTCAAGTTAGATCAGAATTATCACAATAACTGGTCATTTTTCTAAATTCTTTACAACTCAGATGAGCAGTGAGATTGTGAGAACAATGCTGAGGATGAGTGAGGTGATGACCTCGCCCACAGCCACCTGCACAAAGCCCCTCTCAGCCAACGAGATCTTCAGGTCTCTCCCACCCAGCTACAACATCGCCAGACCCATCTTAGACCAGTACCTCACTCTGCTGGTGGATGATCCGGTATGATATTCTCAAGGCACGCATTAGATTACATACATCATATTTTCCATTCGTCATTTTTGTTATGCGTAAAGGTTTAGATCTATTTGTCTTTTACACTTTCTAGATGGAGTTTGTGGGAAAGGCTGGTGAAAGTGGTGGAGGGATGTACGTTGTCAGTATCCTTTTTTACGTATAAATTTTTCTTTTAATTTGTGAAACATATGCTTAATAAGGTGAAACATAAGGAACATAAGGAGGCTTTTGCTTAACTCATCTCTCAGATCTGCACAGAGCGCTGGCCAACCTGGCACGGGCCACACTTGAGTCTGTTGTTCAGGAGAGGTAAGTCAGGGTGTGTTTTTGTTGTGTATACATGTGATCTTCCCGTTACCTGAAACTCATTATTAATTTATTCCCTTAAATTCATCTTAAGATTTGGCTCCAGATCAGCGCGCATATTCCGTCTGTTGCTGAGGAAACGCCACCTGGAGCAGAAGCAAGTGGAAGATTTTGCTATGATTCCAGCCAAGGAGGCTAAAGACATGCTCTACACACTGCTTTCACAGAACCTGGTCCAGCTGCAGGTACCTGATTTGTTTCCAAAGCATACTGTAGGTTTTGGGTTGATCATTGTTTTTTCCCTACATTCCCACGAGCACTTGAACACAACATGGAAAAGCTGCCAACACAGGCTTGCTGCTACCCTATACTACACACATACCGATCACTGTGAGATAGATAGATGTGAGTTTCAAGTCTCTTGAAGACAGTTTTCTTAGTGTATTACCATGAGTGACTGCCCAGAATGTAGAAGTAATCAAAAAATGGGATCCTCAAATTGACATTGCAAACTATTTGGCACATTTTTTTCAAGATGCAATAAGTGAATGAGTTATTTTTAAAACCACATTTTATAAATACTGAAGCCTAATCTTTTGTCTTTTAATAAAAGTGAGAGAACTGTCAATTTTACTGACAGTTTGACAGTTTGAATGGGTACACGTCAAATTAAAGGGAGCAACCACTACTACTTATTCATTAATCATGATTTTACGTGTCCCTTATGAATATATTTAGTTATACTTTTATTACTTTTTATTACTCAGGAAATCCCAAAGACTCCTGACTTTGCTCCCTCTCGCACCTTTTATCTTTACACCGTCAACCAACTTCCAACTGCAAGAATGCTGCTACAGAACTGCTACAAGGTAAACCAGTGAACATACATTATTCAGATCTGTTCATGCAGGTTCCGGTCTTTAATTGGTTCATTTTTCTCTGTGCAGACGGTGGCCAACCTCATAGAGAGACGTCTGTTTGAGACCAAAGAGAGCAAGTGAGTAAATCAGTATACCTGTGTATGTTTATGTGTTGTCTCACATGACATCATTTCATATTGAGCTTTAAAAGATGCAGAGCTGTCCCACTGATTTTCTTTTTTACTAACAGGCGTCTGCTGGAGAAATCCCAGCGAATAGAGGCCATTCTGGCATCTCTGCAAGCCAGCGGAGCAGAGCCTGAGCAACTGACAGAGGTTGAAGAGATGATCACTGCTCCTGAAAAGCAACAGCTGGATGCCTTACGTCTTCATATCAACAAGTAGGAACATAAAACAAAACTACAGTCCCCCCTTTTTAAAAAAAAATAATGTCTTTGTTCTGTTGGTGTTATTATACTAATTTTCCTTTCCCTGCAGGTTAGATTCAGCAGAGAACCAGGTAGATGAAACCATCTTTCTTCTAGAGTCTTACATCAACTCCACTGCCACATCCAGTTGAGTCAGATGTACCAGTGATACAACCCATCTGTAGTACTTTTTATTTTTTTGGTATGAATGCCATCAAGTATGGCAGCTCAGTTTTATAGTTTATAGCTGGAACATTTCAGTTTGGAGTGAAATAAAATCTGAATACATTGTTTTTTTGTTTGTTTTTATTGTATCAGCAAATGAATAAACTGAGTACAAGAAAACCTCTTTTCAACACTTTTAATTTCAGTAAAGAACAAACTGTAGGACAAACACAGGATAAAGTGATTCTGTGAAATGTAAAACCATGAAGATTTCTGTATATTAAATAAAAGAACTGTGGATTGATACACTCCCCCCCCCCCCCAAATTAGAAAAATATTTACATAAGTGCTCCAGACCCTGGAAATGGTGGGTAGTGCATTTCTGTTGGACCCCTGTGATGCCCCCTTTGGTCCTAGAGGTCTCTGTTGCATCTATTACTCAAATCCTATCCCAGGACTATGTCTGTTTCTGATCAGAGGTGGACTCGGCTCATCTGGTCGTCCTCATGGCAAATAACAGCCGCCATGGCAGCAAAAGTTGAGCTCAGTCTTCGTGGTTCTCATCCTCTGCTCTGTGTTTGCGTGTGAAGAACCCAAGCTGATGAAAGGCAGGAGAGATGTATTCTGTGTTATACTCTGAAATGTTTCTGGAGAAATGTGAGTGAAATGTAACATGAAAATACCTTCCACAAAATGAAAATGATAAGGGCCAGTAGCAGTAAACCTCCAATGATGCTACCAATCAGAATCCAGAGTGAGATGGGAATAGCTCGGCCCTTGAGAACCTCCAGTATAGTCTACAAACAGATGAAGGGAGAGTTTAGAGAAAGTAAATGCTGCTCCCATTCTGTCACTCTCAATCTCTCTGTGGCCTTACCTCCCTCCACACTGTTCCTGAGCCCAGAGTGATGAGGTTGGTCTCCTGAGCTGCGAGGCGATAGGCACCTATTATCCTCACTGACTTATATTTGGCCTACAGATAGAAACACAGAGGCGATGACCAATGATTTTGTCACAGAGCTGAAGAAATGGGCTGAAATGATCATGCTGTGTCTGTTTGTCTTACTTTTCTGAAAAAGTCATCATGAACTCTGCGGCTGACACGAATGACTGCAGCCTGCCCTCTCAGAAGCTGCTGGACGTCACACACAACCTCAGTGCACCATGACCTGCTGCAGTTCTAGACATGCAGACATAAACACAGTGGAGCATATTAACATCTATGCTGATGCTGCACACTGTTTGGTATCTGCTGTGCTGTGCTGCCAGGAGTCTCACCAGTATGTCGCTGTGCATCATGTCTTCAGGATGAAGAGGGCGTACATCTCTCTGTCTGGCCTTCAGCTGGGCCAGATCACTCACCACACTGCAGTTCACCCCTGTGGCCTGTAAGGCAATTTAAATATGTCAGATATGATTTAAAAGAGAGACACAAACATTGGGACAGAAACACGACTCACGTTGTATGAGAAGACTTCAGTGACAGTCATGATGACACTGTCTCCTGCAGCCACAGAGGGCAGATGTAGTCTCAGCTCCAGATTACTCACAGAGTAACAGCCGAGATTCTGCAGCTGCAAATGCAAAAATGCTTTTATTTAGCTTTTTTTGTTTTATTTTTAGAGTGATGACTCAATTTAAGCCATCTTTACAGTGAGCATGTGAGCCACAGCTTTACCCTGAGGTGTGTGTGGAACTCTGGTCCAATTGCCTCTGACACTGTCCGAGTTGGGTGGACCTCATATCGGTTCAAATTAGAGTCACTGCACAGGCAAACAGGAAAAAAACAGCACATAAATACTCATACTCGTACTACACATAAAAACAAAAAAAAAGCAACAAAGAGTATGGTATAGACACATACCTGCTAACAAACACGTCTGGCTCATATTGAACAAAACTCTGTAGCTGAACACTGTTGTCCCCTAAAGTTTCTGCTCTTTCCACACTGTCACTGTAAAACAAACAGAGGATTATGCAAACTCAGCTGGCTTTTAAAGAAGACAAAATATTTTCAGCCTCTTGATGTGGAAATAAAATTAGAGATTATTTAATTATTTATTAAATGTATTTAATATTTATTATTATTTATTAAACCGTGTGAAAGATTTCCTGCTTTAGTGATCTACCTGGCAGCATTGAGCTTCATCTGGACTCGACTGTGCAGAGATGTACAGCTGAACTCAAACTCCAACATAAAGTTAACCTGCAAACAAAGAAGAGAAGAGTCTGCTGAAGTGACGCATTTCACCTGGAGAAAGTGAAGTACGAGTGGGCAGAGACGAGCGAGTGATGAAGCTTTTTCATTGGCAAGGACATACCTTTGACTGAGAGCGAAATACTGGATAGCTAACATTACACGAGTGGCTGTTGGCACCAAGTGCTGTACACTCAATCTTAAAGTGGGCATCCTCCTACGATAATAGAAAGAGAGTTGGAGAGAGAGAAATTGTACCATGTAGGTAAATGTGTTATGGTTTATGGTTTGATATGCATGATTGTTCATGTGTTAGCAGTGTATGTGTGTGGATTACCCTAATGCTTAAACTGGAGAAGTGGAGGTTGCGTGAATAGTGCAGCGTCAGGCTGGTGTTGTAGGCGTTTTCCAGTCTGTTCTGGAGCTGCACCTCCACTGCCAGACGCCTACGAGGGCTGCGAATCACATAAGGCTTCTGTCTGTGGAGAAAACACAATGAGAATTCACTAGAACGTGGAAAAAAAAGGTGGGAAAAAAAGAGAATAAAGGAATATCTCAAATTTGTACTTTGTCCCAGAGATGTCCATATGTGCCTGCAGCACCAGATCTGTTGTGCACACATCATCCTCACCACAGTCTTTAAAGAACGGGATCTAAAGAAGTCCAAGTGGAGGGGACAGATAGTTTTATGTAGAAAAGCAAATGTGATCCAATACAAAAGCTAATAATGATAACGTTCAAAATTGTGCCACGTACAGATTTCTTGACAGTTGTTGGCCAGCCTTCATCCAACACCGGGCCGCTCTCGGTGTTGTTAATCTTAAACTGGAGTGAGAAGCTGATTGGACGGATATAATCTGCTGTGTCCTACAGCAAAGACGGAAACAAATGTTAGAAATGAAAACATGATGCATGTGTATGAAAGGCTGAACGTGTTTCAGTGTGGTTGGTGTGTACTCACAAAGACATGGAAGGGCATTTTGTAGCAGAGAGTTTTTCCTGTGTGAACTCGGACAGCCAGCTGGGTCTGTCGGTGAGAGCTGTCATCAAACAAGGCCCGTGCAGACAACTTTCTGTCATCCAACATAGCTGACACCCACAGATCTGAGGAGACAGCAGGAAGTTGGGATTTAGGGATAATAATTTCAGTGCCTGTTCAATTCACAGCACTTACAGGATTAGAGTGAGCATTCCTATGAATTTGGGGTTTAGGAAAAAATAAAGTGTCATACCAAAACTATTGCTGTGTGATCCAGGGGAGCGGGAGACAGCTGTGAAGCAGGCAGTGGCATTGAGACAGGCTGATTCTCTGCCTCCCCTCTGGCAGGTCTTCTGAATGACGTTGATGGAGTGTGGCTGGAAGGATAGACTCACATTGATCTGGACTATGCTTCGAGAGCTGCAGATAGGAGTGGATGGTGAAAGCAGGTTTTATTTTTTAGCCATGTGACACGTGCATAACTGTGTTGCTTGCTGGCTATGGGTGATATATTTAATGTGTTGTCTGGATTTGTGTGTGTGGCTTCGTTATCTCCCAGTGCTCACAGCTATAAAATAAAATCTGTACTGGCTCTTCTGTGTTGTTCCCCCTCTGTGTCTACCCACCTGAGCAGTACAGCACTGCCCAGTGCTCCCACTGCCAAATCTATTAGCTCATCTCCATCCAAGTCCAACCGAGCACTCACACTGCGGCCAAAATACTGCAGGGAGGGGGAAATTGATGACCCTCGAATACGCTGTAGAGATGGGAGAGGCAGAACCAAAAACAGAAATGAGTTTGACTGAAATGCCTCAGTGAGCCTTCAGTTGTACGGAAAAGGCAAATACCTGTTTATAATTGTGGTTGATGTAAATGTTGTCACCATGGTAAACATAGATGGCTCCCCTGTGTTCATCTTCCAATGGGGCTCCAACCAATAGGTCAATGAAGCCGTCATGGTTGAGGTCTGGAGCAGCTGCCAGTGCATAACCAAACCTGGCATCCTGCGACTTTTCCTCTGACTTCAGAGTACCATTAGACACAAACACCTCCTCCTGAGAGGCAGGAGAGACACAGAGATTATTATCCATCTTTTGAGAAAGTTGTTATAGACAAGAATCAGATCAATGTTATGTATTCTCATGACATAATAATTCTTATTAAGAAGAGTGATCAGTGCCACTGCTGCCTTACCCCACTGAGAGTGTAGATGTAAACTCTACCAGCCTCCTTGTTTCCTGAGGCAAGGTACATTGGAGCAGCAACCAGAAGGACATCGGTTATACCATCCTGGTCGATATCCAGCCCACACACCTCACTGCCATAATAAGATCCAATCTACAGACAGAAACATGTCATTTCACCCTGCTGCCTGTAGGTGGAGTCCTTGCTGTAATCTCTGACAAATGAGGTTCCTTTTGTTTTCTGCTAAGATAAACAAGCACAAAAATGTGACTAAAAGGAGTGAGGACAAGAAAGCTTTACCTGTTCTCCATTGAGGGCCTGTACAATGTTGACATCCCCTTCATTACTGAGTTCAAATAGGATAACTTTGCCCTTGTGTTTGAAGCGAGGAGCCCCAGCTACGTATAGCCTCCTCCAGTCACCAACCACCACAGATGACACTGTGTAACCTGAAAACACGTATGCATACCGATCATCAAATACAGAATGATCTAAGGCCTTTTTATAATAGTTTATGCATGTTGTTGTTGACTATTTTAAAAAGTCTGGAGCTTCTATTTCAGTTGACTTGTATTTTCAGCTTCTATTTCAGTTCACTCCAACACAGTATAAAAATGAATTTAAGTAATGTGTCACGTTGTGTTGTTTTTATTTTTGTCAGTGTTTACATCATGTTACGTGTTCAGACAGTTGGGCGTGTGGTCAGACTTGAAAGCCCCTCTGGGACAGTGTGTTTACATGTTGGTGGAATGAAAAACAAATTGCGATTTAATAAAATTATGTTGACAGACAAAGATTAGATAAAAATCAGTTTTGAAAAGCATCACATGAATTTTGGAGCTAAGTGAAAAGAAGGAAATTTCTGTTCAGCAGAGGTGGGTCATTGGAGCTCAAACAGCTCAGGAGCTCCAGGTTGAATGCTTGGGAGTTATTTTGTGGTAATTAAATTAACTGCAATTTTGAAGGCCTGGGTCAAAATTTATTTTCACTACTTGTAACATTTCAGGTTACAATGCTTACAGACTGTATTATATGTTGTTTTATACAGTTTAATTGAATTGAATTAAAACCACATTTATTTGTGGGTGATGAGGAGTAGCTCATTTCTGTCTTGTCTTATTTGGAGGTTAATCCAGCAGCTAGTCTCTGAATGAATGAATGCACCACCCTAAAGGACCTCAGTCCACACAATATTATGTTATAATCGATGAGACTAGTTCACGAACAGGTGAAAAAATCACCAGTATGATTCTTTGACAGCTATGTTCATGATACTAAATGATGATATATGGCGGTACCTAAGTAAGCAGCATGATTTTTAAGCTCCAGTGGAAACTCGCTTTCAAAAGCCTCTCTGGGTGGCATGATGCTTCCACTGGTCCCTTCTTTCAACACTCCACCATCCCAGTCATAGGCACCAACCATCCCAAACAAAATACCATCCTGACAAACAGAGCAGAAGTCAGATGAGATGAACAAATACACACACTTCACACACAGATTAAAAATAATAATAATTATGGAGAGAGAAAGAGAGAGAGAGCCTGTATTTACATCCAGGGTGTGTGTAGAAAAGCCGATCTGAGACATCTCCATGTGGAACGAACTCTCGTTGTAGCCCAGTGTGCCTGCAAATCGACACAGACAACAAGTCAGTGCTCTTCATCATAAGATTTCTTTGAATGTCTCTTTCCTTCCTTCGTCTCCTTATTAGCGCCTGATGTGAAAGGCCTCATTAGCACCCTCACTCACCCTGACGACTGCAGCTGGCAGATGTCCTCACCCTTTCCTTTCCTAATGTCTCTTCCTCTCTGATTTCCCCAAACTCTTAAGGGTGGCATCACTTTTATTCTCATATTCAGGAAACTATTGACTGCTGTACACTCCCTTTACCTTCCTTTCCTGCTCCTGCTTTCTCTGCAGGACTAATGTTTATTTTCTCACAATCACTTGCTTCATTCTTTAGACACTATAATTTTATTTCTCTTCCTCAGGCTTACAGCATTATATTTATTTTTCCCCCTTGTTTCCCTAAACTAAGGTTTGAAGTTTTACATTTCTTAGATTAAAAACTGATCAATGAAACTAATCAAATGTATTTTCTTGATTCATTTGACAGTGCATGTGGAAAATAGAATTACAGCAAAATCACCCCAGATAAGGTTAAATGGAGAAGGGTAAACAATATTCTACATTGATTTAGATTCAGTCGTGATAGATAGGCGACATGTCCAGGGTGTACCCTACCTTTTGCCCATTAACAGCTGGCATTGGCTCCAGATGGATGGATGATTTAAATTCATAATTTGTGGATTTAATACATTTCTAATTACATAAATAAAAAATATTTTGTAATTATACTGATTATATTGTGTTTTCACAATATAACCATATATTATACAGCCAATAATAATTTCTAATATTTTTTTAATTTCAAAGACTAATATTGTTATAAAAAAATCCCTTTGCTTCAGTTGGATTGTTGTTGAATATCTGTTTTCTATGGTTTTCCATGTGACAGCAATATAGCACACGCCTTCATGTGAACAACTATATTTAAAACTTAAGGGAATATTTTTAAATGAACCTTACTGATAAATCACATTATTAACTATATCAGACATCTCTGCTGCTAAACATGAGTCACATAAAGAACTGTGACTTGGCTACTTTTTTCTTTTTTAAGTGCATATTTAATTCATTCCCAGCCTCCTTTCTTCTATCACACACCTTCCAGAGTGAAGATGCGGTCTCCCAGGGCATCCACAATGTCATTGAGCGCAGCTTCATCAGTCACATTGAAAAAATATTTATCGTCAGGATCACTGGCGATATACTTGATCTCACTGATGAATGTCTCAGGGTCCTGCTGCCGGCGGATGTAATGACCCAGAACCTGGAGACCAGCATAGGAGAAAGAGAGAGAGAAAAATATTCTATATATATATATATATTCAAGATTCAAGATTCAAGATTCAAAAAACTTTATTAATCCCAGAGGGAAATTATTTTGGCATGTTACAGCAG